>LR738716.1:66139648-66184958 GCA_902687465.1 Secale cereale
GGCCGCGCCGGGGGGGCGCCTCGGCACCCCGAGAGCCCCCCGATGCCCTACTTTGGCAGATATTTAAAGGGTCCCCCGTAAGCCTTGAAAGAGGACTTCTTTTCGCGATCCCATCTATGTTCCGCCGCCGCCGCCGCTTCCAAGATCGGGAGCACCAGGAGAACTCTTCCCGGCACCCTGCCGGAGGGGAGGATCACCACCGGGAGCTTCTCCACCACCATGGACGCCTCCCGGATGACTCGTGAGTAGTCTCCCTTGGACCATGAGTCCATGACCAGTCGCTATGTGATGTTCTCCTCCCGTTCTTGTGCTTCACTAATTAGTCCTCGTGAGCTGCCCTGCATGATCGAGGCACCTATGTAATCCTTGTGTTGTTGCTATGTTGAGTTTGCTGGGATCCGATGGATTATGAGATTATGTTCAGATTGATCTTGAGTAATATATTTGATTCACCTCTTTTATATTTTAGTTCATAAGTAATTCTTGCATGTTCTCCGTTGTTATTTATTGCTTTGGCCAAGTAGTAGGTAGTGACTCCAAGAGGGAACGTTATGCCCGATTGTGGGTTCATGCCCCTCGATGACTAGCTTGAGTGACAGAAACATGAGTCTAGGGGATGTGTTGTTGCCACAAGGGGGAAAACAACGGTGCTTGTGCCCGCGGGTGCAAGGATTGTTTACTTTACGCAAAGTTCTTTTAATGCAGTTGTCTGTTGCATTGAGTTTACACTATGGGTGGGACTCGCAACTTAATACCAGCGAGATGTTCTGGATAGATATCTCAAGGTGGATGATTAGTAGTAGATGCAGATGGATTTCGGTCTACTTACTTTGGCGTATCGCCCATGCTTTGAACCTCAACCTTTCTTGCAATGTAGTCAGCATTGGTTTGCGTTCGTGGTCCTGTCAATTGCCCAGCTGTAATTTGTTACCTCGCATAGCTGTTTTATCGTCTTTTGGGAGAGAGACATCGCTAGTAAACTGAAGGAAATATGCCCTAGAGGCAATAATAAAGTTGTTATTTTATATTTCCTTATATCATGATAAATGTCTTTTATTTATGCTAGAATTGTATTAACCGGAAACTTAGTACATGTGTGAATACATAGACAAAACAGAGTGTCCCTAGTATGCCTCTACTAGACTAGCTCATTGATCAAAGATGGTTATGTTTCCTAACCATAGACATGAGTTGTCATTTGATCAATGGGATCACATCATTAGGAGAATGATGTGATGGACAAGACCCATCCGTTAGCTTAGCAACTTGATCGTTTAGTATGTTGCTATTGCTTTCTTCATGACTTATACATGTTCCTATGACTATGAGATTATGCAACTCCCGTTTACCGGAGGAACACTTTGTGTGCTACCAAACGTCACAACGTAACTGGGTGATTATAAAGGTGCTCTACAGGTGTCTCCGAAGGTACTTGTTGGGTTGGCGTATTTCGAGATTAGGATTTGTCACTCCGATTGTCGGAGAGGTATCTCTGGGCCCTCTCGGTAATGCACATCATAATAAGCCTTGCAAGCAAATGACTAATGAGTTAGTCACGAGATGATGTATTACGGAACGAGTAAAGAGACTTGCCGGTAACGAGATTGAACTAGGTATGATGATACCGACGATCGAATCTCGGGCTAGTAACATACCGATGACAAAGGGAATAACGTATGCTGTTATGCGGTTCGACCGATAAAGATCTTCGTAGAATATGTAGGAGCCAGTATGGGCATCCAGGTTCCGCTATTGGTTATTGACCGGAGAAATGTCTCGGTCATGTCTACATAGTTCTCGAACCCGTAGGGTCCGCACGCTTAAACGTTCGTTGACGATATAGTATTTAATGAGTTATGTATGTTGGTGACCGAATGTTATTCGGAGTCCAGGATGTGATCACGGACATGACGAGGAACTCCGGAATGGTCCGGAGATAAAGATTAATATATGAGATAATAGTGTTTGACCTCCGGAAGGGTTCCGGAATTCACCGGAAGAGGTTCCGGATGTTTCCCGAAGTGTTTGGGTACAAGAACACGTTATTTGGGCCAAAAGGGAAAGCACACAAGGTTTTTGGAAAGCGCAAAAGGAAGTTTTGCGGAGTCCAGGGGCCAGACGCCAGGGTCCCTGGCGTCTGGGTCCAGACGTCGGGAACCCTGGCGTCTGGCCCTGGAGTCCGAGAAGGACTCTTGCCTTACGGGTGAAACCGACTTTGTGAAGGCTTTTACTCCAAGTTTCGACCCCTAGGCTCAACATATAAATAGAGGGGTAGGGCTAGCACCCAAGACACATCAAGATACACCAAGCCGTGTGCCGGCTACCCCGACCCTCTAGTTTATCCTCCGTCTAGTTTCTGTAGTGCTTGGCGAAGCCCTGCAGAGATTGTTCTTCATCAACAACCGTCACCACGCCGTCGTGCTGCCGGAACTCATCTACTACTTCGCCCGTCTTGCTGGATCAAGAAGGCGAGGACGTCATCGAGCTGAACGTGTGCTGAACGCGGAGGTGCCGTACGTTCGGTACTAGATCGGGACGGATCGTGAAGGTGCACGACTACATCAACCGCGTTGATAAACGCTTCCGCTTTCGGTCTACGAGGGTACGTAGACACACTCTCCCCTCTCGTTGCTATGCATCTAGTAGATAGATCTTGCGTGATCGTAGGAAAATTTTGAAATTACTACGTTCCCCAACAGTGGCATCATGAGCCAGGTCTATGCGTAGATGATATGCACGAGTATAACACAATGAGATTGTGGACGATACTAGTCATACTGCTTACCAGCATGTCATACTTTGCTTCGGCGGTATTGTGAGATGAAGCGGCCCGGACCGACATTACGCGTACGCTTACGCGAGACTGGTTTCACCGTTACGAGCACTCGTTGCTTAAAGGTGACTGGCGGGTGTCTGTCTCTCTCACTTTAGCTGAATCAAGTGTGGCTACGCCCGGTCCTTGTGAAGGTTAAAACAGCACATACTTGACGAAACATCGTTGTGGTTTTGTATGCGTAGGTAAGAACGGTTCTTGCTAAGCCCGTAGCAGCCACGTAAAACTTGCAACAACAAAGTAGAGGACGTCTAACTTGTTTTTGCAGGGTATGTTGTGATGTGATATGGTCAAGACATGATGAGTTATACGGCTTTGTATGAGATGATCATGTTTTGTAATGTTATCGGCAAATGGCAGGAGCCATATGGTTGTCGCTTTATTGTATGAAATGCAACCGCCATGTAATTGCTTTACTTTATCACTAAGCGGTAGCGATAGTCGTAGAAGCAATAGTTGGCGAGACGACAACGATGCTACGATGGAGATCAAGGTGTCGCGCCGGTGACGAAGGTGATCATGACGATGCTTTGGAGATGGAGATCAAAAGCACAAGATGATGATGGCCATATCATGTCACATATTTTGATTGCATGTGATGTTTATCTTATTATGCTTCTTATTTTGCTTAGAACGACGGTAGCATTATAAGATGATCCCTCACTAAATTTCAAGGTATAAGTGTTCTCCCTGAGTATGCACCGTTGCGAAAGTTCGTCGTGCCGAGACACCACGTGATGATCGGGTGTGATAAGCTCTACGTTCAAATACAACGGGTGTAAGCCAGTTTTGCACACGCAGAATACTCGGGTTAAACTTGACGAGCCTAGCATATACATATATGGCCTCGGAACACTGGAGACCGAAAGGTCGAGCGTGTATCATATAGTAGATATGATCAACATAAGATGTTCACCATTGAAAACTACTCCATCTCACGTGATGATCGGACATGGTTTAGTTGATTTGGATCACGTGATCATTTAGATGACCAGAGGGATGTCTATCTAAGTGGGAGTTCTTAAGTAATATGATTAATTGAACTTTAATTTATCATGAACTTAGTCCTGGTAGTATTAGCATATCTATGTTGGAGATCAATAGCTCGCGATGTTGCTCCACGTTTATTTTTTATATGTTCCTAGAGAAAACCAAGTTGAAAGATGTTAGTAGCAATGATGCGGAATTGTTCCGTGATCTGAGGATTATCCTCATTGCTGCACAGAAGAATTATATCCTTGATGCACCGCTAGGTGACAGACCTATTGCAGGAGCAGATGCAGACGTTATGAACGTTTTGACAAAAGCTCGGTATGATGACTACTTGATAGTTTAAGTGCACCATGCTTTACGGCTTAGAACCGGGACTTCAAAAACGTTTTGAACACCACGGAGCATATAAGATGTTCCAAGAGTTGAAATTAGTATTTGATACTCATGCCCGTGTCGAGAGGTATAAGACCTCTGACAGTACTTTGCCTACAAGATGGAGGAGAATAGCTCAACCAGTGAGCATGTGCTCAGATTGTCTGGGTACTGCAATTGCTTGAATCAAGTGGGAGTTGATCTTCCAGATAAGATAGTAATTGACAATGTTCTCTAGTCACTATCACCAAGTTAGTAGAACTTCGTGATGAACTATAATATGCAAGGGATGACGAAAGTAATTCCCGAGCTCTTCGCGATGCTGAAATCGGCGAAGGTAGAAATCAAGAAAGAGCATCAAGTGTTGATGGTTAACAAGACCACTTGTTTCAAGTAAAGGGCAAAGGGATAGAAGGGGAACTTCAAGAAGAATGACAAGCAAGTTGTCACTCCCATGAAGAAACCCAAAGCTAAACTCAAGCCTGAAACTAAGTGCTTCTACTGCAAAGGAAATGGTCACTGGAAGTGGAACTGCCCTAGATACTTGGCGGATAAGAAGGATGGCAAAATGAACAAAGGTATATTTGATATACAGATTATTGATGTGTATTTTACTAGTGTTCATAGCAACCCCTCGGTATTTGATACTGGTTCAGTTGCTAAAGAGTAGTAACTCGAAATGGGAGTTGCATAATGAACAGAAACTAGTTAAAGGATGAAGTGACGATGTGTATTGGAAGTAGTTCCAAGATTGATATGATCATCATCGCACACTCCCTATACCTTCGGGATTAGTGTTAAACCTAAATAAGTGTTATTTGGTGTTTGTGTTGAACATGAATATGATTTGATCATGTTTATTGCAATACTGTTATTCATGTAAGTTAGAGAATAATTGTTGTTCTGTTTACATGAATAAAACCTTCTATGGTCATACACCCAATGAAAATGGTTTGTTGGATCTCGATCGTGTGATACACATATTCATAATATTGAAGCCAAAAGATGCAAGGTTAATAATGATAGTGCAACTTATTTGTGGCACTGCCGTTTAGGTCATATTGGTGTAAAGCGCATGAAGAAACTCCATAGTGATGAACTTTTGGAATCACTTGATTATGAATCACTTGGTGCTTGCGAACCATGCCTCATGGGCAAGATGACTAAAATTCCGTTCTCCGGAACCGTGGAGCGAGCAATAGAGTTGTTGGAAATCATACATACTGATGTATGCAGACCAATGAGTGTTGAAGCTCGCGGCGGGTATCATTATTTTCTGACCTTCACTGATGATTTGAGCAGATATGGGTATATCTACTTAATGAAGCACAAATCTGAAACATTTGAAAAGTTCAAAGAATTTCAGAGTGAAGTGGAGAATCATCGTAACAAGAAAATAAGAGTTTCTACGATATGATCATAGAGGTAAAATATTTGAGTTAGCGAGTTTGGCCTTCAGTAAAAACAAATGTGAAATAGTTTCACTACTCACGCCACCTGGAACACCATAGTGTAATGGTGTGTCCGAACGTCATAACTGTACTTTATTAGATATGGTGCGATCGATGATGTCTCTTACTGATCTACCACTATCGCTTTTGGGGTTATGCATTAGAGACAGCTACATTCACGTTAAATAGGGCACCATCTAAATCCGTGGAGATGACACCGTATGAACTGTGGTTTGACGAGAAACCTAAGCTGTCATTTCTTTAAGTTTGGGACTGCAATGCTTATGTGAAAAAGTTTCAACATGATAAGCTCGAACCCAAATCGGAGAAGTAAATCTTCATAGGATACCCAAAAGAAACTGTTGGGTACACCTTCTATCACAGATCCGAAGGCAAGGTCTTTGTTGCTAAGAGTGGATCCTTTCTAGAGAAGGAGTTTCTCTCGAAAGAAGTGAGTGGGAGGAAAGTAGAACTTGATGAGGTAATTATACCTTCTCCCATATTGGAAAGTAGTACATCACAGGAAATAATTCCAGTGATTCCTACACCAATTAGTGAGGAAGTTGATGATAATGATCATGAAACTTCGGATCAAGTTTCTACTGAACGTCGTAGATCAACCATAGTACGTTCCGCACCAGAGTGGTACGGCAATCCAGTTCTGAAAATCATGTTACTAGACCATGATGAACCTACGAACTATGAGGAAGCGATGATGAGCCCAGATTCCGCAAAATGGCTTGAAGCCATGAAATCTGAGATGGGATCCATGTATGAGAACAAAGTATGGACTTTGGTTGACTTGCCCGATGATCGGCAGGCCATCGAAAATAAATGGATCTTCAAGAGGAAGACCGACGCAGACGGTAATGTTACTGTTTACAAAGCTCGACTTGTTGCGAAAGGTTTTCGACAAGTTCAAGGAGTTGACTACGATGAGACTTTCTCACCTGTAGCGATGCTTAAGTCTGTCCGAATCATGTTAGCAATTGCCACATTTTATGAAATCTGGCAAATGGATAAACAAAACTGCATTCTTTAATGATTTTATTAAAGAAAAATTGCATATGATGCAACCCGAAGGTTTTGTCAATCCTAAAGGTGCTGACAAAGTATGCAAGCTCCAGCGATCCATCTATGGACTGGTGCAAGCATCTCGGAGTTGGAATATACGCTTTGATAAGTTGATCAAAGCATATAGATTTATACAGACTTACGGTGAAGCCTGTATTTACAAGAAGTGAGTGGGAGCACTACAACCTTTCTGATAAGTATATGTGAATGACATATTGTCGATCAGAAATGATGTAGAATTTTCTGGAAAGCATGAAGGAGTGTTTGAAAGGAGTTTTTCAAAGAAAGACCTTGGTGAAGCTGCTTACAAATTGAGCATCAAGATCTATAGAGATAGATCAAGACGCTTGATAAGACTTTCGATGAGTACATACCTTGATAAGATTTTGAAGTAGTTCAAAATGGATCAGTCAAAGAAGGAGTTCTTCCCTGACTTGTAAGGTGTGAAGTTGAGTAAGACTCAAAGCCAGATCACGGCAGAAAAATATAGAGAGAATGAAAGTCATTCCCTATGCCTCAGCCATAGGTTCTATAAAGTATGCCATGCTGTGTACCAAATATGTTGTGTACCTTGCCATGAGTTTGTCAAGGGGGTACAATAGTGATCCAGGAGTAGATCACTGTACAGCGATCAAAATTATCCTTAGTAACTGGATGACTAAGGAAATGTTTCTCGATTATGGAGGTGATAAAGAGTTCGTCGTAAAGGGTTACGCCGATGCAAGCTTTGACACTAAATCCAGATGACTCTAAGTATCAATCTGGATGCGTATTGAAAGTGGGAGCAATTAGCTAGAGTAGCTCTATGCAAAGCATTGTAGACATAGAAATTTGCGAAATACATACGGATCTGAATGTGACAGACCCGTTGACTAAACTTCTCTCACGAAGCAAAACATGATCACACCTTAGTACTCTTTGGGTGTTAATCACATAGAGATGTGAACTAGATTATTGACTCTAGTAAACCCATTGGGTGTTGGTCACATGGCGATGTGAACTATGGGTGTTAATCACATGACGATGTGAACTATCGGTGTTAAATCACATGGCGATGTGAACTAGATTATTGACTCTAGTGCAAGTGGGAGACTGAAGGAAATATGCCCTAGAGGCAATAATAAAGTTGTTATTTTATATTTCCTTATATCATGATAAATGTCTTTTATTTATGCTAGAATTGTATTAACCGGAAACTTAGTACATGTGTGAATACATAGACAAAACAGAGTGTCCCTAGTATGCCTCTACTAGACTAGCTCATTGATCAAAGATGGTTATGTTTCCTAACCATAGACATGAGTTGTCATTTGATCAATGGGATCACATCATTAGGAGAATGATGTGATGGACAAGACCCATCCGTTAGCTTAGCAACTTGATCGTTTAGTATGTTGCTATTGCTTTCTTCATGACTTATACATGTTCCTATGACTATGAGATTATGCAACTCCCGTTTACCGGAGGAACACTTTGTGTGCTAAGAAACGTCACAACGTAACTGGGTGATTATAAAGGTGCTCTACAGGTGTCTCCGAAGGTACTTGTTGGGTTGGCGTATTTCGCGATTAGGATTTGTCACTCCGATTGTCGGAGAGGTATCTCTGGGCCCTCTCGGTAATGCACATCATAATAAGCCTTGCAAGCAAATGACTAATGAGTTAGTCACGAGATGATGTATTACGGAACGAGTAAAGAGACTTGCCGGTAACGAGATTGAACTAGGTATGATGATACCGACGATCGAATCTCGGGCTAGTAACATACCGATGACAAAGGGAATAACGTATGTTGTTATGCGGTTCGACCGATAAAGATCTTCGTAGAATATGTAGGAGCCAGTATGGGCATCCAGGTTCCGCTATTGGTTATTGACCGGAGAAATGTCTCGGTCATGTCTACATAGTTCTCGAACCCGTAGGGTCCGCACGCTTAAACGTTCGTTGACGATATAGTATTTAATGAGTTATGTATGTTGGTGACCGAATGTTATTCGGAGTCCAGGATGTGATCACGGACATGACGAGGAACTCCGGAATGGTCCGGAGATAAAGATTAATATATGAGATAATAGTGTTTGACCTCCGGAAGGGTTCCGGAATTCACCGGAAGAGGTTCCGGATGTTTCCCGAAGTGTTTGGGTACAAGAATACGTTATTTGGGCCAAAAGGGAAAGCACACAAGGTTTTTGGAAAGCGCAAAAGGAAGTTTTGCGGAGTCCAGGGGCCAGACGCCAGGGTCCCTGGCGTCTGGGTCCAGACGCCGGGAACCCTGGCGTCTGGCCCTGGAGTCCGAGAAGGACTCTTGCCTTACGGGTGAAACCGACTTTGTGAAGGCTTTTACTCCAAGTTTCGACCCCTAGGCTCAACATATAAATAGAGGGGTAGGGCTAGCACCCAAGACACATCAAGATACACCAAGCCGTGTGCCGGCTACCCCGACCCTCTAGTTTATCCTCCGTCTAGTTTCTATAGTGCTTGGCGAAGCCCTGCAGAGATTGTTCTTCATCAACAACCGTCACCACGCCGTCGTGCTGCCGGAACTCATCTACTACTTCGCCCGTCTTGCTGGATCAAGAAGGCGAGGACGTCATCGAGCTGAACGTGTGCTGAACGCGGAGGTGCCGTACGTTCGGTACTAGATCGGGACGGATCGTGAAGGTGCACGACTACATCAACCGCGTTGATAAACGCTTCCGCTTTCGGTCTACGAGGGTACGTAGACACACTCTCCCCTCTCGTTGCTATGCATCTAGTAGATAGATCTTGCGTGATCGTAGGAAAATTTTGAAAATACTACGTTTCCCAACATGAACATCATGTGACTCCGGTCCATATTACTATCATTGATCACATACACTATTTTAATTTCCGCTATTTTATTTACTATTGCAAATTACTATCTATCACTACTATCATATTGCTTTTAACCCTTTGTGAACTACAAGGCCGGAGAGATTGACAACCTCTCTGTACTCGTTGGGAGCAAAGTTATTTGTATCTGTGTGCAGGTCCACGTTGATTGCTAATTGCGCCGTTAGCAGTTGACACCTACTTGTTGAACCTAGGAGTCTCTGGGGATTCGATCATTGGCATCTTTGCTAAGGGAAAACACTTCTACTTACTGCATCTTACACCTTCCACTTGGGGTAATCCAACGAGGGGTTCGAGGCCCATCACCCGATCAGGCCATCAACGAAGCAGATCCAATTGACATGAGGTATGCCATGTTATTCACTATTATGTTAATAAGTAGTCCTTTGCACGTATGATGCATAGCTTTTTCACTGTTCAACTTATGTTCTATTTTTATTTTAGATGTGAAATAGCAAATCCGTTTTATTTATTTTCAATATTGTGCTTGCGTGTATAAACTATTTCATATGAATATTGGTTTTGAATTGATTAAATTATATATACACATACTTGAAAATTGCTCGTGCATTGCAACAAATCCAAAATAAACTGATACATGTTCATAACTTGAAAAAACACCCAGCTCTCGGTATATATATCACTACAAATATGTTAGGATTCATCCATAGTAGATTGCTCTTATTTGTTTGGATGATGTAGGGAAGGGTTGGGGCTGGTTCGCACACACCAAACAGATTTACTGCAAACATGGAGCAGAGTAGTGGGGTCTCTTTTCAATACCATAACCTACATCGCATGCATTAGATGCAGACCAGATGATCAAATTTAACGAATAGCACACATGCCAAGGTCATCGGCCAAACTTTTTAAAGAGGGGAGATAGTTACTAGTATTATTATTATGGTTGTCATGTAGAGGGGCCCCGAGTTTTAGTTTCGCCCCGGGCCCCCAAAATCTCAGGACCGGCCCTGCGTGAGACCTGGTCTCATATTTTTTTTTTCCAGGTGGTATGAAGGACAACAATATCCATACTTGCCTCCTCGACGCTGGACTCCAGTGGGAGCAGCAGCGTGGTCAGGGGCGGAGCCAGGATTTGAGTATAGGGGGGCCAAGCCAAGCTACTAATAGAAATTTAGTGCAAAAATATAGCTATCATAATATTTCACTTCATGATATGAAAAAAGCACTAAAATTTATATAAATTAGCTGAAATTTGCCTCTAGGATTGCCAATAAAATCAAATATTTAATAACTTGAACAATGTTTGACGGTAAAAATGCCATCATGCTTAAAAATGAATAGTTAATCTGCCTTTTACTTCGAGAAGTCAAAGCAACATGCTTAAAAATGAATTGATCTTAATTGTGTTTGACGGTAATATTCTCTTCATAATTGCTGAACTATAAGTCTTGGAATTAACATCACATATCACACAACCAAAAGAACTAAAATCTGATTTATATTTATGTCAAGTACAGATCAAAATTGAGAGATTAGTACTACTCCCTCCAGCCCCGTGTGTAACTGACGCAACCCCTTCACTATACAGAAGATGCCCAGGCAACGACATTTAATTAGGGCCAAGGGGAGTACTAGACAGTAATAGGTAGTTCTAACCTTGGCTAGATGTGTATTGCGTTTGCTGGAGTTCACCACCGATTTATTCTTTATAAACCTAACCTCTGTCCGATCTGGATCAAGTGGTTGTTTCATGTCCGTCCTGTCCCTTGTGCCAGCCATAGAAGAGAGAACGAGGGAGAGCAGAGAGGAGCGCTGTGAGTCAAGGGGATCCCTGCATCTGTGGTGGTCGCCGAGCCAAGGAAGAGTAGTCAGACGTGAAACAATTTTGTCAAGCTCGCAGAGATCTGATCGAGGAAACCGTTCCCCCGCGTCGCTCTCCCGAGGGCGACTCGGGGGCGACCTAGGGCTCCCTCGAGCCGCCACCTCCCCCGTCCCCTCCTCCTCGCTGTTGCCGGAGGCGGTCGCCGGGGCCCCCGCCCGGCTGCCTGTGAGGGCGGCGGCGAGGCCTCTGGCCGCTCCCTTTCTATGGTGAGGGCCCGGATCTGAGGCGGCGGCCTCACGGGTGCGGATGGCGCTTCTCCGGCGGCGGGGAGTGCTCGTCGGTGAGGTTGGCCGGGTCCCCTCGGCTGCGCGGGCAGCGAGGTCCCGGTGGGCGATGGTCGTGGCGCGGGGAGGCCCCGGGCTCCCTTCGTCAGATCTGAGGCGATCTGATCTGCTCGTGACGCATGACCTCCGGCCGGCCTGGATCTCCGGCATGCACGCGCCTGCTGATGCTGTGGCTGGTTCGGAGATGGCGGCAGGGTGCTTGGCCGGGGGAAACCCTTGGCCGCCGGTGGCGGTCACGGCGTCGATGGCGTCCCGGAAGCCATTGCCTCCTTGGTGGCGGCGCCGAGGCTCAACTTCTCCTGCCTCCCCCTTCCCCTGCGCCCGGGTGAAAACCCTAGCTCCGGTGGCTAAGCGGCGGCGGCGCCACAGCGTAGTCACCTTCTTGAAGGCGCCGACTTGGGCATGGGGATGCTGGGCGTGCATGGCGAGCTTGTCTGATTCCTGGTGGCGGCCCGTTCCGGCCGTGTCTCCGATGGGGACCTCGCCCTTCCTTACCTTGTACCTGCCGTGGTGGAGCGGTACTTCATCTCACACATTGATGGCGGCGGAGATCGGCGGCATGGCGCTGTGGAGGCTCGGCGTCCAATGCACGGAGATGGGCTCGCGCAGGAGGAGGTTGCTGTCTGGCGTCATGGTGACGTCGATGGCAGAGTGGCCAGACAAGGTAGAAGCCTCAATATGATCTGAAGACGGACTTGTGGAAGATGGCGACGACGACACACGAGTGCGTCTCACCGGATTGTGCTCCAGACCCAGTATGTGGCTCGGCTGGGGCTTCCGGCGTTTGATGTTAGGCTTAGGTGAGTGGTTTGGGTAGTGGCCCAGCTAGCACCACCTTCATCATTTTGATGTTAGGCTTAGATGAGTGGTCTGGGTAGTGGCCCAGCTAGCACGCCTTCATCATTTGGATAGGAGTAGCGACATATGTTGCCAAGATGGCGGATTCAGACATATTGTTGTAATACTTTGTAAGGTCCTCGAGAATAATCAATAAAGTGGCCGTATGCATCTCCTAGATGCAGAGGCCGGGGGACATCCCCTTTTCTAAAGAAAAAAGATGGAAGGGACATACGCCTTTGCTCGTTTTCCTCTACTCCTTGTGCACTTCTCCCCACGGTTATACTCCTACATATGAAGATCGTTATTGATCTGTCCATACAATTTTATATCATGTCGCTGCTGATCAATCTCTACTCCTAAATGGCTTGTACGTCGTTCGTCCTCACCGAAGCAATCCATCGATAGAACACCCCACCCCCGATTTTTCTCATCGCTACCCCCACCTCCCATGCACCGAATTGTTTTTCAATTATTTTTCGAAAATTAACCAAATCTGTTTTTACATGTCACGTACCCAAATCTGGGTGGGTCACATGGGGATCACAACTTTCCTATAACAACACATGTCATATATCTTTCCTTGCCAAATAATAATACATAAATTACTACTTACCAAACTACAATAGAAATCTGTTCAAATAGGCTGGCTGCTGCTCGCCCTTTCCTAACAAGTGTCCCCTGCGGCCCTGCCTCACTTCTTACCAATTTAAACAAAAATCTCTGTGCGGCGGCGAGCCCCTCTGGCTGCAGTTTGAAAATCTGGCAGCCGCTGCTCTCGTTCATCATTTGGCCAATGGAAGAGCTGCTCCTCAGATTGTCGTTCGGCCGCCTTTATCATATGCATAGTCATCTTCCTCAAAGGTCAGCCTGTTCATATCCATGGTCATGTGAATTTCAACATGTCCAAACCGTCAGATGTATGACCCTCGTAGGGAATCCCGATGACCCTCATATTACAAACTGACCATCACACACAGCTATAGAATAAGATGTATGAACTGTCAAACATTGATGCGCGTGCATTCGTATAACTCTGATGAGCTTGATGAGCTGAGAAATGAAAAAATGACATGTTTGTGAAGTACCACTCAAGAACTTGCAAGCATATTTTTACTCACAATGGTTACAGGTTTTGTCAGCTCCAGTTATATTCAGACTTTTTACAAATAAAGTTGTGCAGATTATAAGTTTTGCGTACAGTAGTTACCTAATAAAAATACAATGTTGGTAGGACTTCCACCGACCCGGTTTCTTGACCTTTGAGGAACCCGGTTTATAGGCACAAATATCTGATGGATAGGTACTCTTTTCAGTCCCATCTATCTATCTATACATCTATACATCTATACATACATACATATACTAATTCTTGACTCTCTAGAAATTCCCACGTAAATTACAGCGTGTTTGGTTGGGGGTATTTGCAGCTAGGGAATGGGAATTAAAGGGGTACGAGACTTCAAATCTATTGTTTGGTTAGAGGGATTGGGAATTCATAAGGCAATAGTCATGTGACTTGAGGCTTCAACTCCCACCGTTTTATTAACAGGTGAGGGGGTGGGAGTTGGTAGGGAATTGTTTTAGTGAGTCAATCTTAACCGTTCATCATAATTTACATTAACTTCCCTTGTCTATTCCCTCGTCAATTCCCACGAACCAAACAAGGGAATACAACTTCTCCTCAAATCCTCGCACATAACTCCTATCATGCATCAAACAGAGGATTGGGAATAAAACGACTCATCCCATATCTAATCTCAATACAACTCCCTACTCTAAACTCCCATTCCCCTTCCCAAATATTGCCAAACACGCTGTTAGATTTTATGAGCCGTTAATTTGGTGGGACCGAATTATAACGGCGTAGATCGATTCGCAATCTAAAAAAAACCAATCTCAAGTATCCATCTCTCTCACGAAAAAAATCCCAAAAAAGCAATCTCAGGAAAAACAATCGCCCTCGCTGCCCCTCTCTCCCGCATTCACTCGATCCCCTTCCTCTCACGAACCCTAGAGCAGCGGCAACGACGATTCGCCATGGGCGGCGGCGGCCGGAAGTGAGGCGTGGCCTGGTGGGGATGATTCACGGGTGCCGGTTGCTGGCTGGGCGGGGCGGCAGCTGCGTGGTGGCGGCTGGCTGGGCAGGGCGGCGGCAACGATTCAGGAGGGGGTCGCATGGTCAATCCCTCGGCTGGGCATGCAGATGGAACAGCAGACCTGATTTTTCCTCTATGCAACGATTTAACATCCCAATCCTCTCCGAGGATGACGAAGAGACCTTGTGCGTCACTGGACGAGCTTCGATGTCACCGGCGTGGCCACGTGGGTGATCCTCGAGGGCACAGGCTGGGACAAGCTGCGACGACGGCGGCGCAACTCTCCACCACCACCACGTCCACCAGAGTATGAGTAGGTCAGAGTTTGCCGTTAATACCGTGATATTATATTTCAGATTCATGTCCATCGTCCCAATCTGGCTAGTAATTGATTCAACGGATGGGCAAATCACTCGTAGCTCAGCTTGCAATGCATTTGACTGCTATGAATTGGGACCGATCCATTCTTTGCCCGTCGATCTCCAGATTTTCCTCTCTTGATTAATTTTGCAAATTTTCCTTTTTGTGGAAGCCACGTGAAACGAAGCGGGCAATGCGCATGGTGGCAGGAGTCTATGCAAATTAGTTACATGATGGTTCTGCATTGATAATAATTAGTAACTAAGCTAAGTGACGTGGCCGTCAAAACCAGGCCACATGGATGGTTTTAGTCAAAACCAGGTCCATGTCATACCAAAACCACTTCAAGTGTAGTCAGAGACGAAAAGTATCCGGTTTTAGTAGTTAAGGGACCGAGTTTTGGTGGTTTCGGAGTTGAGGGACGATTTCTATACTTTCGCCAGAGTTTGAGGACGAAAAATATACTTATCTCTTTTATATATAATAGCTCCTCATCGGTGCAGCCACCTACCATTGCAGTACAATGGACGATAATGTTGAACTTCTAGATCTTGGGCAACAATCCAATGGTTAACAAATAGATGGCACTCCTACCGTCATGTCGGCGCACACATACAACTGCATAATCGCAACCGATGGTAAATCTCCCATAAACATCCAACTTCCATTTTGTAGGCCACTGGACAGTTATTTACTGAATAACTCAAAATGGTGTATGTGCCTACCTCAGCAGAACCATGGGTGATAGTGTTGTAGAGGGCAACGTCAATGAAATCAATGACCACCTAAAAAATGCCAGGGGTATGATAAGGTTTTTGGTGGCGAAGTGGAGCTAGCTGTCCTACTTTATGATGACTTCCATTCCTACTCGAAATGCTCGTGTGGCACATGCAGATCATCTAACATGATGGGATTTCAGTTTTAGTTTTTTTTTTTTGAAGCTCTGGACAGTGAGGCAACTATTGCTTTGAACTAGGAAATCAACCTCTGTACTTATGTTAGCTTGATTGGTTGTAACTAAAACTGAAATCAGGCAGGCCTCACTGATTTTAGTTTTAGTTACAACCAATCAAGCTAACATCAGTACAGAGGTTGATTTCCTAGTTCAAAGCAATAGTTGGTTGATTTCCAGTTAAATTATACTCCCTGCTTGACAAACTGAAATTATGATTATCCTATATCCTACTTCTAGAGTTGTTGCATATCTACAGCTGCTCTGAGAACAAGAACTCTCTCCCTATCTGCAAGATCAACAGTATATTTTTTTAAGTATATTTTCAGAGTACTTCAAGCAAGATTACTGAAGTTACTGAAATTTTACTAAAATTGTGCCTACAACTACATCTCCTACTCATAATCTGTACCCATACTCATACAAATAAACTGTACCCTAGTACTAATCTGTACCCAAGAAGTACTCCAAATTTAAAGGGAGGAGACAGGGGAAGCTCACCACGCAATGGAGATGCTGGCGAAGAGGAGCATCATCGAGCAAGATGTCCTCGAGCAGATGTTCGTCGTCGAGCATCACCTCGTTCGCCTCCCGGTCCTGGGCGTAGTAGGCGTAGGCAGGGACGTCGGCGTGGGCGCGCGAAGGGCTCGGCGCCGGCGGGGTCGAGCACTGCCTTGTGGAGCCAGCGGCCACGACGGCACAAGCGCGTACGGCCTCCTACCACCGACGGTTGTGTGCTCGAAGAAGACGCCGCGGGAGGCGAGCAAGCGACAGACGGGTCCGGGTGGCCCAGCGGGAGCAGCTCCGCGGCCGAGAGCAGCGCGTTGGCGCCACCCGCCTACACCGTGGTTTCCGCTTGATCTGCCACGAGTGGAGGGGTGAGAGGGGGCGGCGGGGGGAGGCGAAGTCGCCAGTTATGGCAGCTGTGGGGGTGAGGGTGGAGGCCGGCGGCGATGCGGGGGCGAGGAGGGGCGACGTGGGGGAGAGAAGTGGACTGGATGTAGCGAGGGAGAGGAGTGAACTAGACATGGTGATAAGGTTAGTTGGAAATTTTTGCAAAAAAAGTTAGGTGTAAAAAAATGTTTTTTTTTACAAATTAAAGCAGCTGAGTTAGTTTCATTTACATTTTATTATATATTATATATGTTTATATGATGCAATATAAAATATCATCTATATTTTAAATCTTCCACTTTCGTTATATGATGCAGTATAAAATGGATTCTTACATACATACTAATGTAACGATGACGGACAGAGACAGAAACATCACGAGAAGAGTTGCATATATAGATAAGTATGTTATACCTGATAATACAAAACGTGCATTTTTTATATATTTTTCTTTCAGAATATGGAGACATAGATATGGCTTTTGGAGATGTTCAACAGGAACCCATCGACAAGTGTTTTGAACCGACCTCGCTGAAAGGGATAGATAACAACATCTCATCATGCAATATGGTATGTAAGGTCTTGTGTTCATTGTTTATCATGGTTTATTATTGTTTCTAATAGCTACCACTTGTAGATTTATCTTCCATATGCATTCATGGGCCTATACATCTTGTACGTCATCGACGAAGATGCACGTTGTGTATCAATTATGGACCCTATTCATACATCACAGTCCTCAGAGGTTAAAACTTGGAGGCATTTAGTGAAATTAAAATTATATTGTGAGGGAATTAAAAATTCACTCGAAATAAACGGCTGGAATTCTAATATATCAAAATGGCGATGTTTATTTTTGATATTCCACAAGCAAAGACGGGTAATAAATTCATAATATAAACATTTATTTTTGTTATCACTATATTTAATATAATAATAATTTTGGAAATTACAAGGATATGTCTGGCATTTTATTTTATTTTATGCTCTGGCAGAACGGTAAAGAATTGATGAAGCCGGTTAGCGCGGAGAGTATTGTCGGTTAGGCCTTGTACAATGCTAGGTGCTTAGGGAGGTGAGTAGAAAAATAAACCGGGTTTTCCTGAAGCATCAGTGCTTATTTCTATAAGAGAGACGCATAATTAGCATATGCCCTATATAAATAAGCACCGGCGCTTATGTAAGGTCTAGTTTATTTCTCCAAGCACCTCTTCTAAGCACCATGCATTGTATAAGGCCTTACACGTTTCAAGACCTTTCACGTGAAGTATTCGTGCTAACTGCTTATCTTGTTTTATTATACTTGCTCAAACATCGTGTGAATGAATCTAAAGATAATTTTCATGATATCGTGTGATAATTTCTTAAATGTATCAAGTAGATTTTAATAATTTGTAATAGACTTTTAGTTGGAAATCACTTTGTACATATACATCGTCAAATTGCCTTTATGTTATCAGTTTACATTACAAACGAAGTGGACTAGAATTATTATGCAATTGTGTCCATATTATATTATCTTCAGCTATCAAACTTACCACACATTATATTTATATAACTTCAAAAAACAAAATCAGCAGCTCGTGGTAATCGCACGGGCATTCTACTAGTTGTACGAAGTATAAAAGTTGGATATAATAATCGAAATGGCCTTTCTAAGGAAAATAGAGAAGGCAAAATTAAACAGTAGGCTTACTCTCTCCGTTGTTTCTGCTACATGCCGCCGCTCCTCTTTCTCAGCCTCAAACGTGGATGTTCCCTGCCTCCCTCCCAGGGCCACCTCCGTTGTTCATCGAACTGAACGTCGACGGTGAAGTGAGGTATTCTTCCCTTCGTCTATCCCTTATACCACATCTCTTCGATCACTCTTCCTCGCTCCCGAACGGGGTCTCCCGACCCTCAATCTGGGTCATGGGACGCGCCATCGACCCGCGAACCATACTACTATCCATGGAGCGGTCGAGGCAGAAATTGATGCAGCCGGTCGGAGAGCGGCGACGATGATTCCTAGCTCGGAAACGTGGCCACAGCCGGCACGACCAGCACGAGCTCGGTGGCGCAGCCATGGAGCACAGCCTGAGATTGGAAAATGGGGCATGGGCGGCGGCGCGAGCTCAAGGCAGCAGAGAGGTCGATTGAGTGAAAATTTCAGGTGTAAAGGTTAATGGCGAGTAATAGGCGCCGGTGCGTCGGCCGAAATTTTGGCTGGTCCCACCGCATACGTACGATTCTCTCTTTATGAACTGCAGGATGCCTTCCTAACTGCTTCTCTAGTTAAAAAAAAAAAAGTGGCGCATGCTCATCCAAGCACAGCCTCGTGATTTCCCCCAGCCGTCATCCAGGCTCGCTGGCCGTCAACGTCGTCGCCGGCCACCGCCCTCCTCGCCCCCCATCGCCTGGACTTCCTCCTGGCCGCTGACTCCTCTTCAGCTCCCGCCAGCAGCAGCGCAAGGCACCGGCCCGAAGGTTGCTACTCGCCATGGCCGTGCCGCCTCCCCCGTCCCCAAGGTTGCAACACCGTTGTTCATGTCGCTACAGCTCTCGTCTTCACCGGAACAACACGGGTCGTCGCCGTGCTTGTAGCACTGTAGCAGCCATGAAAAAGCTCACCTCGTAGCTTCTGTCAATGGTGGCAACAAATTGCGCCGTCCCTTGAAGCTTTTCTACCACCGGATGTAGCTTTTCTTCCGCTGTCGCCCCGGTACTTGCATGGCCATAAAAAGGTGAAGCTCGACTCGTTCCAGCAAAAAGATATGCCAACGCTTGACTGGTTGAAGCTTTTTTCACCGCAATTATTGAAGCTTTTTCAACTGCTGGTTGCAACTTTTACCATCGGTGAATATTCCTTTCCGAAGCCAGTTGAACCTTTTTCACCGCCGGTTGAAGCTTTTTCTGCGCCGGTTGAAGCTTTGTTTCATGGCTCAAGCTTTTCCATGGAAGTTGAAGGTTTTCCGCCATGCCTGTTGAAGCTTTTTTCGCCAACGCTTGTAACTTCTCTTAGGCCGGTTGAAGCTTTTTCCATGTCCGGTTGAAGCATCGGCGCCCGTTGTATGCTGATTGCAGCATCACCGTGCAGTGGTCGTATCATCGCCGCAAGCCACTTCCAGCACTGTAGGGCGCCGGTTGTAGCACTCTAGGATCGTCGCTTGCAGTGCTTGTGACCTCGGGCAGCTGTTGGTTGTAGCATCAATGGCTGCTGGTTTTAGCAACCATGGTTGCCGGTTCCAACACCGTAGGACTACGGTTCCAGCATCACCGGTCCTTGGTCCAGCACCATGGGCCGCTCCCAGTTGTAGCAGACGTCGGGATCTGTTTGCAGCTTCCGACCGCAGGCCTTTACACTCGTCTCGTCCCCATGGCGTGTCGCTGGTTCCACCATGGCGGTCTGAGCTTGCAGCACATCATGCGCGGGAGAGAGAAGAAGAAAATTAGAGGAAGAAAGAGAACGAGAGGAGAGAGATGTGATCAATCACGAGAGAAAGAAAGAAAGAAAAAAGAAAAACAGGGAGCGATTCGTGGCAGGCCCAGATGATTAAAACTTACACGAGGCGCGTGTGGCCGTAGGATGTGGGCGATCGAAGGCACAACGCACGTCCGGCCGAAGACTCGGGCGACCTGCTGGCTGTAAACGTTTCCCTTCTGGGAGAGGGGGACGGAGGGAGGATGCTACAAGGGCGACCCTAGGTGCTGGCGCGCCGGCCCAAATTTGGGCCGGTCGCTGCGCAGCCGTTCGATTGGAAGCTCACGCATTGTTGGATCTCCTCCAGCTTCTTCTTCCTCCTCTTGTAGCTGAGGTAGCACCCCATGCCCCCACCCCTCTTTTGCATCTCGCACACGGCACTGTCTGCTGCTAGCCCCGCGGGGTCCTGCGTGCTCGTCGTCACTGTCCCAGTGGTCGGCCTGCTCGCCGCTCGTCACAGAGGCCGCTGCTCGCCGCAGTCGTCGGGTGGCCTTACAGCTCGCCATGGTCCACTCTAGTTGCAACAACGCCAGATGGGTTCCAGCAGCGCTACGAGCCACCGTCATATTGCATTGTGTGCCCGTCGTAGCACCCCCTTGCGTTGATAAAAAAGAAGCTCCTATCGTTGGCGCTCGACATTGTCAGCTCGCCGTTCTCTCCTTGAAGCTTTTTCAGAATCGGGTTGAAGCTTTCTCGTCGACAGTTGTAGCTTTTTTTCTGATTTGCTACAACGATGATGGTGACACTAGTCTGAACAGCAACGCACCCCTGCTACAACCGGTGCCGCGGGTTATTACCATGGGCGTCGGACTTCGCTACAACCACGGTCATGGTTTGCTACACCGCAAAAAACTGAGGTCGCTCTCTTCTTTGCTACATCCGGCGTCGTCGTGCTACAACCGGCTTCAATTTTTGCTACAATCGACGTCGCGTTTCCCTACAACGAGCTCATGTTTTGCTACAACGGAGAAATAGGCGTCAAGTTTCTTGATACAAGTTGTCACAGCCCTGCTACAACCTGCTTCATTTTTCTCTACAAACCGCTGCCGTGGTTTGGTACAATCTGCACCTCAGTTTGCTACAACCGGCGTTGCTTTTGCAAATGTACGCCCTGTTTTTGCTACAACCACTTCTCAGCCAGCTACAACCGGTGTCGAGTTATGCTGCAATCGACTAAATCGACGGCGTGGTTTTCTATAACCCCGTGCAACAACGGACACGGCTAGGAGCTTTGACGATGACGACAACCAAACGATGCCGGAGATGGGGACGCCTCTGTGCTGCAACAAATGTGGCCAGGGCTGTGACGAGAACGACCTTGGGTCAAAGCAGCCTGCCGGCGCGGCCAATGGAGGGCGCGGTTGGGGACAGGGGCGACCAGCGAGCTCGTGTGGTGCGGCCCTGCAGGAGGCCGGCGAGCGCGGGGAGCGTGGGCAGACATGAAAAACCGGCCATTGCATCCGCTCCCCATCAGCAGCGTGGTCGCTCAGCACTGGAGCTGGGCCGAATCAAATGTTTCTGACGAACGAGAGGAAGGTGAAGAAAGAGATGAGCTGCTGGTTCGTGAGGTAGAAGACGAGATGAGGCTACGGCGAAGGAAATGAATGGTTGTGATGAAACGTATAGAGATAAGGATGGAAAAGACTAGGCGGTGGGTGGGCCATGTGGCTGTACGCGCGAGCGAGAGAAACAGGCTCGACCAGCCGAGCATTCCACCGGTGTGCCGATTCCAAACATTTTCCAAGGTTAATTGCCATTGATTTGGTGTGGATTTGAGTAAGATTGGGGAAGAAGATGCATTCGGGGGCGAGATGAGCGGGGTACGTGGGTCCCAGTGAGATGCAGCATCAGGCTGATGCATGGGGGTAGGGCGTCTCCAATGCTAACCCGCAAACCTCCCGCAACCGTACGGATCGTGGAAGCCATCCGACACTGACATGTATCGGTCCACGGAGTAGTGTTGGCGCTCCGTGTCACTCGTCATGTTCTCTGGAGACCAGTTGACCACTGGCACTGAGAGATCATCTGTTCGAAGCTCTGAGAAAGAAGAGGAAAAGAAGATAACGAGTTCCAATTCTGACGCACATAAAGAAACCTACAAACAGCCCTATTGATCAAAGATAGTTCCCTCAACCATCGGGGCGTCCTACCGTACGAGGGTAACCGGCTAGACTTGCGTGGGTTGTCATGGGCTGACGTGATAGCCTTGATCTTGTTCGCCATGGCCTTCTTGTCGAGCCCCTCTGCGTGCACTAGGGTGGGGTCATTCGGGCCCTCATACGTCCACATCAGACGCGACCTGTCCTATAGTGGCTGGATCCACCGGGCAAGGAAGGTCTCCAGCAGATCCATCCCGTTGACCCTGGCATTCACGACCCCAACCAAGGCATCAGTCAGGATGCCCAGGTCCTCCTTCTCCTCCTTGGTCACCTCGAGGGACGGACGTGTGGTGACTCGTGCTCCCGAGTACGGGGAAAGGCCATTGGGAAATCCCTCAACTGGGACATCCTTGCAATAAAACCAAATATCCTGCCACCCCTTCACCGAGTCGCGAAAGCTCATTTTCGGGAACATGCTCCACCCCCGGACCTGTATGCCGAGCCCTCCACACAACTAGCTCGCTTGGGTCTTCTCACCGTCCGGCGAGTCTTTCTTCACGGGCATTGACCGACACGTGAAGATGTGCTTTAACAAACATAGCAGGTTAACCATTTAGGAATCACATTCAGTCTATTGATGGGCGTACCATGTATGTCAGGGAAAGGATATAAGTGAGTGAGATGCCTGCTAAAGAAACAAAATCTCATCGATCACGACATGTCCCTTTTATTCGAAATGTAGACAAAGATTGCCTCATCTATTAATTAAGTAGTAGAAAACTGCCCAGTAAATTACGAGAAACCGGGAGAGAACTGGAACAATAACGGTCAAGCCCACTCGCAAGACTGAAGCACACAAGGCAAAGTCCACCTCGTCAATAACATGTCGAACACAACAACAAACGCCAACCAACCAAAGCACACATCAACGGGATTACCCGCTCCATCGATCAAGCAGACCTTCCATCACCGCCATAAAGGAAGAAGTCGTGACTGCTGTGAGAGGATCAGACACGGGACTTGCCGACGGCGATGAAAGCAAGCACTCCATAGCCCTGCGATAGCAGCAACAACCGACATGCCCGGCCAACATCGATGACAACCACTTCGCCCACACGACACGAGGTCTATGCCCTCGAAGATGCAAATCTCTTGAGGTCGCCGCCTAGACATTGTTGGAAATATGAGCAATTTACCATATGATTTTAGTAACAGAAATACTAGATAAAGCATGAGTATTATGGCAGTGATAAAACAAGTCATGAGATTTAACAAGGAGAAGATAAACATCATCTTCATATATAGAACTAGTTGCATATATGAAGTAGGACCTAACAAATTTAGAGCAAACACTAGAACAAAGAGCAGCGACAGTGTTTCTAACAGAAAAAGCATGAACAGAAACGGGCCAGAGAATGGAACAGGATAAACTGGAGAGATCATGGAGACATCAGACGCGACCTGTCCTATAGTGGCTGGATCCACTGGGCAAGGAAGGTCTCCAGCAGATCCATCCCGTTGACCCTGGCATTCATGACCCCAACCAAGGCATCAGTCAGGATGCCCAGGTCCTCCTTCTCCTCCTTAGTCACCTCGAGGGACGGACGTGTGGTGACTCGTGCTCCCGAGTACGGGGGAAGGCCATTGGGAAATCCCTCAATCGGGACATCCTTGCAATAAAACCAAATATCCTGCCACCCCTTCACCGAGTCGCGAAAGCTCATTTTCGGGAACATGCTCCACCCCCGGACCTGTATGCCGAGCCCTCCACACAACTAGCTCACTTGGGTCTTCTCACCGTCCGGCGAGTCTTTCTTCACGGGCATTGACCGACACGTGAAGATGTGCTTTAACAAACATAGCAGGTTAACCATTTAGGAATCACATTCAGTCTATTGATGGGCGTACCATGTATGTCAGGGAAAGGATATAAGTGAGTGAGATGCCTGCTAAAGAAACAAAATCTCATCGATCACGACATGTCCCTTTTATTCGAAATGGAGACAAAGATTGCCTCATCTATTAATTAAGTTGTAGAAAACTGCCCAGTAAATTACGAGAAACCGGGAGAGAACTGGAACAATAACGGTCAAGCCCACTCGCAAGACTGAAGCACACAAGGCAAAGTCCACCTCGTCGATAACATGTCGAACACAACAACAAACGCCAACCAACCAAAGCACACATCAACGGGATTACCCGCTCCATCGATCAAGCAGACCTTCCATCACCGCCATAAAGGAAGAAGTCGTGACTGCTGTGAGAGGATCAGACACGGGACTTGCCGACGGCGATGAAAGCAAGCACTCCATAGCCCTGCGATAGCTGCAACAACCGACATGCCCGGCCTACATCGATGGTAACCACTTCGCCCACACGACACGAGGTCTATGCCCTCGAAGATGCAAATCTCTTGAGGTCGCCGCCTAGACATTGTTGGAAATATGAGCAATTTACCATATGATTTTATTAACAGAAATACTAGATAAAGCATGAGTATTATGGCAGTGATAAAACAAGTCATGCGATTTAACAAGGAGAAGATAAACATCATCTTCATATATAGAACTAGTTGCATATATGAAGTAGGACCTATCAAATTTAGAGCAAACACTAGAACAAAGAGCAGCGACAGTGTTTCTAACAAAAAAAAGCATGAACAGAAACGGGCCAGAGAATGGAACAGGATAAACTGGAGAGATCATGGAGACATACGAAGCAGCAGCCGAAGCCCCAGTCTTGGGTGAGTTGTCCTCGCTGGCCATGTCGTCGAAGAGGTTGTCGACGTCGGGGAAGAAGTCGTCGTCGGGGAAGTAGTCGTCGGCGACCGGATTGTCCGTGATGAAACAGCCAGTAGTCGTGGCGAGCGCTCCCCAAAAACCTTATCACCCTTCTCCCGTACAGGACTCAAAAGGTGTGGTTTCGGAGGCCTACTGTCCCGACCTGCGGTGCACGCCGCAAGCCGGGATGGGGAAGATCGTAGCAGCAGCTCAGAGATTGGAACTTGTTGCGAGAGGAAGGAGAGATTCTGGTGCGTCTCTCTGGGAGGAGCGACCTCGCTTTTATAGGCGCAAGAGGAGGAGGCGAGAGGCTGCGCCGGGAGGTGAAGAGAGCGAGGGGGATGAAACGAACAGCCAGCAACCGAAGGGTGCTGCGTTCGTATTCAATGTCCACTACAGCAAAACTTTCAGCTTCTGATTGACCTTTCGTATACCCGTCGTGCGTGGCAAAAATAAGACATCGGCTCGGCTCATTTCCGCAGCGCGGCGCGGCGCGACGAGGCGTGGCGTGGCAAGGCGGGCGGCGGAGGAGGAGCGCGCGTGGATGTCCCTCTTGTTCTCATGCTCGTACAACTGGAGAAAGAGCTTCCCTTATAAAGAGGTCCAACTCCCTGTAAACTAGCAACGTGGCACTAAACTTTAGTAGTGCCCCTTGCCTTGCACGAATTGGCTAAGTGGGCCTCTAGGGTTTATTAGGAATTTCTGAAATTAATATTGGGCTGGGCCAAAAATAGACTAAAATTCCAGCAATCCCCCACTAGATCCCAGAGGCACACATAATTTGCCTTTGGTTCCAAACACTGTTTTATATACCGGTACTGCAGTGGAGACTGTTAAGTTGAACTTCCATCTAGAACTCTGTGCTACACTAGTAAGCAACTTGAACAATGGACTGGGCCTTGAACTGCAAGTTTTCTGCGAATCTAGCTTCACACAAAGCCTTGACCGATACATGGCTACCATGGGTCTACCCCGCGGGTGGAGCTTATGTGTCATACTCCGTGACCTTTCATGAGTTTACTAGAGAGAACCCTACTCTCATAGATTGCGACGTTTGACAATCGGACTCATATAGGTGTGTTCTTCAAAAGATGTTCTGCAGGACAACATCTCTGTTTACAAGAGCCACTTAGAACACATTAAGATATACATCAACCTGCCATGCATATTTAGGAGAGTATTGCATCTTCATGGAGTGGTATTGATAGTAAGGATACTCTCCTCTCAGTTAACCAACAGCTTGTCTTCCACATCTAATTCACGGGATCTCCGATCACAAAGACTAGGTTACCACTGTGAACAACTCATATTGTGGGTCTCATACCCATCTCCCTCGATGCATTATCTATCACATTTCGTGATAGACCCTTAGTAAACGGATCTGCCAGATTTTTAGACGTTTGGATATAATCCAATGCAATTACTCCGGAGTTTTTCATTTTCATGACAGACTTTAACCTTCTCTGAACGTGTCTTGATGACTTCATGTTATCCTTTGAGCCGCTCACTTTCGTGATCACAGTTTGATTGTCGCAGTTCATAAGGACACCCGGTACAGGTTTCTCAACTACCGGCAAGTCATTCAAGAGCCGACGAAGCCAATCCGCTTCGACCGTAGCTGTATCTAGTGCTGTGAGCTCTGCTTCCATAGTTGACCTCATTAAGATGGTCTGCTTGCAAGACTTCCAAGAAACAGCGCCACCTTCATGAGTGAATACATATCCGCTCGTGGCCTTTATTTCATCAGCATCTGAGATCCAGTTTGAGTCACTATACCCTTCAAGCACCTTTGGATGCCCGGTGTAGTGAATTCCATAGTTTGCAATGCCTTTCAAATAACGCAAAACTCTTTCGAGAGCATTCCAATGCACATCTCCTGGTTTCGAGACAAACCGACTCAGTTTGCTAACAGCAAAAGAGATGTCAGGTCTTGTAGCACTTGCTAAGTACATAAGCGAGCCAATAATCTGAGAATATTTCAATTGATCTCTAGCAATTCTTCGATTCTTTCGAAGTAGCACGCTGGCATCATATGGTGTTGGAGAGGCTTTGCAGTCACTATAGCCAAACCGACTCAAGATCTTTTCCACATAGTGAGATTGAAGCAAAGTAAACCCACCATCATCGTCTCTCAACAACTTGATGTTTAGAATGACATCAGCCACTCCTAAATCCTTCATCTCAAAACAACGAGATAGGAAATCCTTGACCTCCGTAATAACATTCAAATTTGTTCCGAAAATCACTATGTCGTCAACATACAAGCAAAGGGTAACTCCCTCGCCCCCACCATGGCGACAGTACACACATTTGTCAGCTTCGTTCACAACAAAGCCTGCAGCTGTTAAAGTTCTTTCAAACTTCTCATGCCACTGCTTTGGTGCTTGCTTGAGTCCATATAAGGACTTCAACAACTTGCACACTTTTCCTTCCTGACCATCTATTACAAACCCATCTGGTTGTTCCATATAAATTTCCTCATCCAACTCTCCATTTAGGAAAGTAGTCGTAACATCCATTTGATGAACGAGAAGACCATGTCAGGCAGCTAGTGAAAGTAGAACTCGAATAGTGGTCAACCGCGCCATATGTGAGTAAGTATCAAAAAAGTCTTCACCTTCCTTTTGGGTATAACCCTTAGCCACGAGCCGTGCCTTGTACTTTTCGATAGAACCATCAGGCCTGAGCTTCTTCTTGAATACCCATTTGCACCCTATGGGTTTGCACCCATAAGGACGATCGGTTATCTCCCAAGTTTCATTCGCTAAGATGGAATCCATCTCACTACGAACCGCCTCCTTCCAGTAGTCAGCATCTTCAGATGCATAGGCTTCTGAAATAGAACTGGGAGTGTTATCTATTAGATAGACAAGAAAATCATCACCAAAGGACTTTGCAGTCCTGTGTCTCTTGCTCCTAGTAGGAGCTTCATTGTTTTCCTCCACGGGTTTGTCAAAGTGTTCCATCGTAATGGTAGGTTCAGTAATTGCAATCGATTCTTGATTCGATGAACTAGGCATCTCCTAAGTAGATGAGGTAGCCATATCCTTCATGGAAAAGATATCTTCAAAGAAAGTTGCATCATTCGACTCCGTGATTGTACCGACATGCATGTCAGATACTTCGGATTTTACAATCAAGAATCTATATCCAATGCTTCGAAAAGCATATCCCAGGAAAACACAATCCACAGTCTTTGCTCCAAGTTTGCGCTTCTTTGGGATTGGCACATTGACTTTCGCCAAACAACCCCAGGTTCGTAGATAAGAGAGTTTTAACCTTTTCTTCTTCCATTCCTCGAATGGAGTTATTTCTTTGTTCTTTGTGGGAACTCGATTTAGGACATGACATGCAGTCAATATCGCCTCCCCCCCACCATGCCTTGGATAGACACGATGTGTCTAACATGGCGTTAACCAAATCAGTTAGAGTATGGTTCTTTCTTTTAGCCACCCCATTTGACTGAGGTGAATAGGGAGGCGTCCTCTCATGGATTATAACATGTTCCGCACAAAAAGCATCAAATTCATTGGAAAAATACTCTCCACCATAGTCAGACCTAAGCCTCTTGATCTTACGATCAAGTTGGTTTTCCACTTTAGGTTTATAGATATTGAAAAAGTTCAAAGCCTCATCCTTACATTTCAGAAGATACACATGACAGTATCTAGTGGAGTCATCAATTAACGTCATGAAATATTTCTTTCCACCTTTTGTCAAAGCACCATTCATTTCACATAGATCTGAATGTATGAGCTCTAGTGGTGCAAGAATTCTTGTTTCCGCAGTCGTGTGAGACTTACGAGATTGCTTAGCTTGCACACAAACTTGACACTTAGATCCCTTGAAGGTGGTGAAACTAGGGACATCCTTGAGAAGAAGAAATCAGAGTCTGGTGGAGAGATTTCCGTCCCAAGTGGAGGATTCAAGAGTCTTAAGCTGCTTCGCTTCTTCTCACCTCTAGTGCCAAAGCCGAGCTTCCAAGAAGATGCAATGCCAGCACTCGAAAGGATCGAGATGCGGTCTGAAGCCTTCGAGGGCCTCTTCGGTGTGGACACCCTGACAAGCCTCCAGGAGGTGCACCTGAGTTAATAGCGCCGCGGATGAAATAACCAAGTTCATAGTAGAAGATTTGAAGACCATCAAGAAGCCAAAGATAATCGTGGATCATGTTACCACCAGCTGAAATGTGGCATTCCCTTGGAGCGCTTTTTCATCATCCAATATTTCCACTTTGTTTGAGATTATCGATTTTATTATTTGTGCCATTCGTACTCCAACAAATATGGTTCCTGTATGCCACTATTAGGTCTGGCCAACTCCACCGTCAAACAAGCAAACCCCCGTACCCCCCGCGCCGTCCCTCCAAGCAGGGCGAACAGGGCGGCCCTCTCCCCCCTCACGCCCAGCCCCCTCCTCCCCTCCTCCTCCTGCCGCTGCCGCCGGCTGGCGTGGCCGGGCGTTGCTCGCGCGGCGCCGTGGCATGGCCGGCGGTGGCGGCCCTCTTCCTCTTCCCTTCGTGGATCCCCGGCTCGGGCGGCGGTGTCCGGCAACGGTGCTCCTCGGCGGGTGGTGCTCCGATGTAGATCGGGCGCAGATTCCGCGATGGCGCGGCTCTTTGGCGGCGGGGGTTGGCCGGCGGAGCCCTTCAGGCCCAGATCTGGACCCTTTTGGGCCCGATCTGGGTCAGGGCGGGTTGGTCTGGCCTCCGGCAGGTCGCCTCCGGCTGGGCAGGCGAGGCGCGGACGTTGGGATCGGCGGCTCTGCGCTATGTCGGCTGCAGCGCAACGGCAGGAGCTTAACGGGCCCGATCTGAGCCCGGCTGGGCAGGGGGTCCAGCGTGCTCCTGCGCCTGCGTCCGGTCTGCTACTGCTTGTGCCAGTGGAGGTTGTCCCCTCCCACGTGGCTGTGGTGCTCCCGGTCCCTATCGTCGGTGTCCCCGTCTGGCTCGGTCGGCCTCGCAGCGTCTGCGGTGGAGAGATGACGGTGGTGTCCTCGTGGCCGTGGTGGCGCAGGTTGGTGGGCAGTTGGCATGGTGGAGCCATCGGTTGGTCCTGGGTTGTGGGTATGAGGGGTAGGGCGAAATCCCTCTCGGGTCTGCCCGGCACCGACGCGGTGACGCCTGCGGGCGCCATCAACCTTCTTGACGGGCGTCAGGTGAACCTCTCCTCCGCTTTCCTCCGTGTACCGGGAGAAATCCTAGGATTCGTCCGGGCAGCAGCGTTGTCGTCGTCGCGGTCCTTCTTGAAGGTGTTGCTTGGTACGCGGCGACTCGGTGGCATTGGAGCGTGGTGGTTGTTTTTTGGTGGGCGCAGCGGTTGCGGGATGCCTCAACTTTCATTGATCCGGTGCTGCTGGCATTTCTTTCTCTTGTTTTTCTCTTGATTTTCTTTTGGGCGTAATTGTGCTGTTTGCCCCAGCGTCGAACTCTTTGGTGGTGTGCTTTATATATAAAAAAGAATTGTGTAGTCAATTGGTAAGTACGCATGTGGATTCTGCCAAAAAAATATTTACGTAGGTTCTTTGATCATGGGACATGTAAGAAGAGATAAGCTGTTGGAAGTACAACATGCCTACGGATTGTAATTATAATTGTAATTGATTTAGACTGCACACTAAATATTATTATTTTTAATAGTTAAAAGCTAAAAATAACATCATATTTAGATTCTACATATTTTTCTAATTAAATTTCCTATATAATATGTTAAAACCGGAGTTACGGTTTAAAAGATATGGATAATTGTGTTTTAAATAAATTGCGGACTGATTAACCAAAAAGTCAGGGGGTTATATGTTAAAATGAGAAAAATGATTCGGCTGACTTAATATGGACGGCGGGCTGATTACATGAAACGTCAGAGGTTTTTATGTGAAAATGCCAAAGAACGATTGGGTTTTGTCTTAAACGTGTACTACGGGTTAATTTACAGAAAGGAGAGGGGCTTTTCTGCAAAGTGGCGCGACGGACCACCCGAAACACTATTTGCTTTACTAGCAAAACATGCCCGTGCATTGCAACGGGAAAAAAAAATTATCACTCATACTACACCTGACAAAATCAGCGAATCCCTAGAAATCTTTCACAATGCTACACGAGAAACAACATAATAAGTGGTATTGCGCAAAAAGCATAAGGTTGGGTGATTTGTGAAGTGTACTCAAGATGTTTCTAATTTATTAGAGAACGGAAATATGAACGTTAAGACGACATTTTCATAATACCCCATATAAAGAAAATATTAATTAATGTTGCATCATAAAAGAAATTTTAGAAATAATTAATATTTGAAATCTGCACATCTTTTTAAGGAATTTCCATCTATAACATGTTAGATTTGAAGTTAGGTTCTGAAAGTTATGAGTTTTTTTTTAACATTTGAATCTGTACAAAAAATAAAAAGAAAGGGATCTCCATATATAACATGTTAGATTTGAAGTTAGGTTTTGAAAGTTATGAGTTTTTTTGTAGCATTTGAATCTGTCTAAAATAAAAGGAATAAAAATAGAGTAGCTGGAACATTGTACACATCTGCTAAGTGATGCTCAGGCGAGGCAGTAATATCCTACGCCTACCAAATTAATAGGAGAGGAAAGGAGGAAAAGAGAGAAAAGGAGATTTGAACCCGGGTATCTTGAGTTGAGGGCACAGGCAGACTAGTGAGCCTACCAGGCGCTTTTGATGGATTACAGGGGCTCACTATTAATAAACAGAAACCGTCCGGATTTTAGAAGGCCGAAACGAACCGTTTTCCCCCACTTACCAATGGCATGGTGGGCAATTATTTACAACTCCAGGGATACTTTTAATGACGGACGGGCAGAAGCAATCCTCACTTTATTATTAGGTAGAGATAGAGATTAGTAGGGTTTATGGAGGAGAGGCAGTCTGTTTCTAGTTCTGACCACAGTGATCTGGCGCGATCGATACGGCCATCAATGCAATGCACCACACGTGCAAGGCTTACATAGAAAACCTAACCAAGATGCTCGCTGCTCCTCCTGTCCAACAAGTGTAAACAACTATGCCGACCTTACACCACGTCTCCTATATACCACTTTGTATGTATAGGTCTCTGTTTCTTGTCAGCCATGTCACCTTCCCACAAAATTCAGATTCAGAAGGAGATACTTCGCCGGTCTTGTTATCACGATCTTTGGATCGTGTGGTGGCGGCGCTTTAGTGTCGTGTCCTTCATGAAGGCACCGTCGTGGAGCTCCCAGTCGTCGTCTTTCAACTTCACCTCCTTGTGGATTTTCCCGGAACAGCTCCGGCGTCTCCTTCGTGTCTACTTCATGTTGGTCGGGGTGGTGCTGTTGTAGACCTTTGGCACCAATGTATCCGGCCTTGGGTGAGTGTTGCGTTGGTGTGTTCTGGTTTGTATCAATAGGTTTGTTGGTTTTTGCTTTATATATAAAGCAGGCCGAACGAAAATGTTTTACGGAACCATGGTTCAGCAGAACCTACGCTCGACACCGTTAATTTCTAGACACTATTCATGCGGATCCATGCATGGTTGATTAAAAAATACAGTTTGCATGCATGTCTATTCATGAGGATCCATGCATGTTGATTAAAAATGCAATTGACATACATGTCACAGATCCACATGTAGTAGGATGTTAAATCGTACGGCATGGACCATAGGTTCGGCTGAACCATGGTCCTGAATCACGTATCTCGCAGGCCGAAAGTCTTTTTCGGAAAATAGCTAAGCAAAGGAGAACTAAGGCATGTCCAAATAGGTGATTGAATTACTTCTACTATGACGAAGGGCAAAGAGAAGGCGGTGCGGCTGTCACTATGCACAATATATATTCACAGTTGCGCTCACCGTCGTCTGTAGAGTCAGTTTAACTCCCAAGAGTACGAGTTGATGTGAGAACACGGAGTTGTCGTATTCTATGCTAAGTGAAGAACCAATTCTGAATCTACAAGTTTCATAGTGCACAACAGCTCTGCATCTTGATGTTGCCCATTGTTGTGTAGGGCTAGGTTCCTGTAAGTCGGGCCATCTTCTCAAAAAGGAAAGAAAAATCAACAGTAGAGACTCTCAAACTATATATACAGATGATATTATTACCCATGAACCATTCCAACAACATTAGCACATCAAACAATACAGAAGTCCTATCTATCATGCGACATTTCAGCTCCAACACCAGTAGTGCATGTACCTACAACATAAGAAGTCAGAGAATTAGCAGCAGTTCCAAGGAAAAGATAAATGGATAAGAGGAGGCAGCAATGAGACAGTTAGAAAGATGAGGAACACCTGAGCAAAATAACTCACTTTTACGACTCTATGAAAGTTTTATAACTCAATTTCGCACAAAAAAGGCTTTCGCCCCGCTTTATATATAAAGCAACACCCATAGATACAAATATCCAAACAAGGGTTCAACACACACACACTCCAAAAGTTAGGGTAGACGAAAGGTAGCAAGGTTAGTGCTAAGGGCACAACTCAACAAGTCTAAAATAACACACACGAGACATCTTGCCGGGCCCAAGGCACGGTCCGAAGGCCCTTGCGGTGAGTGAGCAGCTGAACTAGTCGGGCTCTGGAGGAGGAGACGTAAGTGCAGGTGCCATGCGGAAGGCCATCGCTCGAAGGTATAACTCAATTTTTAACAACGGCAATATATAAACAGAACTACATAGGTTGTAAAATGTAAGGAGCACTCATGAAATCTGTATAATTAGCTACCTCATAATGGTGAATTTACTAGGTATAAGAAGAAGAACGTTGATGGCCTAGAATTTTTCTCATATAAACTCATCCCTTGTCATGTTAACTTACAAAATTATGCCAAAAAGAGCACAGTCTTACAGTAAAAGTGATCTCGAGTATTACATCTTAAATTGATGAATCCCGAGACAAGAAATTCTATTTATTTTAATGTGTTACAGTACTAGTCACCTGCAGAAGGGGCCATGAACAAATGACAAAATACCTAATATTCCAAAAAGTATGAATCTGACGTAATTTTTTAGGGAGTTAGGTTACTGAGATAAAAGAATGGATAAAGAATATAACTAGCTTTGAGGTTTCAAACATGCCAAGCTACAAATTTAAGGTTTGATTTGGTATCCTTGAGGATAAAAGACGGCTTAGATGATAACATTATAAGTTCTTCCATCTAGCAAAGGGACAATTACCAAACTAAGTTTTATTACCAGGAATTCCTTACCATGCTCAAGTTGTTAGTGAACATATTACTCCTATGATATAAAAAAGATTGAGCAATCACCTGGTGGATAGAAACTCTTGAAAGGATAGAAGCCATGGACACTCTCGGTTGTATAAAGTCTTTTGGATTGCATCGACTTAAGTTGAACCATGTATACATTCTCATCCACGGACAAAAAAGTTGTATCAGTATCCTCGTCATAGCACAATATAGTTTTCATTATCGGTAACTCAAGCTTGGGAGGGAGGCCAAGAATGGTGTGCATTTGAATAGTCTTCCACGGCACCCATGTGGCAACACCACGACAGTTTGAGTTTCTCTGCCACATTTGGAAATGCGGGTAAGACAAAACGGCAAAACCAATAGCGCCATCCTCAGCCAAGATGATCTGACGATTGCGGAGTTCCTCTGTACCGGGAGGCACACTGACCACAGCTAGACTCTGCTCTTCCAAATCAAACTCAATTATGGTATCTTTCGTGGACAACCAGTAAAGTGTCATGCCAACAAGCAATCCAGGACAACCGGCAGCAAATGTTTGATATGGACCGACCGCCGAGATGAGATTGCCCCATGCACCAGTCTCCGAGAAGTAAACACAGGCGATCTTTTCCTCGTCGTAGGCGGACACCAAGACCACCTTAAAGAGGCCAGAATGACAGGCGCCATGCACGTGGCCAGGGTCGCCGGCAACGCACATCACCGTACCCATGAAACAGCCCCCGTCGAACCCAGTCGGGATGGGCACGCGCTGCTGCTCGTTGGTAGTGGGGGCCCACACGACGAGCTCCCACCTCACTGTCTACAATGAGGACGCGGCCATGGCGGCATCCGAGCATGGTGCAGCGTCGGAAGTTGATGCTCAGAGGGGCGTTGTCTGGAGGGTCGAGGATTGGGTGGAACACGACCACCGGGTAATGCTTTGGATGTTCCGTTATGAAGAAGCCGAGGACGGGCGGCCCCTCCTTCCGGTGGTGGTCGACAAAGGTGCAGAGGAATCTGGGTTCGGTCACGACGCCTCGCCACCGCTTGCAGACTGCGGAGGCGCGCGGGAGGGAGGACGGCAGTGGCGAGAGACGCAGGAGGATCTCAGGGAGCAGATCGTCGTCTTCGAGCGCCATCAAGCCGCTGCGGTGGCTAGTTGTTTCAGTCCGCACCCTCGTTGTCACGGAGAGCCCGCCCACTCTATTAGTATTAGGGTGCCCTTAGCCTGTTGTCACGGAAGACAGACTAGGACTAGAAATTCTGATACTATTAGTATTAGGACTCGTACTTGCTCCTATTCCTAATCCTACGTGTACTCTCCCCTACTGGTTTCGGTTTCGCGTTCAATCTTTTCCTTTGGGGAAGTACAATTCACACCTGGACTCTTTTCCAAAGAAGTCAGAAGCATCACCATCACGTGTGTTTACTGTTTACTCAACTTTATATACAGCAGGTATACACAGTATGTGTTTACTCAACTTTGATTTTGCTGCAAGTAGCCATGTTTCCTGGCCAACAACATCACTGTCACACCTAGAGCCACCAGTTTGACTTGTAAAAAATACCACTCCTTTGTAGTTTTCAAAATAAAAAAGCTTTGGGATTCAGATAAGGGTACCCTTCCGATAATAGAGATGGCAGCAGGAAGAACGAATGTCGATGCGAATACGTTGAACTCTAAGATCGCATGACAGTGAGTGTGGTAGTACAGATACTAGAAGGTGAGATGTCGTGTTCGTCCTGAGCCGTCTTCAATATGCAGCGATGCGCTCTACAGTAACATGAATGCGGTCAGCTGGCGCCAGGCTGGAACGCGAGCGGGCTTGGGAGGAGGGGGTTTGGGTGGGGCAGTGTGGTCAGGAGCCGGCGTGGGTAGTGTCCGGACGCCCACAAAGCCTCCCACGTTTGTCTACGGTTTGAGGGAGAAAGTATGTCCGGACCACGTCGCAGACCGATACAAAATCTGCTGTCCGGACAGCACGGTCCAGACGGATGCAGGCGGTTTAAGGGTCAGTGTTGGAGATGCCCTGACCAACTGGGAAACTTGCACATAAACTCGACCTTATGTGCAGGAGTCATTTTTTTTATACTTTTAACGCAACACCGTAAAAACACAGTTTTCTGTTTTGGTTTCCTTTTTCTATTTTCCTTTCCTTTGTTATATCTGCTATTTTTTTTCTAATTCGTGTTTAGAGAAAAACTGTGAAAATGTTCTTCGAAATCGATGAACTGTTTTCATATTTTGTGAATATTTTATCAAAATGGAAGAATTTTTTCAGATATGTAAAGTTTTTTCCAAATTTAATGAACATTTTTTATAATCAATGAACTTTTTTAAAATTTATGATTTTTTTATAAATTTGATGAACTTTTCTTAAAATTGGTGAAAATTTTCCAAATTCATGAAGTTTTTTCAAAATCGATAAACTTTTACGAAACTGGACATTTTTGAAAAAAAATCAAGGCTTTCTCGGAATTTTCATGAAATTTTCAAATTTATGACCTTTTTTGAATCTATGAATTTTTTTTTCAAATTTTCATGAACTTTTTGCAAAAGTCAACTGGTCAAATTGTCCATATCATCTGGTTAACAAGTGATGAAATTAAACACGAGCAACAAGCAAAGCAGGAGCGACCAACGACCAGGGAGCGAAAAGTATTTTTTTGCGGGGTAAGCGAAGAGTATTTTATTGGGCTGGCCCAAGTAAAGCCGCGCGAGAGTCGGCTTTGTGAATGAGTGCATGAAGCACGGATTATTGGTAATATTCATGCGGGTGACTCATGAAGCACGGATCTTTCCATCTTTTTGGATTGGTCACTCAAGGCGCTTTCAAAAACTATTATTGGTAATATTCATGCGGGTGAAAAAGTGACAACATCGTTGCTCCAGTCGAATTGCAGCCTCTTTACGAAAGTCTTTGTTGTATTTCTTCGAGCAGAGATTGATGCGGCGAAGAATGTGTTTGCAAGAGATTTCATTGTAATTCTTAGTCATAGGAGTTACTTTGTATTTTCTTGGATCTTAGATCCAAACTAGTGTATATACCTGTAATTGTCGTGAGTATAAGTAAAATTACAGCTGCTTCTAATCCCTAGAAGGGGAGATAGAAAAGATTACGCCGCCTCCTTCTCCCTCAAAAAAAAAGTTAGGGTTCCTGCCTCTCGCCGGCGCCGCCGCAAGTCCGCTACGTCTCCGGTGGCCCTAGGGCAATGTGGGCACGGTGGATCCTGGCAAGGCCCGACGGGAGGGCTCCAATTTAGGTCGTTCATTTCTGTTTTGTTAAGGTTTGTTTCCTGCTCAGGAAGACGAGACAACGACGACTCCCTGCAGATGGAATAAAGGTCTCCCAATCTAGCCCCATTCCGGCGGTGCGTCTAGCATCCTTGGTGGGCGTGTGGAGGTGTGTCTTCGATGGATCTATCTTTGGTGGATTTGCACGGATCTCATCGTTGTTCGTCTACCTTCCTGTTTCTTTGGGTTGGATCCTTCCGATCTACCTTATTCTTCATCGGCAACGTTTGTTGTTCTAGTGCGCTGGTCCTATGGAACCTGAGCACGACGATTTCCCAGCGGCAAGCACTTGTACGGGACTGGGGCTCTATGTTGTCACACCTTGCTATGAGATTGTAACCTTCATGTAACTTGCTTTTCTTTTCTCTTTTTTCTCCGACAACAACCCGCCAACCCCCTGTAACCGGAATCTCTGTAATTATCTCAGTCTGCATAATATATGGTTCAGGCAGGTGTATGCCCGCCGTAGACGAGTCAAAAAAAAAGAAAATCTAAATCCTTGGAGCCTTTTGACACCAAAATTTGTCAAGGTGGAGTATGTCTGTAATAGGATCGGAGAACTCTTGGCAAGTCCAAATATAGGTGATTGAATTCAAGCTGGTCTGATGAAGGACGAAGCTGGGGTGTTGCAGCTGTTACTAGGCACAATTGCACTCACCGCCGTCTGAAGAGTTAGTTTTAACTCGCAAGACTACTCGTTAAGTTGAATAATAGAGCAGCCACTCCTTATCTGTAGTTTTGAACCACATTGCAGTTCCAACAGAGTTGCCATATACTCAATGAAAAAAATAGCGCGCTATTTCGGCGTTTAAACTTCGCTATAGCGTATTTGAAGGTGCCACGTTATATTTTAACCATTTTACACGCTATGCCGCTATTCACGTTATAGCGTGCTGTAACGGTGCTAAACGCAAAAACGTTTTAGCGTTTTTAGCATGGAGCGATCGAAACACAGTAGACGCTCAGCATATAGCAGCCCATCGGGCATCGGCCCAATGCAACGCAACAATAGGCCCAATGTGAATATGAAATCAAAAGATCCGGGATGAAAATATTGCATTTGTCCGGAAGAAAACAAGAAGAATTCTCTGAAGTGCATCTAATGTCATAATGTGTACACCAACGGTATGCAGCATAGCTCGTGGACAAAATTTTAGATGTTGAATTCCTTAATTTCTACGATATATTTGGCATTTTTTTTGAAATGCTATTTTGAATATAGCACGCAAATAGCACGCAATAACTTGTATAGCATTTGGAGAAGGGCCACGCTATTTTAGATAGCACTCAATTTTTGTTGTTGCATATACTGTACTATGCTAAGTGAAGACCCGATTTAAATCTTTAGTCAAATAAAGCCTGAGACAAGAAATCTTTAGTGACATGCAGGGGTCATGAACAAATGACAAAAACACTAATATTTGAAATGGAATGGATTCCATAACTTATTTCTTTATAGATTTAAGATTAGTACCAAATACAACGGTAAAGAATATAACTAGCTTTGAGGTTTCAAACATGGCAAGACAGTTACGAATAATTTAATCCATCTAGCAAAGCGACAATTACCAACTAAGTTTTATTACTAGGAATTGTATTCTACGTTGAAATTACGAGTGAAGATATTACTCCTCCTATCGTATAAACAAGGATGAACAATTACCTGGTGGATAGAAACTCTTGAATGGATAGAAGCCGAAGACATGGTTGGTCCTATAAAGTCTCTTGGATTGCATCGAGTTAAGTTGAACCGTGTATATATTGGCGTCCACATATATAAAAATTGTATCAGTATCCTCATCATAGCACAATAGCCTTCTTGCTGACTCAATATGGGGAATGGTGTGCACTTGAATGGTCTTCCATGGCACCTATGTGGCAACACCAGAACAATTGACGTTCCTATGCCACATTAGGAAGCGTGTGCAAGACAAAATGGCAAAGCCAACAGCACCATCCTCGGCCAGGATGATCTGACGATGGCGGTGTTGATCTGTACCGGGAGGCCCACTGACCAGAGCTAGACTCTGCTCTTCCAAATCAAGCACAATTATGGCATCGCCCATGGACAACCAGTAAAGTGTGTTACCAACAAGCAACCCAGGACATCCAGGATAGAAAGTCTGATATGAAGGGACCGTGGAGATGAAATTACCCCATGTGCCAGTCTGTGAGGAGTAAACACGGGCGACGGTTTGAGCATCCTGGTCATATGTGGACACCAAGACCGCAGAGCATCTCCAACAGCCGCGCTATACTAGCGCTGCGCCGGAAAAAACGCCATTTTAGCGCGCGCGCAACGCGTCGCACAGCTCTAGCGGGCGCGCAAAAAACGCGTGCGCGCTAAAACGAGTTGGACGCGCTGGTGAATGCCCCATCCCGCGCTGTTGATTTGGTGCGTTCACTTCCGCGCGCGGCACACTCTCGCGCGCGCGCGAACTCTCATTTCTTCTACCGCGCTCGTTGCTCTCCCGCGCTCTCCCCCCATCCGGCCGCGCCGCCGCCGCCGCTCGCGCCCCGGCGACCTCTTCCCCAGCCTATCCCGGCGCCGCCCCCGCGCCCGCCGGCGACTCGAGCTTCCTGGTCTGCCTCCGCTGGCGCCCGCCTCCCGCGCCCACCGGCGACCGTTCAGGCGCTTCGCCGGCCTCCCCGCGCCGCTGCGCTTCCACCCCACCCCCTCCTAGTCCGACCCGGACCTCGCGCGCCTCCGACGTCCTCCGAACAGCGCCGACGGCTCGCTTCCGCGCCGCGCCCGCAAGGTGTTCGACAAAAAACCTACAAGGTATGTATTGCTTCAAACTGAATTTGGTGCATATTTTGAATTGTAGTTTTGATAGTATAGTATTGAACATTGTAGATGAGTTCGTCGCATGATTCATCCGAAGATGAATTTGATATGGAAGAGGAGGAGGATCTTGCAATGATCATAGCAATGCATATCAATAAAAAACCGAAGCACGGTGGTTCGGTTATGGGTCGGGAAAAAATTTGGAGAGATAGGATTGATGCCCATAACAGATTGATGAAGAACTATTTCGTGGAGAATCCCACATACCCGGAGTCATATTTTCGTCGCCGGTTTAGGATGAGCACAGACTTGTTCATGAACTATTGGTTGTGTTTATTTATTGCATTATTTGTTGTACTGTGAACGATAAAACTATTTGTTTCAGTTGTAAACTATTTATTGTTGATTTATTTGTTTGTTTAATCGTTTTTCTTCTATTTGTTGAACTGTATATGTGCTTTGCGCGCGCTGCATCTTTGCGCACCGCTGGAGCGGCGCGCGCGCTGCTGCTAGAGCCAACGCTGCGCGGCGCGGAAAAACAGACTAAGCGCGCGCGCTATATGGTTTTTTTGGGCGCGGCGCGTCGCGCGCCTGTTGAAGATGCTCAGTGGCTCGAGTGGCAGGCACCGTGCACGTGGCCAAGGTCGCTGGCAGCGCACATCACCGAGCCAATGATGGAGCGCCTGTAGAAGTTCATCGGGATGGGCACACGCTGCTTCTCGCCGGTGATAGGGGTGCACACGACGAGCTCCCACCTAATACTGTCTAGTATGAGGATGCGGCCATGGCGGCACCCCAGCACTGTGAAGTATTTGAAGTCGATGTCGATGCTCAGAGGGACCCTGTCGGGCGGGTCGAGGATCGGGTGGAACAGGAGTTCGTGGCAGTGATGCACGAAGAAGCCGAGGATGGGCGGCCCATCCTTCTGGTGGTGGTCGTGGAAGCTGCTGAGGAACCTGGGGTTGGCGATGAGGCGCCCCCAGCGCTTGCATACTGCGGAGGCGCGCGGAAGGGAGGACGGCAGCGGCGAAAGACGGAGGAGGATCTCCCAGAGGATATCGTCGACGTCCATCGGGGAGTCAGGTGCCGACGGCGAGCTGCTGCTGCGGCAGCGGTCTATTTCCTCGCTCATGCTGATTTGGGATGGAGACCAAGAAGAGACAGGGATGTTTCTATCTGGCGAAACGTACATACGTAGGAAGCCAGGAATATATACAGGAACGGACCTGAGTTGGTTTCGGGTGGGCGCCGCACCAAAACGATAAGCCAACCGGTGGCTTTCATGGTTAGTTTCCATCCAATATACTGCATCTCTTTTCCGATTTGATTCCTCGTTTCTATTTTGGCACACTCCATGCTTAAACGTGAAGCCCTCGAGAATTGGTTGGGTTGCGTCTTGTGGATTTGGGGATCAAGACTCCACAGAATAGAGGGAAGACGGGCGGAAATTGCTTTTGGAAATTCTAATTTCTTGAAAATTCGTATTTTTACATTTCAAAAAATTCTGAAAAAAATACAGAGGTAGATGAAAGCATATTGCACAAGTGTGTAAATTTTCAGGACGATTTTTTTTGAAATGAGGGCTATGTAAAAAAGACAAATCTGAGACTTTTTAACACATGATACTATTCATCCAACTAGACCACGAATTTGTCTTTTTATATAGGTCGCATTTCAACATATTTCATTCTGAAATTTACACACATATGCCTCACATCATTATTTACTTGTACAAATTTTTTTCAGATTTTTTTGAAATAGAAATTTTTGAATTTTGAATTTTTCAAAATATAGGCCTCCATGGAGGCCGAGAGCCAAAACGCCATTCTCGAAGACGGGCAGCAACTAATTATAGGTACCCTTCCCTAATAATAAAATAAAAAATTAGAAGGTGAGTTATGTGGTAAGCAATCCAAACAATTGAAAGAAAAAGAAGGTGAGTTTTCTGGTCACTTCGAGGGCGCGCCAGAGTATTTAAGTGCGACAACATGTCGTGTGGTGGGCAGATCCTGCTCAAAAAGTGAGAGTTTCACGAGAATGGAAGGAGCACGCGTGCACAAGAACAACGGCAGCCATGGCGTTAATCTTGCTGCGGTGAAGAGTGAACTAGGATTGGCTGAAGCGCAATCTAAGGAGCATTGCACCTGTTTCTTTTTTAGTTTACTGGCTGGGCTTGTCAGGCCAGAGACCTTGCAGCAGCATATCGTTACCGTCGCCGCAGGGGACGGGTGCGCAGATGGACAGGACGATCTTGGGGAGGATGACAATGGCGGGCCAACAATGATGGGGACTACTACAAAGCACCACGGCAAGGAGACCAGTGAATCATCATTGACGGAAAACAAGGCTTGAGGCCGCTGAGGAGGCATCGCCTGGGATAGGAGACAAGTGCAGGTGTTGGTGACAGGAGGTCTTAGTCGCAAAAGCAACGCTTAGTAGGGGACGCCTGCCATCACAAGTTCAGATGTATAGATCCATTTTTTTTCTCTCCATTATCTAGTATCCTGCAGTGGTTATTTTCGCCAGCCCAATGCTTCTCCCGCATTAGTTTCCTACTATACTTATCCACAAGGCAGCAATAACAATAACACCATGGAGAGCATGGGTGATCATGATCACACAAGATCAACAACAGCTGAGAAGCACACTCAAACACACAAGTTTTAGTTATCCTACTGTCATGAGTAAAGAAAAGAGCAGCCAATCACAGGCACTTGCAAAAAGCAAGAGACGACAAAATCCCACTTGCTGAAACAATACTAGGGGTATTCAAGAGAATCATGCTACAATAGAAACCTGGCTAGGTTAAAGCACACGCTCATGAAGTTTTAAAGATAACATATAAACACTGCCGATCCCCACAGGTGCAATGCGACAAACTCCACTAGAACAGAACATACCTTTCCTTCACCTATTGGAAACAAAATTATCATTATGTTAGAAACCTCATTTATAATGACGGAACCTAATAGTAGCCCTATGTATATACGAACAAGCTGTTTGTACGAAATCATCATTAGCCCCGCAATATCATAGGGTTGGCTATATCTCTTAGCAGTACCAGTGACAACAAAATATTTGACACTTCAATTTGTGGATTGTGGGGGATTTGAATGCCATGATTCGATGTCATATAATGATAAAACAATCTAGTATCTTAGTTTCAGGAGCGGGATAAGAAGACCAGGGGAATCATGGAAGATGAGGTGACCGTGATGATTGGAGGGAGGACGGCTTCACATCTTTACAAATTGCAAGGGAGCACTATTGCAGGTGGAGTCACGGAGACTGGAGTTGCGGGAGTAGCAGCGGGGTCTCGCGGAGGCGGCAGGTCCGGGACAGACTCGTCGAGTAGCTCTCGGTAAGCTACGAAGAAGACAACACAAGTCCGGACTACATGGAAGTTTGACGCATAGACAAATTCAAGGTGGTGGAGAATATTCATCTAGGTGGAGTTTGTTGGATTTGTGTCGAATATAGTGTACAAGTTGGGTTACATTTGGACTTGGTTCTGTAGTATGGGTAGGATACTTGTAGTGTCGGAGTCGGACACGTTGTACTCTTGACCTCTTATATACGTGGACGCCCCACGTTATAACCTATGACGGCTAGATAGTGACAGGCACGTGAACGGGAGCTGGCGGCATGGGCCGGCGCCCGAGTGGCCGGTGTTGTGGTATCTCGGGGAGGAGCGTCCGTAGTCATTGCCCCGGGGAGTAGGCGAGTTCGAGAAATCTCGGTGCCGTCATTGCATGCTGTGATTGCTTGTTCCTCGGTGGATCAACGGTGCCCCTCGGATTTAATTCTAACAATTACGCTGACCTCCTCACTGCGGAGGCGTTTCATCTCGATGCCGCCAAGACCTAGATAGACGAAGGAATGCACGGGGTTTGTCTCTGCTTGATTGACTTGATGTTCCTGCTGCAGGCGACGGCTACATCTTCCAGGGTTTATACGTTTTTTATTATCAGGGGAAATATGTACGTTTATTATCTTATCTGGAGGAGAATTGTTAGGGAAAACTCAGACTTGTTGAGCCCAAAAGACTAGCGTATATTCTCTTGTAGTAGTTTTGAACTTAGAAACCCTATCTCTATGTGCATGCATCCATGCGTATATCCTATACAGGTTTGCTATTTCACATCAAGATGTGAGATAGTATCTCATATCTAACTCCCTCATCCTTAGAGACAAAAAAGAAAATCCATGAAAGACTTTAAAAAAAAAAATCAAAGACAGACCTCTATAAATTTAAAGGAAAACGATTGGGCGCGGCGCGCCGGCCGAAATTTGGGCCGGACGCGTCCACGCGCGCTACGCCCAGCCACCCACCAGGCGACACGTTGACACGGGTGCCACCCATACTATCCTCTCTGTTTTCTTCAACCTCGCACGGATCTCGCGCCACAACGCACACATCTCTCGCCTCCCCCGTTGCAGCACGCGAGCAGCTTGCCGTCGGCCATGGATGTAACTTGGAAGATCGATGTCGCCGCCGGCCATGGTTGCAGCCCCGCTCGTGTTCCCACCTCCCCCTTCTTCCTTCTTCCTCACTTCCTTTCTCCTCCTCCTCTTTTTCCCCTTTTTTGCTGCAACCAGCGGCAAGACAAACGTCGTGGAGGGGACCGAGGTGCCCCGTGCTACAACCATGGCGACCGGGGGGAGCTGCAACCGCGGCATCAGAGAGAGTTGTGAACAGTATTTTCCCATGCTACAACCGTCGATGCAAAAAGCTACATCAAGTAGATAAAAAAGCTTCAACCAAACAACGGAACAGAGGAAAAGTTACAACCGTTTTGACAAAAGCTTCAACCAGAGATTGAGAAATCTTCAGCCGGGGGGG
>LR738716.1:66185147-66200186 GCA_902687465.1 Secale cereale
GTTCGCAACCAAAATGTTGGACAAGGAAAAAGCTGCAACCCTTACAAAAAAAGCTTCAACCCTAGGTTAAAAAAAGCTTCAATCGGAATGTCGGAAAGTTTTAATGCACGAAAAAAGCTTCAACCGGCATAGAAAAAGCTTCAACCGATGACAGAAAAAAAGCTTCAACCGGGCTCGCCAATGGTAGCAAGCAGCGACGTTGAGAGCTGCATCGGCGACATGACAACGCAGCGAACGGCAGTTGTTCGGTGCTGCAACGACAGAGGGGCTCGGCGTGCTTCAAGGCGGGTTTTTTTTTTTTGCTACAAGGGGCAACGGCTTCCTGCCGGGAACGAAGGGGTGGGGGTGCTGCGACGGCGACCGACGGCGACGGGGACGAAGAGCGCATCCAGTAGCATGGGACTGCGAGGGGGGAAGAGGTCCAAGTGAGGGGGTTGCCGGCAGCAGGGGCGGCTGGGGTGGGCGCGCGGAAGAAGAAGAAGAAAGAAGTCAACACGAAGGGGTGGAGGCAGATCAGACAGCCCTGGTTGGCTGCATCGGGCGGCTAGGGCGCGACCGGCCAAAACTGTTCGGCCGGCGCGCCGGCGTCTAGCATCGCCCATATTTAAACTCAGTTGAAACTTGAAACTCTATAGGATTGAAGTCTAAGCAATCTTGTCGACAACTTGCCATTTGCATTTTTCTCTTCACTACGAAAAAATATTATACGCCCAGTGTTTTTGTGTTTGCCGAGTTTCTCTCATCAGGGACTCAGGCCACTGGGGTCTTTGCCATGAGCTATCTATGCGACGCTACTCCTTTGCCGAGCACTCCCCAAAAGTACTGCACACGGCAAATAGTGAGCACGACACCCGGCAAAGTGTATTTATTTTTCTGTAGCCATTAGCCATTGTTGCTCTTGCAGTAATGGCAGGACAATCGGTGTAGAATCATTGACTTTGAGGGTGTATTTCGACCGGTTTCGGCGTTGAGGGTTGTAAATCAAACTGTGTGGTTAGTTCGAGATTGAAATGTGGACTTTTCCCTTGTTTGGATGAATATAGTGGAGACAAATAAAATGCACGATGTAAGAAATGAAGAGTATTTCGTCCGTAATCTTTTACTCTAGCTGCTACTGAATTTCTGCACTAGTAGATATGAACTGGTTCCTATTCCTTATTAACGTCGCCCCTAGCCTGTACTGTTTGTTACATTTCCAATTTGCGTTAACTAAAGTCGTAGCGGCCAATGAGTTGCTAAGAGCATCTCCAGCCGCGCCCCCAAGAAGGCTCCCCAGGCGTTTTTTCCGCCCGCCGGCGCCAAAAAATCGGCACAGTCACGCCCCCAAGAGTCCAGTTTTCGCCGGATCGGGTCGAAATTGGCGCCGGCGGACCCAACCCGAATCCGGCGCGCTGGGGGTCGCTCGGGGGCGCCGGGCGAATCGTTTTTGGCGCGAAGAGCCGCGGGCCCGCCGCGTCAGCGGCTCTACTCCTTTCTCGCCCCTTCGTCGTCCTCATCGCCTCGTTTCCCGCGGCGAATCGAGGCCAAAGCTACCGCGCGCTGCCGCGCCGGTCAGCCTCCATTGATGCCTCACGGGCGGCGCAGTGAAGGCTGGGCGACGCGTCCCTCGGCCGCCACGCAATCACGCCACGCGTAACACGCCGGCCAAGCCTCCCACGCGGCTTCTCCGGCTATAAAAGCTGACTGAAGCACGCCGGAGAGACTCGCCCCCGATCATCCTCCGGCGACGCGCTCATCTTCTCCCCCTTTCCTCCTCTCGCCGTCACCAGTTGCCACAGCATGGCTGAGCGTTTCCCAGGCGACGGCACGGCGGCGAACGGATTCGGGCGCCGGCATCTCCACGAGGATGAGGCTCGCCTCCTTTTCGAGGCCGAGTACCCGGTCCCGCCGGACATGCGGGTGCCCGGGGCGTGGAGGATCAGCGCCGGCGGCGTGCCGGTGCCCCCGATGCCCACCGACGCTGCGAGGCGTGCGGAGATCACACGCATCTGCTCGTCCCTGCCGCGTGCGGCGAGGGAGGGGCCCCGGTACGCCCCTGACAGCACAATTTGGGAGCTGTACTTCCGCCGCCGACACAACGAGCAGCTCGAGGCCACCAACGGCGTCGTGCCCTCCGGCAGGTACAACGTCGACGGTCGGCGCCGTTGGTGGGGCGTGCCAGGGCGCACGTTGGAGTCCGTCCTCGAGTACATCGAGGGCGGCAACATGCCGCGCCTCGAGTACCCCGCTCCCCAGTCCTTCTTACGTAGCCGGGGAAGCTCCTGGACGCCGAGGCGCATGGAGACCGGGGTGTCCTCCTCCTCGTCCGGCGACTCTCCCTGCCTCCACCTCCACCCCGTCAAGCCGGAGCCCCAGGACACGCCTGTCAGCGCGCTTACCCGCAGCTCCGGCGCCCTCCTCGAGCCCAAGACAGAGTCCGGCCTCCCCCCGGAGTACGAGGAGATAGCCCGGCGCGGCTTCTCCGACGAGGACGCCATGCGGTGGTCGCGCGACGACTACCTACGCGAGGAGATGGTCCGGCAGTGCCGGGCCCTCGAGGAGATCGCTGATGGGCTTCTCGCCCCTCGTTGGTTACCCCAAGTGGAAGGTGTGAGATGTAGTGTTGCGGAAGTTTTTCCCTTGGCAAGATACCAAGGATCGAATCCCCAGAGACTCCTAGGTTCAACAAGAAGGTGTCAACTGCTAACGGCGCCAGATATTAGCAATCAATGTGGACCTGCACACAGATACAAATAACTTTGCTCCCAACGAGTACAGAGAGGTTGTCAATCCCTCCGGCCTTGTAGTTCACAAAGGATTAAACGCAAATGATAGTAGTGATAGATAATGTTTGCAATAGTAAATAATAGCGAAAAGTAAATAGCGGATGTGATCAATGATGGTAATATGGACCGGAGTCTCATGATGTTCACTAGTGATGTCTCTCTCCCAAAAGACGATAAAACAGCTATGTGAGGTAAACGAATTACAGCTGGGCAATCGACAGGACCACGAACGCAAACCAATGCTGACTACATTGCAAGAAAGGTTGAGGTTCAAAGCATGGGCGGTACGCCAAAGTAAGTAGACCGAAATCCATCAATATCTACTACTAATCATCCACCTTGAGATATCTATCCAGAACATCTCGCTGGTATTAAGTTGCGAGCCCCACCCATAGTGTAAACTCAATGCAACAGACAACTGCATTAAAAGAACTTTGCGTAAAGTAAACAATCCTTGCACCCGCGGGCACAAGCACCGTTGTTTTCCCCCTTGTGGCAACAGCACATCCCCTAGACTCATGTTTCTGTCACTCAAGCTAGTCATCGAGGGGCATGAACCCACAATCGAGCATAACGTTCCCTCTTGGAGTCACTACCTACTACTTGGCCAAAGCAATAAATAACAACGGAGAACATGCAAGAATTACTTATGAACATAAATATAAAAGAGGTAGATCAAATATATTACTCAATCACAATCTGAACATAATCTCATAATCCATCGGATCCCAGCAAACTCATCATAGCAACAGCATAAGGATTACATATGTGCCTCGATCATGTAGGACAGCTCACGAGGACTAATTAGTGAAGCACAAGAACGGGAGGAGAACATCACATAGCTACTGGTCATGGACTCATGGTCCAAGGGAGACTACTCACAACTCATACGGGAGGCGTCCATGGTGGTGGAGAGGCTCCCGGTGGTGATCCTCCCCTCCGGCAGGGTGCCGGGAAGAGTTCTCCTGGTGCTCCCGATCTTGGAAGCGGCGGCGGCGGCGGAACAGAGATGAGATCGCGAAAAAGAGTTCCCCTCTCGAGGGTTTCGGGAAACGATCTAAATATATGCCGAAGGGGGGCACCAGACGGGGCTCGGGGGGCCCAGGCGCCCCCCCGGCGCGGCCCAGGGGGGCACGCCGCCAGGGCGCCTGGAGCCCTGGTGCCCCACCCGGCTATCCTTCGGACGCACGGTAGGTTCTGGAATGCTGATTTTTTATATAATTTTTCTGGATTTTTCCTGGCAGTTCTCGTAATGTGAAAACCTGAAATACAGAAACAGCCGAAAACAGAAACTGGCACTAGGGTGCACTGAGTTAATAGGTTAGTCCAAATATGATCAAAAGTGTATGGAAGTGTATAAATAACATAGCAATATCACCCAAAAGCGGCATGGAGCAAGCAGAAATTATAGATACGTTTTGGATGTATCAACATCCCCAAGCTTAATTCCTGCTCGTCCTCGAGTAGGTAAATGATAACAAGAATAATTTTTGTGGTGACATGCTATTAACCATATAAGACTTTTTCATAGTCATATGACAAAAGCTTACTGAGACAATGATTCTATAGTAATTAAGTTGCCTCATGAGAAAATCACAAAGGACTGAAAGTTTTACAATATGATATTAAAACATCAAAAAGATTTGCAATGAACATGGTGTGCAAATATGATAAAGTGATATCTAGCTTGCCCCCTTTAGTGAAGCAAAACATAAATGCAGGGGCACCTCCAAGGTTTAAGTGATGACTAGATACAATGATTTCAGAATAAACGCTATCACAATCATGCAAAAGACAATGCTACTTTGGGACAATGCACATTACACTCAGAATGACAATCATGCTCTCAGTTGTTGGTGCTTTAAAAGAAGGTGGAGACTCAACATAAAAGTAAAAGAATGGTCATGTGCTAGAGCTTTTTATTTTGAAAACATAGAAGCAATTTTGTCAACGGTAGTAGTACTTCATATGTGTCATGCATAAGACATCCTATAAGTTGCAAGCCTCATGCATCGAATACCAATAGTGCTCGCACCTTGTCCTAATTAGCTCGGATTTCCATGGGTTATCATTGCATTACATATGTTTCAACAAAGTGTCACAAAGGGGTACCTCTATGCCACCTGTACAAAGGTCCAAGGAGATAGATCGCATTTGATTTCTCGTTTTTGATAGATCTCAACTTGAGGACATCCATACCGGGACAACATAGAAAATAGATAATGGACTCCTCTTTAATGCTTAAGCATATTCTCATAAGAGATTGAGGATTAATGTCCAAGCTAAAACTTCCACCATGATACATGGCTTTGGTTGGCGGCCCAATGTTCTTCTCTAACAATATGCATACTCATTCAACCCAATGGCAAATCACCCTTACTTCAGACAAGACGAACATGCATAGCAACTCACATGATATTCAACAAAAGTGTAACAGTTGATGGCGTCCACAGAAACATGGTTACCGCTCAGCAAGCAACTTATAAGAAATAAGATACATAGGCAACATATTCTTTACCACAATAGTTTTTAAGCTACTTTCCCATGAGCTATGTATTGCAAAGTTAGTCCACTTAGTACAAGTGGAGGTTAGCAAAAGACTGGGAGCGACCAACTAAGAGAGCAATGACGGTCATAATCATGCAGAGCGACAAAGCAATATTTAATCAGGCATGGAAGTTATATCTCTACTCAGAAATAAAAGATCATCAAGGCTTGACAGACTTTCTTTACAGTCTTAAATATGCGTGAGCATACGCCAAGTCAATCAAAATAAATTCTTGAGGGAAGATATTACTAAATCATACCACATCATTGGCAAACAAATCATGTTGGTACTCCAATAACACATTGGGAACCCCCCAGCTATTTGAGACTAACCATAAGAAAACCTGAACTACTAAGCGCCATCATGCACGTAGCATCTTTATCATAGACATATCAACCAATGCAACGGAAGCAAACTCTCTTAATTAGATAAGCATGATAAATAAGGAGAGTTCAAGCAACCAACTAAACAAAAGCTCTTTGAAAAGATAAGCATGAATACTAAGAGCTGAACATGATAGTAGCTATTAAAAGACAAAGAACACACACAAGAAAGGTAGTCATGAAAATTCTATGTTATGTTCTAGGTAGAAGTGGAGTGTGTTTCTCTCCCACATAAAGAAAGCTGAGTTCCGACTCGTTATGGAAAACTAAAAAGGAAACTAAAAGCAAGACGCTCCAAGCATAACACATAACACATGAAGTGATTAAAATATAGTGGAACGAAAGACGAACTGATAATGTTGATGGAGAAGGGGATGCACGGGGGCATCCCCGAGCTTAGACGCTTGAGTCTCCTTGAATATTTCTTGGGGGTGCACGGGGGCATCCCCAAGCTTGAGCGCTTGACACTCCTGAATCTTTTTATCATCTTCCCTCGCACACTTGAAAACTCTCTTCATACATAACTCATTATAATCTGATTAGCGAGGTTAGTACCCTTAATAAAATAATTGTACCTTGCTGGAAATAAAGATATTATTGAAGGTCTACTGCTTCTCAAGATTGCCAAAAGGTTTTTGCAAAGAAAAAGCAAGCTCTTGATTTGCAAAATGAAGGAAAGGCAAAACAGGATAGAATCTGTGAAAAACAGAACAGCAGGTAGTAATTGATTTGTTCGGGGCACTTCTGCTACTCAAATCAAAAAACTCAGAACAGACGTACGAAATACAATTATATAGAGAACGCTGTCGAAAAAATTCAGACCAAAAAGATGATCTGGTGATTTTATACGAATTTTTCTATCCAAGGACAGAATCTGTTTCCTGGACAGCACCTCACAACTTTTGAACTTTCTAGCAATCAGAGGCTATACTTGGCACAAATATGAAAAGCAAAGATACAATGATGATGCTACTGTAGTAAACAACATCAAGACACAACAAAAGCAAAATAAAAATTTTATTCATGTGGGCTGCCTCCCAAAAGCGCTTTCTTTTATGCCTTTAAGCTAGGCATAATGCATAGAGATCAAGTTTTATCAAGAGTAAAAGAATAGCTAGCCCGCACAACGGACTCAAAAGGTAACTTGATCTTCTTTCGAGGGAAGTGTTCCATCCCTTTCTTGAGAGGAAACTGAAATTTTATATTACCCTCTTTCATGTCAATGATAGCACCAACGGTGCGTAAAAAGGGACGTCCCAAAATAATTGGACAAGAAGGATCACATTCAATATCCATAATAGTGAAATCAACGGGAACATAGTTGTCATTGACAATGATAAGAATATCGTCGATCCTCCCCAAAGGTTTCTTTATGGAAGAATCAACGAGACGAACACCAAAAGAACAAGAATCATAAGGTTTCAATTTAAGCATATCATATATTCTTTTGGGCATAACAGAGGTACTAGCTCCAACATCACATAATGCATAGCAAGAGAAGTCATTCACCTTAATTTTTATCATAGGATCCCAACCATCTTCTAGCTTTCTAGGTATGGAGGCTTCTACTCTAAGTTTCTCCTCCCTAGCTTTGATGAGAGCATTAGTGACATGCTCTGTGAAGGCAAGATTAAGCGTGCTAGTGTGGGGATATTTGGCCATTCCTTGTAGAAAGGTGACAACTTCTGAGATACTACAATTATCAAAATTAATTTTATCAGTATGGGGCAGAATTGTAGTGTCATCCTCTTTGTTTGAATCGCTCTCTATTATAAGAGTTTGAACATCTTCCCAAGTTTGGGGAAGCTTAGAAGCAATTTTAAACTGAGGCTCATACTCTTTTCCTGGAAGACCATGCCATGGGCATAACCCTCCGTCAAGACTAACATAATCACAAGGTTTATTACTTTTGTAGATCCCAACAGTGGTGATTGGTGTAATGAAAGAAGGGGTGTACTCCTCCCATCTAGTGTTTTTGGTGGAACCCATAATAGTAAGCAAGCAAGATAACTATTTTTGTGATTTTCGATAAAAAGATACTAAAGCAAAAAGTGAAAGGTAAACTAACAAGACTAAAAAGCAAAGGTAAAAGATAGCGTGCAACTCCCCTATCCTGAAGAGTGGAGTCCCCGGCAACGGCGCCAGAAAAACTCCTTGATGGGCTTCTCGCCCCTCGTTGGTTACCCCAAGTGGAAGGTGTGAGATGTAGTGTTGCGGAAGTTTTTCCCTTGGCAAGATACCAAGGATCGAATCCCCAGAGACTCCTAGGTTCAACAAGAAGGTGTCAACTGCTAACGGCGCCAGATATTAGCAATCAACGTGGACCTGCACACAGATACAAATAACTTTGCTCCCAACGAGTACAGAGAGGTTGTCAATCCCTCCGGCCTTGTAGTTCACAAAGGATTAAACGCAAATGATAGTAGTGATAGATAATGTTTGCAATAGTAAATAATAGCGAAAAGTAAATAGCGGATGTGATTAATGATGGTAATATAGACCGGAGTCTCATGATGTTCACTAGTGATGTCTCTCTCCCAAAAGACGATAAAACAACTATGTGAGGTAAACGAATTACAGCTGGGCAATTGACAGGACCACGAACGCAAACCAATGCTGACTACATTGCAAGAAAGGTTGAGGTTCAAAGCATGGGTGATACGTCCAAAACGTTTCTATAATTTCTGCTTGCTCCATGCCACTTTTGGGTGATATTGCTATGATATTCATACACTTCCATACACTTTTGATCATATTTGGACTAACTTACTAATCCAGTGCACCCCAGTGCCAGTTTCTGTTTTCGGCTGTTTTTGTATTTCAGGTTTTCACGTTTCGAGAACTGCCCAGAAAAATCCAGAAAAATTATATAAAAAATCAGCGATCCGGAAACAACACTGCGTCCGAAGGGCAGCCTGGGGGGGGGGGCACAGGGGCTCCAGGCGCCCTGTGGGCGCGCCCCCCCTGGGCCGCGCCGGGGGGGCGCCTGGGCCCCCCGAGACTCCCCCGGTGCCCTACTTTGGCATATATTTAAAGGACCCTCCGAAACCCTCAGAACAGGAACTCTTTTCGCGATCCCATCTCTGTTCCGCCGCCGCCGCCGCTTCCAAGATCGGGAGCACCAGGAGAACTCTTCCCGGCACCCTGCCGGAGGGGAGGATCACCACCGGGAGCTTCTCCACCACCATGGACGCCTCCCGGATGACTCGTGAGTAGTCTCCCTTGGACCATGGGTCCATGACCAGTAGCTATGTGATGTTCTCCTCCCGTTCTTGTGCTTCACTAATTAGTCCTCGTGAGCTGCCCTACATGATCGAGGCACCTATGTAATCCTTATGTTGTTGCTATGTTAAGTTTGCTGGGATCCGATGGATTATGAGATTATGTTCAGATTGATCTTGAGTAATATATTTGATTCACCTCTTTTATATTTTAGTTCATAAGTAATTCTTGCATGTTCTCCATTGTTACTTATTGCTTTGGCCGAGTAGTAGGTAGTGACTCCAAGAGGGAACGTTATGCTCGATTGTGGGTTCATGCCCCTCGATGACTAGCTTGAGTGACAGAAACATGAGTCTAGGGGATGTGCTGTTGCCACAAGGGGGAAAACAATGGTGCTTGTGCCCGCGGGTGCAAGGATTGTTTACTTTACGCAAAGTTCTTTTAATGCAGTTGTCTGTTGCATTGAGTTTACACTATGGGTGGGACTCGCAACTTAATACCAGCGAGATGTTCTGGATAGATATCTCGAGGTGGATGATTAGTAGTAGATATTGATGGATTTCGGTCTACTTACTTTGGCGTACCGCCCATGCTTTGAACCTCAACCTTTCTTGCAATGTAGTCAGCATTGGTTTGCGTTCGTGGTCCTGTCAATTGCCCAGCTGTAATTTGTTTACCTCACATAGCTGTTTTATCGTCTTTTGGGAGAGAGACATCACTAGTGAACATCATGAGACTCCGGTCCATATTACCATCATTGATCACATCCACTATTTACTTTTCGCTATTTTATTTACTATTGCAAAAACTATCTATCACTACTATCATTGCTTTTAACCCTTTGTGAACTACAAGGCCGGAGAGATTGACAACCTCTCTATACTCGTTGGGAGCAAAGTTATTTGTATCTGTGTGTAGGTCCACGTTGATTGCTAATTGCGCCGTTAGCAGTTGACACCTACTTGTTGAACCTAGGAGTCTCTGGGGATTCGATCCTTTGCATCTTTGCTAAGGGAAAACACTTCTACTTACTGCATCTTACACCTTCCACTTGGGGTAACCAACGAGGGGTTCGAGGCCCATCAAGGAGTATTTTCTGGCGCCGTTGTCGGGGACTCCACTCTTCAGGATAGGGGAGTTGCATGCTATCTTTTACCTTTGCTTTTTAGTCTTGTTAGTTTACCTTTCATTTTTTGCTTTAGTTCCTTTTATCGAAAATCACAAAAATAGTTATCTTGCTTGCTTGCTACTATGGGTTCCACCGAGAACACCAAGTTGTGTGACTTCACTAGTCACAAGAACGATGACTTTATCAGCACACCTATCACTACACCTGCCACTTCAGCACCTTCATATGAAATTAAACCTGCTTTACTTAACTTAGTCATGAGAGAACAATTCTCTGGTGCTGGAGATGATGCTGCTTTACACTTGAACAACTTTGTTGAACTTTGTGATATGCAAAAGTACCAAGAAATAGATGGTAATATTGTTAAGCTTAAGCTTTTTCCTTTCTCCTTGAGAGGAGGAGCTAAAATTTGTTTCAATTTTTGCCTAGAAATAGCATAGATTCATGGGACAAGTGCAAAGATGCTTTTATCAGAAAATACTATCCACCTGCTAAAATTATCCAACTTAGAAGTAACATAATGAATTTTAAACAATTGGATAATGAACACGTTGCCCAAGCTTGGGAACGTATGAAGTCTCTTATCAAGAACTGCCCTACTCACGGTTTGACTACTTGGATGGTTATCCAAACTTTTTATGCAGGCTTGAACTTTACCTCGCGGAACTTGTTAGACTCGGCCGCGGGAGGAACTTTTATGTCAACTACACTTGGTGCTGCCACAAAGCTTCTCGATGAGATGATGACCAACTATTCCCAATGGCACACCGAACGCGCTCCAACAGGTAGGAAGGTAAACTCTGTCGAGGAGATTTCCTCTCTTAATGAAAAGGTTGACTTGATCATGTCTCTACTTTCGAAGCAATCTACTGTTGATCCTCGTGATGTTCCTTTAAATTCTTTGATTGCTCAAGAACAAGTAGATGTGAATTTTATCTCTAGAAACAATTTTAACAACAATGCTTATAGGAGTAACTTTGGTAACAATTCTAGAACGTTCCCCTCCAATTCCTATGGGAACAACAATGCTTATCCTAACATCAAGAACTCCTTTCAAAAAGATAGAGACTTGTCTGGCTATGAGAAACTGGTAGAAATAGAGGAGGCCACTAAGAACTACATGCACACCCAATATGAACAAAACAAAACCTTCTCGAGGCAATTAAATGAGCATACTGCTATCTTGCAAGACATTAGTAGATGATTAGAGAACATAAATATTGAGATCTCTAACCTCCAGACTAGACTCACTATCACTGAGACCCAAGTTTCCAATATGTCCCACACACAGGCCACTTTGATAAACCAAATGGCAGCTAAACCCGAAGTGGTTGCATCCCTAAGGGGGGAAGAGGAAAGAATTAAGAGCCTTCCTACCCACCACACTGTTGCTACTATCCAAGTTATTAAGGATGTTCACACTCTTAGCACCCAATGTACTCCTGGTCCCAATGGACCTATTAATGGTGATGCTATAGAAACTACCAACCAAGTGAACCTTAAGGACACCACTACCACTTTACTTGATGCTCGTGACCTTGATTTTGATAATTGCACTCTTACAGAAGTTATTGATTCCCTTCACAAGATGTCTAGAGATCCCCGCACTAGCACACTTAACCTTGCCTTCACAGAGCATATCACTAATGCTCTCATCAAAGCTAGGGAGGAGAAACTTAGAGTAGAAGCCTCCATACCTAGAAAGCTAGAAGATGGTTGGGATCCTATGATAAAAATTAATTTGAATGACTTCTCTTGTTATGCATTATGTGATGTTGGTGCTAGTACCTCTGTTATGCCCAAAAGGATATATGATATGCTTAAATTGAAACCTTATGATTCTTGTTCTTTTGGTGTTCGTCTCGTTGATTCTTCCATAAAGAAACCTTTAGGGAGGATCGATGATGCTCTTATTGTTGTCAATGATAATTATGTGCCCGTTGATTTTACTATTATGGATATTGAATGTGATCCTTCATGTCCAATTATTTTGGGACGTCCCTTTTTGCGCACCGTTGGTGCTGTCATTGACATGAAAGAGGGTAATATAAAATTTCAGTTTCCTCTCAAGAAAGGGATGGAACACTTCCCTCGTAAGAAGGTCAAGTTACCTTTTGAGTCCGTTGTACGGGCTAGCTATTCTTTTACTCTTGATAAAACTTGATCTATGCATTATGCCTAGCTTAAAGGCATAAAAGAAAGCGCTTTTGGGAGGCAGCCCACACGAATAAATTTTTTGCTTTTGTTGTGTCTTGATGTTGTTTACTGCTGTAGCATCATCATTGTATCTTTGCTTTTCATATTTGTGCCAAGTATAGCCTCTGATTGCTAGAAAGTTCAAAAGTTGTGAGGTGCTATCCAGGAAACAGATTCTGTCCTTGGATAGAAAAATTCGTATAAAATCACCAGATCATCTTTTTGATCTGAATTATTTCGACAGCGTTCTCTATATAATTGTCTTTCGTACGTCTGTTCTGAGTTTTTTTATTTGAGTTGCAGAAGTGCCCCGAACAAATCAATTACTACCTGCTGTTCTGTTTTTCATAGATTCTATCCTGTTTTGCCTTACCTTCACTTTGCAAATTGAGAACTTGCTTTTTCTTTGCAAAAACCTTTTGGCAATCTTGAGAAACAGTAGAACTTCAAGAATATCCTTATTTCCAGCAAGGTATAATTATTTTATTAAGGGTATTAACCTCGCTAATCAGATTATGATGAGTTATGTATGAAGGGAGTTTTCAAGTGTGCGAGGGAAGATGATAAAAAGATTCAGGAGTGTCAAGCGCTCAAGCTTGGGGATGCCCCCGTGCACCCCCAAGAAATATTCAAGGAGACTCAAGCGTCTAAGCTTGGGGATGCACCCGTGCATCCCCTTCTCCATCAACATTATCAGTTCGTCTTTCGTTTCGCTATATTTTTATCACTTCATGTGTTATGTGCTATGCTTGGAGCGTCTTGCTTTTATTTTTCTTTTTAGTTTTTCATAACGAATCGGAACCCAGCATTCCTTTATGTGGGAGAGAAACACGCTCCACCTTTACCTAGAACATTACATAGAATTTTCATGTCTATCTATGCTGTGTGTGTTCTTTGTCTTTTAATAGCTACTATCATACACTGCTCTTAGTATTCATGCTTATCTTTTCAAGAGCTTTTATTTAGTTGGTTGCTTGAACTCTCTTTAATTACCATGCTCACCTTATTAAGAGAGTTTGCTTCCGTTGCATGGGTTAATGTGTCTATGATAAAGATGCTACTTTCATGATGGTGCTTAGTAGTTCAGGTTTTCTTTTGGTTAATCTCAAATAGCTGGGGGGTTCCCAATGTGTTATTGGAGTACCAACTTGGTTTGTTTGCCTATGATATGGTATGGTCTAGTAATATCTTCCTTCGAGAATTTATTTTGATTGACTTGGCGTATGCTCACACATATTTAAGACTGTAAAGAAAGTCTGTCAAGCCTTGATGATCTTTTGTTTCTGAGTAGCGATATAACTACCATGCCTGATTCAATATTGCTTTGTCGCTCTGCATGATTATGACCGTCATTGCTCTCTTAGTTGGTCGCTCCCAGTCTTTTGCTAACCTCCACCTGTACTAAGCAAACTAACCATGCAATACATAGCTCATGGGAAAGTAGCCTAAAAACTATTGTGGTAAAGAATATGTTGCTTATGTATCTTATTTCTTATAAGTTGCTTGCTAAGCGGTAACCATGTTTCTGGGGACGCCATCAACTGTCACACTTTTGTTGAATATCATGTGAGTTGCTATGCATGTTCGTCTTGTCTGAAGTAAGGGTGATTTACCGTGGGTTGAATAACTATGCATATTGTTAGAGAAGAACATTGGGCCGCCAACCAAAGCCATGCATCATGGTGGAAGTTTTAGCTTGGACCTTAATCCTCAATCTCTCATGAGAATATGCTTATGCATTAAAGAGGAGTCCATCATCTATTTTCTATGTTGTCCCGGTATGGATGTCCTCAAGTTGAGATCTATCAAAAACGAGAAATCAAATGCGATCTATCTCCTTGGACCTTTGTACAGGTGGCATAGAGGTACCCCTTTGTGACACTTGGTTAAAACATATGCAATGCAATGATAACCCATGGGGATCCGAGATAATTAGGACAAGGAGCGAGCACTATTGGTATTCGATGCATGAGGCTTGCAACTTATAGGATGTTTTATGCATGACACATATGAAGTACTACTACCGTTGACACAATTGCTTCCATGTTTTCAAAATAAAAAAAGCTTTAGCACTTAACCTTTCTTTTACCTTTATGTTGAAGCACCAACTACTGAGAGCATGATTGTCATTCTGAGTGTAATGTGCATTGTCCCAAAGTAGCATTGTCTTTTGTATGATTGTGATATCGTTTATTCTGAAATGATTGTATCTAGTCATCACTTAAACCTTGAAGGTGCCCATGAATTTATGTTTTGCATCACTAAAGGGGGCAAGCTAGATATCACTTTATCATATTTGCACATCATGTTCATTGCAAATCTTTTTGATGTTTCAGTTTCATGTTGTAAAACTTTCAGTCATTTGTGATTTTCTCTTGAGACAACTTAATTACTTTAGAATCATTGTCTCAGTAAGCTTTTGTCATATGACTATGAGAAAGTCCTATATGGTTAATAGCTTGTCACCACAGAAATTATTCTTGTTATCATTTACCTACTCGAGGACGAGCAGGAATTAAGCTTGGGGATGTTGATACGTCCAAAACGTATCTATAATTTCTGCTTGCTGCATGCCACTTTTGGGTGATATTGCTATGATATTCATACACTTCCATACACTTTTGATCATATTTGGACTAACTTACTAATCCAGTGCACCCCAGTGCCAGTTTCTGTTTTCGGCTGTTTTTGTATTTCAGGTTTTCACGTTTCGAGAACTGCCCAGAAAAATCCAGAAAAATTATATAAAAAATCAGCGATCCGGAAACAACACTGCGTCCGAAGGGCAGCCTGGGG
>LR738716.1:66200213-66240429 GCA_902687465.1 Secale cereale
GGCTCCAGGCGCCCTGTGGGCGCGCCCCCCCTGGGCCGCGCCGGGGGGGGCGCCTGGGCCCCTCGAGACTCCCCCGGTGCCCTACTTTGGCATATATTTAAAGGACCCTCCGAAACCCTCAGAACAGGAACTCTTTTCACGATCCCATCTCTGATACGCCGCCGCCGCCGCTTCCAAGATCGGGAGCACCAGGAGAACTCTTCCCGGCACCCTGCCGGAGGGGAGGATCACCACCGGGAGCTTCTCCACCACCATGGACGCCTCCTGGATGACTCGTGAGTAGTCTCCCTTGGACCATGGGTCCATGACCAGTAGCTATGTGATGTTCTCCTCCCGTTCTTGTGCTTCACTAATTAGTGCTCGTGAGCTGCCCTACATGATCGAGGCACCTATGTAATCCTTATGCTGTTGCTATGTTGAGTTTGCTGGGATCCGATGGATTATGAGATTATGTTCAGATTGATCTTGAGTAATATATTTGATTCACCTCTTTTATATTTTAGTTCATAAGTTATTCTTGCATGTTCTCCGTTGTTACTTATTGCTTTGGCCGAGTAGTAGGTAGTGACTCCAAGAGGGAACGTTATGCTCGATTGTGGGTTCATGCCCCTCGATGACTAGCTTGAGTGACAGAAACATGAGTCTAGGGGATGTGCTGTTGCCACAAGGGGGAAAACAACGGTGCTTGTGCCCGCGGGTGCAAGGATTGTTTACTTTACGCAAAGTTCTTTTAATGCAGTTGTCTGTTGAATTGAGTTTACACTATGGGTGGGACTCGCAACTTAATACCAGCGAGATGTTCTGGATAGATATCTCAAGGTGGATGATTAGTAGTAGATATTGATGGATTTCGGTCTACTTACTTTGGCGTACCGCCCATGCTTTGAACCTCAACCTTTCTTGCAATGAAGTCAGCATTGGTTTGCGTTCGTGGTCATGTCAATTGCCCAGCTGTAATTTGTTTACCCCACAGAGCTGTTTTATCGTCTTTTGGGAGAGAGACATCACTAGTGAACATCATGAGACTCCGGTCCATATTACCATCATTTATCACATCCACTATTTACTTTTCGCTATTTTATTTACTATTGCAAAAACTATCTATCACTACTATCATTGCTTTTAACCCTTTGTGAACTACAAGGCCGGAGAGATTGACAACCTCTCTGTACTCGTTGGGAGCAAAGTTATTTGTATCTGTGTGTAGGTCCACGTTGATTGCTAATTGCGCCGTTAGCAGTTGACACCTACTTGTTGAACCTAGGAGTCTCTGGGGATTCGATCCTTGGCATCTTTGCTAAGGGAAAACACTTCTACTTACTGCATCTTACACCTTCCACTTGGGGTAACCAACGAGGGGTTCGAGGCCCATCAAGGAGTATTTTCTGGCGCTGTTGCCGGGGACTCCACTCTTCAGGATAGGGGAGTTGCATGCTATCTTTTACCTTTGCTTTTTAGTCTTGTTAGTTTACCTTTCATTTTTTGCTTTAGTTCCTTTTATCGAAAATCACAAAAATAGTTATCTTGCTTGCTTGCTACTATGGGTTCCACCGAGAACACCAAGTTGTGTGACTTCACTAGTCACAAGAACGATGACTTTATCAGCACACCTATCACTACACCTGCCACTTCAGCACCTTCATATGAAATTAAACCTGCTTTACTTAACTTAGTCATGAGAGAACAATTCTCGGGTAACCAACGAGGGGTTCGAGGCCCATCAATGGGCGGTACGCCAAAGTAAGTAGACCGAAATCCATCAATATCTACTACTAATCATCCACCTTGAGATATCTATCCAGAACATCTCGCTGGTATTAAGTTGAGAGCCTGTAATGCCCAGGATTGGACTATACCTCCTACGTGTCGAGGCACGACTTAAAGGTATAAGCCCATCCTAGAATGATCTCAAGTTTGGTATCTTTGCACCACTCATGTAAAAGAGGGATTAAATTGCAAAATGAGATAGTTGGCTTACACTCGCCACTTCACACAATACAATACATAAGCAATACATCATTCAAAACATCACAACCCGACTACGGGTGAAGATCCAAAAGAAAGATACCAAAACAACATAAAGCCATAGGTCAGTATCGAATCCTAGTAGAAGAACCACTACTGATCGTCGGAAACGCCACAAGCAAACGGCCACGCTCTTCATCGAGCTCCCAGGGAAGCTCTGAACCAGCTCCTGCTTCAAACTCGCCTGAACCTGCATCTGGTGTGGTGAAGTAACTGTGAGCCACAGAGGACTCAGCAATCCCGTTCCCGGGTAACAAGACTATTTAAGCCTGGGGAGAGGATAAGGCTGAAGAAAAGAGTAGTGTCTGCAGCAGCAACTAGCAACTAGCTTACGTGATAGAGAGCGAGAAGAGAAAACCTCGGTCGAGAGATGATCACGAAGTGATCCTAACTAGAGCCGGTCAAACATAACCCCACCGTGTTCAACTCCCGAATCCCTATTCGGAAATTGACAGTCACGGTACACACGCTGGTAGTGTATTAGAACATTGTGTCAAGTTTTCTACAATCGGATATTAACAAGCTCCCATCTGCCACATAACCGCGGGCACGGCTTTCGAAAGTTCAAACCCTGCAGGGGTGTTCCAACTTGACCCATTACAAGCCCACGATCCGCGGAGTCACAACTCCATAGGTGGGAAGACCCGAGTATTCTCGGAATCCCGTGCTCAAGTTAAACCGAACTAAGGTAAGGCTAATCCAGCAAATCCTCCCGGCGTGTCGACACCCTGATAGTAGCCGCGTGTATCTAGTCTCAGGACACGACCGGATGGGCGAAGCTACGGGTTATACCAGATACCTCGGGTTTCCCCAAGGCGGCCCCGCAGGCTCCCCGTTTGGGGCCAACACCATCAGCACTGGCCCCCCCTGCTATGTAGAATTAAGAATCCTCGGGGACGCGACCCCCTATGCAAATTTAATTAATTAAATTAAGTTGTTATTATGAGGCAAATAGTACCAAATGTTGGGACTTGCTGGAAAAGACTTAGCACTTAGCGGTTTATCAAGGGGGTCCCATACACCCCAACCGTGCTAGGAACGCATAATCAAGGAACATAACACCGGTTTATACGGTTCCTAACGGCATGAGTGGAACAAATCACCAAGCAAAAGGCTTAGCCTTCCACCCTTGCCAGTATATAGATGATTTCATTTTTAAGCATTATATATAGTGAGATATAACCCAACAACTTCATCATGAAGCAAGCATCTTCAATCTTCACCTGCAACTAGCAATGCTATAAGAAGGGCTGAGCGAAGCGTACTTAGCCAAGCAACGGTTTGCATAGGTAGGTTGGTTAAACAGGGCAATGGTTACAAGTAGGAGGCTGACAAGAAGATCATGGGCATCGAGGCAAAACTATAGAGCGGAACTACTAGCAATAGGCAAAGATAGTAATGGTATCCGGGTTCGGTCATCTTGCCTGGGATTCCACAAGGGAGAAGAATGGATCCATGAAGTAGACGGAGCAACAAGTCGAGCGAAACCACACAACTCCGGAATGAAACCGAAGCTAACAAAAGAAGCAACCGGAAAGAAGAAAAACAACTCGGTAAACACACATATCATAAACATGGCATACGATGCACAAACAAGTATGATGCATGTCCGGTTTAAATATGCATGGCATGGCAAAGTGCACAAACAACACTACAAGTTAAGTGGAGCTCAATATGCAACGAGTTGCATATTGACGAAACACCACATTTAATTATTTAGTTGACTCTCGTTATTTACAAGACAAGATAAAATGTTTTTAACATGGCAAGAGGTGAAGCAAAACAAACTACACTATTTAGGCATTTTAAATGAGGCCGGAAAATAACAACAACAAATCCGGAAAATCTCCATGAGCATGTTTAGTAATTATAAGCAAACAACAATTAACATTTATAATGTTGTTAAATGATGCGGATGACATGATCAAGTTTATACAATTATTAAAAGGTTGACTTAAAAGGGATATGAAGTATTGTCACCGTGGTGGAAGGAAAAAAAGATGCCACGGCAACAATTCCGAAAATGATGCAACGGCATCATATCGGTTCCGGTAACTCGTTGAGAGACCGGGCAAAAGAAAGATGGCGTGAGCGAGTCAAACGAGATGAAAGGTGGGACGATCCCGTTACCGGGTTCCCACGAGTCGGTGACGAGGCAACCGAGGAACACGACAAAAGGGACGAAACGGACGCGGAGCACACACGGGAGACATTTCATACAACCACAAGCAAGCATCACACGGGTCATCGCGTCTCGGGGTATACCTTCGAAGCGTTCTCTCTCGAAGTGGTTCGAGATCGTCGAGGGACGTAGAGGAAGTAGTGGTACACGGCCGTAGAGGGAAGTAGACGTTCTCGTTTCCGAAGGGGTACTTGTCGCGGCATCGGACGTCCTCGGGCGACGGTAGTCGAACTTGACATCGGTAGGGGTACTCGTTTCTTCCGAAGGTAGTGGAACTTGACGTTTCGCCGTGGAGTCGAACTTGATATCGGGCGTCGAGGTACTCATTCATGTAGTAGTCGGACTTGACGGGTCCCGTGAAGTAGTCGAACTTGGAGCTCGTTTTCCCGTAGAGGTTCGGGTCGTCGTGGTACTTGGCATCGGTAGATGTACTCATTTTCTTCCGAAGGTAGTCGTTCTCGTATGTAGTGGTACTTGTTCCGTAGCCGTTCACGAGCTCATTTTTCCCGTAGATGTTCGGTTCGTTGCGGTCTTTGGCGTGTAGGCGTACACGGTTCTCTGTCAAGGTCAACAACACAAGCAACACAAAACAAAAACAAAACGGCAGCAGCAAAGGGGCGACGAGGCCACGGGCGCTGGACCCGGAGCTGGACGACGACGAGGCGGGAAAAGAACGGGGCCGCCGGCTCCGTGCGCTAGATGGACGAGGCAAGGGCCAGGGAGGCGCGCAGAGGCAGGGGGCGCAGTCGGCCCAGCGCTGGAGATGGGGTGGCCCGCGGACGGCTTGGGGCCGCGGCCCTCGGCGAGGTCGGAGGTGAGGCCTGAGGGCCAAGGCGATGCGGGGCGAGAGAAGAGGCGGCCGGCGCGCTGCTCGGGTCGCTGGCGAACGGGCACGGAGATGGAGGCGCGTCGGTGCTGCAGGCGGAAGAAGTGGCGTGGCGCGCGCTCGCCTGGAGGGGAGGTCGGGCCCGGCCGCTGCTCCTGGCGAGGGGGCTGCAGGGGCTCGGCGACGCCTGGCGCAGAGGAGAGGGGCTCGAGGCGCGGGGCGACGGGGAGGCGCAGAGCAGGCCGCGGGGCTCCGGCGCGGAGGGAGCCGCGAACCGGCGGGGAAGGAGGACGGGAGATCGGGGCGAAGGAGATGGCTCGGGCGCGTCGAAGGGGACGAGGGGGGGTGGAGCGGTCGGGCGCTGGGAGAGTGAACGAGGGAGAGAGGGAGATCGATGGAACGAGTGGCTGGTGGCGGCGCGAGGGAATAACGGGGAGGAGCGAGCGATCGAGGGGTGAGGGCTGCGGTCGGGCACCGCTAGGGTTGCTGATGGGCCGGCTGGAGGAGTTGGGCCTATAGGCCAGGAGGTGGGAGGCTGGGAAAAGGAGGCTGGGCTTCTCCTTTTTATTTCCCTTAGTAGAAAAACGAAAGAGAAGGTAAGGAAAAGAGGAGGGGGGGGGGGGTTAAGGCAAGAATTTGGACAAGGATAATTTTCTCGGGCTCGTAAAAATGAGCACGACCGGAGAAAAATATAAAAGGCCAGTTCGGAAAAATAATTCAAACATATTTGAATTTAATTCAAATAGGTTTGAACTAAGACGTGATTATTGAAGTGTCCAAAAATGTTCAAATTTTTGGAGGAACCTCGAAACAACGGAAAAGAATTACTGGCAAGGTTTTTGAAGGAAACTCGACGTGAAAAGACATGGGGAAATATTGCAAGTGTGTTACGGTGATCCCAAACAATGGAATATTATTATATAGCTCCCTAAATATTGGGAGGATATGTTATAAAGAGAAGACACTCTTCCCTCGATTTAAATGGACCGAAGGCCCACACAATTTATTTGGTTGAGATGCAAAATTAATGACATGATGGCATGATGACATGATGCAATGCAAAAAATAAAAGAACACAAGCACAATGAAACATACGGGCAACCCGGAACATCTGGAATCTTCTGGAATCTTCTGGGACGTCGGTCTTCGGGCGTCACAGAGCCCCACCCATAGTGTATACTCAATGCAACAGACAACTGCATTAAAAGAACTTTGCGTAAAGTAAACAATCCTTGCACCCGCGGGCACAAGCACCGTTGTTTTCCCCCTTGTGGCAACAGCACATCCCCTAGACTCATGTTTCTGTCACTCAAGCTAGTCATCGAGGGGCATGAACCCACAATCGAGCATAACGTTCCCTCTTGGAGTCACTACCTACTACTTGGCCAAAGCAATAAATAACAACGGAGAACATGCAAGAATTACTTATGAACATAAATATAAAAGAGGTAGATCAAATATATTACTCAATCACAATCTGAACATAATCTCATAATCCATCGGATCCCAGCAAACTCATCATAGCAACAGCATAAGGATTACATATGTGCCTCGATCATGTAGGGCAGCTCACGAAGACTAATTAGTGAAGCACAAGAACGGGAGGAGAACATCACATAGCTACTGGTCATGGACTAATGGTCCAAGGGAGACTACTCACAACTCATCCGGGAGGCGTCCATGGTGGTGGAGATGCTCCCGGTGGTGATCCTCCCCTCCGGCAGGGTGCCGGGAAGAGTTCTCCTGGTGCTCCCGATCTTGGAAGCGGCGGCGGCGGTGGAACATAGATGAGATCGCGAAAAAGAGTTCCCCTCTCGAGGGTTTCGGGAAACGCTCTAAATATATGCCGAAGGGGGGCACCAGACGGGGCTCGGGGGGCCCAGGCGCCCCCCCGGCGCGGCCCAGGGGGGGGGGATGCGCCGCCAGGGCGCCTGGAGCCCTCGTGGCCCCCACCGGCTGTCCTTCGGACACACGGTAGGTTCTGGAAAGCTGATTTTTTATATATTGTTTCTGGATTTTTCCTGGCAGTTCTCGTAATGTGAAAACCTGAAATACAAAAACAGCCGAAAACAGAAACTGGCACTGGGGTGCACTGAGTTAATAGGTTAGTCCAAATATGATCAAAAGTGTATGGAAGTGTATAAATAACATAGCAATATCACCCAAAAGAGGCATGGAGCAAGCAGAAATTATAGATACATTTTGGACGTATCAATCGCCGCCCGCAAACGTGGGCGCGAGGACGAGGACGGTGTCATCGTCCTCGATAGCGACGACGACGACGCCGCCGGACCGTCTAACCCGCCGCGCCAACCGGGGGAGGGATGCAGCAGGGACGGCCGAGGCGGTGGCGACGACGACGACGACGACGACGACGGCGGTGACTACACGCGGTTCTACAGCCTCCTCGGCATGTAGAACCGCGTGGGCGGGCGGCGAGGGAGACGGCGGGGGTAGCCTGCGGTAGTTTTTTTTTTTGTAAAATATGTTTAAGTTTGAACGAACTCGCCCGTGTTTGTTAAATTTGAGCCGTGTTTGCGCCGAATTTGAACATTTCCAAAACCCCTGGGGGCCGCGACTAGGGGGCCGCAGTGCGCGGTTTAGCGCTGGTGCGCCCCCAGGGGGCTATTTTTAGCCCCTCCTGGGGGGCCAACGGCTGGAGGTGCCCTAAGATGCAACCTCATTCTCTTCCAACGAAGAATGGTGAGTCCTCTGGCTTATATGAAGCATAACAAATAACTGGACAACAGCGAGAAGTCTTCTCACCATCGACCAAATTTCTACCATGCTAATAAAGCATCAAATTATTTGTAGACTGAAACCAAAACTGAAATGTTAAAATTTCGTTTGGATAGACAAGATTACATGCCAATTATTTCTTTTTGAAAAATTACAACACTTTTATTTCCCTTATCTGGTATATCCTGTAGTAGTTACTTCCTCCGGCCCTGTACTTTTCCCATTAATCTCAAGGCAACAAGTTTTTTCCCCAGGCCCTCGGTCTAGGGTTTTCCTCCTCCTAGGCGATTCTTATCACCTCTGAGTCTATACCCGCACACAATTGGATGCCGGCTGCCCTGATCGTGTCAACGAGCTACATCTGGCCGACGCACATCTTCGGCGGAGCGAGCGACAGGAACGGTGGTAGGTGATGGTGTCTCCTTCAGATGCCAACTCAGGTACGAGCGGCGGCGGCTTTGACGCGGCCGCCAGATCAGATCTGGGAGACTTCTTCGACCAACTGGATCTCAATGATGAAGAATTCGCCGATGTGGAGATCGATGAGGATGACCCCGAGATACAGGAAAGTGTATGCTGGTTGGCCCTTGCTAGGGTTCATACAAACAAATACTTCAGCCCAACCGCTTTCTACAGAGAGATGAGAGCGGCGTGGAATCCTGCGCAAAGTGTGAGATTTCGGCTGGTTGGCCCTAAGCGGTTCGTCGTCCAGGCGTCTTGTCTGGGGGATTGGGAAAGAATTATGATGCAAGGTCCTTGGTTGCTCCGCAACAACATGGCAGTTCTTATGTGCCCCTATGATGGATTCAGTAGAGCGGAGGAAGTAGAGATAGTACATATGCCTATATGGCTGCAAATCCACAAGCTCCCCGGTCCATATTGCAAGCAAAAGATTGTAGAGAAGCTGTTGAAAGGGGCAGGAGAAATCATGGAGATGCGTCTCAATGGAAACACACAAGGAGATTACATACGGGTGAGGGTCAAACATGACATCCGTCAGGCCCTTACAAAATTTGCGAGTATTGTCCGGGGCAAAGAATGTCAGGTGTTCCTGGTACGCTATGAAAAACTTGCTAGGTTTTGCAAGTTCTGCGGCCTGGTTGGCCATGAGCATAAAGAATGTGGTTTGGGAGTCCATGATGAGAATTCGCTCAAGTTCGGGGATTGGCTTTATGCTAACAATCCTGGTAGGCCTCATTCAGACACACGCCCTAGTAGGCCGTCAGGCCTAGAATCTAGAGGGGACGGGAATCCTAACATGGGGAGGCAGGTGACTGAGCAGAAACCAGTCGACCCAGAGTTAGCGGACACCGCATCAAGCCCGGTGAAGATCACCGGCGTCAGAATGGAAGTGGACAAGGCTCCAAAGAAGAGATTAAATATGGATGAGGGTGCTGACGCCCTTATGGTTGCAAAGGGGAATGCAAAACCGATGCTTGCAATAACGGATGGCACAGACATAGATCAGCTTGAGAACGCATCGCCCACAAGCAGTAACTCAAGCAGCAAAAGGTTTAAAGTTGACATGGCGAATGACAAAAATGAGATATCGGCGGCCTCCCGAGAGGAGGACCGCCGGACGCAATGAATGTATTATCTTGGAACTGCCGGGAGGTGGGGAACCACCGGACAGTTCGCGAGGTGTTGGCTGATGGCTTCTCGCCCCTCGTTGGTTACCCCAAGTGGAAGGTTGAGATGTAGCGTAGCGGCAAGTTTCCCTTGGCAAAGATACCAAGGATCGAATCCCGTGAGACTCCGAGGGTCGACAAGTAGGTGTCAACGGCGCCAGAAACTTAGCGGTTGACAGGACCTACACACAGATACAGATAACTTTGCTCCCAACGAGTACAGAGAGGTTGTCAATCCCTCCGGCCTTGTTGTTCACAAAGGATCAAACACAAGAGGTAATAATGATAGCTATGACTGCAACTAGGAAATAAAAACAGGAAGTAAATAGAAGGTGTGATCAGTGGTGGTAATATGGACCGGGGTCCCATGATGTTCACTAGTGATGTCTCTCTCCCAAAAGACGATAAAACAGCTAAGCGAGGTAAACAAATTACAGCTGGGCAATTGACAGGATTATGTGCGCAAACCAATGCTAACTATGCTGCAAAGAAAGGTAGAGGCTCAAAAGCATGGGCGGTACGCCAAGGCAAGTAGACTGAAATCCATCTACATCTACTACTAATCATCCACCTTGAGATATCTATCCAGAACATCTCGCTGGTATTAAGTTGCGAATCCCACCCGAAGTGTAAACTCAAAGCAACAGACAACTGCATTAAAAGAACTTTGCGTAAAGTAAACAATCCTTGCACCCGCAAGTACAAGCACCTTTGTTTTCCCCCTTGTGGCAACAACACATCCCCTAGACTCATGTTTGTCACTCAAGCTAGTCATCAGGGGGCATGAACCCACAATCAAGCATAACGCTCCCTCTTGGAGTTACTACCTACTACTTGGCCAACTCAATAAACAGCAACGGAGAACATGCAAGAATTACTTAAGAACAAATATGTAAAAGAGGTGAATCAAATATATTACTCAAACACAATCTGAACATAGTCTCATAATCCATCAGATCCCAGCAAACTCAGCAGAGCAACAACAGAAAGATTACATATGTGCCTCGATCATGTAGGGAAACTCACGAGGTCTAAATTATGAAGAACAAAGAGGGAAGGAGAACATCACATAGCTACTGGTCATGGACCCATGGTCCAAGGTGGACTACTCACAACTCATCTGGGAAGCGTCCATGGTGGTGGAGAAGCTCCCGGTGCTGGTTCTCCCCTCCGGCAGGGTGCCGGGAAGAGTTCTCCTGATGCTCCCGATCTTGGAAGCGTTGCGGCGGCAGAACAGAGGCGAGATCGCGAAAAAGGGTTCCGTCCTCGAGGGTTTTGGGACGAGAGGAATATATATGCGAAGGGGGGCAACCAGAGGCGGAGAGGGGGCCCCAGGCGCCCCCCTGGCGCGACCAGGGGTGGGGCCGCGCCAGGTGGCCGCCTGGGCCACCCCTGGCTCCCCTCTGGCCCCGCTTTGGTTCTTCGTGAAGCTTCCTGTACGCTGATTTTTCCTGTATTTTTCCCGGAATTTTTGGAGCACTTTTAATATGGGGGAAACCTGAAATAGAAAAACAGCAGAAAACAGGAACTGGCACTGTGGTGCACTGAGTTAATAGGTTAGTCCAAATATGATCAAAAGTGTATGGATGTGCATCAATATCATAGCAATATCACACAAAAGAAGCATGGAGCTAGCAGAAATTATAGATACGTTTTGGACGTATCAACATCCCCAAGCTTAATTCCTGCTCGTCCTCGAGTAGGTAAATGATAACAAGCATAATTTCTGTGGTGACATGCCACCAACCATATAAGAACTTTTAAGTAAAGCAATCAAGGCATGTAATTCAATTCAAGTCATAACAAGCAAGAGTCTATATTAGCATTGTAACAAGTAACATAAGAACATAAAGGTGCAAGAGCTCTCGCTGTCCGTGACTCGAATGTCTCCAAATGGTGTTTGCGTGCAAGAAAGGGGATAGGGATATACGAGAGAGTAAAACATAGTTTTTGTATTGTTGAGAACTTAATCTACTAAAGTTTCACACTTGGTCTTCTTTGGAATCTTATCTTGACTCATCCCCAGACCACTAGCCAGGTACAAGTCAAAATGATCCACTCCCTTTCGATATTTTGAGCACTCATGCAATGGATGAGCGTAAGCAAGAAAGTTGACACTTAGGATGGCAAAGAGAGAAAAATGATGAAGGGGGAAGACAAAAAAGGTGTGAAAGGCTCACATCAATGAGGACAATCATGGGCGAGAGAAAGCCAAATGATAGATATGATGTGAGGAGTAGGGATTGCCATGCAACGGATGCACATATGAGCTAAGGTAAGCTCTCCAATGGAACTAGTGGGGGTGCATCCAACTTGCTTACTCAAGAAGACCTAGAGCTCTTTTGAGGAGGCTCATCATTGGAATATACAAGCCAAGTTCTATAGTGTGAAGGTCCCCACATAGCTATATGCATGAATGATAATCTCTATGGAGTACAAGGTATAAGATGGAGTACGAGTGTGGATCTCTCAAAAAGAATAGTAGTGTGCCCCCTTCTCTCTTTTTATTTCTTTTTCTCTTTTTCTATTTTTTTTTATTTTTGTGTGGCCTCAATGGCTCTTTCTATTTAACTCTCATTTGTCCTCTTTGGGATATTTTGATTTTGTCCTCTTTGGGATCTTTTGATTTTGTCCTCCTTGGGATCTTTTCCTCACTTTAGGGGCAACACTCTATATATTACAAGAAGTATAGAAGATCTTTCACACTTTACAAAAGTACTCAACATAAAGAAAATGAAACTATCATGATGTATGCAAATGTATGCCTCTGCCAGTGTAGCAGGATATGCAATGATACTAGCACGTCATGTAGCAATGATTAGGGCAAGGCCCAACTAGCATGCGGCTCATCGATCAAGCAAAAAGCATGTATAACATGAAGATCAAGTCATGAGAAGATGGATGTTGCATGGCAATGTATCTCGGAAAGGCTATGGAAATGCCTTGATAGGTAGGTATGGTGGCTGTTTTGAGGAAGGATATAATGAGGCTTATGATGACAGAGCGTATCATGCCAAGGATTTAGATGCACCGGCGAAGTATGCGCCAACTCTCGAGGTGAGAAAGGGCAATGCACGGTAACGAAGAGGCTAGAAAAATATGGTTAGGTGGAAGTGTCAACTCTCGAATACTCACATTAGTCCGAAGAACTCATGCACTTATTATCGGTAACTCTCAATCTAATTAGGAGGTTCACAAAGAGACAAGTACCCCGAGGAGGAGTGTATAGGGTTTGGTTATCCTTGCGCATCCTCGACTCATGGTACGTGAGTGTACTCTAATATTCGATCCCTCCAAAGATTAGTGATCCATCTAGTAGCTAAAGTTCTCAACTATTTTGTAGGTTTTCGAAAATAAACACGGATTGCCCAAAATACGACATCTATCACTAATAGGCTAAAGCTCTTGACACCAAAAGTTCAGACATTACTCATGGTAATACCTCAAAACTATTGCAAGTTACTACTAAAATTAAATAGCAACCTCAATTACCTACTTTAAGTTAAGACACACAACTCAGTGCAACAGGCAAACTCTCTTAACAAGATAAACATGAAAACTCAAGAGAGTTCAGCAACCAAGTAAACAAAAGCTCTTTAAAAAGAAAAGCATGAAAACTAAGAGCTAAACATGACAGCAGCTATGGAAAGACAAAGAATACACACATCAAAGGTAAGCATGAAAATCCTATGTTGTGTTCTAGGTTGAAGTGGAGCGTGTTTCTCTCCCACACAAAGAAAGCTGGGTTCTAACTTGTTATGAACAGCAAGCAAAGCTAAAGAAAACTAAAAAGGAAACTAAGAGCAAGACGCTCCAAGCATAGCACATAACACATGAAGTGATTAAAATATAGTGGAACGAAAGACGAACCGATAATTGTTGATGGAGAAGGGGATGCATGGGGGCATCCCCAAGCTTAGACGCTTGAGTCTTCTTGAATATTTCTTGGGGGTGCACGGGGGCATCCCCAAGCTTGAGCGTTTGATCCTCCTGAATCTTCTTTTATCATCTTCCCTCGCACACTTGAAAACTCCCTTCATACATAACTCATCATAATCTGATTAGCGAGGTTAGTACCCACAATAAAATAATTTTTCCCTACTGGAAATAAGGATAATCTTGAAGAGCTACTGTTTCTCAAGATTGCCAAAAGGTTTTTGCAAAGAAAAAGCAAGCTCAAGGTTTGCAAAACAAAGAAAAGGCAAAACAGGACAGAATCTGTGAAAAACAGACCAGCAGGTAGTAAATAATTTGTTCGGGGCACTTCTGCAACTCAAATCAAAAAACTCAGAACAGACGCTCGAAAGCCAATTGTATAGAGCAAGCTGTCAAGAAAATTCAGATCAAAAAGATGATCTGGTGATTTTATACGAACTTTTCTGTCCAAGTACAGAATCTGTTTTCTGGACAACACGTCACAACTTTTGAACTTTCTTGCAATCAGAGGCTAAACTTGGCACAAAGCTGAAAAGAAAAGATACAATGATGATGCTACTGTAGTAACAAACATCAAGACAAAACAAAAGCAAAATAAAACCTTATTCGTTGTGGGCTGCCTCCCAAAAGCGCTTTCTTTTATGCCTTTAAGCTAGGCATGATGCAAAAAGATCAAGTTGTATCAATTGAACCATCATCAAGATCATCAAAAAGCTCTTCAATAGTACAACTAGTCTTAAGAGGACTTTCAAATAAAGGCCTAATAAAGATACTTCTAGGGAGAAAACCAAAAGGTGGAAAGTCAATGGAAGATTCATTTATAAATTTATCAAAGAGAGGTATTTCTTCCAAAGTCTTCACAGTTTCAACCCCTTTGGCAATAGATGGATTACTTTTGGAACGAGGAGCTTTTGGAACGTAAACGAACTTAGGTTACTTCTTTGCCGGAGTTTCTACCTTTTTGGCTTTGATTGAGGAGAAAGTAGTTCCTAAAGTGTCAAAGATTTCCTCAATCTTGTCTATCCTAGAAGAATCCAAGTCATGGGATTTGATGGTCTCCAAAGTTTTGAGAATTTTATGCATGGAGCTATCAAGCCTATTCAAATTCCCTTGGATCTTACGGTCCAAGTCATTTATCTTATTAATGCTTGGCATCTCTAGCTCTATCTTTTCAAGTTTTTTCATAATGTGAGCTAGGGTAATGTCCTCTTGAATGCTAACAACAGGGGGATTTCCAACAAGATTTTCCATAATACTAAGAGATTCCCAAACTGGGGCTTCTAGGAAATTTCCATTGATAGCAGAATCTAGAATAAACCTATTCCAAGAAGTAATTCCAACATAAAAATTTCTAAGCAGGATAGTAGTAGATTGCTTCTTGGTGGCTCTTTTTTGAGAATCATTAATTCTATACCAAGCATCTTTTAAACTTTCACCACCTCTTTGTTTAAAGGTGAGCACTTCTGCCTCACCAAAGGCAAAAGGACCAGACATAATGTCAACTAAAAGCAAGATAACTATTTTTGTGATTTTTGGTAAGGGACACTAAAGCAAAAACTGAAAGGTAAACTAACAAGACTAAAAAGCAAAGATAAAAGATAGCGTGCAACTCCCCTTATCTTGAAGAGTGGAGTCCCCGGCAACGGCGCCAGAAACTTTGCTTGATGGCTTCTCGCCCCTCGTTGGTTACCCCAAGTGGAAGGTTGAGATGTAGCGTAGCGGCAAGTTTCCCTTGGCAAAGATACCAAGGATCGAATCCCGTGAGACTCCGAGGGTCGACAAGTAGGTGTCAACGGCGCCAGAAAGTTAGCGGTTGACAGGACCTGCACACAGATACAGATAACTTTGCTCCCAACGAGTACAGAGAGGTTGTCAATCCCTCCGGCCTTGTTGTTTACAAAGGATCAAACACAAGAGGTAATAATGATAGCTATGACTGCAACTAGGAAATAAAAACAGGAAGTAAATAGAAGGTGTGATCAGTGGTGGTAATATGGACCGGGGTCCCGTGATGCTCACTAGTGATGTCTCTCTCCCAAAAGACGATAAAACAGCTAAGCGAGGTAAACAAATTACAGCTGGGCAATTGACAGGATTATGTGCGCAAACCAATGCTAACTATGCTGCAAAGAAAGGTAGAGACTCAAAAGCATGGGCGGTACGCCAAGGCAAGTAGACTGAAATCCATCTGCATCTACTACTAATCATCCACCTTGAGATATCTATCCAGAACATCTCGCTGGTATTAAATTGCGAATCCCACCCGAAGTGTAAACTCAAAGCAACAGACAACTGCATTAAAAGAACTTTGCGTAAAGTAAACATTCCTTGCATCCGCAAGTACAAGCACCGTTGTTTTCCCCCTTGTGGCAACAGCACATCCCCTAGATGAAGGAAATATGCCCTAGAGGCAATAATAAAGATGTTATTTGTATTTCCTTATATCATGATAAATGTCTTTTATTCATGCTAGAATTGTATTAACCGGAAACTTAGTACATGTGTGGATACATAGACAAAATAGTATGTCCCTAGTATGCCTCTACTAGACTAGCTCATTGATCAAAGATGGTTATGTTTCCTAGCCATAGACATGAGTTGTCATTTGATCAACGGGATCACATCATTAGGAGAATGATGTGATGGACAAGACCCATCCGTTAGCATAGCACTATGATCGTTTAGTTTTACTGCTATTGCTTTCTTCATGACATATACATGTTCCTATGACTATGAGATTATGCAACTCCCGAATACCGTAGGAACACCTTGTGTGCTATCAAACGTCACAACGTAACTGGGTGATCATAAAGATGCTCTACAGGTGTCTCCGAAAGTATTCGTGGTGTTGGCATAGATCAAGATTAGGATTTGTCACTCCGAGTGTCGGAGAGGTATCTCTAGGCCCTCTCGGTAACACACATCACAATAAGCCTTGCAAGCAAAAGACTAATGAGTTAGTCACGAGATGATGTGTTACGTAACGAGTAAAGAGACTTGCCGGTAACGAGATTGAACTAGGTATAGAGATACCGACGATCGAATCTCGGGCAAGTAACATACCGATGACAAAAGGAACAACGTATGTTGTTATGCGGTTTTGACCGATAAAAGATCTTCGTAGAATATGTAGGAGCCAATATGAACATCCAGGTTCCGCTATTGGTTATTGACCGGAGATGAGTCTCGGTCATGTCTACATAGTTCTCGAACCCGTAGGGTCCGCACGCTTAACGTTTGATGACGATCGGTATTATGAGTTTATGAGTTTTGATGTACCGAAGGTAGTTCGGAGTCCCGGATGAGATCACGGACATGACGAGGAGTCTCGGAATGTCCGAGACATAAAGATTGATATATTGGACGACTATATTCGGACACCGGAAGTGTTCCGGAAAAGTTTCGGATTTAACGGGATTGCCGGAGGCGGTTACCGGAACCCCCTACGAGGGGGGATGGTCCATAGTGGGTCTTAAGGGAAAGAGAGAGGCAGCCCATAGGGCTGGCCGGCGCCCCACCTAGGTTTCCTAGTTGGACTAGGATTGGGGGGGGGGGGCGCCACCTCTCCTTTTTCCTTTCCCTCTCTTCCTTCTTTTGGTGATTCCTACTAGGAATAGGATTGCAATCCTATTCCTAGTAGGATTGCAACCCTAGCCGCACCAAACAAGGGCCGGCCGGCCTCCCCCCTTGCAACTTTATATACGGGGGCAGGGGGGCACCCAAAGACACACAAGTTGAATTGTTCCAGCCGTGTGCGGTGCCCCCCTCCACAGAAACACACCTCGGTCATACCGTCGCGGTGCTTAGGCGAAGCCCTGCGCCGGTGAATACATCATATCCGTCACCACGCCGTCGTGCTGACGAAACTCTCCCGTGAAGCTCAACTGGATCAAGAGCTCGTGGGACGTCATCAAGCTGAACGTGTGCTGAACGCGGAGGTGCCGTACGTTCGGTGCTTGATCGGTTGGATCGCGAAGAAGTTCGACAACATCAACCGCGTCACTTGACGCTTCCGCTCCCGGTCTACGAGGGTACGTAGACACACTCTTCCCTCTCGTTGCTATGCATCTGGTAGATAGATCTTGCGTGATCGTAGGAAAATTTTAAAATACTACGTTCCCCAACAGTGGCATCATGAGCCAGGTCTATGCGTAGATGTTATGCACGAGTAGAACACAATGAGTTGTGGGCGATACTAGTCATACTGCTTACCAGCATGTCATACTTTGCTTCGGCGGTATTGTGAGATGAAGCGGCCCGGACCGACATTACGCGTACGCTTACGCGAGACTGGTTTCACCGTTACGAGCACTCGTTGCTTAAAGGTCACTGGCGGGTGTCTGTCTCACTCACTTTAGCTGAATCAAGTGTGGCTACGCCCGGTCCTTGTGAAGGTTAAAACAGCACATACTTGACGAAACATCGTTGTGGTTTTGTATGCGTAGGTAAGAACGGTTCTTGCTAAGCCCGTAGCAGCCACGTAAAACTTGCAACAACAAAGTAGAGGACGTCTAACTTGTTTTTGCAGGGTATGTTATGATGTGATATGGTCAAGACATGATGAGTTATACGGTTTTGTATGAGATGATCATGTTTTGTAAAGTTATCGGCAACTGGCAGGAGCCATATGGTTGTCGCTTTATTGTATGAAATGCAATCGCCATGTAATTGCTTTACTTTATCACTAAACGGTAGCGATAGTCGTAGAAGCAATAGTTAGCGAGATGACAACGATGCTACGATGGAGATCAAGGTGTCGCGCCGGTGACGAAGGTGATCATAATGGTGCTTTGAAGATGGAGATCAAAAGCACAAGATGATGATGGCCATATCATGTCGCATATTTTGATTGCATGTGATGTTTATCTTATTATGCTTCTTATTTTGCTTAGAACGACGGTAGCATTATAAGATGATCCCTTACTAGATTTCAAGGTATAAGTGTTCTCCCTGAGTATGCACCGTTGCGAAAGTTCGTCGTGCCGAGACACCACGTGATGATCGGGTGTGATAAGCTCTACGTTCAAATACAATGGTTGTAAGCCAGTTTTGCACACGCAGAATACTCGGGTTAAACTTGACGAGCCTAGCATATGCAGATATGGCCTCGGAACACTGGAGACCGAAAGGTCGAGCGTGAATCATATAGTAGATATGATCAACATAATATGTTCACCATTGAAACTACTCCATCTCACGTGATGATCGGACATGGTTTAGTTGATTTGGATCACGTGATCATTTAGATGACCGGAGGGATGTCTATCTAAGTGGGAGTTCTTTAATTAATATGATTAAATTGAACTTTAATTTATCATGAACTTAGTCCTGATAGTTATTGCATATCTATGTTATTGTAGATCAATGGCCCGTGCTACCGTTCCTTTGAATTTTAATGCATTCCTAGAGAAAGCTAAGTTGAAAGATGATGGTAGCAATTACACGGACTGGGTCCGTAACCTGAGGAATATCCTCATTGCTGCACAGAAGAATTATGTCCTTGAAGCACCGCTAGGTGACAAGCCCCCTCCCGCTAATGTGGACACTTTGAACGTCTGGCAATCGCGGTATGATGACTACACGATAGTTCAGTGTGCCATGCTTTACGGCTTAGAACCGGGACTTCAACGACGTTTTGAACGTCATGGACCATATGAGATGTTCCAGGAGTTGAAGTTAATATTTCAAGCAAATGCCCGGATTGAGAAATATGAGATTTCCAATAAATTCTACAGCTGCAAAATGGAGGAGAATAGTTCTATCAGTGAACACTTGCTCAGGATGTCTAGGTACTACAATCATATGACTCAACTTGTTTGCAAGGTTGACGAGGATAGTGTTATTGATAGAGTTCTTCAATCACTGCCACCAAGCTATAAAGGCTTTGTGATGAACTATAATATGCAAGGGATGCAAAAGACAATTCCCGAGCTCTTCGCCATGCTCAAAGCTGCGGAGGTAGAAATCAAGAAGGAGCATCAAGTGTTGATGGTTAACAAGACCACTAGTTTCAAGAAAAAGGGCAAGGGAAAGAAGGGGAACTTCAAGAAGAATAGCAAGACAGTTGCTACTTCCACGAAGAAACCCAAATCTGGAGCCAAGGCTGAAACTGAGTACTTCTACTGCAAGGGGACTGGACACTGGAAGCGGAACTGCCCCAAGTATTTGGCGGATAAGAAGGATGCCAAGGTGAACAAAGGTATATGTGAAATACATGTTATTGATGTGTACCTTACTAATGCTCGTAGTAGTACCTGGGTATTTTATACCGGTTCGGTTGCTAATATTTGTAACTCGAAATAGGGACTACGGATTAAACGAAGATTAGCTAAGGACGAGGTGACGATGCGCGTGGGAAACGGTTCCAAAGTCGATGTGATCGCCGTCGGCACGCTACCTCTACATCTACCTTCGGGATTAGTTTTAGACCTAAATAATTGTTATTTGGTGCCAGCGTTGAGCATGAACATTATATCTGGATCTTGTTTGTTGCGAGGCGGTTATTCATTTAAATCAGAGAATAATGGTTGTTCTATTTTAATGAATAATATCTTTTATGGTCATGCACCCTTAAAGAGTGGTCTATTCTTATTGGATCTCGATTGTAGTGATACACATATTCATAATATTGAAACCAAAAGATGCAAGGTTAATAATGATAGTGCAACTTATTTGTGGCACTGCCGTTTAGGTCATATTGGTGTAAAACGCATGAAGAAACTCCATAATGATGGACTTTTGGAATCACTTGATTATGAATCACTTGGTGCTTGCGAACCATGCCTCATGGGCAAGATGACTAAAACTCCGTTCTCCGGAACTATGGAGCGAGCAACAGATTTGTTGGAAATCATACATACTGATGTATGTGGACCAATGAGTGTTGAAGCACGCGGCGGGTATCGTTATTATCTGACCTTCACTGATGATTTGAGCAGATATGGGTATATCTACTTAATGAAACACAAGTCTGAAACATTTGAAAAGTTCAAAGAATTTCAGAGTGAAGTAGAGAATCATCGTAAAAAGAAAATAAAGTTTCTACGATCTGATCGTGGAGGAGAATATTTGAGTTACGAGTTTGGTCTTCATTTGAAACAATGTGGAATAGTTTCACAACTCACGCCACCTGGAACACCACAGCGTAATGGTGTATCCGAACGTCGTAACCGTACTTTATTAGATATGTTACGATCTATGATGTCTCTTACCGATTTACCACTATCGTTTTGGGGTTATGCTTTAGAGACAGCTGCATTCACGTTAAATAGGGCACCATCTAAATCCGTTGATACGACACCTTATGAACTATGGTTTGGCAAGAAACCAAAGTTGTCGTTTCTTAAAGTTTGGGGCTGCAATGCTTATGTGAAAAAGCTTCAACCTGATAAGCTCGAACCCAAGTCGGAGAAATGTGTCTTCATAGGATACCCAAAAGATACTGTTGGGTACACCTTCTATCACAGATCCGAAGGCAAGATATTCGTTGCTAAGAATGGATCCTTTCTAGAGAAAGAGTTTCTCTCGAAAGAAGTGAGTGGGAGGAAAGTAGAACTTGATGAGGTAATTGTACCTTCTCCCGGATTGGAAAGTGGTACATCACGGAAAATTGTTCCAGTGATTCCTACACCAATCAGTGAGGAAGTTAATGATAATGATCATGAAACTTCGGATCAAGTTTCTGCTGAACGTCGTAGATCAACCAGAGTACGTTCCGCGCCAGAGTGTTACGGCAACCCAGTTCTGGAAATCATGTTACTAGACCATGATGAACCTACGAACTATGAGGAAGCGATGATGAGCCCAGATTCCGCAAAATGGCTTGAAGCCATGAAATCTGAGATGGGATCCATGTATGAGAACAAAGTGTGGACTTTGGTTGACTTGCCCGATGATCGGCAGGCCATCGAAAATAAATGGATCTTCAAGAGGAAGACCGACGCAGACGGTAATGTTACTGTTTACAAAGCTTGACTTGTTGCGAAAGGTTTTCGACAAGTTCAAGGAATTGACTACGATGAGACTTTCTCACCTGTAGCGATGCTTAAGTCTGTCCGAATCATGTTAGCAATTGCCACATTTTATGATTATGAAATCTGGCAAATGGATGTCAAAACTGCATTCCTGAATGGATATCTCAAAGAAGAGTTGTATATGATGCAACCAGAAGGTTTTGTCGATCCAAAAGGTGCTAACAAAGTATGCAAGCTCCAGCGATCCATCTATGGACTGGTGCAAGCATCTCGGAGTTGGAATATACGCTTTGATGAGTTGATCAAAGCATATGCTTTTATACAGACTTTTGGAGAAGCCTGTATTTACAAGAAAGTGAGTGGGAGCTCTGTAGCATTTCTAATATTATATGTGGATGACATATTGTTGATTGGAAATGATATAGAATTTCTGGATAGCATAAAAGGATACTTGAATAAGAGTTTTTCAATGAAAGACCTCGGTGAAGCTGCTTATATATTAGGCATCAAGATCTATAGAGATAGATCAAGACGCTTAATTGGACTTTCACAAAGCACATACCTTGATAAGATTTTGAAGAAGTTCAAAATGGATCAGTCAAAGAAAGGGTTCTTGCCTGTATTACAAGGTGTGAAGTTGAGTAAGACTCAATGCCCGACCACTGCAGAAGATAGAGAGAAAAATGAAAGTCATTCCCTATGCCTCAGCCATAGGATCTATCATGTATGCAATGTTGTGTACCAGACCTGATGTGTGCCTTGCTATAAGTCTAGCAGGGAGGTACCAAAGTAATCCAGGAGTGGATCACTGGACAGCGGTCAAAAACATCCTATAGTATCTGAAAAGAACAAAGGATATGTTTCTCGTGTATGGAGGTGACAAAGAGCTCATCGTAAACGGTTACGTCGATTCTAGCTTTGACACTGATCCGGATGACTCAAAGTCACAAACCGGATATGTATTTTTATTGAACGGTGGAGCTGTCAGTTGGTGCAGTTCCAAGCAGAGCGTCGTGGCGGGATCTACGTGTGAAGCGGAATACATAGCTGCTTCGGAAGCAGCAAATGAAGGAGTCTGGATGAAGGAGTTCATATCCGATCTAGGTGTAATACCTAGTGCATCGGGTCCAATGAAAATCTTTTGTGACAACACTGGAGCCATAGCCTTGGCGAAGGAATCCAGGTTTCACAAGAGAACAAAGGACATCAAAAGACGCTTCAATTCCATCCGCGATCTAGTCAAGGAGGGAGACATAGAGATTTGCAAAATACATACGGATCTGAATGTTGCAGACCCGTTGACTAAGCCTCTTCCACGGGCAAAACATGATCAGCACCAAGACTCCATGGGTGTGAGGATCATCACTTTGTAATCTAGATTATTGACTCTAGTTCAAGTGGGAGACTGAAGGAAATATGCCCTAGAGGCAATAATAAAGATGTTATTTGTATTTCCTTATATCATGATAAATGTCTTTTATTCATGCTAGAATTGTATTAACCGGAAACTTAGTACATGTGTGGATACATAGGCAAAACAGTATGTCCCTAGTATGCCTCTACTAGACTAGCTCATTGATCAAAGATGGTTATGTTTCCTAGCCATAGATATGAGTTGTCATTTGATCAACGGGATCACATCATTAGGAGAATGATGTGATGGACAAGACCCATCCGTTAGCATAGCACTATGATCGTTTAGTTTTACTGCTATTGCTTTCTTCATGACTTATACATGTTCCTATGACTATGAGATTATGCAACTCCCGAATACCGTAGGAACACCTTGTGTGCTATCAAACGTCACAACGTAACTGGGTGATCATAAAGATGCTCTACAGGTGTCTCCGAAAGTATTCGTGGTGTTGGCATAGATCAAGATTAGGATTTGTCACTCCGAGTGTCGGAGAGGTATCTCTGGGCCCTCTCGGTAACACACATCACAATAAGCCTTGCAAGCAAAAGACTAATGAGTTAGTCACGAGATGATGTGTTATGGAACGAGTAAAGGGACTTGCCGGTAACGAGATTGAACTAGGTATAGAGATACCGACGATCGAATCTCGGGCAAGTAACATACCGATGACAAAAGGAACAATGTATGTTGTTATGCGGTTTTGACCGATAAAAGATCTTCGTAGAATATGTAGGAGCCAATATGAACATCCAGGTTCCGCTATTGGTTATTGACCGGAGATGAGTCTCGGTCATGTCTACATAGTTCTCGAACCCGTAGGGTCCGCACGCTTAACGTTTGATGACGGTCGGTATTATGAGTTTATGAGTTTTGATGTACCGAAGGTAGTTCGGAGTCCCGGATGAGATCACGGACATGACGAGGAGTCTCGGAATGTCTGAGACATAAAGATTATATTGGACGACTATATTCGGACACCGGAAGTGTTCCGGAAAAGTTTCGGATTTAACGGGATTGCTGGAGGGGGTTACCGGAACCCCCTACGAGGGGGGATGGTCCATAGTGGGCCTTAAGGGAAAGAGAGAGGCAGCCCATAGGGCTGGCCGGCGCCCCACCTAGGGTTCCTAGTTGGACTAGGATTGGGGGGGGGCGCCACCTCTCCTTTTTCCTTTCCCTCTCTTCCTTCTTTTGGTGATTCCTACTAGGAATAGGATTGCAATCCTATTCCTAGTAGGATTGCAACCCTAGCCGCACCAAACAAGGGCCGGCCGGCCTCCCCCCTTGCTCCTTTATATACGGGGGCAGGGGGCACCCAAAGACACACAAGTTGAATTGTTCCAGCCGTGTGCGATGCCCCCCTCCACAGAAACACACCTCGGTCATACCGTCGCGGTGCTTAGGCGAAGCCCTGCGCCAGTGAATACATCATATCCATCACCACGCCGTCGTGCTGACGAAACTCTCCCGTGAAGCTCAACTGGATCAAGAGCTCGTGGGACGTCATCAAGCTGAACGTGTGCTAAACGCGGAGGTGCCGTACGTTCGGTGCTTGATCGGTTGGATGGCGAAGAAGTTTGACAACATCAACCGCGTCACTTGACGCTTCCGCTCCCGGTCTACGAGGGTACATAGACACACTCTTCCCTCTCGTTGCTATGCATCTGGTAGATAGATCTTGCGTGATCGTAGGAAAATTTTAAAATACTACATTCCCCAACACTAGACTCATGTTTCTGTCACTCAAGCTAGTCATCAGGGGGCATGAACCCACAATCAAGCATAACGCTCCCTCTTGGAGTTACTACCTACTACTTGGCCAAAGCAATAAACAGCAACGGAGAACATGCAAGAATTACTTGAGAAAGATTACATATGTGCCTCGATCATGTAGGGCAACTCACGAGGTCTAAACCATGAAGAACAAAGAGGGGAGGAGAACATCACATAGCTACTGGTCATGGACCCATGGTCCAAGGTGGACTACTCACAACTCATCCGGGAAGCATCCATGGTGGTGGAGAAGCTCCCGGTGGTGGTTCTCCCCTCCGGCAGGGTGCCGGGAAGAGTTCTCCTGATGCTCCCGATCTTGGAAGCGTTGCGGCGGCGGAACAGAGGCGAGATCCCGAAAAAGGGTTCCGTCCTCGAGGGTTTCGGGACGAGAGGAATATATATGCGAAGGGGGGCAACCAGAGGCGGAGAGGGGGCCCCAGGCGCCCCCCTGGCGCGGCCAGGGGTGGGGCCGCGCCAGGTGGCCGCCTGGGCCACCCTTGGCTCCCCTCTGGCCCCGCTTTGGTTCTTCGTGAAGCTTCCTGTACGCTGATTTTTCCTGTATTTTTCCCGGAATTTTTGGAGCACTTTTAATATGGGGGAAACCTGAAATAGAAAAACAGCAGAAAACGGGAACTGGCACTGTGGTGCACTGAGTTAATAGGTTAGTCCAAATATGATCAAAAGTGTATGGAAGTGCATCAATATCATAGCAATATCACACAAAAGAAGCATGGAGCAAGCAGAAATTATAGATACGTTTTGGACGTATCATTGGCCCTCTCTAAAGCCAATAACCCCAAGCTTGTTTTCCTTTGTGAAACAAGGCAAGATTCAGTTAAGGTACAGAAACTCAAGTGGAGACTTGGGTTGAAAGGATTTCATGGTGTCAGTAGTGATGGAAAAAGTGGAGGTTTAGCTTTGTTTTGGGACGAGTCCCTAACAGTGACAGTCATGGACTCGTGCAATCGTTACATAGATGTCCAGATTGTAGATGGTGGCAGTGGGGTCTCTTGGCGAGGGACTTTCGTCTACGGTGAGCCAAGAGTTGAGAACAGACACTTAATGTGGGATCACTTGTCTAGTTTACGAGCTGTCTCGCAGGATCCTTGGCTTGTTTGTGGAGACTACAACGAGGCGCTATGGCAGCATGAACACTTGTCTCGTGTTATGAGATCGGAGTCACAAATGACTGCATTCAGAGATTGCTTACTTGTATGCGAGTTGGAGGACTTGGGTTTTTCTGGCATTCCCTTCACATACAATAACGGACAGATAGGTCAGCGTAATGTGCAGGTGCGACTAGACAGTGCTTGTGCAGATGAGGCATGGAGGGAGTTATTTCCGGCGACAAAGGTCCTGCATTTGGCCACGTCTTGCTCAGATCATGCACCACTTTTAGTGCAACTACAGGACGTTCCAGATCGGCGTTAGAAAACTCAACACCCAAGGTATGAAATCATGTGGGAACGTCATCCAGCGTTCTCGGAGGTGATCGCTAAAGCATGGGAAAAGAACAAGCCAACCGAGGGGCATGGGTCGATTGCAGAATCGTTGGCTGGTATGATGAAAGAATTAAAAGGATGGAGTAAAGATAATTTTGGTAATGTGCTAAAGGAGATAGAGACTCTCCGCTCACAACTTTCTGAACTTCAGCTCGGCGGGGCTGAACATTCGCAGATTCGACGTAAAATGTACCAGCTAGATGAACTGTTATATAGAGAGGAAATGATGTGTTTGCAACGATCACACATTGAGTGGTTAAAGGAGGGTGAAAGGAACACTAGCTACCCCCATAGAAGGGCGGTCTGGCGAGCTAGGAGAAATCACATACAGCGACTGCTAAAGGCTGATGGTTCCTGGTGCACAGCCCCGACTGAAATGGAACGAATGGCAAAGTCGTACTTTCAGGAAGTGTATACTAAAGACCCAACCCTTGTCCCCGGGGAGGTTTTAGACTATATCACCGCTAAAGTTACAGAGGAAATGAATGAATCGCTCTGTCAGCCATACACTGAAAAGGAAATCTCGGATGCTCTATTCCAGATCGGACTGTTGAAGGCCCCGGGCACGGATGGTTTCCCAGCACGTTTCTATCAATGTAATTGGGCTGTGTTCAAGGAACAAATTATTACAGCAGTGCAGGAGTTCTTCATCACGGGAGACATGCCGGAGGGGATTAATGACACAGCCATTGTGTTGATTCCAAAAATTCCCCATCCAAGGGAACTAAAGGACTTTCGACCCATTAGTCTATGTAATGTCGTGTATAAGATAGTGTCCAAGTGCATGGTAAACAGGCTTCGGCCTTTGCTCTCAGAACTTATCTCGGAGAATCAAAGTGCCTTCATCCCGGGAAGGCTAATCACAGATAACTCCATTATTGCCTTCGAATGTATCCGTCATATTCAGACACTATCAGAAAATTCGGAGGCTTATTGTGCTTACAAGCTTGATCTATCGAAGGCATACGACCGTGTTGATTGGGAGTTTCTGGAGAAGGCACTTCTGAAGTGGGGGTTCTCCCAGCACTGGATTTGTCGTGTCATGGCATGCGTCTCTTCAGTTAAATACTCTGTGAAGATTAAAGGCAAGTTGATGGAGATATTCACCCCTTCGAGGGGGCTGCGCCAAGGTGACCCCTTATCCCCCTTTCTATTCCTTTTTGTAGCAGATGCCTTGTCAGCCCTCTTAAACAAGTCAATTCTAGAGGATGGTTTGAAAGGGGTAAGAATCTGTAGAGGTGCTCCCGAGATATCTCACATTTTATTTGCAGATGACTCTCTGTTATTTTTCCAAGCGTCTCAGCAGCACGCAGTATTGGTGAAGGGTTTGTTGAACACTTATGCGGCGGCCACGGGCCAATTAATTAACCCATCAAAGTGCTCCATCCTTTTTGCCGATCATTGCTCGCCGGAAGTCGTTACAGAAGTAAAGAGTGTTCTCGAAATCACTCAGGAATGTTTTGAGCCTAAGTATCTTGGTCTCCCAGTGCCAGAAGGAAGAATGCATCAGGGTAAATTTGAAACTGTCCAAGAGAGGCTTTGGAAGAGATTGGTAGATTGGGGGGAGCAGTATATGTCCTCAGGTAATAAAGAGATACTTATCAAGTCAGTGGCCCAAGCGATACCGACTTATGTTATGAGCGTCTTTAAGCTTCCCATGTCTGTATGTGATGAACTCACACGTTTGATTCGTCAGTACTGGTGGGGAGTGGAAAAAGGGAAAAGGAAAATGGCGTGGCTTAGTTGGAAGAAGATGAGACTTCCGAAAGCCATGAGCGGCATGGGTTTCAGAGATATGAGAGCTTTCAACCAGGCTCTTCTTGCCAAACAAGCTTGGAGGCTTATTGAAACACCTGATAGTTTGTGTGCTAGACTGCTGAAAGCCAAGTACTTTTCAGCCGGCCATCTCCTTGATACAGTATTCACAGGTAATGGCTCGGCGGTGTGGAAGGGAATTTTGCACGGGCTTGAGCTGTTAAAGAAGGGTATAATTTGGCGCGTCGGGATTGGGACACTTATCAGGACCTGGAGGGATCCGTGGATCCCACGGCCACACTCTTACAGACCTATCACCCCGAAGCGCAATTGTCGTTTTAATAGAGTTTCTGATTTCTTGGATATAAATGGTGCTTGGAGAATGGATAGACTAAGAGATCATTTCTGGGCAATGGATATAGAGCATATATTAAAGATACGAACTTCTCCTAGGCTGCGGACAGACTTTGTCGCATGGGCACCGGAGAAAGTGGGCTGTTCACGGTGAGGAGCGCTTACAGAGTAGCTACATGTGATCATTATGTTGCCCTTGCAGGAGGTTCTTCCAGTTCCGAGCCGTGCGGACGACGCACGCTATGGGATTGCATATGGAAATCTTCAGTCCCCCAACGAATGAAAATATCAGCGTGGAAAGTAGCTACGGGGGCACTCCCAACACAAAAATGCAAAAGGTTCAGACATCTTTCAACCAGATCCACGTGCCCCTTATGTGGTGTCGAGGAGGAAGGATCCTATCATGCCCTGGTAGCGTGTCCTCATGCCAGAAATATTTGGATCAGTATGAGGACAAGATGGCCACTACCGGGAGATGAAATGCTTATTGACAATGGAAAGGAGTGGCTGCTACATCTTCTATCTAGGTGTTCGGAGAATACACGTGATATGATCATCATGCTCTGTTGGCGCATATGGCAGCTGCGGTCAGATCAAACACATGGGAAAGAAGTTCCTCCAGCTCATGTAACGGTAGATTTCCTGGACAGCTACTACCAGTCGGCCAGGTTAGCTGGGAGGTTTACAACGAATAAAATAATCAAAGGGAAGATGCCATCTTCGGCTATCCCCTCCATGGCTGAGAAAACAGTGCAGCGAGTTGAGCCATGGCCGAACCCAGGACCGGCGCAAGTCGCACTCTCCGTGGATGGCTCCTTCAATGCCTCGGACGGCTCGGCGGCTGCTGGGATGGTACTGCGAGACAACACCGGCCACATCATCTTCTCGGCCTACCGTGTGATATTCAGCTGCAACGATTCTCTGGAAGCTGAGATACATGCGATCATGCAAGGTATGGCGTTGGCCATCCAACACTCGTCTCTGCCGGTGGTTGTTCAGTCAGATTCAACAGAGGCGCTTTCTTGCTTGTTGAACCGGGGACTCGAGCGCTCAGCTTATGGACATCTGGTTAGTGAGATTAAAGATTCAATGTCTGATAGGGAGTTTTATACGCAGAAAATTTCTCGTAGTAAAAATAGAGTTGCAGATCGTTTGGCCAATTATAGCCGCACGGAGAGAACAACTGCTGTGTGGTTGACCTCGGCTCCACCATGTATCGAGGAAATATGGCCTTTTGATTGTAACACTGTTACTCATTAATAAAACTCCCTTATCCTCGCAAAAAAAAATCTCAAGGCAAAAAAAAATGAGCATGGGTAGATCATGATCACAATCGATCTATGGTGATGAACATGCTTGTCAAAAACTAAAACAGTTTAATTCTCACAAACTATATTCAAGTGATATTCTTACTTGCTGAACGATTTCAGCACATTATTAAATCAAAAAATGAAACATTCATCCCAATGCACCGTGCCGCGCTTCAGCTCCATCACATCCAGCAGCAATGCCTATGCCTAGAAGCATAAAAGTTAATTGATGAGAATGCCGACGAAAAGAGAAATGGATAAGAGAAGACAATAGTAGTTGGTAACATAGTTGAGCTTAGAAAATACCACTTGAGCAAAATATCTCATTTCCATCTATATGTTACATAGTGTTGGTGCAACGGATGTGTTTCCATCTATATTTTTCTAAACTTTAGTTCCCTCAGTGATAACAAGCTTAGTGTATGACTAGCTTAGTGAGATCAAGGTGTCTTCTCAATAAGTATGTCGCTATCTACATAAATTTGCATTTTGGTTCCTAATTTAGGATAAGCTGATTGACTGAGTGAATTCAGTGCCAATTTTGGTATTTGCATTGCCTATTGGTTGAGTGGCTGGTAGTGGCCAACAGATGAGAAGCAAAGGAACAAGAGTTGGATCAAACTAAATTTCACATATTGGAATTCATGCATTAACATATTATGAGCATTTTTTGTGTCCGCCTTCCAATATCTAATTGATATAAAGTTATACGTCCTGGTTCCACCAGTGCCACTATGCCACAGCATCCACCTCGATGCTCGCTAGAAGAAGCTCGCTGCCGCCGCAAATGGACGAGGGTGCTGAGTCGTGGACTGGCGGTGGGCCGTCATAGGTTCGTTTCTAAGGTATCGCCCGTTGCTTTTGCCTCATGGGTTATGTTTGAACATCAGTGGTGTCAATGAAAAAGGCTGTTCGATCAACAGATGGGCAGCATGTGACGTAGCACCTCGCTGATAGAAAATCCATTTAATAAATTAATGACGTCCTTTACCCTAGAAATGCTTATTATTGAAAAGGTAATTCTTATGTGTTTGTTATAGGTTGGTCTAAGAGGGTGGAGCACGAGTCACATGGGTTCTATTTTAACTAGCCACATGGAAGGGGAGTGTTACTTCTACAATTTAGAAATGTTTGTTTGTTTGTTCCTTCTCATCAGATCAGAGTTGATTGGTTTGTTTGTTCCTTTTTATCAGGCATCTACCATGGAATGTTCTGTGTAAGTTTATATTTTCAGCCTAGAGAGATATTTCTCTCATGTGCTTTAATCATATGCATACATGGTTGCTCATTGGAGTGTTGGTGCAATATTAAAACGAGTCGATCATTCTTTTTATGATCAATTGTAGAACTTTTTTATTTTGAAAGCTTTATAACAACGTGTGATGTATTTTCATACTAAAATTTTGAATTGTAGGGTCTATGCTAGAGATCTGATCTGATGCTTACATGTTCTAATAATATATTTCCAACATGGCATCCATGATTGCTTGACAGAAAACAGAGAAGTCATCTTTCTGTCATGTGAAGTGGATTAAAAAGTTTATCATGTGAAGTCATATTTTTGTCGTATACATGGTATAACCATTAATGTGTGTGCTCCGAAGTGATGGAGTAAATAAGCCAAGATGAAGTTTCAAAAGTTATCTTATCATGTCTAAAGGTTATAAGATTTCCCTTTAATGTTTAAGCTTCTAGGATATATAATAAAATGTAGCTACCGAATGTTAACACTGAGCAAAATTAAGTTGAGCCAATATCATGTTTTGTGTCATGGGAGAGAGAGAGAGAGAGTGAGGAAGGGAGAGGGGATGGGAGAGATGGAGGGTGGTAGACAAAATTGGGGAGCAAGAAACATATATGCATTATATTTACAAGTGCAATCGGGGAAAAATGCCCGTGGCAACGCACGGGCATTCTACTAGTAACTTTTAATACTCGGGCATTGTCCTCCTCGACAGCATAGGCATGCTGCTCAAGTTTTTACCCCTGCAGATGTAGCCGCCATCTTTGCTGTTAGGCAATGAGGCGACATTGCAGTTGCAGATGAAAGGTATGGTGCCATAGTGACACACAAGCCAAATGATCTTGAAATGGTGTATGCAACTTTGCCTTGACCTAGGCTTACATTTTTCCATTGAAATATGTAGGTGAATCTTTTCCAATTATATAAACCCACCATATGGTTGAATCTCCAGTTTTCCAGCTGTAAATACTAGTTTGATTACTTACTAGCCTGAAACATAAATGACGAAACCTGTCATGTAAGTTATTCGGGCAAGGTCGCTTGGCAAGGTGTCAGGTGGGATTGGCAACACTGCGCAAACATGCATCGATGAGAAGCCCAGGTGCTTGCTGGTACAGCTGCTCAAGCACAATGTCCGGCAGATCTACCACGGTCCGGCCTTCCCCACCAACAAGGCCACAGCACGCGGGTTCGTGCTTGCTTACTCGCGTGGAGCGTGCGGGTGGCCATGAACGCCTGGCCGGTGCGCGCGCACAGGGTGTACGTCCCACCATAGTCCCGTGCTTACTCGGACGGCCAGATTGGGCAGGCTCCCCGAGTCCGCGAGCGAGCTGACACGACCAAAAGGGGAGACCTAGCTCGCTACTCTGCAGTCTGCACGCGCGGGTGCAGGCGCGGGCCTATCTCATGCAAACGGCGATTCCTGCATTTCCGCTTAGCCTGGCTGGGAGCCCTATTTTGCATCGGCCGGGCCTGGCCAAGTGAGACGTGCAACCTACCAAAGCTGGAGAAAATTGCATGGTGGGTGCCATGCAGTGTGAGCCACGGAACCAAACGCGCCCATCGTGATCCCGTGAGTTTGCAGAGGTGACAGAAGCAGAAAACATTATTTGGTCAATTGGCAAGGCATTCAATTTTGAGATATGCGAAAATTTAATTCTTTCCAATTCACCCTTTATTTTACTTCTTCCCAATTTGGTCGGATCGAATCCAAATCCATCCCCCCACTCGTACTCCGAACAGCGTTGGCAATCTCTGGTAACCCTAGCCGAGGCACAGCTCCTCTGCGGGACCTCCTCCCACCAACCCACGCTACCACCTCTAGTCATCTACCTCCACCCTAGAGGAAAACGTATGACACTATATATTGCCGATGCTTTCAGCGCTAGAATCAGCCACTACCAATCCACCACCACTCCCCCCGCGCCGTCATTCTGAAAGAAAAAAAACATGAGCCATGGAGGAGGACAGGGAGCTCTTGGGATGGTAGCCACCGCAACGGAGACGGAACCGCAACACATCACGGTATACATGCCCACGACACTGCTGGACTGCCATACCTGCCACCTCCCCCTCAAACCCCCGATCTTCAAGGTATGAAAGTTGGATCCATAGTTTCTTTCATCAATTAATCATCTTTGCATATCATATCTGGATCTTGCTTCCTGAACTGAATCTTGCCTCCAGTGTGACGCCGACCATCTGATGTGCTCATCCTGTCGCGAAGTCCATGGAGAACACTGCAGCCTCACGGTCGTCCATTACACCATTCTCGACGCCTTCGCAGCCGCCGTCACGGTGTTGTGTGACTTTGAGAAGTACGGCTGCAACGCCGGCCGCATCGTGTACCACGAGGCGGCCGACCACCGGCGCGTGTGCAAGCACGCGCCTCGCGGATGCCCGGCCAAGGGTACACCGCGCGAACCATTATAGATAGTGTACACATTACTACAAGAGATACTAGTATACATAATTTTCTAACAAATTATATAGATTTTGTACACAATTTTCGATGTGCTGCACATGCCTGTTTTACTAGTATGAACCCACTTCGAGTACAAATTCTTGGGATGAAAGCACCGATTAGGGCATGCACAATGGTTAGCCCCAGAGGTGCTGCTCCGCAAGCTAGCTAGGCTCAGATGCCATCATGGCACAAAAGCGGTCCCCTGTAGATGACAGGTGACTCCTGGAAAGGAGCCGGCTTTCTCCAGAGAAAAACATGAAAAGAGAGGATAAAACAAGAGAGCGTGCGTGTGAAAAGGATGTGAGAAGTTGGCTTCTCTGCCCGGAGACGGTAGTGGCCGCGGACGATGCAGGAACCGACGAACCTGGAGCTGAAGGACGCGACAATGGCCATGGCAGCCCAATTACTGAAGCACGAGGTCCAGATCACGTTGACAAAAATCCGGGTTGCGGAACGGGGCTCGCTATTGGTGAAATTGATGTGTCGATTGAGGGTAGGCTTCCTCAAAACGCTAGATCGGGACGTAGTACGTGATCCCAGGTCGACTGCTGCGGGTGGATTACAATCTCTACTCCTAATGAAGCAGTTGGTAGTCTCCATTTTCGGGTTTTTTCGTCCTACCTCCCATCTTTGTTTGGTTTTTTCGTTGGTTTTATTTCGTCTGGCTTATTTTCGTCTCACCTCCCACTATCATCTTCTTACAATGGTTTTTTCACCCTCCCAATAAAAACTTTCCTAACCTTTTCAAACTTTCCTAACCAGACACATTACAAAGGGTAGGGAGTGATTCTTTTCCGATCAACCTCGATCTCCTTCCCGATCCATTCTGGATTCTGATTTGCTTTTCAAACCCAACCCCCACCCAATCTGGATTGATACTCTCTTAGTCCGTCGTGTGATCCTTTCGTTCGTCCCTCCTTCCGTGACTCTTTCTTCTCCCTTTCTCTTCTCTGGCATTGGAATCTCGATCCAGAAAAAGGAGGTGGCATGGCGAGGTGGTACGAAAGACAACGACATCCATACTTGCCTCCTCGACGCTGGACTCCAGTGGGAGCAGCAGCGTGGTACCTCTAGGTGAGGGAAGCTCGTCCCCACAGGTGTCCTCCACACGGCGAGACAATCCTCGACTCCCTCTCACCTTAGTCCACCTCGCTCCTCCTCCTCCTGAAGCAGGATTTCGCCGTAGGCCCGCCTCCATTCATCCCTAATGATCTGGAGGTAAATCTTGAATCACCAGTTCACCACCGATTTATTCTTTATAAACCACCTCTGTCCGATCTGGATCAAGTGGTTGTTTCATGTCCGTCCTGTCCCTTGTGCCAGCCATAGAAGAGAGAACGAGGGATAGGAGAGAGGAGCGCTGTGAGTCAAGGGGATCCCTGCATCTGTGGTGGTCGTCGAGCCAAGGACGAGTAGTCAGACGTGAAACAGATGAGAGGGACATCACGCCTTGGCTCGTTTTCTACTCCTTGTGCGCTTCTCCCCACGGTTATCCATTTGCAAGGATGGTGACTACAACCTCAGCCTCGTTGCCATGGACGGCAAAGTCTGCCTCGTCACCATTGACGGCAAGGTCTGCCCCGTCACCATGGACGGCAAGGTCTGCCTCGTCGCGACGACCACATGCAGGTACACACATATACATATCAAGATCGTTATTGATCTGTCCATACAGTTTTATATCATGTCGCTGCTGATCAATCTCTACTCCTAAATGGCCAGTTTGTATGTCGTTCGTCCTCACAAAAGCAATCCATTGATGGAGTGTCCTAGATAGCCACGAGAGATCGTCGACCCGAACGTGCACGTGTTCTCTTGGAAACAGGCCCCCGCGTCGTTCCCACAGGGGCGACTCGGGCGGCGTAACCCTAGCCCGCCGCCGGCCCTCTCCCCCACTTCTCCTCTCCCTCGCCGCCACTGGAGGTGGCCGCCGTCTCGCCGCTCGGCCGCCGGTGAAGGTGGCGGCGAGGATCTGGCCGCCTCGTTCTTCCTCGGGGGGCTTTAGATCCGTGGCGGCGTCCACGGCTGGTGGATCGACGCTGGGTCTGCGGTGACCGGTGCTCGTTGGTGCCGGCCGTTCTTCCTCGGCCGCGGGGGCGGCGAGGCGGCGGCAGGTGGCGGCTGTGGTGCGGGCGTCTCGGCGGCGCCCGATCCAGATCTAAAGGCCTCCGTCTACTTCAACCAGGGCTGCCTCCGATGATCCTGCTTTGGGCGGCCTTTGTCGCCGGAGTGGTATCTGTTTGGCGGCTGGAGGTGGGAGGTGGCTCCGGAGAAATCCGAGGCCAGCAGTGCTGGCCACGACGGCGGCGACGCCCGAGGGCGCCGTACCCTTCTTCTAGGCGTCGTCCAGGTTGCCTCCTTCCCCTCTTCCTTCCACCCAGCTCGTGTGCCGGGCGAAAGCCCAAATCCTTGCCGGATCGAGCGACAGCGGCGCCCTGGGCGTCGTCACCCTCTTGGGGGTGTCGTTCGTGGTGAGCTTGGGGTGGATGTGATGCTTTGGTTGCTTGACGGCGGTTGGTGGCGTGCTCGAAGTTCGTCTGGTGGCGGTGCGTTGGCACTCTGCCGCCTATGTGCTCAGCTTCGGAGTCCTTCTTCCACGGTGCTTGGTCTTCAGCAGCCCTGCCGGACTCGGCGGAGCGGTGCTTCATCCTACTCATTGATGGCGGCGTATCTCGGCGGTGTGGCGCAGTGGAGATTCGGCTTCCGATGTGTGGCGGTGGACTCGCGCAGGAGGTCAAAGCTGTCTGGTGTCGTAGTGACGTCGATAGCTGAGTGGCCAGACAAGGTAGAAGCCTCAATATTTGCTCTGAAGACAGACCTGTGGAAGATGGCGGCGACATCACACGAGTGCATCGGACAGGTTTGTACCCCAGACCCGGTATGTGGCTCAGCTGGGGCTTCCGGCTTTTGATGTTAGGCTTAGGTGAGTGGTCTGGGTAGTGGCCCAGCTAGCACCCCTTCATCATTTTGATGTTAGGCTTAGATGAGTGGTCTGGGTAGTGCCCCAGCTAGCACGCCTTCATCATTTGGATAGGAGTAGCGGCATATGTTGCCAAGATGACAGATTCAGGCATATTGTTGTAATACTTTGTAAGGTCCTCGAGAATAATCAATAAAGTGGCCGCATGCATCTCCCAATGCAGAGGCCGGGGGTCATCCTCCTTTTCTAAAAAAAACCCCCACCTCCCATGCACCGAATTGTTTTTCAATTACTTTTCGAAAATTAACCAAATCTGGTTTTACATGTCACGTACCCAAATCTGGGCGGGTCACATGGGGATCACAACTTTCCTATAACAACACATGTCATATATCTTTCCTTGCCAAATAATAATACATAAATTACTACTTACCAAACTACAATAGAAATCTGTTCAAATAGGCTGGCTGCCGCTGGCCCTTTCCTAACAAGTGTCCCCTGCCTCACTTCTTACCAATTTAAACAAAAATCTCTGTGCGGCGGCGAGCCCCTCTGGCTGCAGTTTGAAAATCTGGCAACCGCTGCTCTCGTTCATCATATGGCCAATGGAAGAGCTGCTCCTCAGATTGTCGTGCGGCCGCCTTCATCATATGCATAGTCATCTTCCTCAAAGGTCAGCCTGTTCATATCCATGGTCATGTGAATTTCAACATGTCCAAACCGTCAGATGTATGACCCTCGTAGGGAATCCCGATGACCCTCGTATTACAAAGAGTTAATTGCTCAAAACCACTACATTTGTGGCTAGGGTACTGCAAAACCACCGCGAGAAGCGGAAGCAAGCACCGGCGGAAGCAACAACAAGCCGTGGTGGAAGCAAGCGGCGAGGTGGGTGGTCGTGGACGAGCCGGGCGGCGCGGTGCGGCAGGATGCGACGGGTGCGCGTGGAGCGATGTGCAGCTGCGTCCATCACCGTCCCCCGGCGGTGCCAGCCGCCGCCTCCAGTCACGCCGCTCGGAGTGGAGCCGGGCTGGGTCTCCTCATGCCCAAGACGAGCCCGACGACACCGGCGATGTCATGGACTGGAGGAGGATCCGGTGGGTGGCCTGCCTGCTTTGCGTTGCCCTCGGATCCGTCGTTCGGGTTGCATGGGGAGGGGGGTCCTGGATCTGTCGCCGGGCAGCGCAGGGAGGTCAGCGGTGCTTGGATCCATTGCTGGGCGGCGCAGGGAAGCCGGCGGTGCTCGAATCCATCGCCGGGTCATGGAGAGTGGCGGCAGTCATGGAACATTGGGGAATTGCGATGCGGGTAGTTCCTCCCTGGGTGGCACAGTGCCAGGTCGCGGCGGCTAGCCGGAGAAGGGGTGGCGTGTTAGCAGTGGGCGCCGGCGGCGGCGGGATCCTGGGCGCCTGGGCGGGGATGACTCGGGTGTGAGTCATGGCGTTGACTATGAGGAAGAAGAAAAGAGGGGGGGGGGGGGATACAAGAGACAGACTTGTGGGCCTATCATCCACGTCAACATATTGTCCACGTTGGCACGCCAAATCAGCCCGACAACCAGGCGCCACAAGTCAGTTTCGCTGTTAGACACGTCTCAGTTCCGAATTAGTGCGATTTGTTACTCACTTGCCGCGGAGGTGGTGGTATTTTGTGATTTTTGACAAAAGCGGTGGTTTTGGAGTACCCTAGCCACAAATGTGGTGGTTTTGAGCAATTAACTCTATTACAATCTGACCATCACACACTGCTATAGAATAAGATGTATGAACTGTCAATCATTGATGCGCGTGCATTCGTATAACTCTGACGAGTTGAGAAACGAAAAAATGACATGTTCTTGAAGTACCACTCAAGAACTTGCAAGCATATTTTTACTCACAATGGTTACAGGTTTTGTCAGCTCCAGTTATATTCAGACTTTTTACAAATAAAGTTGTGCAGATTATAAGTTTTGCGTACAGTAGTTACCTAATAAAAATACAATGTTAGTAGGACTTCCACCGACCCGGTTTCTTGACCTTTGAGGAACCCGCTTTATAGGCACAAATATCTGATGGATAGGTACTCTTTTCAGTCCCACACAAATAGCAGAAAGGTGAACGATAATATTGAACAGCGGGAGATGGTCACATGATTTCTTGGATATGTACACCTGGTCAAAGTAGGCTAGACAGTTAGATAGGAGAGCCAACCATCAGCTGCTAGGCTAAGAAGTTGGCCATGAAATTTTATATGCATAAGGACAAGATGACCATAACATATTGGGAGAAAAATATACAGACATTTACACTGTTTACTGGAAGAAAAATATACTTCAAAACATATCCCAAAATATTGTCTAGATTATGCTAATACCTTGTCACTGATTGTGTTTTTTCTTACCACCCTAACAAATACATACTCGGCGATGGATTATCCACATAAAATGCAGTACATGGAATCATCTGGACAAACAAATATAATTTAAATGTGGTTCAACCAAGTTGGTGATAAAGTTAGCTGAGAGCATTATCAAGTAAGACCTAAGTCTGATCCATGTAATGAGATGCACACTTGGGTAACATATACTCCCTCCGTTCCTAAATATAAGTCTTTTTAGACATTTCAAATGGAATACAACATACGGATGTATGTAGACATATTTTAGAGCGTAGATTCAGTCATTTTGCTCCGTATGTAGTCATTTGGTGGAATCTCTAGAAAGACTTATATTTGGGAACGGAGGGAGTACTTTAACTGAAAAGTGAAGCAGAAGTATGAATTACTAACCATTTCTGATGACACATGTAGAGAACTGAGAGATTCTGTACGTAGTGTAAGTATTATACATATGAGAATATTACAAAGATGGACGTGTGCTTTCCTGCTCCTAGACCACGATCTGAAGTGTTATAATTTGCATATTGTTCCTTCCTTGGACCTGCATGGAACCAAACGTTACTCATAATACTTTTTTACACGTCTAAAATAAACATTCAAAGATAAGTCTGAACAACTCCACACAAATAAAATGACATGTTTAATGAAACAAATTTAGTCAAAATTGTTCTCGCTGGTGAGCACATCAATATAAAATGGAAAGTGTCAAGCGTTTGTCGTCCTTTGTCAACCAACTACTGTTTGGTGAGGACTGCTACAATTATCTCTTTTTTCTACAATGCCTGAAATAGTTCATTCACTCATCATAATATGTGTTGATAGATGGTGACACTTCAAAATGTGGGCGCGAAAAATCGACGCCGATCTCCTCTCAATGATATCTCTAATGTTCATCATCATTCCAGAATGACTGCAATGGCAGCACCAGGTTTTTTTTTTTTAGAAAAGGAGGATGACCCCCGGCCTCTGCATCTAGGAGATGCATACGGCCACTTTATTGATTATTATTCTCGAGGACCTTACAAAGTATTACAACAATATGTCTGAATCCGCCATCTTGGCAACATATGCCGCTACTCCTATCCAAATGATGAAGGCGTGCTAGCTGGGACACTATCCAGACCACTCATCTAAGCCTAACATCAAAATGATGAAGGGGTGCTAGCTGGGCCACTACCCAAACCACTCATCTAAGCCTAACATCAAACGCCCGAAGCCCCAGCCGAGCCACATACCGGGTCTGGGGCACAATCCGGTCAGACGCACTCGTGTGTCGTCGCCGCCATCTTCCACAAGTCCGTCTTCAGATCATATTGAGGCTTCTACCTTGTCTGGCCACTCTGCCATCGACGTCACCATGACGCCAGATAGCTACCTCCTCCTGCGCGAGTCCATCTCCGCGCATCGGACGCCGAGCCTCCACAGCGCCATGCCGCCGATCTCCGCCGCCATCAATGTGTGAGATGAAGTACCGCTCCACCATCCCCCCAGCCATCACTTGCTCCAAAACGATGCCGCCAGGAGGGACAGCGATAAAACGCCATCATCGATTGGAAGATAATTTTCACCTAATTGGAAGATGTTTGTAGTATAGGTCCATACATATGGTTGATCTGGTTGTAAATTGACAATTCCATCAGTGGCCTCACAAGAGTTGACCCCGATTGGACCGCGCAACGAAAGGGTAAAGCTTGCTAAAGAACTGAGAGAGCACAAGAGAAATGAAGTGGCTGATGCGACATATGCCCGCCAACGTCCTCTAGGTGATATCACCAACGTTGATCAACCCC
>LR738716.1:66240668-66256163 GCA_902687465.1 Secale cereale
CACACACAATGGAGTCTAGGTATACATCCTCAGTATGAGTTGAATGAAGGAGACACACTGCAATTGATTTCTTATGCCTCATTATATTACTATCCAGTCAATACTATGACTGGTTTTAATAGCAGTTCTACTCATTTGAACAAATATTGCTCAACAATCAGATTCGCAAGCCAGCTTGTTCGTAGTTGGATCCAACTTGCACCCTACAAGCTTGTTCGTAGGTGAAACGTCACTCTCTTATAGATCCAACTATGCACCCTACAATGTTGACAGCATTTGTAGCAATGTGTCGTCATTCCCTTCTCCAAGCAATCTCAAATCTGCTTTTCCAGTCTGATCAAGATTGTAGTTGACACGGTAGGAGCCATAGCTAAGTATAATTCTTAGTATTGTAACCACAAACCACATCGAGGTTGAACTTGATGACATAATGCCAGGTACGAGGGAACATGATGGGGAGCGTAAAATGGCCATACCAAAGGAACAAAGGGACATTAGAAACGAGCGGAGACGAGCAGCTTATCACAAGAAAAGGGAAGATGGAATGAACTCTGGTGATGTCTTATACCAAGAAAAGAGGACTAAGATAAACACACAGAGACGAGCAACTTCCCAGGAAAAAAGGGAACACACAAACGCACAAAGACAGAAAACAGATGGTCGATGGCGAGATAACTTAGCACCCGAGCAGAAGGGGGAGGTGAGTGCTCAACACAGCCAACGGCTGAATCGCTTGCCATCCCTCGTCCAGATTTGGGTGACTCGGTGTCAGTGAGCACAATTGGACACACCTTCAGAACAAACGGTATTTCTCCCATTTCTACTCAACATCTTATGTCAGTATGCAATAAACCAATTTTATATATAATAGCTCCTCATCGGTGCAGCGGCCTACCATTGCAGTACAAAGGACGATAATGTTGAACTTCCGGTTCTTGGGCAACTGTTAGAATAAATCTGAGGCATATCGATGATCATCCGAGGACCAAGCAATCACACGAGCACGACACCGAGATTTGTTAACGAGGTTCACCGATATGGCTACATCCCCGGGGCATGACTACGGGCGCTCCTCCCCGTGACACCGTCACAATACCGCACCCCGGCCGCCCTGGGCACCGGCACACGCCGCCGGCTTCCCCTGCGTGCCTGTGCTATTATGTTGGCATGGGTTACATCATGTGTCTACCCTCGCTATATAAGAGAGGCCTAGGATACAAGTGTCCTACTTGGACACGACTCCATATCCTATCTAAACACAATACAACTACAAGTCCAACTGTAACCTACCTTGTACACAATATTCGACACAACTCTAACAAACTCCACCTTGGCGAATATTCTCCACCACCTTGAACTCGTCAATGCGTCGAACTTCCATGTACATTGGACTTGAGCTTATCCCATAAGTACCGCTGCTACTCCAAAGACTCCATGTGACTCCACCTGCAACTTGTAGTCTCTTCTTTTCTTGACCACCGTCTGAAACTTGAAGAAATTTCACCATTGCTTGTAGTCATCCCGAGTCAAATTCGCAGTTGTCTCACCACATGTATGACCACCAGAGCCCTGGCCCGTCTCCATGCCCCGTGCATACCGCACGCCTCGCCGCTATTACCGCGCCGAGCCTCCGCTGTCCTGGTCAAGTCTCAAGGGTCGCGAACCCACACTGTTAGAAGGGAGAGAGAGGTTTGATGGAATAGTTGTTGTATTGCTTGAGCCTCGTGGGCATATATATAGGAGTACAATGATCTACTTGGAGTACAAGACAAGACAGAACAAATCCTAGTCTATCTCTTCTTTCCTAATAAACATTATACTCAACATCCCCCCGCAGTCACAACGGTAGCGACGCAGACGGTGAGACTGGAGAAGAATCCGAAGGCAAGCCGACGGACACCCCCCCACAGTCGGAACGGTCGACACACCGCGGAGTCGTGACTGGAGTGGAAACCGACGAGGTTGCTCAAGCAGGCGGTAGCCCTTTGTGCCGTTTGTCGATGTAGCCGAGAGCGTAGGTGGTGTAGCCATTGTCGAGGTTGCCGTGCGAAGAATGCCGTGGTCGATGTCGAGTCGGGGTAGCCGGTGTCGAGGAAGTCGCCGTGAAGCCGCGGGCGCAAGGAGGCGCCGAGTTAGTCATGGGCGCAGTGGTGTCGAAGTAGTGGTGCGCCGGGAAGAAGATGTTGTTGACGACGCGTCGCGGCGGGTTTGCCAAGCCCGGGGACACATCGTAGACGAAGGCACGCACCAGTGTTGCCAGCACCGGGCATGCGTAGACGGACGAAGACGAAGTTGACGAAGCGCCGACCAGGCTTGCCAGGCCCGGGGACACGTCGTGGATGAAGGCACGCATCAGTGTTGCCAGCACCGGGCATGCGTAGACGAGGGACCTGCACGAGCTGTACGCCATGTCGGAGAAGTCGGAGAGGCCAGCAGAGAAGAACTCGACGACGATTGCGGCGTCCATCGGCGCGGGGCCGACGTCACCAACGGTGGTCGGAGTAGACGAAGTGGTCGGGGTAGATGACGACGACGCTGGCGACGGGCTGGTGCTTGGACGAAGACGAAGGGGGTGGACGGGCGACGGCGGCGGCTACAAAGGTAGCGGCGGCGGCGGCCAAAGAAGAGCGGCGGCAGCAGCCTGACGGCGGCGGCGGCGGCTAGGTTAGGTTTGCGGCGGTGGTGCTCGAAGTAGGCGAAGAACCCTGACAGCGTGACAAAGACCGGCGCGGACGGTGGCGTTCCCGCGCCAAGGAGACGGCGCGGCGCATACCACGAGAAGTCGACGCGCGGTGACGGCAGAGTGGACCGCGGGCCGCGGCGCTGCGGCCCGAAGGGGCGACGCAGCGGCGGCAAGCGGGTCGGGGCGACGACGGGAAGACCTCGGGGCGGCGGCGGGGACCGCGGGCCGCGACGCTGCGGTCCGAAGGAGCGACGCAACGGCGGTTCACGAGTCGGTGCAACTGCAGGGACAGCCTCGGGGCGGCGGCGGGGACCGCGTATCGCAGTACTACGGCCCGAAGGGGCGACGCAGCGGCGAAGCACGAGTCGATGCAGCCGCGAGGAGAACCACGGGGGCGGCGGCGCTGCGGCCCGACGGGGCGACGCAGCGGCAGCCCGATGCTCGATCGGTGAAGAGGCGCGTTGAACTCGGGGACGATCTTCACGGGACCTGCGGAGGCGCGCGTGACCGACGGGCCAGGTCGATCGCGCGGCGTAGATGAGGTGGATCGCGGCGGCGAGCGGGTGATCAAGCCGATCGCGCGCGAGGTCGGGGACGCCGCTCGGTGGAGGAGTGATGGGGGAGTCCCGGATGAGGCCGGCGACGGCGGACGAACGGGACGTCAGCGCCGGCACCCGGGCTGCCAAAGCAGCGCTGGCACCCGGCTGCCAAAGCAGCACCGGCGCCCGGGCAGCGAGGCCCGAGCGACCAACGGAGCAACGGCGCCCGAGTTGAGGCAGACGACGAGCCTGATGCAGCCGAGGACGAGGCCGACGAGGTAGACCGCCGGGTAGCCGTGCAGACGCGGCGGAGGCGGGTGACGTGGATCGATGGCGGGCCGGCGCGCGAGCGACGGCTATGATTGGCCGTCGCATGGCGCGAGGCCGCCGGGTCGGGACGATGCAGGTGTTCCGGTCGGAGCAGGGCGGTGACGGCCGGCGCAGGGCGACGGGCGGACCGACGCGCGGACGGCAGCTGGCCTGGACGGGCCGCCTCGGCGTACGTGGCCGCGGGTCGGAGGAGAGGCCGACGGGTCGCGCCGGGGTCGGAGTAGAGGCGCATGGGGTCGACGGCGGCGGCGGGCGACGCAAACCGATCAAGATTAGATCGGAAAACCAAAAAGAAAAACGCCGATTAAAACGACCGGCGAGAGAGCGAAAAAACCAGAGCAATGGCTCGGGAAAAAGACTCTCTAGGGCAGCCGGCCAACACGGCCGGCGGACGAACCCTAGGTACGGGCGGCGCGGCCCCCGGCGGCGGTCATGGAGGCCGACCGCCCCGGGGGCAGCGCGCGGGTGCGGAAGCGGTGGCGGCTAGGGTTTAGGATCGACTTGCGATAGATACCATGTTAGAAGGGAGAGAGAGGTTTGATGGAATAGTTGTTGTATTGCTTGAGCCTCGTGGGCATATATATAGGAGTACAATGATCTACTTGGAGTACAAGACAAGACAGAACAAATCCTAGTCTATCTCTTCTTTCCTAATAAACATTATACTCAACACACACCACTCAACCTCCACTGCAGAGTACCACCGATCATCGCCGACCGATGACGAGTTCTATGCTTCCATCAGACCACTGGGCTCCAGTCCGAATTACGTGTCCCTCGCTTTTCCCCGCTCCGCTGAATAGGCTTCGATTCTCTGGATCCTTACACCATAGCCCCTCAATCCAGCTCCACCTTCAACATGACTCCATGGTAAGATGATCAGTCCACCCTCGCGCTCCGTCGACTTCAAGCTCAGTGTGCACATCACCTTGAATCAACCCCGCGCCATAGTCTTGTCAAAGTCACACAAACCCTCAGGCCTGCGTCACGTGTTTCCACGCCCCAGAAGTCGGTCACCGTCAGCATCACGCTCCTACGTCGTCTTCGTCGATCCCAACACCGTCTTCTGTACCAACCGACTCACGTCGATCCGTCAGACTGCCTAGTCCGACCCAGCCGAACTCGTTCGACTGCAACCTTGCTCCACCCTGCACCATGACTGCTCGCACATCTGTGCATGTCTTGGACGCCATGTGTATGCATGATCTTCACGATGCACTTCCAGGCTACTCTGAACCATATATGCACGTCGCCAATCTGCTAAACTCCTGGTAAAACACCATATACAATTTGCAATGCATCAGAAAACTGCTTCCAGGGAAGCTCTCGTGACTATACCAAGTGTGCCGCCACACCTCCCAATGCTCCTTTTCTGAATCCAATTGCTGTCCATGCTAACATCAATTACCATAGTGCTGCAGATTGCCCCTTTTTTTGTCAAACAAATCCCCGGTCCACCACAACAACGTGCGTACAACAGCCCTTGCACCGGTCCAACTTCCCGTACGTGCACACCAGCCGATCCGCCTCAGTCACCCAGTCCCACGGCTGCTCAAGGGCCTAGCCCACCAAGCACGCACCACCAGTCCCCACTTGGGCCAGACTGCCACGTCCTAAGCTGATGCCCACGAGCCGTCTTGACCTCTTGTGACCGAATTATAGTCGACTCCTACTGCCGCACGATTTGCCGAGAGCCGCCTCTAATCTGCTACCGCTGAGACCGCCAGATCAAGACCATCAGCCGATCCAATCCCACGCCAGCAGCTTCCGCACGAACGGCTTCTCCGACTGCTAAACAAACGGAGCATCTCGCCGCGCATCGATTTTTCCAGTCGTTGCACGACCACCGATTTGACGAATTCGCTCCGCTCCTTCTTCCTCTAGATCAACGATCCGCAGCCTCCGAACAACCTAGCTCATGATACCATTTGTTAGAATAAATCTGAGGCATATCGATGATCATCCGAGGACCAAGCAATCACACGAGCACGACACCGAGATTTGTTAACGAGGTTCACCGATATGGCTACATCCCCGGGGCATGACTACGGGCGCTCCTCCCCGTGACACCGTCACAATACCGCACCCCGGCCGCCCTGGGCACCGGCACACGCCGCCGGCTTCCCCTGCGTGCCTGTGCTATTATGTTGGCATGGGTTACATCATGTGTCTACCCTCGCTATATAAGAGAGGCCTAGGATACAAGTGTCCTACTTGGACACGACTCCATATCCTATCTAAACACAATACAACTACAAGTCCAACTGTAACCTACCTTGTACACAATATTCGACACAACTCTAACAGCAACAATCCAATGGTCAACAAATAGATGGCACTCCTACCGTCATGTCGGCGCCCACATACAACTGCATAATCGCAACCGATGGTAAATCTCCCATAAACATCCAACTTCCATTTTGTAGGCCACTGAACAGTTATTTACTGAATAACTCAAAAATGGTGTATGTGCCTACCTCAGCAGATCCATGGGTGATAGTTTGTAGAGGGCAACGTCAATGAAATCAATGACCACCTAAAAAATGCCAGGGGTATGATAAGGTTTTTGGCGGCGAAGTGGAGCATACACAACACATGTGTACGTATATGTGTAAAGCTAGGTGTCCTACTTTACGATCACTTTCTTTCCTACTCGAAATGCTCGTGTAGCACATGCAGATCATCTAACATGATGGGATTTCAGTTTTAGTGTTTTCTTTGAAGCTCTGGACAGTGAGGCAGGCCTCACTGATTTCAGTTTTAGTTACAACCAATCAAGCTAACATCAGTACAGAGGTTGATTTCCTAGTTCAAAGCAATACTTGGTTGATTTTCAGTTAAATTATGTTGGAATTAATCACGTTGTCCAGTCCGGCTCGGACTTGGAACTGTCACCAGGATTAGGATAATATAGCTAGCTACGGCTGCTTTTTAGATACATATGTAATCTACCCCTGTAACTGCACCGAACCCATATCAATAGAAAAATATTGAACAGGTGCGGCACGCACGTGTGGCCACCAAATCCCAGCGTCCCGTGTACGTGCGCGTGAGATAGAACGCACAGCCGTCCCGGCGAGTTTGCTTGCTAGCTTCGCTAGTTAAGATAGCTAGACATGTGCGTGCGTTACTTCCTCAAGGATCGATCCAGCAACCAGCTAGGCTGCTCGGTGGCTTGGTGTATACGTGCACCTGGCCGTCGTCTACGTCTCCAACGGAATAGCTCGGAAAGTACTCGAGCTAGCTAGTTTGGTACGCGCATCTCCCCGGAAAGTACACGGCGGATTGCGGCGTCGAGGTCAGACCTGTGCCAACAATTGGTATCAGAGCTTTGGTGTATTGACGTGATTTTCGGAAAGTAATCGAAAGATCATGTCGAACACAAGCAAGGAGATGGTGACGGCGGCGGCGGCAGCACCGATGCCGATGGTGGGGGTGTCGCAATTTTCCCGTCTGGATCGAGAGGACTACGCACTATGGGCGATGAACATGGAGGTCGCGATGGAGGGGGGCTGAGCTCTGGGAAGCTGTCGACCCCGGCGGCGACGAGTATGCGAAGGGCGCGGCCGAAGTATCGGATGGATCGTCGGGCGTTAACGGCGATCTACTCTGCCATGCCGAAGGATGTGCTACAACACCTCGTCGGAAAGAAATCGACGAAGGAAGCATGGGAGACCATCAAGATCCTGCACCAGGGTCATGACCGTGTCAAGGAAGCACATCTTCAGTCCCTGATGAGAAGCTACGAGTGCTTGAAGATGGATGAAAGTGAGACGGTCGATCAGTTTGCCTCCCGTCTCAAGACCCTCGTCAACGGCATACACAACTATGGTTCAACCATAGAAGAAGTTGCGATCGTCCGACGATTTTTGCGCGCCGCGCCGGCACGCTACATCCAGATCGTCACGTCAATCGAGCAATGTCTCGACCTGAAAACTTTCACGGTTGAGGATCTCGTCGGAAGGTTTAAGGCCCAAGACGAGAGAATTCATCTCAGTTTCGGCGACGCAGAGGTGAGTGAGCACCTGATGCTGACAGAGACACAATGGATCGCCTTGTCGAAAGAAAAGCAAGGCGGATCCACGAGAAGTGGCAAGAAGAAGGGGAAAGGGAAGCAGCGCTCGGCGAGAAAGAACTTCGCCGACTCGGACGACGAGGATGCGCCTGCACCACCGAGGAGGAAGTTTGACATCAGAAAAGTGAGGTGTCATAAGTGTGGCCTCCTCGGTCACTTCAAGGCTAACTGCGAGGAAGCACCAAAGAAGCAGGCGCTCATGGCTGAAGAAGGAGACGATGGGGATATGATGTTGATGTGCGAGCTAGTGGACGAGGAGGATGCAGATGATCATGATCAACTGGACACGGGTCCGGTGAATGCATCCGCGCCAGTACCCCAGGCAAAGTTGTGGTGCCAGAAGACCATGACACAAGGCGTGAGGTATGATTGCGCTAGAAGCAGGCGATGTTGTGACGCCAGAAGACCATGACACAAGGCGTGATGATGTGGTCACGCCAGTAAATTCAGGCGTAGACGTGGTGCCAGAAGTCCACGACACAAGGCAGGATGGTGTGGCCGCGCTAGAAGACAGCGAAGACGTGTCGCGAGAAGAACACGACGCGCGGCGAGCTGTGTCGCTTGAACCCGGCGACCGTGATAAGAACACTACGTCAGGCAATACGGCGGACGCGTCAATCAGTCCACGTGCGCAAGCCACAAGTGCCGAGTCACATATGCTCGTAGGCAGCGGCAGCGACCAAGCCGGTGCATGGCCTTGTGCAGCCTTGCATGGGACAGAAGAAAGGGACACATCACCACGTCAGGGCCATGTGGGTTGGCTAGATGGTGTGCAACGTTCAGAAAAAAAAGATGGGCAAGAGAAAAATAGCAGCCCAGCAAGCAGCAGTGATGAATCAGCTCGGGGTGCAAATTCTTCAGGGAGCAATCCACGCGACTGCAGCCCAGTAAGAAGTGAAGCTAGCAGTGCAGCTGCTGCAGGCTGAGTGATTCTAAGCACCCAGGAAGTGGATCAAGAGGTCAAAAAACGCCAGCAACGGGAGGTTTGGCAACTCCAGAAAAAGTGACATTGCCTCTGACAGTACAAGAGACGACAGAACAGCCACCTACATCAGTATGCATGCGACATGTATTGAATCTCTGTCCGGAGGAAGCACTTCAAACAAGTTCGGTGAAGATGAAGAATAAAGGGACAACAAACTTCGGTTGTGTCTATTTGAGAGAGAAGAAAGAGATGGTGGAGCTACTTGGCTATAGTGATAGCGACATGGCAGGAGATGTGGACGATCGTAAAAGTAACTCGGGCATGGCATATTTCTTGGGAGGAAGCATAGTGAGTTGGCTGTCACAAAAGCAGAAGGTGGTCGCATTATCATCCCGTGAAGCGGAGTATATTGGAGCTACAACCGCGGTGTGTCAAGGCATTTGCCTAGGAAGGCTACTCGGTGACCTCACAGACAAGGAACCGAAACGAGTGGTGCTCAACATTGATGACAAGTCTAAAATCTCTCTACGGAAGAATCCAGTGTGTCATGATAGACACAAGCACATCGATACGAGGTATCGATACCTAAGGGAGTGCGTGGAAGAAAGCAAGACTGGCGTCAACAACGTTTGCACCGATGATCAGCTTGCAGATATCCTGACCAGATCTTTGGGACGACAAAAATTCGTGAAGATGCGGCGAAGGATCGACGTCCAAGCTGTGAAGTGAGGACATCGTGATTAGGGTGGTGATCACTCCCTGCTTGACAAACTGAAACTATGATTATCCTATATCCTACTTCTAGAGTTGTTGCATATCTAAAGTTGCTATGAGAACAAGAACTCTCTCCCTATCTGCAAGATCAACAGTATATTTTTTTAAGTATATTTTCAAAGTACTTCAAGCAAGATTACTGAAGTTACCGAAATTTTACTAGAATTGTGCCTACAACTACATCTCCTACTCATAATCTGTACCCATACTCATACAAATAAACCGTACCCTAGTACTAATCTGTACCCAAGAAGTACTCCAAATTTAAAGGGAGGAGATAGGGGAAGCTCACCACGCAATGGAGATGTTGGGGAAGAGGAGCATCGTCGAGCAAGATGTCCTCGAGCAGATGTTCGTTGTCGAGCATCACCTCGTTCGCCTCCCGGTCCTGGGCGTAGTAGGCGTAGGCAGGGACGTCGGCGTGGGCGCGTGAAGGGCTCGGCGCCGGTGGTGTCGAGCACTGCCTTGTGGAGCCAGCGGCCATGGCAGCACAAGCGCGTACATCCTCCTACCAGTGTCGGCTGTGTGCTCGGAGAGACGTCGTGGGAGGCGAGCAAGCGACAGACGGGTCCGGGTGGCCCAGCGGGAGCAGCTCCGCGGCCGAGAGCAGCGCGTTGGCGCCACCCGCCCACACCGTGGTTTCCGCTTGATCTGCCACGAGGGGAGGGGTGAGAGGGGGCGGCAGGGGAGGCGAAGTCGCCAGTTATGGCAGCTGTGGGGGTGAGGGTGGAGCCCGGCTGCGATGCGGGGGAGAGGAGGGGCGATGCGGGGGAGAGAAGTGGACTGGATGTAGCGAGGGAGAGGAGTGAACTAGACATAGTGATAATGTTAGTTGGAAATTTTTCCAAAAAAAGTTAGGTGTCAAAACAAAAAACCTTTTTTTTACAAATTAAAGCAGTGAGTTAGTTTCATTTTTATTTTATTATATATTATATATGTTTATTTGATGCAATATAAAATATCATTAATATTTTAAATCTTCCACTTTGTTATATGATGCAGTATAAAATGGGTTCTTACGTACTTACTAATGTAACGATGACGGACCAGACTGAAACATCACGAGAAGAGTTGCATATATAGATAAGTATGTTATACCTGATAATACAAAACGTTCGTTTTTTTTATATTTTCCTTTCAGAATATGGAGACATAGATATGGCTTTTGGAGATGTTCAAAAGGAACCCATCGACAAGTGTTCTGAACCGACCTCGCTGAAAGGGATATAGATAACAACATCTCATCATGCAATATGGTAAGTAAGGTCTTTTGTCCATTGTTTATCATGGCTTATTGTTGTTTCTAATAGCTACCACTTGTAGATTTATCTTTCATATGTATTCATGGGCCGATACATCTTGTACGTCATCGACAAAGATGCACATCGTGTATCAATTCTGGACCCTATTCATACATCACAGTCGTCAGAGGTTAAAACTCGAAGGCAGTTAGTTAAATTAAAATTATATTGTGAGGGAATTCAAAAAACCACTCGAAATAAAGCAATCCGGCTGGAGTTCTTATATATCAAAATGGCAAACAAGCAAAGACGGGTAATAAATTCATAATACAAACATTTATTTTTGTTATCACTATATTTAATATTATAATAATTTTGGAAAATACAGGAATTTTTCTGGCTTTTTATTTTATTTTATGCTCTGGCAGAATGGTAAAGAATTGATGACGCCGGTTAGCACGGTGAGTATTGTCGGTTAGGCCTTGTACAATGCAAGGTGCTTAGCAGAGGTGCTTGGAGAAATAAATCAGATTGTTCTTAAGCACCTGTGCTTATTTGTATACGGCAGACGTTTAATTAGGCTTCTCTCCTGTAGAAATAGACACTGGTGCTTCAGAAAAATCTGGTTTATTTTTTTAAGCACCTCCCTAAGCACCTAGCATTGTACAACGCCTTACACGTTTCAAGACCTTCCACGTGAAATATTCGTGCTAACTACATATTTTGTTTTTGCAGGATGGATATGAGTTGAGTAAGCGGTTTTTATTATACTTGCTCAAACATCATGCGAATGAATCTAAAGACAATTTTCTTTATATCGTGTGATAATTTCTTAAACGTATCAAATAGATCTTCATAATTTGTAATAGACTTTTACTTGGAAATCGCTTTGTACATATACATCGTCAAATTGCCTTTATGTTATGAGTTTACATTACAAATGAAGTGGACTAGAATTATCTTCAGCTATCAAACTTAACACACATTTATTTATATAACTTAAAAAAAAAATTCAGCCGTCCGTGGTAACGCACGGACATTCTACTAGTTGTATGGATTATAAAAGTTGGATATAATAATCGAAATGGTGTTTCTAAGGAAAATAGAGAAGACAAAATTAAACAGTAGGCTTACTCTCTCCGTTGTTTCTGCTACACGCCGCGGCTCCTCTTTCTCAGCCGCAAACGCGGATGTTCCCTGCCTCCCTCCCAAGGCCACCTCCGTTGTTCATCGTACTGAACGTCGACGGTGAAGTGAGGTATTCTTCCCTTCATCTATCCCTTATACTACATCTCGCTCCCCCTCGCTCCCGAACGGGGTCTACCGACCCTCGATCTGGGTCATGGGAGGCGCCACCGACCCGCGAAACATACTACTATCCATGCAACGGTCGAGGTGGAAATTGATGCGGCCGGTTGGAGAGCGGCGACGTTGATTCCTAGCTTGGAAACGCAGCCACAGCCGGCACGACCAGCACGAGCTCGGTGGCGCAGCCATGGAGCACAGCCTGAGATTGGAAAATGGGGCATGGGCGGCGGCGCGAGCTCGAGGCCGCAGAGAGATCGATTGAGTGAAAATTTCAGGCGTAAAGGTTTATTGCCATTGATTTGGTGTGGATTTGAGTAAGATTGGGGAAGAAGATGCTTTCGGGGGCGAGATGAACGAGGTACGTGGGTCCCAGTGAGGTGCAGCCTCAGGCTGATGCGTGGGGTAGGGCATCTCCATCACAGACCTGCAAACCTCCCGCAACCGTCAGGGTCGTGGAAGCCATCCGACGCTCACCTATATCGGTCCACGGAGTAGTGTTGGCGCTCCGTGTCACTCGTCATGATCTCTGGAGATCAGTTGACCACTGGCACTGAGAGATCATCTGTTGGAAGCTCTGAGAAAGAAGAGGAAAAGAAGATAACGAGTTCTGAATTCTGACGCACAGAAAGGAACCTACAAACAACCCTATTGATCAAAGATAGTTACCTCAACCATCGGGCGCGTCCTACCGTACGAGGGTAATCGGCTAGACTTGCGTGGGTTGTCATGGGCTGACGTGATGGCCTTGATCTTGTTCGCCACGGCCTTCTCGTCGAGCCCCTCTGCGTGCACTCGGGTGGGGTCATTCGGGCCCTCATACGTCCACATCAGACGCGACCTATCCTATAGTGGCTGGATCCATCGGGCAAGGAAGGTCTCCAGCAGATCCATCCCGTTGACCCTGGCATTCACGACCCCAACCAAGGCATCAGTCAGAATGCCCAGGTCCTCCTTATCCTCCTTGGTCACCTCGAGGGACGGACGTGTGGTGACTCGTGCTCCGGAGTACGGGGGAAGGCCATTGGGAAATCCCTCAATCGGGACATCCTTGCAATAAAATCAAATATCCTGCCACCTCTTCACCGAGTCGCGAAAGCTCATTTTTGGGAACATGCTCCACCCCCGGACCTGCATGCCGAGCCCTCCACACAACTAGCTCACATGGGTCTTCTCACCGTCCGGCGAGTCTTTCTTCACGGGCATTGACCGACACGTGAAGATGTGCTTGAACAAACATAGCAGGTTAACCATTTAGGAATCACATTCAATCTATTGATAGGCGTACCATGTATATCAGGGAAAGGATATAAGTGAGTGAGATGCTTGCTAAAGAAACAAAACCTCATTGATCACGACCTGTCCCTTTTCTTCGAAACGGAGACGAAGATTGCCTCATCTATTAATTAATTAGTAGAAAATTACCCAGTGAATTACGGGAAACCGGAAGAAAACTGGAACAACATGGGTCAAGCCCACTCGCAAGACTGAAGCACACGGGGCAAAGTCCACCTCATCGTTAACATGTCGAACACAACTTAACAAACACCAACCAACCAAAGCACACATCAACGGGATGACCCGCTCCACCGATCAAGCTGGCCTTCCATCACCACCATAAAGGAAGAAGTCGTGACTGCTATGAGAGAATCAGACACGGGACTCGCCGACAGCGATGAAAAGCAAGCACTCCATAGCCCTATGATAGCTGCAACAATCGACATGCCAACAGCCAACATCGGCGACAGCCACGTCGCCCACATGACATGAGGCCCTTGCCCTCGAAGATGCAAATATCTTGAGGCCACTGCCTCGACATCCACTGTTCCGACCCACCCTGCGCACTCAAACAACACCTCCATCCGGGGCCGCTGCCCCGACATGCCACCAGTCACCCTCGATCACCAATGCCGCATAATACAGCTATCCGCAGTCCACACCGCTGAGAACAACCACATGCAGACCATGAATGCCACACCACATACGAGAGCGCCGCACCGAAATGCCACCGCTCACCCTCGAGCAGCAACGCCGCATAATACAACTATCCGCAGCCAACACTGCTCTGAACAACCACATGTAGACCACGAACGCGGCATCACATCCAAGGTCGTCGCCCCGACATGTCGTCCAAACCGCCCCCGCCGGGACACGTCGACCGAGCCCACAATCATGCCGCCCACGCAGCTCAAAATTCTCAGCCAAGCAATGGAACTGCAACCCTGCCTCATGGAGTTGCCGCAGCACCGCAACCCGAGACCGTCGCCTCGGCTTACAACAAAGATCCCGGAGTCGTTGCCCCGGCATACACCACCCGTGACGGTGGGAGAACTCCACACAGTAACCAAAGGATGACCCTCCAAAGCGACGCCTCCAAGGAGGTTATGGCGTAGCCGCCGCCAGCGTTCACCCGGAGAGTCGAAGCACGAAGAGGAAAATGACTCCAAGACAGCGCCTCCAAGAAGATAATGAGGACCACAGATGCCGCGGCTGCTGTAGAAAGTCTTTCTCCTGAGCTCCACCTCTCCCGGTAGTGTGCATGCGGTTCCAGAGCACCTTGGGCACCCAGGACCGTAACTACGGTTGGACGCTCGAGCGAGCTTTTTGGCTCGGCCCGAAACTCGGTCCAGCTCGGCCCGACATGGAAATAGGCCGAGCCGAGCTGTACATTTCGGCTCGTTTTGCGACCGAGCCAAGCCTGTTTCAGCTGGGTCCAGCACGGTGGCTCGTTTCACAGCCCAGTAAAATGTTTTTTTTAGGAAATTTGCAGCCCAGTGTAAAGACTTAGCAGCCTACGCGAGTAGGCCAAGCCCATTACAAAGCAACCCGACTAACCCTAGAGAGCATGCACCCGATGCGGGCCTCCTCGGCTCCTCTGATTCCCAAATTCCCCCGCTGCCGCTACAGGGTCTCTTCCCCGCTGTGCCTCTACTCTCGCCATCACCTGTCGAAGTTGTTGTACTCCTCGCCATGTCCGATGTTGGACGGTCCTCTCTCTCTTGGCACCACAGGCAGGCGCCCTCTTTTGGCGCCGCGTCTGACGCCGCTGTTCATCACTCCCGAGGTTCATCGTGAAGCGTGGCACAGTCGCAAGTGTCCACCGGTCCAAGCACAAGCAGGTATGACCTCCATGGCTCCCTCTGACGGCGCGCACGCACTTACACTGGCAGCTAGCACGCACACGGCACGCATGCACTGGCACTAACGGACGCAAGCAATGCAAGCACACACACATACAGCAGGCACACACGAGCCGCTCGGCCTGAACCAAGCCAGAGGCAAGACGAGTCGAGCCTCCAAAAGCAGGCTCGCTCACCAGCCAGCCAAGCCGAGCTTAGCTCGTTCATGGCGAGCCAAACGCAGGCTCGGAGCAAGCTCGGCTCGGCTCGGCTCGTGTCCAGCCCTAACCATAACCCACTTCACGACGATCCATCACAGCTCCTCACGCCACGGGAATCATCGCGCCAGGTTCAGATCCGAGCATGGAGTGCCAAATCCACCCGCCTTGGCCACTACCTCGCCCCTGACGTTGCAGCTGTTGACCCGGGGCCGCCGCCCCGGCATCCAAGAGCATGCAGCACCGCTCTGCAGAAGCCAAGCTTCGCCGCGCCAAGCCGCCCCCC
>LR738716.1:66256214-66320693 GCA_902687465.1 Secale cereale
GCTAGATCCACACCAGCCCGCAACCTTGCACACCCGCACCTCCCCTTCACCCATGCTAGAGCCCGAGCGTCCCGTTGACTCCAGATCAGGGCGCCATATCCCTCGATGTGCCGCGCTCTGGTCCACAAAGCGCACCGTCGCTACGCAGAACAGGAGCACCGCCCAAGCTCTGGGGCCGCCGCCCCGGCATCAAGTCGCCACAAGCATCGGCGGCCGCCCCCAGCTGCAGCTGCCAGCCTCCAGGGCCCGGAGACCCCGGCACGCGAGGCAAGGCACCAGGACCGCAGTCCGCTCCTAGCCATGCACCGCCGACGAAAACGCATCAGCCGCCGCTGCTCGTGATCCATCCGCGATCCGTCGAGTCGCGCGCGAGAGAAAACAGCCCCGCCGCCACCGACGGCGTGCGGGCTTTGCCCGGCGGCGCCATGTGGCGGCGGCGAGGTGAGGGAGGAGACGGGAGGGAGCCGGCCGCGGTGGCGTGTGAGATCCGCCCGAGCTGCTCCTGGGAGAGCGGCGTGGGCGTCAACTTTCATGCCCAACAATTACAGAGCTAGTACTTGTAACCAACCGATCGCACTTTAGAAACACTGCGACCTGTCCCCTTTTGGCATCTGCAGCAACTGAAACAGCCACTCGCTTTGTGTTGCAAATGCAACCGGACGAGGGTATTCGTAATTTACTAGGCATCCAGCTAGGTAGTGACGATGAGCTTGTTGGAGTCTTCAGTTTGTGTGGTGCGCAATTTGGGCAAAGGAAGCCAAGATTTTCGACTTCGGTGGCTACAGCCATTTTCTGGACTATATGGTATGGTCCCGAAAAGCATTATTCCACCTGTGATGTCGGCCAAGAAATGTGCATACAACATTCAAGTTATAAGCGAATAGAACTCATGGGTCAGTTTGTTTTGTTGTTTCTTTCCTCTTTCTTTTTCTTTGGTCTCCTACCTCGATCGCCTCCGTCTTTGTAGTTCTATAGTCTTCCTATTGTGCATGTAAAAAATGTGTTGGACAAGTTTGTCCATGCATGTCGTCCGTTTCTAATAAAAAGGAATGTGTATGCCCTCGTGAAGTTGGTGAAAGAACACTATGTATGTTCTAGCAACATAGTTTAGCATTATGTGCTCTAGTATGACATAAGTAGAAGATTTGCCCATGCCTCCGCTACACGTCGTTTTTATATCATCAAAACAAAATTCTAGTATTCTGAAACCTTCAGTTATACATATTTTTATTAATGAAGATTGAGAACACAAAATCAATTAATGCATTACCAATGAAGGCACATCAAACAAGCACTCATGCAGATAAAAAGCTGTAATTTATTATTTTGTTCAAAACCTTACATACGATCTTCAATAAAACTATTTATTCCCATTCCTTTGCTATTGTGCCAGCAAATTATTCATAACAGCTTTCTCTCAGAAAAAAGGTGCACGCCGAGGGAACCCCTTTCGGCGGTGACGAATAACCCTTGGTGGAGATGGATTATCTTTCCAATAATCTGCATCACCGCAACTCTCTTCGTTGTTACCAGTATTTACACTTGTGTTACTGGAATCTGTATCATCATCCTTTCTTGTATAGTCAATAATATCTCCGGTCGGAACGTTTGTCCTCATATCCTCTTTGATTCCTTTAAGCTGCAAAAAATAATGGTCAAAAATATGTAAAACGTCAAATGAACTAATAACACAGGGTAAGTTTCAATAGTTACACGATAGTTTAGTAGCTTACGTTGCAACCCAGAGAGCAGAAGCGGAATGGGTCAAGAAGAACACGATTGCAAATCTCACAATTGTATGATGATGATGATGCCTTGACCGCAGAAACACCATAACCACGATGTTGTGGGCGCTCATTAAGAAATACAACTGTTGCACTATTGATAACATATGTTTGTACATCACTGATATCAAGTATATCTTTTAACTCGGCAACCCTGACCACATCATGGTATGATGACCGCCTTATCTACAAGATTCCATAGGTTAATTCATGTTGGTCATGACACAAAGGTAAATCAATCCACTTTTCCGTGAAAGATAATACACGTTTGATGTGTTTAGATGATGGATTGTATTAGATTTGGTAACTTTTGACACATGTTCTATAAATATACGGTAGGTGTTAATACCAACCATATTTATATAACAAGATCCCCAAGTTCATAGATAATATAAAATGATGAAAATTTATCTTGCATAATCCCTATTACCAAATCACAACGTTGTACGCCATACCTGGATTACTCGATGGGTGGAATGATGGCACGAACGACAATAATAGCAGAAGGCGGCCTTTGATTCATCGCAATCTATGCAGAATAGGTTACACTCGTTGCGAGTAGAGGAGAGATGGTTGGTGCAAATTGCGAAGAACTGTGTTGCAAGCAATAGCTCTAGCCATGTAGGCACCGTCCCCCCCTTCATGGAGAAAACAAAGATGCTTTGCACTTGTACTACTATGTGCTGTGTTTAGGAAGGGACGGTATGCGGTACCTTTATAGTGTGCTCTAGGCAGTAAAACAGCTGGCGCACATAGTTTGTTGCAGAATTTGTGGGCCAGAAAGATAGGCCCACATATCTTTTGTAATTTTTAGGTGCTTAGGTTAGGTACAACCAAGCATTTGGCATTTCTCCATTTTAGTGGATGGTTATCCATTCTTCTTAGTACATCTAGGAATAAATGTTGCGTGCACATAATATTTTCTTTAATGACACAAATGCCAAAAGGGGTTGTCACCAAACATAATGGGAAAGGATGAGTGCTTAATTTAGGCCATGAAAAAACAATTAAAACGTGTGCATTAAGTTTAATGGCTTAGCTGGACCGTCAAGCCAACACAAAATTTGTTCTATGACTCAAATATTCTATGATACGATATATAAATACTTGAAATTATATGGCCCACATCAATACTAAGACAACTGTGAAAATAAATTGTAAATCAAACAAAAGATTTGATCTACAAACACATATTTTTATTATGAGAATCATCTTTAAATGTGCTCATTTTGTCTTTTCTTGTGTGTACTTTGGAATACACTAGTAGAAAAATGCTCATTTGTCCCGGTTCCAGAGGCCCATTTGTCCATGTTCTGGAACCGGAACTAAAGGATGGGGACTAAAGACCAATACCTTTAGTTGTGGCTCGCCTACGAACCGGGACAGGGGACAGATGAGGCTCCACGTGCCCGCTGCGGCTTGCCCAGGCAGGAGGGCCTTTTGTCCTGGTTGGCAGCACCAACCGGGACCAGAAAGCATCCACGTGTCAGCAGTTCAGGAGCTGGGGTTTTTGTTTTTTTATTAACGGGGGGTTGGGGAATTTGGGAGTTTTGTAGGGTTAATTTAGGGGTTTCATATGTTGTGTTAGCTAGCTAATAGAGAGAAGTGTCCTCTCTCATCTCCGTGCTTGGTCGACGCTACGTACTATACGTATAGAGCGGACTCGACACGCTAGCTAGTAAGCAAATGAAGGAAACCATTAAGTACACAAGATCGTCATGAACATATATATACAGAGAGAAGTGATCGACCTCTCTTTCTCCGAGAGATTGGTTGAACAACAAGTTTTCGTATATCTATTCGACGTTACTGGCTACATATATACAATATAAGATCTCTTACAATGCCCTAACATCTAATGTCAAATTTCACATGGTATTCTCCGGCTTTATTCATGATGTGGTCAAGAAAGAATCCCGCCAATTCCTCTTGAATTACACGTATGCGATCTTGTGGTAGGAGTTCATCCCTCATCTGCCACATCTAATTTGAAGAAGGGGGTAAATACATATATATGAATGAAACTCAACATAAATGATGGTAATAAAATAAAATTTTGAATATTATGGCTTACGCACTTCATAATCTTTTTTAGAGTAGCCCTGCTTAGAGGTCGTCGCGTTGTAGATATACTTGCAAATGTAGTATCCACAAAATTTATTCCCGTCGTCCTATCACAACCACTTTACGAGAAATAGAGGTCAATCAAACTGATAATCAAGCATTATATATGCTATTGATGAAACTAGCTAGAATCAATGGGAGATGCGCAGAACTAGCTAGTAGTACTTACTCTCGGGTGTGTAAATCGCAGCTCACCGGGCGGTCCCGAAGCTTGTGCGGTGAATTCTTTCCAGACCCCGCGAGACAAAGAAAATAATTAATTGATATCAGGAAATGAACAAAGTTGCCGATATGGTGCGATAATGATCGATTGAACTTACTTCTCGAGCATTTTAGTCATGGCCGCATATTCCTTGGGATCTTTTCTTCTCTAGTCTAAGACAGTTACTAGTCGCCGCTCAAGCTTAATCTTCGGGAGAATATAGTGGAAACTGCACACGCATGCATAACTCATCAATTACATTACTATAACCTCGAGTAATAAGGACAAATATGCACAAGATAGTAACACTCACTTGAAGTTATAAGGAAAGAGTATTGTATCTTTGTTTTGATTTTTGAACAACAATTGTAGCAAGTTGTCCTCGGCTTCTTTGGGATTCAATTTAACCATCCATTCATCTATGAGATTTGTGTTAATGAAGCCAATGTCCCAGATTTGTGCTTTACTGCATTTGACGATCTTCAATCTACATAATATAGTGATAATAATTATATATACATGCAATGAAAGAGCTGAGCTATATATAGAGACTTAATTACAGAAGTAGTACTTACAAACAGTAGCAAGTGACGATTATTTTATCGAGGGCATTTTTATTGAAAAATTGGAAGAACTCCTCAAATGTAACAGACAACATATCAATTCCAACGAGGTCGTGCTCCTCTTTAACTCTCAGCGTCAAAGTATCATTTCCAGACTTTCTGCAGACTTTCATGTACCACTCATGAAATTTACGCATCATCGTTGTTAGAGGAGGATGACCAGGTTTGACGAGAGGCTTCCCGTATAGGTATTTGTGTTCGTCCACATCCATTGTATCAAAATGTGCATCGTCGAGCAGATAATCTGCAGGATTGGTACCGGGCACCATCCCCAGATGATTAGCGACGATATCACTAGGCACCTTGAGCGGGGGGCATGATTGGTTCGCTTGTTCACCGAGCTGGGGAATTTTTCTCCCAACTTCTTCGTTCTGCTAACCTTCGATCACTGCAAGTACTTCTCGACCGCTCCGCTTCCAGATATGTCCTTTCAATAATGGGCTCATAGTTGGTTTGCGGCGGACACGGTGGTGGTCGCGTCAGGGCATCGAAATTGCGCTTCAATTTCACCAGATCTATCTTCTCCTCTGGAGGTGGATGTTTCCTATCTCTTTGCGTTTCAAATAAGTCCTTCACTTGGGCTTCACATATCTTCTTGTTTTCCTCATCGCTCATCTCGTATGGTAACTTCTCTAGAGGCTGGAGCGAAGGACCCAATAAGTATTGCCTCATGCCTCTGGCTGTACTATTGGACGCCGGAGCGGCGGCACCTCTCTTCTGTTGCTGTTGACGAGTAGTAGAAGGAGCCGGAGTGCTCCAACGCCCCGAAGCAGCCAGAGTGGCGGCTTGTGTATTCCACCGTTGCTGACGAGGTGGAGGAAGAGGCGGGCTGCGCAGACGCGCCGGAGCAAGAGGAGAAGGAGGCGGAGTGCCGCGCTCACGCGCCGGAGCAGCCAGAGAAGGAGGCGGAGTGCCCTGATCACTCATCGGAGGAGGAGTAGGAGGAGGAGGAGGCGGAGTGCCCTGACTCGCCAGAGGAGGAGGAGGAGGAGGCAGAGGCATCCATTTCGGAATCTTGATGTGTTCCTTCCGCCATAGACATGGAGTCTTCAGAGTAAGACCCAGCTGAGTATTCCCTTCACTTGTAGGGTGGTCAAGCTCGAGCTCCTAAAATCCCTCCGTTACTTCATCCACCATCACAACAGCATAGCCTTGTGGAATCGGACAACAGTGAAAAGTTGCGTCGTGTTGAGGAGGTGGAACAGAGCCGACATGCGCCTTGACTTTGAGGTACTGTCGTTGCGTCATATGCTGGCAATGTTGAGCCTCCTTGATAGCATCCACGTGGTAGCTAGGAGCCGTGAAGTCAGGCTGCTAAAGGATCTCGGTGGAAGCCACGCCACTTCTCCGCTGAGATGGCAGGGTAGCTTTTGGGTTAGCTCCAGCAGGTCGCTGGTTGTCAGCTGCTTGTTCCTCTAGCTTATGTACCCTTGCATTCAGCTTCTGCAGTTCGATCTGCTCCAGTTTTCTCTTACTCTCCTGGGTTTTGTAACCGCCTACGTCGAGAAACCCAACCTTCCACAGAACAGAGTCTGGCGTGCCTCGTGTTCGTCCATTGTGCTCAAGATTCCCGAGGGCCTCGGTGAGATCGTCATTCTCTCTATGGGGAACGAATGTCCCTTCCCGCGCTGCGGCGATACACTTATGAAGCTTCTTGACGGGTATTTCAAGTTGCTCCTCCGTCCAACAGCACTTCCCTGTTTCAGGGTCCAAGGTTCCCCCAACCCCGAAGAACCAAGTCCTTGAACGGTATGGCCAGTTCAATGTCTCTGGTTCGACCCCATTAGCAAGCATGTCTTGCTCAGCCTTGTCCCACAACGGCCGAGCGTTGAGGTAGCCACCTGACTCTGTGCAATGGTGAAACTTCTTCTTTGCAGCATTCTTCTTGTTTGTCTCTGACATCTTCTTAGTCTTGTCCGATGTCTTGTAGGCCACAAATGCGGGCCAGTGATCTCTTATCTTCTCAAATCCGCCGGTGAATCACTACTAGAAAAACGGCTATAGCTAATATGGACATTAATGGCGCACCATGTATGTGGTGCGCCACTACTATGTAGTAATGGCGCACCATGTGTAGGTGCGCCATTAGTAACCAAAACAATAATGCCGCACCAGGTGAAAAGTGCGCCATTAATAAGTTTGACCAAGGTTTGACCTAGTCATACACATAGTAATGGCGCACTTTGCATAGGTGCGCGCCATTACTATGTGTATGACTGGGTCAAACCTTGGTCAAACTTAGCAATGGCGCACTTTGCATATGTGCGCCATTACTATGTCAAACTTAGTAATGGCGCAACTATACAAAGTCCGCCATTACTAACTTTGACCAAGTTTTGACCAAATCATACACATAGTAATGGTGCACTTTGTGAAGGTGCGCCATTACTAACTTTCTAGATTTTAAAATTTTCACCAAATGCACCCCGACCGCCTTTTCAGTTTAAAAAAATAAAAGAAAATGATGGAAATGTCAAAAAAATAAAAGAAAATAAGTTTTCCATGTGATATGTGGTCTAGTTGTTGGGAAAATTTAGAAATATGAATTTTGACTTTATTTGCAAAATCTCTCCGGAATTCAGTAAAATGGGCATAACTTTTGCATACGAACACGGATTAAAAAGTTTTTTATATGAAAAATCATCTACTCGAAAAGTTACATCCGAATTCAACTAGGGGGAACCCCATTGAAGATTTCTAGAATCCCCAAAAACCTGACATAATAAAAGATATGGGGCTTTTAAGATCTAGAGGGGGGAAATGGAAAAAGAAATCAAACTTAGTAATGGTGCACCATTTGCTAGGTGCGCCACTAGTAACAGAAAAAAATCGATTTTTTTGGGGGAAAAAGGTTCAAAATATGATACGTAATATGACCGGGAAGTTTGAAATATTTTTTAAAAATTTCATCACACTCATGAACATGAACAAAGTCCTAGACATGAACAAGGTTTAATAGGATTGATATGATAGATATATCAACAAGTGCCTGTTAAGTGAGCTGGTGTTGGGTTGGATAGAACTCAGAAGTTAAGCGTGCTCGGGCTGGAGTATTGTGTGGATGGGTGACCTTCTGGAAAGTTTGATCACGAAGTGCGATTTGACTTGAGATTAAGCATATTGACTCGAGATTAAGCCATAGTGACCCGGGAATAAGGAAAAAAATTCTGATTTTTTTTATAAAATTTTGAAAAAAAATTCTGGAAAAATTTTGAAATTTGTTTTGTTAGTAATGGCGCACCAAATGTGCGCCATTACTAAAAAATACTAATGGTGTGCCATAAATAGCCAAAACAGGTGCGCCACTAACAACCTTTTCTTCTAGTAGTGAATTCTGGAGTCTTCCCTTTGTCGACAAACTTTGCTTTCAACTCAATCTTCCACCTCCTGAATAGACCTTCCGTCTTCTTAAGAGCATGAGCCGTGACGAATGGCTCTATAACAATGCTTATTCGGATCCTCCCCGCACTGAGCAGAAAATGCTTCATTGGTCCGGCTGGGTTCAATCATGCCATCGTTCGCGATATGTTTGATCGTGAACCTTTCATCCTGGCGCAACCTTTTCTTCGGGCCTTGTGTCATTACAGAAGTTTGGCTCAATCCGGAGGGCTATAAAATAAGAAAGAAGAGAGTTAATATATGTACATACTAAAACAATTAATACATCAATTAGCTAGTCAGCACAGGCTTAATTAATATATATACCTCGTCCTACTTTGCAACACCTCCCTCCTCCGTTCGATCACCGGAGCTGTCATCACAGACATCGTGATCATGTCCTTCATCCTCCATTGTTTGATCACTAGATCCTTTTGTTGGGAACGTAGTATTCAAAAAAAAATTCCTACGATCACGCAAGATCTATCTACTAGACGCATAGCAACAAGAAGGGAGAGCGTGTCTACGTACCCTCGTAGACCGAAAGCGGAAGCGCCTAGTGACGCGGTTGATGTAGTCAAACGTCTTCGCGATTCAACCGATCCAAGCACCGAACATATGGAACCTCCGCGTTCAGCACACGTTCAGCTCGATGACGTCCCACGAGCTCTTGATCCAGCTGAGCTTCAAGGGAGAGTTTTGTCGGCACGACAGCGTGGTGACGGAGATGATGAAGCTACCGATGCAGGGCTTCACCTAAGACTTCAACGATATGACCGAGGTGTGTTTCTGTGGAGGGGGGAACAAAACACGGCTAAAACAATGTTGCTTGTGTGTTCTTGGGTGCCCCCCGCCCCCTTATATAAAGGAGAAAGGGGGGAGGTGCGGCCGGCCCTATAGGGCGCGCCACGAGTAATATTCCTACTCCTAGTAGGAGTAGGAATCCCCTTTCCTATTCCTACTATGAGTAGGAAAGGAAGAAGGAGAGGAGAAGGAAGGAGAGGGGCGCCTCCCCCCCCACTCCTAGTCCAACTAGGATTCCAAGGCAGGAGCGGCCAGCCCTATGGGCTGCCTCTCTCTTTTCCCTCAAGGCCCACTATGGCCCATACTCCCCTGGGGGGTTCCGGTAACCCCCTCCGGAACTCTGGTTTTATCCGATAACACCCGGAACACTTCCGGTGTCCGAATATAGTCGTCCAATATATCAATCTTTATGTCTCGGACATTCTGAGACTCCTCGTCATCTCCGCGATCTCATCCGAGACTCCGAACTACCTTTGGTTCATCAAAACTCATTAACTCATAATATCGATCGTCATCGAACTTTTAGCGTGCGGACCCTATGGGTTCGAGAACTATGTAGACATGACGGAGACTCATCTCCAGTCAATAACCAATAGCGGAACTTGGATGCTCATATTGTCTCCTACATATTCTACAAAGTTCTTTATCGGTCAAACCGCATAACAACATACGTTGTTCCCATTGTCATCGGTATGTTACTTGCCCGAGATTCGATCGTCGGTATCTCAATACATAGTTCAATATCGTTACCGGCAAGTCTCTTTACTCATTCCGTAGTACATCATCTCGTGACTAACTCATTAGTCATTCGCTTGAAAGCCTTATTATGATGTGTATTACCAAGAGGGCCAGAGATACCTCTCCGACACTCAGAGTGACAAATCCTATTCTTGATCTATGCCAACACCACGAACACCTGTAGAGCATCTTTATAATCACCGAGTTACATTGTGACATTTGATAGCACACAAGGTGTTCCTCCGGTATTCGGGAGTTGCACAATCTCATAGTCATAGGAACATGTATAAGTTACGAAGCAAGCAATAGCAGTAAAACTAAACGATCATAGTGCTAAGCTAACGGATGGGTCTTGTCCATCACATCATTCTCCTAATGATGTGATCACGTTGATCAAATGACAACTCGTGTCTATGGGTAGGAAACATAACCATCTTTGATCAATGATCTAGTCTAGTAGAGGCATACTAGGGACACTCTGTTTTGTCTATGTATTCACACATGTACTAAGTTTCCGGTTAATACAATTCTAGCATGAATAATAAACATTTGTCATGATATAAGGAAATAAATAACAACTTTATTATTGCCTCTAGGGCATATTTCCCTCAGTCTCCCACTTGAACTAGAGTCAATAATCTAGATTACATAGTAATGATTCTAACACCCATAGAGTCTTGGTGCTAATCATGTTTTGCTCGTGGAAGAGGCTTAGTCAATAGATCTGCAATATTCAGATCTGTATGTATCTTGCAAATTTCTATGTCTCCCTCGCGTTGACTTGATCGCGGATGGAATTGAAGCGTCTTTTGATGTGCTTGGTTCTCTGGTGAAACCTGGATTCCTTCGCCAAGGCTATTGCTGCAGTGTTGTCACAAAAGATTTTCATTGGACCCGATGCACTAGGTATTACACCTAGATCGAATATGAACTCCTTCATCCAGACCCCTGCATTTGCTGCTTCCGAATCAGCTATGTACTCCGCTTCACACGTAGATCCCACCACGACGCTCTACATGGAACTGCACCAAGTGACTGCTCCACTGTCCAATAAAAATACATATCATGTCGTGGTTTTGTCACGGCAGATGTCCTAGGGTAAGGACTTAGTCGTGAGGCCGCGCATCTATGTAGTAGCTTGAGAGGGGTTGAGCGGAATTGAGAGACGCAACGCAAGACAAGAATTTAGACAGCTTCGGGCCCCGGGAAACATCATCCGGTAATAGCCCTACATGCTGTTTGAGGCTAGGTCTCATTATGATCCTCATGTAGTCGCCGGTAAACCATGGCGCCTCTAACTTGTGAGAACTTGTCCCTCTTTGGGGAGCCCTAAAGAATATGGCGCCTCTAACTTGTGAGAACTTGTCCCTCTTTGGGGAGCCCTACCCCTCCTTATATATGTTGAAGGGGCGGGTTACATGTGGAGTCCAACTCGGACTTCAACTTAAACTATTTTTACTTCCTTTCCTGGGCTTCTTAACGTCTGCCGGTTTAACATTGTGTGCCGGTTTAACATTCTGCCAGTTTAACATTGTCTGCCGGTTTAACATTGTCTGCCGGTTTATGATTGACTTAACACCTGTCAGTGCTACCATCTGTCTTGACTCTCTGTCTTAACTCTCCGCCGGTTTACCATCCACCGGATTATCAAGTCCCAGCCGGATCATACCGCGGGGTATATCCCCGACATTAGCCCCCAGTTTCATTTGGATGTATCCATGTTAAACTGATCTTGAGCCTCCTTAAATCCTTGTCATATCCTTCTAGAAAATCCGGGTAAATAGGCCAGCTTCATAATCAATTTGTTGACATTGGCTTGTCACAGAGAAATATTGTGAAGAATAACTCCTCTGACTCAGCTCCTAATGTTTAATCAAAAATATTGGTCTTTGAAATACTCATCTGTCCTTCAGCCGGTTTAAGAATATAAAGCTTGCCGGTTTATCATCTCCAAGAACTGTCGGTTTACAAATATTGATGGCCCTGAGTCATAATTATTTATAGACGCCGGGTTATGATTGTTGCCTACGCCGGGTCAGACAATTAATCTTCCTGATTTGCCTGAAATTGAGAATTTGAAGATGTTCCTCCTTATACGCATATTACTTGTAGCCCCCAAGTCTTAAGAGGAGAACATAATGATATCTTAAGACTTGTTTCAATATAAATGTTGCAATCTTGAAGAAATCCAGATTGTTCATCCCAGCACTAGTAAAAAACTGAATATTCCACATATGTAGCCCCCAAGTGCCGGGTTGTCATGCTTGCAGCAGCCTGGGACTTGTAATTTGGATGAAGCTCAAAAAGTTCAACCAGTGTAGCCCCCAAGGATCGTGTCATTATGCAATAATGAGCAGGGACTTTGTAGATATAATCATTGAAAATAACATTATATAATGTAACTTCCATCATGGGGTTTGAACCCACGTCCACAAGGTTAAGAGCTTTGTGCTTTACCAACTGAGCAGTGGATACTTCAATATAATGGATTAATACTTGTGTACCTTGAATTGTTTGACAGGAGCAATTGGTAGCCCCCAAGAGCCAGCTCATTACGATGTGATGAGTTGGGTCTTCAATAAGGTGAGCAAAAAATGACTTTGCATTAGCCCCCAAGTGTCATGGTGCATGCTTGCAGCGACATGAGACTTGTGTATTTGATGTAATCTCAATTTGAATAATGTAGCCCCCAAGTGCCGGGTCGTAAGCCTGCAGCGACTCGGGACTATTCCTTTGTAGAATAAATCACTTCTATCGATGAAATAATATCCATTGCGCTTAAAGTGACTTTGAAAACCTCAATCATAATATTGATAACCATAATAAAAATCCAGCCATGTTGGATATTAAAGATTTGAATAACATAATCCGGTTTCAAAACCGGTTCCAGTGATATTAGATCACAACCAGGCCAGGTTAATAAACACCGATCATTATTTTATCTCATACTGGCGACTTATAGTCGAAAGCCAGGCCGGTTTAATAAACACCGGTCATTGTTTTATCTCATACTGGCGACTTACTGTCAAAAGCCAGCCCGGTTTAGTAACACCGGTCATTATAACTGATCACTTACTGCCAACCTGTTTTTTGGCTCTTTGTCGGCTCATGATGAAGGCCGATCCGGGTTATGATGAACACCGGTTAAATCTCGCTGGTTTTCATGACCCAGATTTGTAACTTTGTAGATATATGCACAACTTTGTAGTTGCCCAATCCCAAATCAATAGACTTGGTTAAAAACAAAATTTGTAAAATCACAGACCATGTAGTCGAGGCTTTTTGCGAGCTGCCAGGCTCCAAATTCGAGGCTTTTTGTGAGCTGCCAGGCTCTAATTCAAGGCTTTTTGCGAGCTGCCAGGCTCCAGGCTTTTTGTGAGCTGCCATTAGGCTCTAGGCTTTTTGTGAGCTGCCATTAGGCTCTAGGCTTTTTGTGAGCTGCCTTTAGGCTCTAGGCTTTTTGCGAGGTGCCAGGCTCCATAGGCTTTTTGTGAGGTGCCAGGCTCCATAGGCTTTTTGCGAGCTGCCAGGCTCCATATTTGACGTTTTCATCGATACTACCCAATGTTTCAAGACCTCTGAGGGATCTTGTCTTTAGGTGATCAACTCAATGATTGTCAATGGCTTTTTGTGAGCTGCCAGGCTCCATACTTGACGTTTTCATCGATACTACCCAATGTTTCAAGACCTCTGAGGGATCTTGTCTTTAGGTGATCAACCCAATGATTGTCAATGGCTTGTCCCTTGATGTATCAAGGGTGCAGGTTTAGGAGGCCATGGTAAGTTTTCAGAGAAACTCCCATTTGCTACTCCTTTGGTGTGCTCGCCGGGTACCTATGTTTGAGTTGTGCTGTGCAACAAACTCTCTTTGGTCCCTTTAATAAATAATTGTCCTACATGTCAACATATACGGATCAAAGTAATTGTTTTCTTGATGAAAATGATATATATCAAGAAAAATAGATTTAGATGGATATCACCTGATGTATTTGGACCTTATGATCCTCATCGATGTCTGTTAACCAACCCGATATGTTGAATAGATCAGGCTGCAGGGCGGACATTACAAAGACCACATCATCAGAAGCAGCACAAACACATGACTCGGCCGCAGTGTTGTAAGCCGGCGCGGGCGGGAGAATCGGCCGCGGGGCGGTCAATAAGTCGATTGCGTGTGTTGATGTAGCGGGGCTGACAACCTGCACAGGATGAGCGCTAGTGCGCATATGCTCAAGCCCCCTTTTTGCAACACCTTTTTGTAAGAAATAATGGTCCTGCGAAGAAATATCATAGACCAAGTAATTGTTCTTTGATAAAAACAATATGTGTTCACAAAAATAAACTTAGATGAATATCACCTGATATGTCTTGTCGAATGTCGAGCCAGCCGTGTACGTCATTGGTTTTCCAACTAGTCCGAATTTTTTTTAAAGAGGCGTGAGGCCTATCTTTTTATCCACCAGGTCATACTCTTCCTCATTTCTTTATTCCAGCCGACCCGCTCCATCATTTGTTTCTTTTGTTCTTGCTATTTTCTTTGTCTTCACACGCATGTGTAGCAAACTAGAAAAATAGCATACGCAGACCACGCCCTCGGGACTGATCCTGGTGCCGATTAGGCACGGTTTTAATAGCGCTGGCACTCAGCTGACTCCCTTTTCTTTTGGCGCTGCTATGTCTTGAGGTAGAGGCAGCCTACAGTAAAAGCGAAGCAAACGTGTGGTAATTCGGACAGGCATAAAGCGGCGGCTCGACCCACCGGCGACTTAAAGCGGCGGGTTATGCGTAAAACAGCTCAGGGCCGGGACAACTCAATGGCGGACAGTGGCACCCCGAGCGACGGTTCGGGCAGAGGTAGAGGCAGCAAGCCGGTTTACAGGTGAATCTGCAACGGCGAGAGCCCGCAGTGCAAGAGTCGGGTTGCAATAAGGCCGACGAGTCAACGCCGATGCAACTCGGAGAAGAAGCAAACCACATCAGCGGCTCTGGGCAGAATTAAAGCCCGCGGCGGCTCGGAGCAGCATGCGACGGGTGACGCAAGGCCGAGGCAGTAGGCCGGCGAGGCTTGGCCGCGACCACAATGGTCGGCGAGGCACATCAAAGGTAGAGGAACAATGGATGATGATTTGTAGAGGAGGCCCGAGGCCATGACGTTGGGAGCGGCGGTTTGGGCGCGGGGTAATGCGGGGACAGCCCAAAATCCTCCGGCGGTTCGGAGAAGGTTCAACAGTAGATCTACGGATCGAATCCTTCTCCGGGTTATCACTGTAAAATCCCCAAAAAAACGAGCCTACATCATAGATAAACTTTGAGTACGCCGAAACGGATTTTCCGCTGCAATTGAGGCGCTCGGGACTCAGCAGGGGAGTGGCGATGATGACCCGGTGAAGGCCGGCGGGTTGACGAGGTGCGTTCGTGGCCGCGACGGGTTGGAGAGGAGCGGCCGTGGCCGGTTTAGCGCGAGCGCGCAGAGCAGGAGAAGGTCAGGGCGGTTCAAAGCGGAGGCGTGGCCGGTTCTGCCATGGGGTAGAGAATTTATCCGGCGGCAGATTCAGGCGACTTAGCGAGCAATAGTGATTCGCCGACGGACTAAAGCAGACGGAGACGGCCTAAGGTGCCGCGAGCTTCGACAGAGGTGGCGACTCACACCGAGGCGGCTCGGTGCAGAAGGCGCAAGGAGGAGCAACGAGGTGAGCCGGTGGTGTTTCGAGGCCTCTTTCCACTTGATCCGAGTGCGCAAGGCCAAGGAGGATCGAGACCGCACTCGTGGCCATGGGCCGTCGGCGGCGGTGGAGGCCAGCCACCAGCCGGACACGAGGCAAGGTCGACAACAGGGTGGGTCAACGAAGGAGCCCGAGTCGGAGGACGATTTGCTCCCGGGTCGTGGCCCCTTTCCTTCATCATTTTTAATCTTCACGTAGGTAGATGGGCTTCTTGTACATAGGCTGTTTTTTCTCTTGTAAACCGGACAAGTAGCAGCTGTTGATCTACGCCAATTAGTCTCGGATCAGTACCAGTAGCCTTGATCTCTTGGATTGACCAATCGCCACAGACACGTGCGGCGGCGCATAAGCTGAAACTCTAGCTTTTCTTGAACTCGATCTCTGTTCCGACGGCTCGTTGACGGTGTAAATCCTTCTAGGCCAGTGGCAGAAAAACTTAACAATGAACACGTGAAATCCATTGTTTGATGTGTTGTTTTCAGCGCCGGTTCTTCATCATCCCGATAGCCGCGAGCTTCTTGATCCCTAGAAATAGATCCCTCCAAGAACTCAACACCACCGTGCGCAGGCCCCACGGTGGGCGCCAACTGTCGTGGTTTTGTCACGGCAGATGTCCTAGGGTAAGGACTTAGTCGTGAGGCCGCGCATCTATGTAGTAGCTTGAGAGGGGTTGAGCGGAATAGAGAGACGCAACGCAAGACAAGAATTTAGACAGCTTCGGGCCCCGGGAAACATCATCCGGTAATAGCCCTACATGCTGTTTGAGGCTAGGTCTCATTATGATCCTCATGTAGTCGCCGGTAAACCGGCGATCCTTTAGTTGTGTCTAGCCCTAAAGAATATGGCGCCTCTAACTTGTGAGAAGTTGTCCCTCTTTGGGGAGCCCTGCCCCTCCTTATATATGTTGAAGGGGCGGGTTACATGTGGAGTCCAACTCAGACTTTAACTTAAACTATTTTGACTTCCTTTCCTGGGCTTCTTAACGTCTGCCGGTTTAACATTGTCTGTCGGTTTAACGTTGTCTGCCGGTTTAATATTGTCTGCCGGGTTATGATTGTCTGCCGGTTTAACATTGTCTGCCGGTTTATGATTGACTTAACACCTGTCAGTGCTACCATCTGTCTTGACTCTGTCTTAACTCTCCGCCGGTTTACCATCCGCCGGATTATCAAGTCCTAGCCGGATCATACCGCGGGGTATATCCCCGACATATCCGGTTTGTGACTCAGAGTCATCTGGATTAGTGTAAAAGCTTGAATCGACGTAACCATTTACGACGAGCTCTTTGTCACCTCCATAAATGAGAAATATATCCTTTGTCCCTTTTAGGTACTTCAGGATGTTCTTGACCGCTGTCCAGTGATCCACTCCTGGATTACTTTGGTACCTCCCTGCTAAACTTATAGCAAGGCACACATCAGGTCTGGTACACAGCATTGCATACCTGATAGATCCTATGGCTAAGGCATTGGGAATGACTTTCATTTTCTCTCTATCTTCTGCAGTGGTCGGGCATTGAGTCTTACTCAACTTCACACCTTGTAACATAGGCAAGAACCCTTTCTCTGACTGATCCATTTTGAACTTCTTCAAAGCTTTATCAAGGTATGTGCTTTGTGAAAGTCCAATTAGGTGTCTTGATCTATCTCTATAGATTTTGATGCCTAATATATAAGCATCTTCACCAAGGTCTTTCATTGAAAAATTCTTATTCAAGTATCCTTCTATGCCATCCAGAAATTCTATATCATTTCCAATCAACAATATGTCATACACATATAATATCAGAAATTCTACAGAGCTCCCACTCACTTTCCTGTAAATATAGGCTTCTCCAAAGGTCTGTATAAAACCATATGCTTTGATCACCTCATCAAAGCGTATATTCCAACTCTGAGATGCTTGCACCAGTCCAAAGATGGATCGCTGGAGCTTGCACACATTGTTAGCACATTTAGGATCGACAAAACCTTCTGGTTGCATCATATACAACTCCTCTTTTAGGTATCCATTCAGGAATGCCGTTTTGACATCCATTTGCCAGATTTCATAATTATAAAATGCGGCAATTGCTAACATGATTCAGACAGACTTAAGCATCGCTACGGGTGAGAAAGGCTCATCGTAGTCAACTCCTTGAACTTGTCGAAAACCTTTCGCAACAAGTCGAGGTTTGTAGACAGTAACATTACCGTCGGCGTCGGTCTTCCTCTTGAAGATTTATTTATTTTCAATGGCTTGCTGATCATCGGGCAAGTCAACCAAAGTCCACACTTTGTTTTCATACATGGATCCCATCTCAGATTTCATGGCCTCAAGCCATTTCGCGGAATCTGGGCTCATCATCGCTTCCTCATAGTTCGTAGGTTCATCATGGTCTAGTAACATGACTTCCAGAACTGGGTTGTCGTACCACTCTGGTGCGGAACGTACTCTGGTTGACTTACGAGGTTCAGTAGTAGCTTGATTCGAAGTTTGGTAACCCACAAGTGTAGGGGATCAGTTGTAGCCTCTATCGATAAGTAAGAGTGTCGAACCCAACAAGGAGCTAAAGGTAGAACAAATATTCCCTCAAGTTCTATCGACCACCAATACAACTCTACGCACGCTTAATGTTCGCTTTACCTAGAACATGTATGAAACTAGAAGTACTTTGTAGGTGGTTTTGGATAGGTTTGCAAGATAATAAAGAGCGCGTAAATAAAAAGTAGGGGCTGTTTAGATAAAGAAGCAATATAGTTAGTAATAGCGAGTGTGGAAAGTGGTGGTAGGAGTTGCAAAATTTCCCCTAAGCAATTGACTACGTTACTAGACCGATAGCAAGTTTTATGTGGGAGAGGCCTCTGCTAGCATGTCATCCCTGACTTGGAATTCTATGCACTTATGATTGGAACTATTAGCAAGCATCCGCAACTACTAACGTCCATTAAGGTAAAACCCAACCATAGCATTAAGATATATTGACCCCCCTTCAATCTCGTATGCATCAATTTCTACGCTAGGTTGAAGCATATGTCACTCTTGCCCTCCAATATGTAGTCCTATCAACATACAACTAACCCCATGGTGTGATCCACGCGCACGCTCATATGATGGTGATAACCCTCAACCGTAAGGGACCGAGATAGTCTTCGCGGGTAAGAATAACCCAATTTATAGATTCGACACATGGGGAGCCAAAGAGTATTTATAAGCTTTGATAGTTGAGTTGTCAATTCAACCGCACCTGAAATATACTTACTTGCAACAAAAGATAAGTGGTAACGGTGATATGATAGTGATGGTGGTGACAGCAAAAGTGAACAGCAAAAGTAACAACTAATAACCAGCAGGATTGAAACACTGTAGGCTAGGGAGATGGATGGTTGGGCGCTGCATGGATGAGACACATCATGAATCTAACTTGGGGCAAGGCACACAGAAAAGTAATGATCATCTAGGCAAATATCAAACATTAGGCATGTATCCCACAGGTAGTTGTATGTGCTTGCAATAAGAACTTGCACAACATCTTTTGTCCTACCATCCCGCTACGAACGGGGCCAAAAGGAACTTATGGAGATTAAGGTGCTCCTGTCAAAGAGCACCGGAACAAAGCAATAAATGTTGGAAATATGCCCTAGAGGCAATAATAAATTGGTTATTATTATATTTCCTTGTTCACGATAATCGTTTATTATCCATGCTAGAATTGTATTGATAGGAAACTCAGATACATGTGTGGATACATAGACAAACACCATGTCCCTAGTAAGCCTCTAGACGACTAGCTCGTTGATCAATAGATGGTTACGGTTTCCTAACCATGGACATTGGATGTCGTTGATAACGGGATCACATCATTAGGAGAACGATGTGATGGACAAGACCCAATCCTAAGCCTAGCACAGATCGTGTAGTTCGTATGCTAAAGCTTTTCTATATGTCAAGTATCTTTTCCTTAGACCATGAGATTGTGCAACTCCCGGATACCGTAGGAATGCTTTGGGTGTACCAAACGTCACAACGTAACTGGGTGGCTATAAAGGTGCGCTACAGGTATCTCCGAAAGTGTCTGTTAGGTTGGCACGAATCGAGACTGGGATTTGTCACTCCGTATGACGGAGAGGTATCTCTGGGCCCACTCGGTAGGACATCATCATAATGTGCACAATATGTGATCAAGGAGTTGATCACGGGATGATGTGTTACGGAACGAGTAAAGAGACTTGCCGGTAACGAGATTGAGCAAGGTATCGGTATACCGACGATCGAATCTCGGGCAAGTGCTATACCGATAGACAAAGGGAAACGTATACGGGATTGATTGAATCCTTGACATCGTGGTTCATCCGATGAGATCATCGTGGAACATGTGGGAGCCAACATGGGTATCCAGATCCCGCTGTTGGTTATTGGCCGGAGAGTTGTCTCGGTCATGACTACATGGTTCCCGAGCCCGTAGGGTCTACACACTTAAGGTTCGATGACGCTAGGGTTATAGGGAAAGAATGTACGCGGTTACCGAATGTTGTTCGGAGTCCCGGATGAGATCCCGGACGTCACGAGGAGTTCCGGAATGGTCCGGAGGTAAAGATTCATATATGGGAAGTCCTGTTTTGGTCACCGGAAAAGTTTCGGGCGATATCGGTAATGTACCGGGACCACCGGGAGGGTCCCGGGGGTCCACCAGGTGGGGCCACCAGCCCCAGAAGGCTACGTGGACTAAGTGTGGGAGGGGACCAGCCCCAAGGGGGCTGGTGCGCCCCCCCACCAAGTCCCAGGGCGCCCCAAGAGGGGAGGGGGGCAAACCCTAAGGCAGTTGGGCCCTAGGGCCCAATAGTGGTGCGCCTCCCCCTCTCTCCCCCTTGGCCGCCCCCTAGATGGGATCTAGGGCTGGCCGCACCCTAGGGGAGGGAAACCCTAAAGGGGGGCGCATCCCTCCCTTCCCCCTATATATATGTGAGGTTTTAGGGCTGTTGGACACACGAGAACGTCTCCCTCTTGGCGCAGCCCTACCTCTCTCCCTCCTCGTCTCTTGCAGCGCTTGGCGAAGCCCTGCTGGAGTCCCGCGCTCCTCCATCACCACCACGCCGTTGTGCTGCTGTTGGATGGAGTCTTCCCCAACCTCTCCCTCTCTCCTTGCTGGATCAAGGCGTGGGAGACGTCACCGGGCTGCACGTGTGAAGAACGCGGAGGCACCGTCCGTTCGGTGCTAGGATCTTCGGCGATCTGAATCGCGGCGAGTACGACTCCATCAACCGCGTTCTTGAACGCTTCCGCTTAGCGATCTACAAGGGTATGTGGATCCAACTCTCCCCTCGTAGATGCATCTCCTAGATTGATCTTGGTGAGCGTAGGAAAATTTTTGTTTCCCATGCTGCGTTCCCCAACAGTGGCATCATGAGCTAGGATCTTGCGTAGATGTTTTCACGAGTAGAACACAAAGGGGTTTGTGGGCGTTGATGTTTAGATTGCTTCCCTCCTTGGTCTTTCTTGATTCAGCGGTATTATGGGATGAAGCGGCCCGGACCAACTTTACATGTCCACGTACATGAGACCGGTTCCATCGACAGACATGCGACTTTTGTTGCATAAGATGGCTGGCGGGTGTCTGTCTCTCCTATCTTAGTTGAATCGGAATAGAGAAAGGCGGTCCTTGTAGAAGGTTAAATAGCAACTTAAATATCACCGTTGTGGCTTTGCGTAGGTAAGAAGCGTTCTTGCTAGATACCCATAGCAGCCACGTAAAACATGCAACAACAAATTAGAGGACGTCTAACTTGTTTTTGCAGGGTATGTATGTGATATGATATGGCCAATGACATGATGAGATATATTTTGATGTATGAGATGATCATGTTGTAAGAGTTAATATCGACTTGCATGTCGATGTATACGGCAACCGGCAGGAGCCATAGGGTTGTCTTTAATTTTTGTATGACCTGCGTGTCAATCATTAAGCGCTATGTAATGCTTTACTTTATCGCTAAACGGTAGCAATAGTAGTAAGAGCATGGTGGGCGCGCGACAACCCCGATGGCGACACGATGATGGAGATCATGATGATGGGGATCATGGTGTTACGCCGGTGACGATGGAGATCATGCCGGTGCTTTGGAGATGGAGATCAAAAGCACGAGTTGATGGCCATATCATGTCACTTATGATTTGCATGTGATGTTAATCCTTTTATGCATCTTATTTTGCTTAGGGCGGCGGTAGCATTATAAGATGATCCCTCACTAAAATTTCAAGATGAAATTGTGTTCCCCCCGAGTGTGCGCCGTTGCGAAGGTTCGTCGTTTCGAAGCACCACGTGATGATCGGGTGTGATAGACTCTACGTTCGCATACAACGGGTGCAAGCCAGTTTTGCACATGCAGAACACTCGGGTTAGACTTGACGAGCCTAGCATGTACAGACATGGCCTCGGAACACGGAAGACCGAAAGGTCGAGCATGAGTCATATAGTAGATATGATCAACATGAAGATGTTCACCATTGACACCACCTCATCTCACGTGATGATCGGACTTGGGTTGGTGGATTTGGATCATGTCACGCTCGGATGACCAGAGGGATGTCAATTTGAGTGGGAGTTATAAGTAATTTGATTAGTTAAACTCACTTATCATGAACAATAGTCTAAGTTGTCTTCGCAAATTATGTAGTAGACCAATGACTGCGTTGTAGCTCCCTGTTTAATACGATCCTAGAGAAAGACTAAGTTGAAAGATATTGTAAGCAAGGATGCGGACTGGGTCCGTAGTCCGAGGAGTGTCCTCACTGCTGCACAGAAAGCTTACGTCTTTGATGCACCGCTCGATGTGCAAACCCCTACAACGTTGTCTGTGGATGTTGTGAACACCTGACAGAGACGTCCTGATGACTACTTGATAGTTTAGTGCACCATACTTTACGGCTTAGAATCGGGATTCCAATGACGTTTTGAACGCCATAGAACATATGAGATGTTCTAAGAGCTGAAATTGGGATTTCAGGCTCATGCCCGTGTTGAGAGGTATGAGACCTCTGACAAGTTCTTTTGCCAAAAAGATGGAGGAGAATAGCTCAACTAGTGAGCGTGTGCTCGGAATGTCTGGGTGCTGAAATCACTTGAACCAAGTGGGAGTTAATCTTCCAGGTGAGATAGTGGTTGACAGAATTCTCTAGACACTATCACCAAGCTACTAGAACTTCGTGATGAACTATGACATGCAAAGGATGGAGATGATCCCGGTGCTGTTAGCGGTTCTTAGTACCGCAAAAGTAGAAATCAAGAAGGAGCATCAAGTGTTGATGGTTTAGCAAGACCACTGGTTTCAAAAGGGGCAAGGGCTAGAAGGGAAACTTCATGAATGGCAAACCAGTTGTCGCTCTAATGAGGGAACCTAAGGTTGCACCCAAATCTCGAGACTAAGTGCTTCGATTGTAAGGGTAACGGTCACATGGTAGCGGAACCACCCCAAATACATGGTAGATATGATAGCTGGCAACTTCAACAAAGTATATTTGATATACGTGTTATTGATGTGTACCTTAGTAGTACTCCTTGTAGCACCTGGGTATTGGATACCGGTTCAGTTGCTACTATTAGTGACTTGAAGCAAAAGCTACGGACTGAACGGAGACTAGCTAAGGGCGAGGTGACGATGTGTGTTGGAAGTGTTTCCAAGGTTGATGAGATCACCATCGCACACTTCCTCTATTTTCGAGATTAGTGTTGAACCTAGATAAATGTTATCAGGTGTCTACGTTGAGCATGAAAATGATTAGATCATGTTCATCGCAATACGGTTATTCATTTAAATTAGAGAATAATGGTTATTCTGTTTACATGAATAATACCTTTATGGTCATGCACCCAATGGTTCGTTGAATCTCGATCATGGTAATACACATAATGATAATATTAATGCCAAAAGATGTAGAGTTAATAATGATAGTACCACTTTCTTGTGGCACTGCCGCTTAGGTCATTTTGGCATAAAATGCATGAAGAAACTCCATGCTGATGGACGTTTGGAGTCACTTGATTTTGAATCGCTTGACACATGCGAGCCATGCCTCATGGGCAGGATGACTGAGATCTCGTTTTCAGGTACAATGAAACGGGTAAGTGACTTATTGGAAATCATACATGCTGATGTATGTGATCCAATGAGAATTAAGGCGTGTGGTGGATATCGTTATTTTCTCATCTTCACTGACGATTTGAGTAGATATGGTATATTTACTTAATGAAGCAAAAATCTGAAACGTTTGAAAGGTTCAAAAATTTCAGAGTGAAGATTAAGAATCATCATAACAAGAAGATCATGTTCCTACGATCTGATCAAGGGGATATTATCTGAATTATGAGTTTGGCAATCACTTAAGACATTGTGGAATTGTTTCGCAGTTGAAGTCCCCTGGAACACCACAGCGTAATGGTGTGTCCGGACATCGTAATCGAACCTTATGAGATATGGTGCGATCTATGGTGTATCTTACCGATCTACCGCTATTATTTTGAGGTTATGCATTAGAGACAGCTGCATTCACTTTATATAGGGCACCATCTAAGTCCGTTGAGACGACGTCGTATGGTTTGGCAAGAAACCAAAGTTGTCGTTTTCTTAAATGTTTGGGGCTGCGATGCTTATGGCTTCAGCCAGGAAAGCTCGAACCCAAAGCGGACAAATACATCTTCATGGAATACCCACTGGTAACGGTTGGGTATACCTTCTATCTCAGATCCAAGGACAAAATGTTTGTCGCTAAGAACGGGTCCTTTCTCGAGAAGGAGTTTCTCTCGAAAGAATTGAGTGGGAGGAAGATAGAACTTGATGAGGTTGTCAAACCCTCACTTCAACCGGAGAGTAGTGCAACACAGAAAGATGTTTCTGTGGAATCTACAACAGTTGAAGAGGAAACTAATGATAGTGATCATGAAGCTCCAGATCAAGTTGCTATCGAACCTCGTAGGTCGACAAGGATAAGTACTACTCCTGAGTGGTACGGTGATCCTGTCTTAGATGTCATGTTGTTGGACAACAATGAACCTACGAACTATGGAGAAGCGATGGTGGGCCCATATTCCGACAAATGGTTAGAAGCCAATAAATCCGAGATAAGATCCATGTATCAAAACAAAGTATGGACTTTGGTGGACTTGCCCTATGATCGGCAAGCCATTGAGACAAATGGATCTTTAAGACTAAGACGGACGTAGACGGTAATGTCACCGTCTATGAAGCTCGACTTGTGGCGAAGAGTTTTCCACAAGTTCAAGGAGTTGACTACGATGAGATTTTCTCACCCGTAGCGATGCTTAAATCCGTCGGAATCATGTTAGCATTAGCTGCATTTATGAAATCTGGCAGATGGATGACAAAACAAGTTTCCTTACCAATTTTCGTAAGGAAAGGTTGTATGTGATACAATCAGAAAGGTTTTGTCGATCCTAAGGATGCTAAAAGATATGCTAGCTCCAGCGATCCTTCCATGGACTAGAGCAAGCATCTCGGAGTCGGAATATACACTTTGATGGAGTGATCAAAGTTTTTGGGTATACAAAGTTTGTTGGAAACTTGTATTTGCAATAAAGTGAGTGGGAGCACTACAACATTTCTGATAAGTATATGTGAATGACATATTGTTGATCCGAAATGATGTAGAATTTCTGGAAAGCATAAAGGGTTGTTTGAAATGAGTTTTTCAAAGGAAGACCTGGATAAAGCTGCTTACATATTGGGCATCAAGATCTATACAGATAGATCAAGACGCCTGATTAGACTTTCAAAGAGCACACACCTTGTCATATTTTTGAAGGAGTTCAAAATAGATCAGTCAAAGAAAGAGTTCTTACCTGAGTTGTAAGGTGTGAAGTTGAGTAAGACTCAAAGCTTGACCACGGCAGAAGAAAGAGGAAGGACGAAGGTCGTCCCCTATGGTTTTGTCATAGGCTCTATACAGTATGCCATGCTAACTACCGCACCTGATGTGTGCCTTGCCACATGTCTGGCAAGAGGGTACAAAGGTGATCCAGGAGTGGATTACTAGATAGTGGTCAAAATTATCCTTAGAGGAATAAGGAAATGTTTCTCGACTATGGAGGTGATAAAGAGTTCGACGTAAAGGGTTACGTCGATGCAAGCTTAACACCTATCCGGATAACTCTAAGTGGAGATACCGGATACGTATAATGGAGCAACAGTTTGAAATAGCTCCAAGTGGAACGTGGTAGCAGCATCTACGATATGACATAAAGTTTTGCGAAGTACATAGGGATCTGAATGTTGCAGACCCGTTGACTACAACCTCTCTCACAAGCATAACATGATCAAACCCAGAACTCATTGAGTGTTAATCACATATTGATGTGAACTAGATTACTGACTCTAGTGAACTCTTTGGATGTTAGTCACATGGCGATGTGACCTATGAGTGTTAATCACATGGCGATGTGAACTAGATTATTGACTCTAGTGCAAGTGGGAGACTGTTGGAAATATGCCCTAGAGGCAATAATAAATTGGTTATTATTATATTTCCTTGTTCACGATAATCGTTTATTATCCATGCTAGAATTGTATTGATAGGAAACTCAGATACATGTGTGGATACATAGACAAACACCATGTCCCTAGTAAGCCTCTAGACGACTAGCTCGTTGATCAATAGATGGTTACGGTTTCCTAACCATGGACATTGGATGTCGTTGATAACGGGATCACATCATTAGGAGAATGATGTGATGGACAAGACCCAATCCTAAGCCTAGCACAGATCGTGTGGTTCGTATGCTAAAGCTTTTCTATATGTCAAGTATCTTTTCCTTAGACCATGAGATTGTGCAACTCCCGGATACCGTAGGAATGCTTTGGGTGTACCAAACGTCACAACGTAACTGGGTGGCTATAAAGGTGCGCTACAGGTATCTCCGAAAGTGTCTGTTAGGTTGGCACGAATCGAGACTGGGATTTGTCACTCCGTATGACGGAGAGGTATCTCTGGGCCCACTCGGTAGGACATCATCATAATGTGCACAATATGTGATCAAGGAGTTGATCACGGGATGATGTGTTACGGAACGAGTAAAGAGACTTGCCGGTAACGAGATTGAGCAAGGTATCGGTATACCGACGATCGAATCTCGGGCAAGTGCTATACCGATAGACAAAGGGAAACGTATACGGGATTGATTGAATCCTTGACATCGTGGTTCATCCGATGAGATCATCGTGGAACATGTGGGAGCCAACATGGGTATCCAGATCCCGCTGTTGGTTATTGGCCGGAGAGTTGTCTCGGTCATGACTACATGGTTCCCGAGCCCGTAGGGTCTACACACTTAAGGTTCGATGACGCTAGGGTTATAGGGAAAGAATGTACGCGGTTACCGAATGTTGTTCGGAGTCCCGGATGAGATCCCGGACGTCACGAGGAGTTCCGGAATGGTCCGGAGGTAAAGATTCATATATGGGAAGTCCTGTTTTGGTCACCGGAAAAGTTTCGGGCGATATCGGTAATGTACCGGGACCACCGGGAGGGTCCCGGGGGTCCACCAGGTGGGGCCACCAGCCCCAGAAGGCTACGTGGACTAAGTGTGGGAGGGGACCAGCCCCAAGGGGGCTGGTGCGCCCCCCCACCAAGTCCCAGGGCGCCCCAAGAGGGGAGGGGGGCAAACCCTAAGGCAGTTGGGCCCTAGGGCCCAATAGTGGTGCGCCTCCCCCTCTCTCCCCCTTGGCCGCCCCCTAGATGGGATCTAGGGCTGGCCGCACCCTAGGGGAGGGAAACCCTAAAGGGGGGGCGCATCCCTCCCTTCCCCCTATATATATGTGAGGTTTTAGGGCTGTTGGACACACGAGAACGTCTCCCTCTTGGCGCAGCCCTACCTCTCTCCCTCCTCGTCTCTTGCAGCGCTTGGCGAAGCCCTGCTGGAGTCCCGCGCTCCTCCATCACCACCACGCCGTTGTGCTGCTGTTGGATGGAGTCTTCCCCAACCTCTCCCTCTCTCCTTGCTGGATCAAGGCGTGGGAGACGTCACCGGGCTGCACGTGTGAAGAACGCGGAGGCACCGTCCGTTCGGTGCTAGGATCTTCGGCGATCTGAATCGCGGCGAGTACGACTCCATCAACCGCGTTCTTGAACGCTTCCGCTTAGCGATCTACAAGGGTATGTGGATCCAACTCTCCCCTCGTAGATGCATCTCCTAGATTGATCTTGGTGAGCGTAGGAAAATTTTTGTTTCCCATGCTGCGTTCCCCAACAATAAACTCAATGGATACATGGAATCCTCAAATTATGGACCATCCCCTTTGGTGTCCCAAGCTGTCACCTTTGGGATCGCCGGTTCCGGACCATGATAGGTGCAAACAACTCACAGATAGGATCAAGAACACAAATATATTCATGCAAACACATAGGGTTCAGATCTGAAAACATGGCACTCGGGCCCAAAGTGACAAGCATTAAGAGCAACAAGTTGAAGCAAAGATGATAAACACCAAAGTAGATGATAGGCAACATGCCCCCAATAATCTGATAAACTATTACATGATCTAACTCATCCAATCCCTACCATCCCCTTTGCCTACAGCAGGGAATTACTCACACATGGAAGGAGAAGTCATGGAGGGAGGATGGAGTGGTGATGATGATGACGATGGCGACGATCTCCCCTCTCCGGAGGCCAAATCAGCCTCCAGATTAGCCCTCCCGAAGAAGAACAGAGGGTGGCGGCGGCTCCGCGACGGAAACTGGAAAAACGACCTCTGTTCTGGGGTTTCCTCGCCACGGGAATAAATAGGAGCCAAGGTAGGGCACCAGAGGGGGGAGGACCCTCCCAGGCGGCCTCCTGGCGCGGCCAGGGGTGGGGCCGCGCCAGCAGGGCGCCTGGGGCCCCCCTGGCTGCCCTCTGGCCCCACTTCTGGCACAATGGCCCTTCGGGTGCGTGGATTTTCTATGATTTTTCTTTGAATTTTCTGAGACACCTAAAAATCCATTTTCCTGCACACAATAAAACCATACATGCAGCTCTGCTGAAAACAGCGTCAGTCCGGGTTAGTTTAGTTCAAATCATGCAAGAATGAGGGCAAAACAATAGCAAAAGTGTTTGGAAAAGTAGATACGTTTGAGACGTATCAACTCCCCCAAGCTTAGCATATTGCTTGTCCTCAAGCAATTCAGTTCAACGAACTGGACGCGACAAAGAAAACTTTGACAAACTCTTTTGCTTCATTAGATGTATATAAGCATGTACTACGAAAAGAGTCTAGCAAGTATTGAAACAATGCTATGAGGACAATGCACGAAGCAATCCTTCTTTCAAGTGACCAATCACAAATAACTAAAAGTAAATAATATGCTACTGAAAATCAAGACAAGATTACATTGCACATAGCTTGAACATACTAGAGTGGTATCTCGCTAGCCTCCATGAGTGAAGCAAAACATAAATGCAGAAACTCCTCCAGAGTTTTAAACGAGACTAGAACTAAGAATTTCAGAATAAATAATACCGCAAGCATGCAGAAGACAATGTAATACTTTGGGACAATGCACATTACACTCAGAATGACAATTATGCTCTCCTAGTTGGTGCTTTGAAGAAAGAAGGTGGAGACTCTCGAACCGTGGAATTTGATGGCGAGGTTGAAAACCCGTGGTTGGAAGCAAAGACTAAACATGTACCAGAGCTCTTGGTTTTGAAAACAGAGGTAAAAATGATTTTGGGAGGTGCATATTTCGTCAACGAATGCTAGTAGACAACCCAATCACTTCTTATGCTAGACATGTTTCAAGGAACGGCTCCCAAGATGGGGACGATCACATCCCCTTAATCTCCTTTATTTATCACTACCAAAGTTTTCTGATTTCTCATAAACAAAGCATGAAGGAGGGTTTGTTGGTTGTGATTATCTTTTGTGAGCTGGGCGCACTCATGCCAGTCCCTCCTCGTATTAGGGGTTTGCAGATTAGACATGCAATCCCGGGATAAAACATGTCCAACATAAGAAGATCATGAATTACCTACTACTTCCTCATGAGCTAAAACAGAGGCACAAAACAGGAGTAAATTTGAATAATTTCGAGATGGTACAGGAAAGTCTTCGTTAGGATGGCCGGTAAATACCACATAGGAAGGTATGGTGGACTCATATGGAATAACTGGTTTTAAAGGATTTGGATGCACAAGCAGAATTGCGCTTAGTGCGAGCGAAGGCTAGCAAGAGACTGTGAAGCGACCAACTAGAGAGCAATAACGGTCATAATCATGCAAAGCGACAAAGCAACATTGAATTGGGCATGAAAGTGATATAACTATTCTGAAACTCAAAGATCATCAAGGCAAAGAAGACTTTTTAGTCTTAAACATGTGTAAACATGTGCCAAGTCAATCCAAGAATTCTCCAAAGGGAAATACCACCTTAGTATACCAAACTATGAACAATGCAATGCATGTAAATCATTTCAATAACACATTATATACTCTAGCTATTTGAGATTAGCCACAAGGAAAGCATGAACCACTGGGAAAGCATTGTAAACATAGCACTATGTCGCTACAAGCTGGTCTCTAGATCATAAGTACAGGCATATCACAAAAGTAGAAACAAGAAGAGTTCATACCGGTTTTCCTTGTTGCTTCCCTTCCGTCGATCTTCGTCATTACTGCCTTGTCACTTGCACGATCGAACGTAGGAAATATAATTAAATGCCATCACGGACTCGAGCTGAACTCTGAAAACAAAGCAAACTAAAGAGAGAAAGGAAATCTTTTTGGGTTTTTTCAAAGGTTGAACGAAAGCAAAAGAAAGAGAAAATCTTTTTATTGTTTTTGCAAAGAAAGAACAAAGAAGAACAGGCAAAAACTACGAAAAGATCAAAGTGAACAAAAATAAAACGGATAATACAATGGAAAAGTGAGAAGGGCACGTACTCCCCCAAGCTTAGGCTTTTGGCCTAAGTTGGTAGTAACTACTGCCCCCAGGAGCCTCCTGCTCCGGGGTGGTACTGGTGAGTCCAAGGGTCGTATAAGGATTCCGGCGCGTACACCGAAGTCCTCGGATCCTCCCATGAAGAAGGGTCCGCACTCCAAGCAGAGGAAGACCCTTCACCAAACTGGGTGACGGTCTCCCACTGAAAAGGTGGTAACTCACCGTGCTCCTCCTCGTCGGGCACAACCCCCTCCATGGGCTTATGAAACTGATGCTGGTCCATGAACTCATCGAACTGGATAACATCAAAGGACCATCCGTTCCTGCGAGAAAAATCAAGCAAAAGAGGTGCAGGTAGACGGATCTTGCGTTCCGCGGTAGTTCCAAAACGCAAGATATAAACAAGGTTACCAAACTCATAAGTCATGGTAACAAACTTATGCCTTTTCATAGCAGCAAGATCAAAACTTAAATAAGTAAAAGGCTTATCATCAGGGTGTGGGGTGCCTTTAAGATACTCTAAGATAAGTGTGGCATAAACGCCACCAAATAAATCTCCCTTGTTACCGTTCATAGCAAGGCGTCGAGCAATTAAGGCACCCACATTATAATCAAACCTCCCTGAGAGGGCGGTTGCCAGGATAGCAATATCCGGTGCAGAAATGCTGCTCGTGTTGTCACGAGCTAACACCCCTCTAGCAACATAATACGCAAAATACCTGATGTGAGGGACTAAGATGCTGGAGATTTTTGACCGATGAATATCCCTCGTATCCATGCTGCAGAGAGAGTTGAAGACGGTTCTCAGCTCGGAGGGCTGAGAGGTCATCTTCGCCGTCCGCCCAACGTTTGGCACACCTAATATTTCACAAAACTTTTCCAAGGGCATGGTCAAAAGATTATTGTAAATTTTAAACTCAATAGAACCAGTATCAAGGTTATATCTAAAACTGTTAATGAAACCGGAGGTGAGTTTTTGATACTGAGCAACACGGCACGTGACGAGCCGTGTCAGACCTGCATTAGCACAAAGATTATAAAACTCATCCTTAATTCCTGCAGCTTCAAGGAATTCATCACATGGGAACATCATCGCACGTGCTGGATTTGTGTCTTCCAACAACTCTAGGGGCACATGATCTTCATTGTAGCTCACCCTAGCAGTCGAGGGTGAAGCTGCGGCTCTAGTAACTCGATCGGAGCACGCGGGCTTCTTCTTCTCAAGCCACCCCTTTACCCTTCCTAACAAACTCATTTCTGATTTTTTTGGCAAATTACAAAAACAAGGATTTAAACAAAGTGGGTTAAGGCAAACTACTCAACTCACTTACCTAAGGCATAAACTTGCATCAAAACTTGGAAAATAAATTTCTACACATACATGCAAGCTCATCTAAACAGCACCAAGAACTACTAAATACTCACAAATGAAGCCACCAACCAAAAATCTAATTGGAGGGGTGGAGGAGTTACATACCAGGGAGTATTTGTTCAAAATCTCAGCTCGAATGATAGGCTGTAGAGAGAGATCGAAAATTGCCTCCAAGAACAGCAAGAACGCAAGAACAGGTGCAGAACTCGTGTTTTCGGAGAGAAAGAGAGAGAGAGGAAGAAGACTCACCTGGAGGCGGGACCTGTGGGCCCCAGGCGCCCTATGGGCGCGGCCAGGGGGCAGGCCGCGCCAGCTGGCCGCCTGGCCCACTGGTAGCCCCCTGGTCAGCCCCAGGTGCCTCTGGGTCACTCCCGGCATGGAAATTTTAATTTTTATTTTTCTGGAATTTTTCTGAAAACTTTACTATTGTAATTTTTTCGAAGTTCAAAAAGCTGCAAAACTTTCTGAAAACTTAAAGCAGTGATTAGTATTGTGAAGCTTCAAAAACACAAACACTTGGTACAGCAAGGAGAACAAAAGCTAAAACAAATGAAAACATAACAAGCTCAACTTTTTACCTATATAAAACATGCTCACTAGTAAGGTTGATCAAGTCTTACCAACAAACCGGCGATATATAGAGCAAAAAGTCCCACCTCTTACGAAGTGATCATTGCACCTTTACTTTAATGGACATTGTCCCCACCATAATAGTTTTGTATTTGTGGTGCACATGTAGTGGACAGTCCCATTCTCCAATCTTCACGGTCTCGATATTTTCTATAGAGTTGAGGCCATGCCTCTTGTCGGTCTTCTTTGGAAAATACACCGTGTGTTCTTTATCATTCACATTGAAGGTAACCTTTCCTTTATTGCAATCAATAATAGCACCTGCGGTGTTAAGAAAAGGTCTACCAAGAATAATGGACATGCTCCCATCCTCGGGCATGTCAAGCACGACAAAATCAGTAAGGATCAAACAATTAGCAACTTCTATGGGAACATCCTCAAAAATACCTATCGGGACGGCCGTTGACTTGTCAGCCATCTGAAGAGAGATATCTGTAGGAATTAGTTTCTCTAAACAAAGCCTCTTGTAAAGAGAGAAAGGCATAGCACTCACTCCTGCTCCAAGATCACATAAAGCAGTTTTGACATAATTATTCTTTATGGAGCAAGGAATGGTGGGTATACCTGGATCACCAAGCTTCTCAGGAATCTTGCCACTGAAAGAGTAGTTAGCAAGCATAGTAGATATTGCTTCATTAGGAACTTTTCTTTTATTAGTAACAATATCTTTCATATATATTGAATAGGAAGGTAACTTAATAGCATCAGTCAAAGGGATTTGAAGAAAAAGAGGTTTCATCCACTCACAAAAATTATTGTAACGCTCTTCTTCTTTAGATTTGAGAGACTTACCTGGAAAGGGCATGGGTTTTTGTATCCATGGTTCTCTTTCCTTCCCATGTCTTCTTGCGATGAAGTCTTCTCTAGTGTACTTCTTGCGTTTGTCAGGTGCTTCTTCTTCTCGAACTTCAGGCGGATCATTCTTCTCCTTATCCTTATCTTCTGGTTCGGCACCGTCTTCAGTCTCAGCATCGGAGGTAGATATACTGTTGGGATCAACATCTGGCTCTTCACTTGTAATAGGATCATTGGAATTGTCAGCCTCCTTGTGTTTCTTCTTCTTCTTCTTCTTTGGAGAGCCAACAATTTCTTCTTCCTGCATTTGAGAATCTTGCTCGATTCTCCTCGGATGCCCCTCTGGATAGAGAGGATCTTGAGTGCTAGTTCCTCCTTGGGGTCTTAATCCCGAAGGCCTGTAAATCATCTTGTTTGGTATTGTTAGCAAGCAAATCTTTTTGCACATTAGAAATTTGTTCAAGCTGAGTTTGAACCATATGAAAATGCTTCACAAGACATTTAACATCATTAACTGTTCTACCTAGAACATCAAGCACACTTTTGATAGCAAGGGAATTATCATGCAATTGACTTTGTATCCTCTCATTAAAATGACTTTGCTTCATAATAAAATTATCAAGCTCATCTAAACATTGATCAGGAGGCTTACCATGAGGGATGTCACTTGCGTTGAAATCTAAAAGAGAGTGTACCTCTACCATAGGAGGGTGAGTGGTAGGCTCACACAACTTCTCAATAGGGGGTAGATTCTTCACGTCTTCAGTTTTAATACCCTTCTCTTTAATAGACTTCTTTGCTTCTTGCATATCTTCGGGGCTTAGAACAAGCATGCCCCTCTTCTTTGGTGGTGGAGGTGGTTCAGGGACGGACCAATCTTCATGGTTTTTGGCAATCCTGCCCATCAATTCTTCTGCATCGTCCGGTGTTCTTTTCCTGAAAACACAACCAGCACAACTATCCAAATAGGACCTGGATTCATCAGTTAGACCAGCATAAAATATATCGATTAGTTCATTCTTAGGGACTCCATGTCCTGGTCTAGCCTGGATCAGACTACAGTACCTCCCCCAAGCTTTAGGGAGGTGCTCATCCTGCAAATGTTTAAAGTTATAAATTCTTTATAAAGCAGCATGTTACATATGAGCACGAAAGTACTTATCAACAAAAGAGTGAGCTAAGTCTTGAGAGGACTCTTAATGGAACAACATGGTAGTGCATCATACCATGTTTTAGCACCTTCCTTCAAAGAGAAAGGAAGAAGCTTAGTCACATAAAAGTTTCGTATCTTTTCATTCATGGTAAACAAGCCTCCCAACTCAGTGAGTTTGGTCAGGTGTGCAATAGCATCATCATTTTCTCTGCCATAAAAGGGGTCAGCTTCAACCATAGATATAAGTGAAAGATCAACAGAGAAATCATAATCAGGATCATTGATGCATATAGGAGATGTAGCAAATTCAGGATCAGGAACAGTCTTGTTCTTCAAGGAGTGTTTTTCAAGCAGCTTCTTAATAGCTTCAGGGTCAGAGTCGGCAAACTCTGTCAGTTCCCTGCATAAATCATCATCAAGCATAATGTAATCATCATCAAGGAGTCTCTCCTTGAGTTTACTCAAATAAGGATAATCATAAGTTCCACCAATAGGGTAGCGAGTAACAGGAATTTCAATTCCAGATTTTTATGCAGCAGCAGCGATATGTTTCTGTAGGATCGAAAGTAGGTCTAGAGGGGGGGTGATTAGACTACTTGACAATATAAAAAATCTGCCTTTAGATCATGCAATGTTTTTGGCAGTTTCACAAACAAGATCAGTTCAAGTAACACCCTACACATGCAATTCTAGAGTTTATGCAGCGGAAAGTAAATTGCACATGTAAAAGAGAAGTGGAGAAGATCAAACGCAGTTTGGTGACACGGAGATTTTTGTCGTGGTTCCGATAGGTGGTGCTATCGTACATCCACGTTGATGGAGACTTCAACCCACGGAGGGTAACGGCTGCGCGAGTCCACGGAGGGCTCCACCCACGAAGGGTCCACGAAGAAGCAACCTTGTCTATTCCATCACGGCCTACGCCCACGGAGGACTAGCCTTACTCGGGGTAGATCTTCACGAAGTAGGCGATCTCCTTGCCCTTACAAACTTCTTGGTTCAACTCCACATCACGACGGAGGCTCCCAAGCGACACCTAACCAATCTAGGAGGCACCACCCCCAAAAGGTAATAGACGGTGTTGATGATGATGAACTCCTTGCTCTTGTGCTTCAAGTGATAAACTCCCCAACACTCAACTCTCCTCACTGATATGGCTGTGGTGGAAGAAAGATTTGAGTGGAAAGCAACTTGGGAAGGCTAGAGATCAAGTTTCATATGGTAGGAATGGAATGGCTTGATCTCAACACAAGGGTAGGTGGTTCACTTCTCAGAAAGTGTATGGTAGGAATGGTAGTACTTTCTGATGGCTCTCCTCACGAATGAGGAGGGGGTGGAGGGGTATATATAGCCTCCACACAAAATCCAACCGTTACACACACATTTGACCAATCTCGGTCAGACCGAAGTGAAAACTCGGTTAGACCGAAAGTTCAAATATAGTGAACGTTGGGATTTTCGGTGGGACCGGAAATACCATCTCGGTGAGACCGAAAGTGTTACAGATATGAACGTTGGAGATTTCGGTGAGACCGAGAATACCATCTCGGTGAGACCGAAGTGAGTCAAAGGTTAGGGTTTGCCATCTCGGTGAGACCGAAATATAAACTCGGATATTCCGAATTGATGTCAACTGATCACAGAAGGTTGGCAGCCCTTTTTCGGTGAGACCGAAACTCAGAATCGGTGTGACCGAGAATTTAGGGTTTGGAGAAACAACTGAAGTGGTTCATCTCGGTGGGACTGAGTTGGAGAAATCGGTGTGACCGAGATTACTTATGGGTGTGTGTTAAGTAGTGAATAGTGCTGATAGTTGAGGGAGTTAGATCACCAAGCACTTGAGCAACGAGAACATTAACACAACCTCATCCCCTTTTAATAGTATTGGCTTTCCTATGGACTCAATGTGATCTTTGATCACTAAACCAAAAATGGAGTCTTGAGCTTTTGCCAATGCTTGTCTTAGCATTTTGAGGGGTCCACTTCTTCAGACATTTCCATACCCACATCATCGAACTTTTCTGAAATGATTCTCAAGAGAATATTAGTTCAATGATATATATATGTTGTTATTAATTACCAAAACCACCCGGGGATTAGTTGCACTTTCAATCTCCCCCTTTTTGGTAATTGATGACAACATATAGATCAAAGCTTCGACAAAAGATATAATCAATGAATAATATCGTCGCTTTGAGAAGTATGTGATAAACAAGAGCTCCCCCTAAATTTGTGCATTATTTAAAATTTGCGTTTGAATGCAAATGCACAATCGATTAGGATTATGGGTCACTCTTCCATGTCACATACATCTTGGTGGAGCGCACAAAATGATAAGAATGAATAACATGCACTCAATCACCAAGACAAGAGTAAATAGCCATACAATAAGAAATAGCATATGATAAACAATAAGCACACATTAAAGCATAGTATGACTAAGCACTCATTAAGGTAGCATCAAACGTAGTAGCAAGCACACTTAAAGTATCTGGAACCAAAAGAAACCAATGTATCTCAAGGAAAACGGCAAAAGAACGAAAAGACGAAGGAGCACTCTCTCTCTCGAAGCCCTATGATCTATAACAATTTCTCCCCCTTTGGCAACAAGTTACCAAAAAGTTCGAAAAGGTATAGAGCTAAACGTCACTGCGGGCTCGGCTGGCTGCTCCCGTCTGGGTCGATGTCGGTGTAGAGATAGCTGCGTCGGCGAAGACTTCTGCTGATGTCTGCGCTGGAGGAGTGGATGCTGGAGCTGAAGGAACTGCTGGAGCTGTAGCTGGTGCTGAAGTGGTAGCCCTGGAGTCTGTCACTGGGATAGCTGCAGACCTGGATCCTCTGGGAACCGGAGCAGTTTGGCGATGAGAGTCCTGGACTATATCATCCTGCATAAGCTCTGCTCTCTCCTGCCTAGTCTCCTCCATGTCTGCCTCAAGTTTGTTGACAAACACCTGAATCTCAGTCAGCTTCACGTCCAGAGCGTGGATCTTGTCCTCGACGATCCTCTCAAGGCTCTCCTGAGATTGCTCAATGCTGGCCAGGCGTTGTTCAATTCTCCGGGTTGCTTCAAGAATCTGATCTCCGAAGCTCTTTGGCTTAGCTGCTGCTGCTGCTGCCTCTCTGTCAGCTTTGGCTTTCTTTGCAGCTTCGATCTTGGCTTGCCCTTCAACTGAGGTGGGATCCTCTTCATCCATCACAACTACGTTGTCCTCATGCTCTGGCTGCAGTGGTAAGTGCTTCCTATCCAACATGAATTTGCCCGTGCCAAACTTGGCGTTGATAAGCATCTGTATCTGCGGTGCAAACCCACACGACCTCTTCTGGTCAGCTGCAGTCCTCTTAATGGTCTCTACCATCAAGTCCATCACCTTAAAAGGTGCCTTCTCATCGAGAATGTGTAGCATGTTGATAGAATAGCCTCGTATCATCCGGTGGTCACCTGACTTAGGCATCAAAGTATGCCTCAGGATAGTGTTAGTGGTGGTCAGACCTGCCTGGAGATAATACACTGAGCCGAGTTTCCATCCTTCCAAATCAGCAGCTGGGATCTCCTTGTACATATTCTTCATGGAATCATGACTCTTCTTAGGAATCCCATAGACATCAATGTCGTCCTCTCTCTGCACTGGAGCGTTCAGAAGTTCTGCCCATTCTGCAACAGTTGAAGAAAACCGTTGACCTTCAGTCATCCATGTGATCTTGCCATCGGGGTAGAAATGGGCTGTGGCATAGAACTGCATGATCATCTCGTCGTTCCATGCTGTCAGTTCTTGACCCACAAAGTCAGCAACTCCACATGCAGTAAAGCTCTCATGCACATGGGGAAAGAAGTCCCGATGCTCTCTGCTGTCAATGTACTTCCAGTCAACATACCTGGTGTCAGCAACAATGGGCTTCTTATCCATTAGCACGGTCTCATAGAAATCCTGCTGCTCTTTGGTGTGGAATCTGGGGTCCACAGCAGTCCTTCTTCTTACGGCATATGGATCAGATTGTCTCCATAGCCTGAGACCTTTGTCCTTCCTTGCCTTCATATCCTCAGCTTGAGGATGAGCATAAACAACTCTCTTCCTTTTGGAAGTCTTCTTCACCTTGCTTGGAGCTGGCTCTTCCAAGTTGAGCTTCTTGGCAACTGCAGACTGCTTCACTTTGCTCGTGCCTTTCTTTGGCTGCTGCCCTTGGAGCTCTTTGGCGACCACTTGCCTCTTTGGCTTGGAGGTAACTTCCTCAGCAACAAAATCGGAATCCTCAGAATCAGACGTTCTCTTCTTCCTGGTTCTCGTAGCAGCAGGAGGCAGACCACTAGGGGTGCTCCTCTCACCATCATCACTAGAGCTGCTAGCCTCAGGACTTGTACCTGCCTCTGGAATCTCAGCAAACGGTGATTCGGACCTGTTCTGGCTGTCACTGACATCTGACATGGCTGAAAGACCTGTGAATAGATAAGGTATAGGCAGAGTAGAAGAGTTATCACAACTGCAGAAGTTTTTGCAAAAAAAAATGAGTTAAAAACTTAGTTTTGAGTTTTCACAGAATGTATTTCGGTCAAACCGATTTCAAGTTTCGGTGTAACCGAAGTGTTCAACAGAGCCTACACACCACTTTCGGTCAGACCGAAATGGGTTTCGGTCCTACCGAAAAACTAGGGTTTCATAGAAACTTCACTTCGGACATTCCGATTTTCACAACTCGGTCAGACCGAACTGTGTAGTGCAATGGTCAGAGACCAAATCGGTCAGTCCGAGTTTCAGGAATCGGCTTCACCGAGATGCATTCCGTGGAAACCTAAACCTAAGAATTTTCCTCGAAACTAAACGATCTGAACAATGTATTGGGATCATATCAAACGTGGATTGAATCAGGGCAGTCCTATCATGCAAGAATCAGAAGTGGAGCATGAATAGGGATCGAGACACACCCTAACTTGGTGGTGTCCCTCTACGGCGGCAACGGAGGAGAAGATTACCGTTGACGGCGGCGGAGACCTGCGGCAAGGGCACACAGGCGACGATGGCGACGATCCTTAGATCAGGGCGGCGGCAGCAGGGGTCTTGGAGGGCGAACGGTTTGAAAGGAATAGATCGCGCGCAGCCCTCAGTATATATAACCCCGTACTGTCGGTGGGACCGAGTTGAAAAACTCGGTGTCACCGAGATGTATTTCTGCTGTGCAGTTACACATATCGGTCAGACCGAGATTTTGAACTCGGTTTCACCGAGATGAAACCTTGATCAATCTAAGTGTTTCGGTTGGACCGAGATTGAGAAGCCGGTCAGACCGAAATAGACTTAGAAGGTTTTGGAAGTCAGCCTTAGACGAATCGGTGGTTCCGAGTGCTCCTCACTCGGACTGTCCGAAAAAGACTTGTTCAAAGTTGTGATATAAGCATGAATAGATTTTTGAGATAAGAAAGCATAGATAGCTAGGGAAGGTGCTTAGGCATTCTTGTCCATCCATTTGGCCAGAAAAAGAAACCAAAACAATCAAAACAACAAATGGATGTCCTTGAATGGATAAAATCATGCATCCAACATGCTCACACAATAAGATAGCAACTGAAATATGTGTCAAACATGCACAACCAAAACTCTAGCTACTAGCACACAAAATGTCGATGACTAGGTCATCTATATATGAGTATATTGACTTAGGAGTCAAATGAGAACATTTGATCATAGGTCATACTCATCGTTTAAGCACAAGTGGGGTTACCACTTTTACATAAAGCATTTATGTGTTCACATCATTTGGAGATGTTTTAGCTCAATTTTTAGAGCAAAGCTCCCCCTAGATGTGAGAACCCCTTTTAAAGGGTCAAACTAACCTTGGGTTGTCGTAGAAGACTTTATGTAGATGTTGAAGATGTGGATGCTCAATGTTGATGTAGATCATCATGAGTTGGGAGCAATCCTTTGGATTAGGGCACTTTCAATACCTACATGGGTTAGTCCCACAAGGAACAAACAAGAATATCCATGGACATAGAGTGAAGTGCACAAAAGATGATGTCCATGAAAGCAATGATTACCTTGTCCCTTGACTTACCAACAAGAGGGTTTGTGACTCCATGAACAAGTGCATGATGTGGAAGTTGATTGCACAAGTTCTTGCCAAAATGAATATGAGTGAAGTTTGTTGGCGGAGTCACCCTCAAGAACCTACTAGTTCTTCTTCTTTGGGATCCACATCATCTTGATGGGAATCCTTGGTGTTGTAGTTGAGCTTGACGAAGTAGAACTTGATGTGTCCTTGGGAACCCACTTGACCATGGCTTGAGGTGCTTCAATGAATGCATCAATCTCCTCTTGAAGCTTGTCCTTGGCCTTTAGCTTGTGGTCTTGTGGTGGAAGGTCATCTTGAGCTTGTTCCACATTGGAAGAAGTAGGATCGTACTTCTCCTTTTGTGAAACAAACTGTGGAGTAGGGTATTGACCTTCTTCCCACTCAACACCTTTGGCGTTGAACTTTTGCTCAAAACCAATCCCTTGATTCTTCCGGTGTCTTCCTTGTTTGCGAACAATCTCCTCAAAGTTCTTGCTTCCGGCAAGACTCTTGTAGACACCTTTCTCTATGATTTCCTTCAATAGGCTATTTTCTTGCTCAAGTGTAACTTGGCTTGGAACATTGTTAGTGGAATCAAGAGAACTACTAGAAGTAACAACATTGGATTTAACATTGTTATTGTTACTACTAGAGGAAGAATTTTTCTTATGCTTGTCATGCTTAGTCTTAATAGGTGGCAAGAAATTAGACAAGAGAAGTCGTTTGGCAAGATATGAAGAACTCTTCTTTCGAAGATCGTCATTGATCGCTTTTAGAAACTCATGTTCTTGCTCTAGAGTGAGCTTCTCGAAGCGTAGCTTCTCAAGAGATCTTAGGAGCTCTCTATGATCTTCTTGAGTTGTTTCATGAGCTAACTTAAGAGTGTTTAGTTCTTTAGTTAGACGCTCAATCTCCTTCATAGCATTGTCATTCGACTCTTCTCGACTATAAAGACTACTAGCATTTTCATCATTACTAAGCTCACTAGATTTATCATGCAAGAGCTCATCTTCACCAAGTAAGTCATCCTCATCACTATCAAAGTCAATGAACTCAGGGTGTGTTACCTTGGGGCCTTTAGCCATGAAGCATCTTCCAATTCCCTCATTCGGTGAATCAAATAAGTCGTAGGAGTTGGAGTTGGAGGATACGAGTGCAAGTCCGGCAACACCTTCATCTTGACTATAGTCGGAGTCGGAGTGATAGCTTCCATCGGATTGACTGTCAGAGTCGGAGCCGGAGACCCATTCACCAACATGAGCTTGATGTCTTCTTCTTGTGTAGCTCCTTGATGACTTGTCTTTCCTCTCCGAATCCTTGCTTCTCCGAGAAGGTCTTCGTTCATAACGATCATCTCTACTCCTTCTCTCTTTCCGAGGTGACTCATCTCTTGCTCTTCTTCTTGGAGATTCTTCTCTTCTCTTGTGGGGAGCCGTACACTCATTTGAGAAGTGTCCGGGTCTTCCACAATTGTAGCAGTTTCGATCACGACTAGAAGATCTCTTTCCATCATATGATCTAGACTTTGAGCTTCTCTCTTTGCCTCTATTCTTGTAGAACTTGTTGAAGTTCCTGGCCATTAGGCTTATGTCTTCATTGGAAATTAACTTGTCACTTGAGGTAGTAGGAGCATCACTTGTAGCTTTGTAAGCACCACTTGACTTGTTGTGAAGCTCTTCCTTATCCTTAAGTGTCATCTCATGAGCAACAATCCTTCCAATGACTTCAGTTGGCTTGAGAGTCTTGTAGTTTGGCATCATTTGGATCAAAGTGCACACGGTGTCATACTTTCCATCCAAAGCTCTGAGAATCTTCTTAATGATGAATCGGTCGGTCATTTCTTCGCTTCCTAAGCCAGCAATCTCATTTGTGATGAGAGCAAGCCTAGAGTACATTTCAGCGACTCCTTCACCATCCTTCATCTTGAACTTGTCAAGCTGACCTTGAAGAATATCCAGCTTTGATTCCTTCACAGATTCAGTACCTTCGTGCATTTCAACCAAAGTATCCCAAATCTCCTTAGCATTCTCAAGACGGCTGATTTTGTTGAACTCTTCGGGACACAAAGCATTGAAGAGAACGTCACAAGCTTGAGCATTATTTTGCAACATCTTCAGTTCTTCGGGTGTAGCTTCGCGATCCGGAACTTTTCCTTCTTCAAAGAAGTCACCTTGCATGCCAACACAAATAATGCCCCATGCGGCTGGGTTATGACCAAGAATATGCATTTTCATTTTATGCTTCCAACTAGCAAAATTTGTACCATCAAAGTAGGGACCTCTACGATAATTACCCTCACTAGACGCCATACTCTCCTAGGTTGTGAAACCAAGCTTATGGAGTCCAATGCAATGGAAACCAAGGCAATGGAGACCAAAGCTCTGATACCACTTGTAGGATCGAAAGTAGGTCTAGAGGGGGGGTGATTAGACTACTTGACAATATAAAAAATCTGCCTTTAGATCATGCAATGTTTTTGGCAGTTTCACAAACAAGATCAGTTCAAGTAACACCCTACACATGCAATTCTAGAGTTTATGCAGCGGAAAGTAAATTGAACATGTAAAAGAGAGGTGGAGAAGATCAAACGCAGTTTGGTGACACGGAGATTTTTGTCGTGGTTCCGATAGGTGGTGCTATCGTACATCCACGTTGATGGAGACTTCAACCCACGGAGGGTAACGGCTGCGCGAGTCCACGGAGGGCTCCACCCACGAAGGGTCCACGAAGAAGCAACCTTGTCTATTCCATCACGGCCTACGACCACGGAGGACTAGCCTTACTCGGGGTAGATCTTCACGAAGTAGGCGATCTCCTTGCCCTTACAAACTTCTTGGTTCAACTCCACATCATCAAGACGGAGGCTCCCAAGCGACACCTAACCAATCTAGGAGGCACCACCCCCCAAAAGGTAATAGACGGTGTTGATGGTGATGAACTCCTTGCTCTTGTGCTTCAAATGATAATCTCCCCAACACTCAACTCTCCTCACTGATATGGCTGTGGTGGAAGAAAGATTTGAGTGGAAAGCAACTTGGGAAGGCTAGAGATCAAGTTTCATATGGTAGGAATGGAATGGCTTGATCTCAACACAAGGGTAGGTGGTTCACTTCTCAGAAAGTGTATGGTAGGAATGGTAGTACTTTCTGATGGCTCTCCTCACGAATGAGGAGGGGGTGGAGGGGTATATATAGCCTCCACACAAAATCCAACCGTTACACACACATTTGACCAATCTCGGTCAGACCGAAGTGAAAACTCGGTTAGACCGAAAGTTCAAATATAGTGAACGTTGGGATTTTCGGTGGGACCGGAAATACCATCTCGGTGAGACCGAAAGTGTTACAGATATGAACGTTGGAGATTTCGGTGAGACCGAGAATACCATCTCGGTGAGACCGAAGTGAGTCAAAGGTTAGGGTTTGCCATCTCGGTGAGACCGAAATATAAACTCGGATATTCCGAATTGATGTCAACTGATCACAGAAGGTTGGCAGCCCTTTTTCGGTGAGACCGAAACTCAGAATCGGTGTGACCGAGAATTTAGGGTTTGGAGAAACAACTGAAGTGGTTCATCTCGGTGGGACTGAGTTGGAGAAATCGGTGTGACCGAGATTACTTATGGGTGTGTGTTAAGTAGTGAATAGTGCTGATAGTTGAGGGAGTTAGATCACCAAGCACTTGAGCAACGAGAACATTAACACAACCTCATCCCCTTTTAATAGTATTGGCTTTCCTATGGACTCAATGTGATCTTTGATCACTAAACCAAAAATGGAGTCTTGAGCTTTTGCCAATGCTTGTCTTAGCATTTTGAGGGGTCCACTTCTTCAGACATTTCCATACCCACATCATCGAACTTTTCTGAAATGATTCTCAAGAGAATATTAGTTCAATGATATATATGTTGTTATTAATTACCAAAACCACCCGGGGATTAGTTGCACTTTCAGTTTCTCAAGAGCATAACCAAGTGAACCAATATCATCAAGAGTAGTAGAAGCATCATCAAAAGTATCGGACATAGTAACAGATTCAGTAGAAGCATCATGTGGTGGTGGTGAGGCAAACTTTCTCATAACAGAAGGTGAATCAAGTGTAGCACTAGTGTTCAGAACAGTACCTCTTCTTGTAGTGGATAGTAAGATCGGAACCTTGGGGTCTCCTTTCTTACCCATAGCGGATGAAATGCAGCAGGTAGGATACTTCAAGTAGACTTGTAAATATTGCTATGCTCCCCGGCAACGGCTCCAGAAAATGGTACTTGATAACCCTCAACCGTAAGGGTTCGAGATAGTCTTCACTGGTAAGAATAACCCAATTTATAGATTCGACACACGGGGAGCCAAAGAGTATTTATAATCTTTGACAGTTGAGTTGTCAATTCAACCGCACCTGAAATATACTTACTTGCAACAAAAGATAAGTAGTAACGGTGATATGATAGTGATGGTGGTGACAGCAAAAGTGAACAGCAAAAGTAACAACTAATAACCAGCAGGATTGAAACACTGTAGGCTAGGAGATGGATGGTTGCGCGCTGCATGGATGAGATACATCATGAATCTAACTTGGGGCAAGGCACACAGAAAAGTAATGATCATCTAGGAAAATATAAAACATTAGGCATGTATCGCACAGGTAGTTGTACGTGCTTGCAATAAGAACTTGCAGAACATCTTTTGTCCTACCATCCCGCTATGAACGGGGCCAAAAGGAACTTATGGAGATTAAGGTGCTCCTGTCAAAGAGCACCGGACCAAAGCAATAAACTCAATGGATACATGGAATCCTCAAATTATGGACCATCCCCTTTGGTGTCCCAAGCTGTCACCTTTGGGATCGCCGGTTCCGGACCATAATAGGTGCAAACAACTCATAGATAGGATCAAGAACACAAATATATTCATGCAAACACATAGGGTTCAGATCTGAAAACATGGCACTCGGGCCCAAAGTGACAAGCATTAAGAGCAACAAGTTGAAGCAAAGATGATAAACACCAAAGTAGATGATAGGCAACATGCCCCCAACAATCTGATAAACTATTACATGATCTAACTCATCCAATCCCTACCATCCCCTTTGCCTACAGCAGGGAATTACTCACACATGGAAGGAGAAGTCATGGAGGGAGGATGGAGTGGTGATGATGATGACGATGGCGACGATCTCCCCTCTCCGGAGGCCAAATCAGCCTCCAGATTAGCCCTCCCGAAGAAGAACAGAGGGTGGCGGCGGCTCCGCGACGGAAACTGGAAAAACGACCTCTGTTCTGGGGTTTCCTCGCCACGGGAATAAATAGGAGCCAAGGTACGGCACCAGAGGGGGGTGGACCCTCCCAGGTGGCCTCCTGGCGCGGCCAGGGGTGGGGCCGCGCCAGCAGGGTGCCTGGGGCCCCCCCTGGCTGCCCTCTGGCCCCACTTCTGGCACAATGGCCCTTCGGGTGCGTGGATTTTCTGTGATTTTTCTTGGAATTTTCTGAGACACCTAAAAATCCATTTTCCTGCACACAATAAAACCATACAGGCAGCTCTGCTGAAATCAGCGTCAGTCCGGGTTAGTTTAGTTCAAATCATGCAAGAATGAAGGCAAAACAATAGCAAAAGTGTTTGGAAAATTAGATACGTTTGAGACGTATCAGATGGGCACCAAAGGAAAGAAACATAACCACAAGCAAATTAAACCAATCATAGCAATTCACCAATCACCGATAGGACAAGGAAAATCTACACAGACATCATAGGATGGTAACACATCATTGGATAATAATATGAAGTATAAAGCACCATGTTCAAGTCTCCGGTACAACGGGTTGCGGGAGAGTGGAACGCTGTAGATAGATGGGGGAAGGTGATGAAGATGTTGGTGAAGATGATGGAGGTGTTGGAGTAGATCGCCGTCACATGATGATGGCACCGGTGGCACTCCGGCGCCACCGGAAGCGAGGGGGAGAGAGCCAGCCTCCTTCTTCTTCCTTGACATTCTCCCTAGAAGGGAGAAGGGTTTCTTCTCTAGTCCATGGCCTCCATGGCGGCAGAGGGGCAAGAGCCCCTCCGAGATTGGATCTGTCTCTCTGTTTATGCATTGCAGATTCTGGCCTTTCACCATTTCTTATAATCCCGGAGATCCGTAACTCCGATTGGGCTGAATTTTTGACATGATTTTTATCCAGATTTTGCTTTCTTGCGGCAAAAGAAGGGCACCAACTGCCTTACAGGGTGGCCACGAGGGTCAGGGGCACGCCCCCTGTCTCGTGGCCCCCTCGGGCATCGTCTCGCGTTGATTCTTCTTCCCAAAATCCAAAAATATTCCAAAAAAAAATCTCCGTCCATTTTTTATCCCATTTGGAATCCGTTTGATATGGATATTCTGCAAAACAAAAATACATGCAACAAACAGGAACTGGCACTGGGCAATGGATCAATATGTTAGTCCCAAAAATAGTATAAAAAGTTGCCAAAAGTATATGAAAGTTGTATAATATTGGCATGGAACAATAAAAAATTATAGATACGATGGAGACGTATCAGCATCCCCAAGCTTAATACCTGCTCGTCCTCGAGTAGGTAAATGATAAAAAGATAATGTTTCATGTGGAATGCTACCTAGCATAATCTTGATCATGTAATCTAATCATGGCATGAATATTAAGACACAAATGATTCAATGCAATAGTCTATCATTTGACATAAATGAATTTAATACTCGGGCATCCCAACAAACAATCAAGTCTTTCAAAATAGAAATGCTAAAGAACGTTATCCCTACAAAATCATATAGTTTTTTATGCATGTTCCCTTTTCTTAACACAAGGTACCCCTCATGCCCGTCCCGGTGTCAGCCAAGCATTTGTTTTCATACTTTACTTTTTCGAACTTTTTCAACTCTTCACGCAATACATGACCGTGAGCCATGGACATAGCACTATCGGTGGACTAGAAGGTGGTAGTAGACAAAAGTAGGTAGAAAGTCTCACATCGACTAGGCAAATCAATAGACTATGGAGATGTCCATCAATTGATATCAATGTGAGTGAGTAGGGATTGCCATGTAACAGATGCACTAGAGCTATAAATGTATGAGAGCTCAAAAGAAAACTAGTGGGTGTGCATCAACTTGCTTGCTCATGAAGACCTAGGGTATTTGAGGAAGCCCATCGTTGGAATATACAAGCCAAGTTCTATAACGAAAAATTCCCACTAGTACATGAAAGTGACAATATAGGAGACTCTCTATATGAAGAACATGGTGCTACTCTGAAGCACAAGTGTCGAAAAAAGATAGTAGCATTGTCCCTTTTTTCTTTTTTCTTTCTTTTTTTCTTTTTTTTTCTCTTTTTTGGGCCTTCCTTTTTTTATTTGGCCTTCCTTTTTTTTATTTGGCCTTTCTTCTCCTTTTTTTCAGGACAATGCTCTAATAATGATCATCACGCTTTTATTTACTTACAACTCGATATTACAACTCGATGCTAGAACAAAGTATGACTCTATATGAATGCCTCCGGTGGTGTACCGAGATGTGCAATGATCTAGCGTTGCAATGACATCAAAAAACGGACAAGCCATGGAAACATCATGCTAGCTATCTTACGATCATGCAGGGCAATATGACAATGATTCTGCGTGTCATAATAAACAGAATGGTGGAGTTACATGGCAATATATCTCGGAATGGCTATGGAAATGCCATAATAGGTAGGTATGGTGACAGTTTTGAGGGATGATATAAGGTGGTTTGATGCACCGGCGAAAGTTGCGTGGTACTAGAGTGGCTAGTAAGGTGGAAGGGTGAGACTGCGTATAATACATGGACTCAACATTAGTCATAAAAAACTCACATACTTATTGCAAAAAAACTATTAGCCCTCGAAGAAAAATACTACGACATATGCTCCTAGGTGTGAGGTTGGTAGGAGTTAACCATCGCGCGCCCCCAACCTTCACGTAAAGATAAACAATCAAAATACAATGCGTGCCAATTTGGTTACATAGTTAGGAGACCATACGTGCATGCTTCGGGAATCACAAACCTTAACACCAATATTTTACTAAACCACAATCATTCACTAGTACCTCCCACATATTAGCATCTCTATACCGCAAAACTATTGCAAGGAATCAAACATATCATATTCAGAGATCTACAAGTTTTATGCAGGATTTTATTGTCAGGACCGGTTTTTCAGTAAAATAATTACCGAGAGACCGACCTTTTTATCGAACCAGCACAGAAGAATACTTCTTACTGGTAGACAAATCCTTGATACAGAATTCCAGAGTACTGAATATTATACAAGGTTGAGCTGAGGTTGCTCAACAATTTATTACAAGCACGTCGATGTAATACATAAGGGCGGATATGACACAATGGTAGGGTGGCATACTACTAACTCGTAATAAAAAGGTGGTGGATACTCCCTCCATTCCTTAATATAAGGTGTATTATTTTTTCAAAAAGTCAAACTTGTCTAACTTTGACCAAGTTTATAGACAAAAATATCAATGTCTAGACTACCAAACCATTATCACTAGATTGCCCATGAAGTATATTTTTATATTTTATATATTTAGTATTGTAAATCTTTATATATTTGGCTATAAAGTTGGTCAAACATAGGTTACGTTTGACTTTTTGAAAAAATAATACACCTTATATTTAGGAACGGAGGGAGTATGTCACAGTGTGGTGGGTGGCGTGACTCCAATATCTTACAGTTCATCGAGTGTCGGAGTGAGACCCGATAAATTTATTTGGTGGTTGGCGGAAGCGGTTATATAACAGTGATCAACTCCAGGATCGCAAGAGACTGATTGGGACTCCACTAGATGTCGGACTCGCCATCGAACTCTTCATCCATGAGATCGCCTTCGTCAACATCTGGCCAAATCAACCAGCCAGGTGAGTACTTGAATGTACTCGCAAGATAGTTCGGACATAAGATATAATAAATGCAAACATGATGCATGAGAGTTTTCTAGCAAAAATGTAGCCGAATAATATAATTTCAGCGCTGCATGCAAAAATATAAGTCGGGCGGTAGTTCTCCCGAAATCCACAAGATAAATAAAAGAAAACCAAACGAGTGTCTGAACGACGCCTCGTGAGGGAAAATGAATGATAACATGCCACAGTCAGACGTTTGAGCGACATCACATAAAGGGTTTATAATGAAAGTAAATAACAAGAGTGCCACAGTCGGACGTCTGAGCAACATCACATAAAGAGCTTATAATGAAAGTAAATAACAAGAATGCCACAGTCGGACGTCTGAGCGACATCACATAAAGGGCTTATAATGTAAGTAAATAACAAGAATGCCACAGTCGGACGTCTGAGCGACATCACATAAAGGGCTTATAATAAAAATAAATAACAAGAATGCCACAGTCGGACGTCTGAGCGACATCACATAAAGGGCTTATATAAACACTGGTATAATTGCAAAATACTTGAAGAGATAAATCAATTCAGAGATAACTGGTTAGTTCATCTACCCAAAATGATCTTGACAAAAATCATCACTCTTGTTACTATCATAAATTTCTAGAGACGGTCACCGGGTTTGACATGAAGATTGACTCTAGGCCATAAGCATGGCTACTCGGAAGATTTGACTCTGCAGAGCTTGTACTCTTAAATCACAGCCAACGGATTCCACTAGCCACAGGGACTAGCTCCGTCTACGGTATTTTAGCAGAAAGATAACTGACCAGTACACACCCATTTCACATCCTGCTGTCCGGAATCACCCGTGACAACATTCACGAAAAACTTTAAGACGGGGAGGCTACAACCTCGAATAGCATGGGATCAAATTTATATATGCGCGCTCTAAGGGGTGCACCCCTCGGTCCCAACCGGAAGCACCCATGCCCCCTGACCGGATGACAGGCATTAATCCAGGGCCATGGAACCCTCATCCCGGCCCCTCTACTTGGTGTGTACACGGAAAGAGGTTTGCAACTGACTAAACCGTAATCTTAGCAGATGGCATATGACAGTACCAAAAAGGAGACGAACGGGATCACGACTTGATCCACGTTGATATTAGAGTTAACCATTGACTGGCATGCTCCAACAATACCAGTACACCACCCATCATGTCACCACATGATCGGGGTGTTTCAACCATCATCATTCGGGTTCACCCGAAGCTTGCTTGCATGAAATATAATCATCAACGAATGCTTATATGACCATGCTATGAAAGAAGAACTACTCAAGCAAACATGCAACACACTCATCATATCAAAAGTTCAAACATGCTTGTCTGGTTCGGAGTAGTCGGAGTCTAACTCGGTGAAGTTCGCGGCTCCGTCACGTCCTTCGGTATCTACGTATTCAAACAAAACGAATACTAACATAAATACCGCGCGTGCAAAAAGTTACCCCAAATATGTTTCAAATAAATATGACAAAAAACTAGACAGAAAACTAAAAGGAAGAAAAAGAATCAACTCAAAATCAATTTTTGTTTAAAAGTTATAAGAGTTTCTGTCCAGGGACTTGTCTGTAATGAAACAGAAAGTTTCCAGGGGCTAGAATATAAAAACAGAAAAACGAATCGGTACGTAGTACGCCAACCGAATAGGAAGACGTACTTCGCCTGAAGGCACCTTCCAGAAAAATGCTTCGGAAGCAAAAGAGTGGCTGACAAGGGGGTCCCACTCGTCAGGTTTAAAAACAGAACAGAGTCGCGCCAGTGCCAGAAGGTTGCGGTGGTCGCCGGCGCCGATCCACGGCGAGGTAGGGGGAGGGAGTGGTACCTACAGGTTCCTGGTGTTCTTCCGCGTCGGTGGGTGGTGAAGTTGAGCGTCGGCGAGCCCCAATTCGACAGCGACCCTATCTCCGGCGAACGGCGGCTCGGGTGGTCGTGGGCCTCGTCGGAGAGAGTTTCTGGGGTCAAATTGGAGTGGGGGTTAGTCTCATGTAGGTGTCAGGAGGCTACGAACGAGTCCAGGGCAGTGGAGGAGCTCTCACCAGAGCGGACGCTGCTGGAACCCAAGGCGGACGGAGGTGGCCGGAGTTGAGGAAGAAGGGCCCCTCGAGGCTCTTCCAGTGGCTGGGCATGGTATAGTGAGGTGGTGGAGAGGTGCGGGGTCGAGAGCGAGCTCGAAGGCGCTATATATAGCCGGCCCGAGGCGGTTGCCGTGAACGAGATAAGTCCGGCGATCGATTACGGCGGCGCTGTGGCTGGACGGTTGGTTTAGGAGCTTGAGCATCGACTAGGAGGTGCACTGATCCCATTTCGGTGCCTACCTCAGCAGGGTTGGGGCGGTAGTGGCCTGTCCCCAATGGAACGGCCGTGCGGCCTGTCGGCGGCAGAGAGCGCGCTCTATGCGTGCCAGGCCACGGCGACGGTGCTGCAAGCGTGTGCTGGCGATGGAGAAGGCCACACGGAGCCCCCAGGCAACTTGGGCGGTGCAGAACGGTGTTGTGCCGCAGGGTGCCTCCTGTCGGCCGGCACGAGAGGCTCTGCCGCCGCGGAAGACGCCGACGTGGGCGGGCCAGGGCGCCACCGACGCCAAGAACCAGCCAAGCGCGCATGCGGCGCTCTGGATAAGAGCGAGGTGCAGTGCAGCATCGAGCCAAAGAGGCACTGGTGAGATTGACGATCGTTCTCTGGCGAACTGACGAAGCTGCACTGTCGTCTGTAATTCTTCAGTTAACTGTTCTGATACTGACAGAAAAAGTGCACCCCAGGTGTTTGACGAAATAATTTTGGCATGTGGAAAATCTTACTAGAGCTGATATTTGGTGGAGTGGCCTCTTGATGCATCTAGAGGCTTCCTGAATTTTCACAGAATTTTTGGAAGAAGAAAAATATGAATTTCACCAAAATTTGCAAATCTGGTCCAAACTTGCAGCATGTGAAATTTGAAAATTTTGAACTGTGGACCAGTGAAACAGGATGGATCTAGGTTGTGGTTACTAAGGACTAACCAGGGAAGTTGGTTTGGAAACAAACATCAAAGTGAACATGGTTGTTCCTTTGTAAATCACCATGGTTCATTTCAATGGATAGAAATTGTTTTTGGTGCAAAATAATTAGAAGAAAAATTCCAATAACGTTGAAACTTGCTGGAATTGATGAGAGACTTGTCTCAAGGTGAAGAGGAGGTCTTGGAGAGAAATATTTTCATTGGGTGCCAAGGCAAGAAAGGTTTGAAAGGGGAAGACAAGTCCAAGATTAATCATATGATGGATATTCATGGGGGGGAAAAGAATCATACAAACCTTAATGTGAAAAACAACTTGTGTTTAGCTTAACACAAGAAGGAAATCTTCAAGTCCAAAACCAAGCTTGAGAAGAACATACAAACTTTGGTCAGAAAAGATTTTAGAAGGGTTTTCAAGAGAAGATCAAATATCCCCCTTCCAAAAGACCAAAATTTTGGAAGAAAAGAAATCCAATTTTTTTTTGGAGTGTTACAACACCTTCCCCCTTAGGAAAAATCTCATCCCCGAGATTTTAGCTGATCCTCAAATAGGTGTGGGTGTTCTGTCCGAAGAAAATCTTCCCTTTCCCATGTTGCCTCATCCTCTGTGTGATTGCTCCACTGAACCTTGAGAAATTTTATTGTCTTCTGACGGGTCCTCCTTTCAGACTCTTCCAATATCTTTATTGGGCACTCCCGGTAGGTGAGGTCTGGTTGCACGTCAAGATTTTCATGTGACACATGCTTTTCTGGGTTGCTTACACATTTCCGTAGCTGCAAAACGTGGAACACGTCATGGACGTCTGATAGTTCTTTGGGAAGGTCCAACTGGTAGGCCACTGTGCCTCTCCGTGCAACTATACGAAAGGGTCCGATAAATCGTGGCGCTAGCTTTCCTTTGACCTTGAACCGTTGCAGTCCCCTCATAGGAGATACACGTAGGTACACGTTTTCACCGGGTTCAAAACGTACTTCTCGATGCTTTTGATCGTAATAACTCTTCTGTCGGCTTTGGGCTGTCTTGAGTCGATCTCGTATTATTTAAACTTTTTCCTCAGCTTCTTTTAACATGTCTGGGCCGAAGATACGACTGTCCCCTGTTTCTGGCCAGTTTAAGGGAGTACGGCATCTTCGTCCGTACAAGGCTTCGAAAGGTGCCATCTTCAGGCTGGCTTGGTAACTATTGTTGTATGCGAACTCGGCATATGGTAAGCTTGCCTCCCAACTGGTCCCATATGTGAAGACACATGCCCTCAGCATGTCTTCTAGTATTTGATTTACTCGTTCCGTTTGTCCTCCAGTCTGGGGGTGATAGGCCGTACTGAATACTAGTTGCGTTCCCAAGGCTTGCTCTAAATGATCCCAAAATTTGGAGACGAACTGAGTGCCTCTGTCAGATATTATAGTCTTTGGAACCCCATGTAGACACACTATACGAGCGAGGTAAAATTTGGCAAGCTTCTGGATGGTGTGGGTTGTTTTGACTGGAATGAAGTGTGCCACCTTAGTCAGTCTATCTGTGAGGACCCATATGGCATCATTTCCGTGCTGTGACCATGGCAGTCCAACAATAAAGTCCATCCCAATATCGTCCCATTTCCACTTAGGTATCTTGTTTGCCTGTAATAGTCCTGCGGGTTTTTGGTGCTCGGCTTTAATGCATTGACATGAATCACAACATGTAATGTACGTGGCTATGTCCCTCTTCATACCGTGCCACCAAAATCTTTCCTGAATGTCCTTGTACATTTTGGTCCCTCCAGGGTGGATTGAATACGGAGCGGTATGGCTCTCTGCTAGAATTTGTTGTTTGAGGTCTTCGCTATTGGGTATGCAAAGCCTGTCTTCGAACCATAATATTCCCTCACTGTCTATGGTAAATTTTGAGGCCTTGCCCTGACTTACTTATCTTTTTATTCCTTCAATGCTGGGGTGTCCATGCTGAGCCTTCTTTATTTGTTCTATTAGTGTAGGCCGTATTTCCATATTTGACACTTCGCCTTCAGTGATCATCATTAAGTTGAGCTTGGCGAATTCCTGCTGAAATTTAGGTCTCAGGTTTTGTAGGCTGCCGTTGTCCGGGCTGGGGTTACGGCTGAGAGCATCGGCTACTACATTTGCCTTTCCTGGGTGATAGTGGATGCCAACGTCATAATCTTTTACTAGTTCCAACCAGCGTCGTTGTCGTAAATTGAGTTCTGGTTGTGTGAAAATATATTTGAGACTCTTATGGTCAGTATATATTTCACAACGATTCCCAAGCAAAAAGTGCCTCCACTCTTTGAGTGCATGAATGACTGCTGCCAGTTCCAAATCGTGAGTAGGATAATTCTCTTCATGTTTCCGTAGTTGCCGGGAAGCGTAGGCGACTACTTAGCCTTCTTGCATTAGTATGCATCCGAGGCCATTCCGGGACGCGTCACAATATACTTCAAAACTTTTGTGTATGTCTGGTACGACCAATACTGGGGCTGTTGTTAATTTCTTTTTGAGTTCCTGGAAGCTTTTCTCACACGCTTCGGTCCACACGAATTTCTTATCCTTCTTGAGTAACTATGTCATTGGTTTGGCTATGGTGGAAAATCCCTCAATAAACCTCCGGTAATATCCAGCCATTCCGAGGAAACTTCGTACATCTGTTACATTGGCCGGTGACTTCCAACCAAGTACAGCCTTGACTTTTTCCGGGTCCACAGCAACTCCTTCTTGTGTCAATACGTGGCCTAGAAAACCAACCTACCTTAACCAAAATTCACATTTGCTGAATTTGGCGTAGAGTTGATGTTTCCTTAATTCTCCCAGTACAATATGGAGATGTTCAGCATGCTCTTCTGGTGTCTTTGAATATACCAAGATATCATCAATAAATACCACCACAAATTTGTCCATAAATTTCATAAACACTTTGTTCATGAGGTGGACAAAATATGCGGGGGCGTTGGTCAGTCCAAACGGCATTACTGTAAATTCATATAGTCCGTATCTGGAGGTGAATGTTGTTTTCGGGATATCTTCTGTCCGTACTTTTAATTGATGATAACCTGACCTTAAATCAATTTTTGAGAAAACCTTGGCTTGCGCGAGCTGGTCAAATAAATCATTTCTCCGTGGCATCAGATATTTGTTCTTGATAGTGACCATGTTGAGCGCTCGGTAGTCTATACACAATCTCATAGTCCCATCTTTCTTTTTGGCAAATAATACCGGCGAACCTCAAGGTGAGGAGTTGGCCCGTATAAATCCTCTGTCCAGTAATTCCTTTATTTGCTTCTTTAGTTCAACCAATTCGGACGGTGCCATTCTGTATGGTTTCTTGTAAATGGGGGTGGTTCCAGGTGCTAGCTCAATGATGAATTCTATTTCTCTGTCTGGTGGCATGCCTGGTAGTTCTTCGGGAAATACGTCCGGAAATTCACATACTGCTGGAAATTTTCTTAATTCGGAAGTGTCCACCTTGTTCAATTTTGATTGTCGCGATACTGGTCTTTCTTCAGCTGCGTCTCTTATCGTCTTTCCGTGATGATGAGTAAGAATCACAGTTTGGTTGAAGCAGTCGATAAATCCTTTGTTGGTGGTTGGCCAGTCCATACCCAGGATAACATCCAGTCCCTTGTTTTCCAACACGATGAGGTTTGCGTGAAACTTTAACCCTTCAATTTCAATGGTTATACCTTGGCAGTAATTTTGAGTGATCTACTTACTTCCGGGGGATTTGATGGTCATCGATTTTCCCAAGGGTAGCATCGAAAAGTCATGTTGCAAAGCAAAATTCTTCGAAATGAACGAATGAGAAGCTCCAGAATCAAACAAAACCATGGCACTTATTGGGAACGTACCGAGTATGATATCCGGGGCATCATGTGCTTGCTCCTTGGTCACATGGCTCAGGTGGCCTTTCTTGTGGTTGTTATTGGGGTTGAAGTTGTTACGCTTGGGCGCGGAATTGTTTCCGTTGCTGTTTGGCCTTGGTGCTGAGTACCTTGGCTTTGGGCACTGTTTAGCATAGTGTCCCTCTTCTCCACAAGCGTAGCAAGTAACACCTGGGCGATATGTGAAATCCTTGTCCCTTGCATGAATTTTTTTGCTCGGACGTGTGTCATTGGTCATAGATTTGTTCGCCCCATTTTTCTAAAAATTCATCTTATTCTTGTTGTTGCGAGTGTGGTTGGTCTAATCCCTTTTTCGCTTGTGAATGTCTTCCAGACTGCGACGCTCATTTTCCAAAGTAATAGCTTTGTACACAAGTGTCTTGAAATCTGGAAAAGTGTGTACGACTAGCTGGCATTTAAGTGCTGGTGCCAGACCGTCCAGGAATTTTTCCATCTTCTTACCTTTAGTCATACCCTCTTCGTTGGCATAACGAGATAATTGAGTAAACTGGCTGTTGTACTCAGTTACTGTCATGCCCCTTTGCCTGAGGTCATCAAACTCTCCTTTCTTGATCTCCATAATGCTTCTAGGGATGTGCGCCCCATGGAAGCCTTCTTTAAAATCTTCCCAGGTGATATCATTTTCGTTGGGGTGCATATGCAGAAAATTCTCCCACTATGACGCGGCTGCTCCAGTAAGATAATGTGGTGCATAACGTACCTTTTCATGGTCGGAGCATTGTGCCATAATTAATTTCCTTTCAATGTCTCGAAGCCAATCATCGGCTTCAAGAGGTCGGTCTGTGTGAGAAAATGTTGGCGGACGTGTCTTTTGTAATTCAGATAATTTTGAATGCTGCTGGTATGGCTCATGGTGATTTCCCATGTTAATAACATGGTTCATCATTTCCAGATGCTGCTGCTGGCTTTGCTCGTAAAGACGGCATACTTGAGAAAATGTTGTTTCGCTGCCCTGCTGACTTGACTGCCCCTGCATGAAATTGTTACTTGTCTGTGTGCCATAATTTTCCTCTGGCGGACTTGGCATGGAACGTGGCCAGGGACGAGTCATTTCTTACTCTGGGTTATTAAAGCAGAAATCAAGAGAAGAAACTGAGTGGAAAAAATAAACCAAGATTTGCAAAAGCAGCAAAAACACGAGCTCCAAGGATTTTTAAAATAAAAACTTGATTACGCACGGAGAAGGACCGCTTAGTACACATCTTACACGCGAGTCGTAATTATACATACGTCACTCAGGATGTGCGTACACATACCTGACATGTTATTTATGCTAGTGCACTTCTCCAAGTTCCTACATGATGCGCAAACAGAGTACTCCCCATCAACCTATTTTACATATCACACATATCACACAAACGAGCATAACGCGTCGCGGACAGGCGCACTAGTCGGAGATGTTGAAGACTTCCCTCGGCCTGCCGAGGGTAAGGCCCAGTGGTGATGGAGACTCAACTTCCTCCTCACTAATAGGCTCCAGGCGTGGAGTACTGGTACGAGGAGTTGATGCGGATGCGGCAGGTGGTGCAGCTCTGACTGGGGTAGGAGCAATGACCTGGTCAAACTCCTCAGTGGTAGGCAGACGGCGAGCGGTGGCTAAGATGGAAGGTGCATAAGATGCTGAGGACGAGACAAAAGTCAGTGGTGGCGAAGTATGGAGTAGCTCCCTCCTGTTGGCGGAACCACTCTGGACCAAGTCCATACGAGCAGCCACCAAGTCGTCCACAAGGTTATCAAAGGCTGCCTCAAGAGCCTTGAGGTACTCAACCATTGATTCGATGGCTTCATCACGTTCTCCCCTTGCGCAAGCAAACGCATAGTGGCACGTGCAAGGCACGTGGCATGGGAGGTAACGGTAGCGACGAGTCTTCATTGAAGGAAGAGCATCCCGAAGACGAGCTATCGCCTCCCAGGCAGCCATTTGCATGGCATGCCTCTCCGTAGGCATGGCCCTGCCCACAAATCGGAAACGGCGCGCTTCAGAACGCCCTCCCTTGAATTGCACCGCGGCCTGGTGCATCGACACGCTATCGCTGATCTTGTGATGGTAGAGTGTAAACTCTGGGCGGGTCGATGGCCCGATCGCGACCTTGGTGATGGCGACGAGGAGCTTGATAAACCCCTCAGGAATGTTGGCAAACACTTGTGAATCGCAGTCGCCGCTGGGCATCTACAAAAGTAGACAAAAATTTCAAATAGTCAAGTCATAAATTTATGATGACTAACAGAAAATTGCTACAAATGCAAAAATGTTGAATAGCACTTAATACGCTAATAACCGATTAGCGATCGCACCTAGTGGTTCCTACAGTCAGCCTGGCTCTGGTACCAAGGTTGTCAGGACCGGTTTTTCAGTAAAATAATTACCGAGAGACCGACCTTTTTATCGAACCAGCACAAAAGAATACTTCTTACTGGTAGACAAATCCTTGATACAGAATTCCAGAGTACTGAATATTATACAAGGTTGAGCTGAGGTCGCTCAACAATTTATTACAAGCACGCCGATGTAATACATAAGGGTGGATATGACACAATGGTAGGGTGGCATACTACTAACTCGTAATAAAAAGGTGGTGGATATGTCATAGTGTGGTGGGTGGCGTGACTCCAATATCTTACAGTTCATCGAGTGTCGGAGTGAGACCCGGTAAATTTATTTGGTGGTTGGCGGAAGCGGTTATATAACAGTGATCAACTCCAGGATCGCAAGAGACTGACTGGGACTCCACTAGACGTCGGACTCGCTATCGAACTCTTCATCCATGAGACCGCCTTCGTCAACATCTGGCCAAATCAACAAGCCAGGTGAGTACTTGAATGTACTCGCAAGACAGTTTGGACATAAGATATAATAAATGTAAACATGATGCATGAGAGTTTTCTAGCAAAAATTATCCGAATAATATAATTTCAGCGCTGCATGCAAAAATAGAAGTCGGACGGTAGTCTTCCCGAAATCCCCAAAATAAATAAAAGAAAACCAAACGAGTGTCTGAACGACGCCTCTTGAGGGAAAATGATTGATAACATGCCACAGTCGGACGTCTGAGCGACATCACATAAAGGGCTTATAACGAAAGTAAATAACAAGAGTGCCATAGTCGAACGTGTGAGCGACATCACATAAAGGGCTTATAATGAAAGTAAATAACAAGAATGCCACAGTCGGACGTCTGAGCGACATCACATAAAGGGCTTATAATGAAAGTAAATAACAAGAATGCCACAGTCGGACGTCTGAGCGACATATCATAAAGGGCTTATAATAAAAATAAATAACAAGAATGCCACAGTCGGACGTCTGAGCGACATCACATAAAGGGCTTATATAAACACTGGTATAATGGTAAAATACTTCAAGAGATAAATCAGTGCAGAGATAACTGGTTAGTTCAGCTACCCAAAATGATCGTGACAAAAATCATCACTCTTGTTACTATCATAAATTTCTAGAGACGGTCACCGGGGTTGACACGAAGATTGACTCTAGGCCATAAACATGGCTACTCGGAAGATTTGACTCTGCAGAGCTTGTACTCTTAAATCACAGCCAACGGATTCCACTAGCCACAGGGACTAGCTCCGTCTACGGTGTTTTAGCAGAAACACAACTGACCAGTACACACCCATTTCACATCCTGCTGTCCGGAATCACCCGTGACAACATTCACGAAAAACTTTAAGACGGGGAGGCTACAACCTCGAATAGCATGGGATCAAATTTATATATGCGCGCTCTAAGGGGTGCCCCCTCTCGGTCCCAACCGGAAATACCCATGCCCCCTGACCGGATGACGGGGTTTAATCTAGGGCCATGGAACCGTCATCCCGGCCCCTCTACTTGGTGTGTACACGGAAAGAGGTTTGCAACTGACTAAACCGTAATCTTAACAGATGGCATATGACAGTACCAAAAAGGAGACGAATGGGATCACGACTTGATCCACGTTGATATTAGAGTTAACCATTGATTGGCATGCTCCAACAATACCAGTACACCACCCATCATGTGACCACATGATCGGGGTGTTTCAACCATCATCATTCGGGTTCACCCGAAGCTTGCTTGCATGAAATATAATCATCCACGAATGCTTATATGACCATGCTATGAAAGAAGAACTACTCAAGCAAACATGCAACACACTCATCATATCAAAAGTTCAAACATGCTTGCCTGGTTCGGAGTAGTCGGAGTCTAACTCGGTGAAGTTCGCGGCTCTGTCACGTCCTTCAGTATCTACGTATTCAAACAAAATGAATACTAACATAAATACCGCGCGTGCAAAAAGTTACCCCGAATATTTTTCAAATAATATGAAAAAAACTAGACATAAAACTAAAGAGGACAGAAAAAGAATCAACTCAAAATCCCTTTTTGTTTAAAAGTTATAAGAGTTTCTGTCCAGGGACTTGTCTGTACTGAAACAGAAAGTTTCCATGGGCTAGAATATAAAAACAGAAAAACAAATCGGTACGTAGTACGCCAGCCGAATAGGAAGACATACTTTACCCGAAGGCGCCTGCCAGAAAAACGCTTCGGAAGCAAAAGAGAGGCTGACGAGGGGGTCCCACTCGTCAGGTTTAAAAACAAAACAGAATCGCGCCGACGCCAGAAGGTTGCGGTGGTCGCCGGCGCCGATCCACGGCGAGGTAGGGGGAGGGAGTGGTACCTACAGGTTCCTGGTGTTCTTCCGCGTCGGTGGGTGGTGGAGTTGAGCGTCGGTGAGCCCCACATCGACGGCGACCCTATCTCCGGCGGACGGCGGCTCGGGTGGTCGTGGGCCTCGTCGGAGAGTGTTTCTGGGGTCAAATTGGAGTGGGGGTTAGTCTCATGTAGGTGTCAGGAGGCTACGAATGAGTCCAGGGCGGCGGAGGATCTCTCACCAGAGCGGACGCTGCTGGAACCTGAGGCGGACGGAGCTGGCCGGAGTTGAGGAAGAAGGGGCCCTCGAGGCTCTTCCAGTGGCTGGGCGTGGTCTAGTGAGGTGGTGGAGAGGTGTGGGGTCGAGAGCGAGCTCGGAGGCACTATATATAGCTGGCCCGAGGCGGTTGCCGTGAACGGGATAAGTCCGGCGATCGATTACGGCGGCACTGTGGCTGGACGGTTGGTTTAGGAGCTTGAGCATCGACTAGGAGGTGCACTGATCCCATTTCGGTGCCTAACTCAGCAGGGTAGGGGCGGTAGTGGCCTGTCCCCAACGGAACGGCCGTGCGGTCCGTCGGCGGCAGAGAGCGCGCCTTGTGCGTGCCAGGCCACGGCGACGGTGCTGCAGGCGTGCGCTGGCGATGGAGAAGGCCACACAGAGCCCCAGGCGACTTGGGCGGCGCAGAACGGCGTTGTGCCGCAGGGTGCCTCATGTCGGCCGCCACGGGTGGCTCTGCCGCCGCGGAAGACGCCGGCATGGGCGGGCCAGGGCGCCACCGACGCCAAGAACCAGCCAAGCGCGTGTGCGGTGCTCTGGATAAGAGCGAGGTGCAGTGTAGCATCGAGCCAAAGAGGCACTGGTGAGATTGACGATCGTTCTCCGAAGAACTGATGAAGCTGCACTATCGTCTGTAATTATTCAGTTAACTTTTCTGAAACTGACAGAAACAGTGCACACCAGGTGTTTGACGAATTGATTTTGGCATGTGGAAAATCTTGCTGGAGCTGATATTTGGTGGAGTGGCCTCTTAATGCATCTAGAGGCTGCCTGAATTTTCACAGAATTTTTGGAAGAAGAAAAATATGAATTTCACCAAAATTTGCAAATCTGGTCTACACTTGCAGCAAGTGAAATTTGAAAATTTTGAACTGTGGACCAGTGAAACAAGATGGATCTAGGTTGTGGTTACTAAGGACTAACAAGGGAAGTTGGTTTGGAAACAAACATCAAAGTGAACATGGTGGTTTCTTTGTAAATTACCATGGTTCATTTCAATGGACGAAAATTCTTTTTGGTGCAAAATAATGAGAAGAAAAATTCCAATAAGGTTCAAACTTGCTGGAATTGATGAGAGACTTGTCTCAAGGTGAAGAGGAGGTCTTGGAGAGAAATATTTTCATTGGGTGCCAAGGCAAGAAAGTTTTGAACGGGGAAGACAAGTCCAAGATTAATCATATGATGGATATTCACGGGGGGAAACGATCATACAAACCTTAATGAGAAAAACAACTTGTGTTTAGCTTAACACAAGAAGGAAATCTTCAAGACCAAAACCAAGATTGAGAAGAACATACAAACTTGGGCCAGAAAAGATTTTAGAAGGGTTTTCAAGGAAAGATCAAATATCCCCCTTCCAAAAGACCAAAATTTTGGAAGAAAACAAATCCAAATTTTTTTTGGAGTGTTACATTTATGACTAACGATGTGAATGACCAATTCGTATCAACTCTCTAATTAGATATAAGTGAAGCAAGAGAGTTTTAACTCTTTCTACAAAAGATATGTCCACGCTCTAATTAGATATAAGGGAACCCCGTTGAAGATTTTTAGAATCCCCAAAAACCTTACAGAATAAAAGATACGGGGCATTTAAGATCTAGAGGGGGGGAATGGGAAAAAAATTCAAACTTAGTAATGGCGCACCATCTTCTAGGTGCGCCACTAGTAATAGAAAAAAATCGAATTTTTTATTTTTGGAAAAAATGTTCAAAATATGATACGTAATATGACCGGGAAGTTTGAAATATTTTTTTGTGAACAAATAGTTTTTCTTCGTGATGGCAGTGGTGGGTAATGTTTACACATAAAACATATCTAATGGCTATAATACTAGAGTCTATTAAATGAATGGTTGGATGTTTCTGATTTTTGTGGGATTTTCTAGAATATTTCTCTTTTTTCTGGTGAGTCTGTCAAGTACTTTTTATATATAATAGATTTCATCACACTCATGAACATGAACAAAGTCCTATACATGAACAAGGTTTAATAGGATTGATATGATAGATATATCAACAAGTGCGTGTTAAGTGAGCTAGTGCTGAGGTTGGATAGAATTTAGAAGTTTAGCGTGCTCGGGCTGGAGTAGTGTGGGGATGGGTGACCTTTTGGGAAGTTTGACCACAAAGTGCGATTTGACTTGAGATTAGTCATATTGACTTGGGATTAAGCCATAGTGACCTGAGATTAAGAAAAAAACAAAAAAAAATCTGATTTTTTTATAGTAATGGCGCACTTCTAGGCATAGTAATGGCGCACTATAGGTGCATTACTAACAGCCTTTTTTCTAGTAGTGAATTCTGGAGTCTACCCTTTGTCGACAAAATTTGCTTTCAACTCATTCCCACCTCATGAATAGACCTGCCATTTTCTTAAGAGCATGAGCCGTGACGAATGGCTCTATAACAATGCTTATCCGGATCCGCCCCGTACTGAGCAGAAAATGCTTCATTGGTCCGGCTGGGTTCAATCTTGCCATCGTTCGCGATATGTTTGATCGTGAACCTTTCATCCTGGCGCAACCTTTTCTTCGGGCCTCGTCTCATTACTGAAGTTTGGCTCGATTCGGAGGGCTATAAAAGAAGAAAGAAGAGAGTTAATATATGTACATACCAAAACAATTAATACATCAATTAGCTAGTCAGCATAGGCTTAATTAATATATATACCTCGCCGGACTTTGCAACACCTCCCTCCTTCGTTCGGTCACCGGAGCTGTCATCACGGACATCGTGATCATGTCCTTCATCCTCCATTGTTCGATCACTAGAGCCTTTTGTTGGGAACGTAGTATTCAAAAAATTTCCTACGATCACGCAAGATCTATCTAATAGATGCATAGCAACAAGACGGGAGAGTGTGTCTACGTACCCTCGTAGACCGAAAGCGGAAGCGCCTAGTGACGCGGTTGATGTAGTCGAACGTCTGCGCGATTCAACCGATCCAAGCACCAAACGTACGGCACCTCCGCGTTCAGCACACGTTCAGCTCGATGATGTCCCACGACCTCTTGATCTAGTTGAGCTTCACTGCAGAGTTTCGCCAGCACGACATCGTTGTGACGGAGATGATGAAGCTACCGGTGCAGGGCTTCGCCTAAGCACTGCAACGATATGACTGAGGTGTGTTTCTGTGGAGGGGGGCACAAAACACGGCTAAAACAATGTTGCTTCTGTGTTCTTGGGTGCCCCTGCCCCCGAATATAAAGGAGCAAGGGGGGAGGTGCGGCCGGCCCTATAGGGCGGTCCAGGAGTAGGATTCCTACTCCTACTAGGAGTAGGAAAGGAAGAAGGAGAGGAGAAGGAAGGAGAGGGGCGCCTCCCCCCCACTCCTAGTCCAACTAGGATTCCTAGGGGGGCGGCCAGCCCTATGGGCTGCCTCTCTCTTTTCCGTCAAGGCCCACTATCGCCCATACTCCCCCCCCCCCCCCCGGGGGGGGGGG
>LR738716.1:66320772-66342538 GCA_902687465.1 Secale cereale
GGGGGGGGGTTCCGGTAACCCCCTCCGGCACTCCGGTTTTATCCGATAACACCCGGAACACTTCCGGTGTCCAAATATAGTTGTCCAATATATCAATATTTATGTCTCGAACATTCCGAGACTCCTCGTCATGTCCGTGATCTCATCCGGGACTCCAAAATACCTTTGGTACATCAAAACTCATAAACTCATAATACCGATCGTCATCGAATGTTAAGCGTGCGACCCTACGGGTACGAGAACTATGTAGACATGACCGAGACTCATCTCCGGTCAATAACCAATAGCGGAACCTAGATGCTCATATTGTCTCCTACATATTCTACGAAGATCTTTATTGGTCAAACCACATAACAACATATGTTGTTCCCTTTGTCATCGGTATGTTACTTGCCCGAGATTCGATCGTCGGTATCTCAATACCTAGTTCAATATCATTACGGGCAAGCCTCTTTACTCATTCCGTAGTACATCATCTCGTGACTAACTCATTAGTCATTTGCTTGCAAGGCTTATTATGATGTATATTACCGAGAGGGCCAAGAGATACCTCTCCGACACTTGGAGTGAAAAATCCTATTCTTGATCTATGCCAACACCACGAACACCTTCGGAGACACCTGTAGAGCATCTTTATAACCACCCACTTACATTGTGACATTTGATAGCACACAAGGTGTTCCTCCGGTATTCGGGAGTTATACAATCTCATAGTCATAGGAACATGTATAAGTTATGAAGAAAGCAATAGCAGTAAAACTAAACGATCATAGTGCTCAGCTAACAGATGGGTGTTGTCCATCACATCATTCTCCTAATGATGTGATCACGTTGATCAAATGACAACTCATGTCTACAGCTAGGAAACATAACCATCTTTGATCAATGAGCTAGTCTAGTAGAGGCATACTAGGGACACTCTGTTTTGTCTATGTATTCACACATGTACTAAGTTTCCGGTTAATACAATTCTAGCTTGAATAACAAACATTTATGATGATATAAGGAATTAAATAACAACTATATTATTGCCTCTAGGGCATATTTCCTTCAGTCTCCCACTTGAACTAGAGTCAATAATCTAGATTACATAGTAATTATTCTAACACCCATGGATTCTTGGTGCTCATCATGTTTTGCTCGTGGAAGAGGCTTAGTCAACGGGTCTGCAATATTCAGATCCGTATGTATCTTGCAAATTTCTATGTCTCCCTCGCCTTGACTTGATCGCGGATGGAATTTAAGCGTCTTTTGATGTGCTTGGTTCTCTTGTGAAACCTGGATTCCTTCGCCAAGGCTATTGTTCCAGTGTTGTCACAAAAGATTTCATTGGACCCGATGCACTAGGTATTACACCTAAATCGGATATGAACTCCTTCATCCAGACTCCTTCATTTGCTGCTTCCGAATCAGCTATGTACTCCGCTTCACACGTAGATCCCGCCACGACGCTCTGCTTGGAACTGCACCAACTGACAGCTCCACCGTTCAATAAAAATACATATCCGGTTTGTGACTCAGAGTTATTCGGATCAGTGTAAAAGCTTGAATCGACGTAACCGTTTACGACGAGCTCTTTGTCACCTCCATAAACGAGAAACATATCCTTTGTCCTTTATAGGTACTTCAGGATGTTCTTGACCACTGTCCAGTGATCCACTCCTGGATTACTTTGGTACCTCCTTGCTAAACTCATAGCAAGGCACACATCATGTGTGGTACACAGCATTGCATACATGATAGATCCTATGGCTGAGGCATTGGGAATGACTTTCATTTTCTCTCTATCTTCTGCAGTGGTCACGCATTGAGTCTTACTCAACTTCACATCTTGTAACACAGGCAAGAACCCTTTCTTAGACTGATCCATTTTGAACTTCTTCAAAACTTTATCAAGGTATGTGCTTTGTGAAAGTCAAATTAAGCGTCTTGATCTATCTCTATGGATTTTGATGCCTAATATATAAGCATCTTCACCAAGGTCTTTCATTGAATAATTCTTATTCAAGTATGCTTTTATTCCATCCAGAAATTCTATATCATTTCCAATCAACAATATGGCATTCGCATATATTATCAGAAATGCTACAGAGCTCCCACTCACTTTCTTGTAAATATAGGCTTCTCCAAAAGTCTGTATAAAACCATATGCTTTGATCACCTCATCAAAGCGTATATTCCAACTCCGAGATGCTTGCACCAGTCCATAGATGGATCGCTGGAGCTTGCACACATTGTTAGCACCTTTAGGATCTACAAAACCTTCTGCTTGCATCCTATACAACTCCTCTTTTAGGTATCCATTCATGAATGCAGTTTTGACATCTATTTGCCAGATTTCATAATTATAAAATGCAGCAATTGCTAACATGATTCGGACAGACTTAAGCATCGCTATGGGTGAGAAAGTCTCATCATAGTCAACTCCTTGAACTTGTCGAAAATATTTCACAACAATTCGAGCTTTGTAGATAGTAACATTACCGTCGGCGTCGGTCTTCCTCTTGAAGATCCATTTATTTTCAATGGCTTGCCGATCATCGGGCAAGTCAACCAAAGTCCACACATTGTTTTCATACATGGATCCCATCTCAGATTTCTTGGCCTCAACACATTTCGCGGAATCTGGGCTCATCATTGCTTCCTCATAGTTCGTAGGTTCATCATGGTCTAGTAACATGACTTCTAGAACTGGGTTGCCATACCACTCTGGTGCGGAACGTACTCTGGTTGACCTACGAGGTTCAGTAGTAACTTGATTCGAAGTTCGGTAACCCACAAGTGTAGGGGATCAGTTGTAGCCTCTTTCGATAAGGAAGAGTGTCGAACCCAACGAGGAGCTAAAGGTAGAACAAATATTCCCTCAAGCTCTATCGACCGCCGATACAACTCTACGCACACTTAACGTTCGCTTTACCTAGAACAAGTATGAAACTAGAAGTACTTTGTAGGTGTTTTTGGATAGGTTTGCAAGATAATAAAGAGCGCGTAAATAAAAACAAGGGGCTGTTTAGATAAAGAAGCAATAAAGTTAGTAATAGCGAGTGTGGAAAGTGGTGGTAGGAGTTGCGAAATTGCCCCTAAGCAATTTACTACGTTACTAGACCGATAGCAAGTTTTATGTGGCAGAGGCCTCTGCTAGCATGTCATCCCTGACTTGGAATTCTATGCACTTATGATTGGAACTATTAGAAAGCATCCGCAACTACTAACGTCCATTAAGGTAAAACCCAACCATAGCATTAAGATATATTGGTCCCCCTTCAATCTCGTATGCATCAATTTCTACGCTAGGTTGAAGCTTCAGTCACTCCTGCCCTCCAATACATAGTCCTATCAACATACAACTAACCATATGGTGTGATCCACGCGCGCGCTCATATGATGGGCACCAAAGGAAAGCAACAGAACCACAAGCAAATTAAATAAATCATAGCAATTCACCAATCACCGATAGGACAATGAAAATCTACTCAGACATCATAGGAAGGCAACACATCACTGGATAATAATATGAAGCATAAAGCACCATGTTCAAGTAGAGGGTACAACGGGTTGCGGGAGAGTGGAACGCTGTAGATAGATGGGGGAAGGTGATGAAGATGTTGGTGAAGATGACGGAGGTGTTGGTGTAGATGGCCGTCACACGATGATGCCCCCGGTGGCACTCCGGCACTACCGGAAGCGAGTGGGAGAGAGCCCCCCTCCTTCTTCTTCATTGACATTCTCCGTAGAAGGGATAAGGGTTTCCTCACTGTTCCATGTCCTCCATGGCGGCGGAGGGGCGAGAGCCCCTCCGAGATTAGATCTGTCTCGCTGTCTCTCTCTATTTCTGCGTTCCAGATTCTGGCCTTTCACCGTTTCTTATATTCCCGAAGATCCGTAACTCCGATTGGGCTGAAATTCTGACATGATTTTTATCCGGATTCTGCTTTCTTGTGGCGAAAGAAGGGAACCAACCGACTTACGAGGTGGCCACGAGGGTCAGGGGCGCGCCCCCTGTCTCGTGGCCCCATTGGGTATCGTCTCGAATTGATTCTTCTTCCCAAAATTCATAAATATTCCAAAAAAAATCTCTGTCCGTTTTTATCCCGTTTGGACTCCGTTTGATATGGATATTCTTCGAAACAAAAAAAATGCAACAAACAGGAACTGGCACTGGGCACTGGATCAATATGTTAGTCCCAAAAATAGTATAAAAAGTTGCCAAAAGTATATGAAAGTTGTATAATATTGGCATGGAACAATAAAAAATTATAGATACGACGGAGATTTCATGACCATCATCATTAGCTTCCTCACTCATTGGTGTAGGAATCACTGGAACTAGTTTCTATGATGTACTACTTTCCAATTCGGGAAAAGGTACAATTACCTCATCAAGTTCTACTTTCCTCCCACTCACTTCTTTCGAGAGAAACTCCTTCTCTAGAAAGGATCCATTATTAGCAACGAATATCTTGCCTTCGGATCTGTGATAGAAGGTGTACCCAACAGTCTCCTTTGGGTACCCTATGAAGACACATTTCTCGTATTTGGGTTCGAGCTTATCCCGTTGAAGCTTTTTCACATAAGCATCGCAGCCCCAAACTTTAAGAAACGACAACTTTGGTTTCATGCCAAACCACAGTTCATAAGGTGTCGTCTCAACGGATTTAGATGGTGCCCTATTTAACGTGAATGCAGCTGTCTCTAAAGCATAACCCCAAAACAATAGTGGTAAATCGGTAAGAGACATCATAGATCGCGCCATATCTATGAAAGTACGGTTAGGACGTTCGGACACACCATTACGATGTGGTGTTCCGGGTGGCGTGAGTTGTTAAACTGTTCCACATTGTTTCAAATGAAGACCAAACTCGTAACTCAAATATTCGCCTCCACGTTCAAATCGTAGAAACTTTATTTTCTTGTTATGATGATTCTCTACTTCACTCCGAAATTCTTTGAACTTTTCAAAAGTTTCAGACTTGTGTTTCATCAAGTAGATATACCCATCTCTGCTCAAATCATCTGTGAAGGTCAGAAAATAACGATACCCACCGCGAGCCTCAACACTCATTGGTCCACATACATCAGTATGTATGATTTCCAACAAATCAGTTGCTCGCTCCATTGTTTCGGAGAACTTAGTTTTAGTCATCTTGCCCATGAGGCATGGTTTGCAAGCACCAAGTGATTTATACTCAAGTGATTCCAAAAGTCCATCAGTATGGAGTTTCTTCATGCGCTTTACACCAATATGACATAAACGGCGGTGCCACAAATGAGTTGCACTATCATTATCAACCTTGCATTTTTTGGTTTCAATATTATGAATATGTGTATCACTACGATCGAGACACTACTAGGAAAAGGCCTACTAATGGCGCACCAGTTTTGCATACTAATGGCGCACTACTGGTGCGCCATTAGTACCATGCCATTAGTAATTTTTACTAATGGCGCACCACATGTGCGCCATTAGTATAGGCCACGGTGCGCCATTAGTATCTGCTATACTAATGGCACACCACATAGAAGTGCGCCATTAGTAAAAAAATTCAGATTTTTTTTATATTTTTTTATATATTTTTTTAATTTTTTTCCTTAATCTCTGGTCATTATGGCTTAATCTCGGTTCAATTTTCTTAATCTCAAGTCAAATCGCACTCTGTGGTCACCCATCCTCACACTACTCCAACCCGAGCACGCTTAACTTCGTAGTTCTATCCAACCCCAGCACCAGCTCACTTCACAGGCACTTGTTGATATATCTATCATATCAATCATATTAAACCTTCTTGATGTCTAGGAGTTTGTTCATGTTCATGAGTATGATGAAATTTTGAAAATATATTTCAAACTTCTCGGTCATATTACGTATCATATTTTGAAAATAAAATCAATTTTTTTTTCGAAACCAATTTTTTAAAAAAAATTTCTATTACTAGTGGCGCACCTAGCAAACGGTGCGCCACTAGTAAGTTTTAAATTTTTTGAATTTTTTTGCCTCTAGATCTTAAAAGCCCCGTAACTTTTTTCTGTTTGGTTTTTGGGGATTTTGAAAATGTTTAACGGGGTTCCCCCCAGTTAAATTCCGATGTAACTTTTCGAGTAGATGATTTTTCATATAAAAAACTTTTTAATCCGTGTTCGTATGCAAAAGTTATGCCCATTTTACAAATTCCAGAGATATTTTGCAAATAGAGTCAAAATTCATATGTGTAAATTTTCCCAACAAGTAGACCACATATCACATGGGAAACTTTTTTTTTTGACATTTCCATCATTTTCTTTTATTCTATTTTTAAAATGGAAAAAGACGGTCCAAGGGGGGTGCAGTTGGTGAAATTTTGGGCCAAGTTAGTAATGGCGCACCGTGGGAGTGGTGCCCCATTACTAGTTCAACTAGTAATGGCGCACCACTCCCACGGTGCGCCATTACTAGTTTAGAAAAAAAGAAATAAAAACAAAATTTGAAAAAAAAATACTAGTGGCGCACCGTGGATATGGTGCGCCATTACTACTAGTTGAACTAGTAATCGAGCACTATCCACTGGTGCGCCATTAGTAGTTTTGAAAAAATAAAAAAAATAAAAAAAATAAAAAAAAATTGAAAAAAATTTACTAATGGCGCACCGTGGATGTGGTGCGCCATTAATAGTTTAACTACTAATGGCGCACTATCCACTGGTGCGCCATTAGTAGTTTTGAAAAAAAATGAAAAAAAATGTTACTAATGGCCCACCAACACATTAGTATATACTAATGGCGCACCGCATGTCTGGTGCGCTATTAGTGCCCATCCCATCTATAGCCCTTTTCCTAGTAGTGAGATCTAACAAGAATAGACCACTCTTCAAGGATGCATGACCATAAAAGATATTACTTATATAAAAAGAACAACCATTATTCTCTAATTTAAATGAATAACCGTCTCGCAACAAACAAGATCCAGATATAATGTTCATGCTCAACGCTGGTATCGAATAACAATTATTTAGGTCTAAAACTAATCCCGATGGTAGATGTAGAGGTAGCGTGCCGACGGCGATCACATCGACTTTGGAACCATTTCCCACGCCCATCGTCACCTCGTCCTTAGCTAATCTTCGTTTAATCCGTAGCCCCTGTTTCTATTTAAAATATTAGCAACTGAACCAGTATCAAATACCCAAGTGCTACTACCAGTATTAATAAGGTACACATCAATAACATGTATATCAAATATACCTTTGTTCACTTTGCCATCCTTCTTATCCACCAAATACTTGAGGCAGTTCTGCTTCCAGTGTCCAGTCCATTTGCAGTAGAAGCACTTAGTTTCAGGCTTGGCTCCAGACTTGGGTTTCTTTGTGGGAGTAGCAACTGTCTTGCTATTCTTCTTGAAGTTCCCTTTCTTTCCCTTGCCCTTTTTCTTGAAACTATTGGTCTTGTTAACCGTCAAGACTTGATGCTCCTTTTTGATTTCTACCCCCGCAGCTTTGAGCATATCGAAGAGCTCATGAATTGTCTTCTGCATACCTTGCATGTTATAGTTCATCACGAAGCCTTTATATAGCTTGGTGCAAGTGATTGAAGAACTCTATCAATAACACTATCTTCGTCAACTTTGCATCGAAGTTGAGTCATATGATTGTGGTACCCAGACATTCTGAGCAAGTGTTCACTGATAGAACTGTTCTCCTTCATCTTGCAGTTGTAGAACTTATTGGAAATTTCATATTTCTCAATCCGGGCATTTGCTTGAAATATTAACTTCAACTCCTGGGACATCTCATATGCTCCATGACATTCAAAACGTCGTTGAAGTCCCGGTTCTAAGCCGTAAAGCATGGCACGCTGAACTATTGTGTAGTCATCAGACTGCATATGCCAGACGTTCAAAGCGTCAACATTAGCGGGAGGGGGCTTGTCACCTAGCCGTGCTTCAGGGACATAAATCTTCTCTGCAGCACTGGGGATAATCCTCAAGTTACGGACCCAATCCGTGTAATTGATACCATCATCTTTCAACTTAGCTTTCTCAAGGAACGCATTAAAATTCAAGGGAATGGTAGCACGGGCCATTGATCTACAACAACATAGATATGCAAAAACTATCAGGACTAAGTTCATGATAAATTAAAGTTCAATTAATCATATTACTAAAGAACTATCACTTAGATAGACATCCCTCTAGTCATCTAAATGATCACGTGATCCAAATCAACTAAACCATGTTCGATCATCACGTGAGATGGAATAGTTTTCAATGGTGAGCATCTTATGTTGATCATATCTTCTATAAGATTCACGCTCGACCTTTCGGTCTCCAGTGTTCCGAGGCCAGCTCTGTACATGCTAGGCTCATCAAGTTTAACCCGAGTATTCTGCATGTGCAAAACTGTCTTACACCCATTGTATTTGAACGTAGAGCTTATCACACCCGATCATCACGTGGTGTCTTGGCACGATGAACTTTCGCAATGGTGCATACTCAGGGAGAACACTTGTACCTTGAAATTTTGTAAGGGATCATCTTATAATGCTACCGCCGTACTAAGAAAAATAAGAAGCATAATAAGATAAACATCTGATGTCTACACACGCTTCTACTCCTGTAGACTATGTTGGGCCTCCAAGCGCAGAGGTTTGTAGGACAGCAGCAATTTCCCTCAAGTGGATGACCTAAGGTTTATCGAACTCAGGGAAGTAGAGGTTGAAGATGGTCTCTCTCAAGCAACCCTGCAACTAAGATACAAGAAGTCTCTTGTGTCCCCAACACACCTAATACAACTAGGAGTTGTATAGGTGCATGATACGTCCAAAACGTATCTATAATTTCTGCTTGCTCCATGCCTCTTTTGGGTGATATTGCTATGTTATTTATACACTTCCATACACTTTTGATCATATTTGGACTAACCTATTAACTCAGTGCACCCCAGTGCCAGTTTCTGTTTTCGGCTGTTTTTGTATTTCAGGTTTTCACATTATGAGAACTGCCAGAAAAAATCTAGAAAAATTATATAAACAAATCAGCGTTCCAGAAGCTACCAGGCACCCGAAGCACAGCCGGAGGGGACCACCAGGGCCCCAGGCGCCCTGGTGGCGCTCCCCCCCTGGGCCGCGCCGGGGGGGCGCCTGGGCCCCCCGAGCCTCGTCTGATGCCCCCCTTTGGCATATATTTAAAGCGTCTCCCGAAACCCTCGAGACGGGAACTCTTTTTCGCGATCTCAACTCTGTTCCGCCGCCGCCGCTGCTTCCAAGATCGGGAGCACCAGGAGAACTCTTCCCGGCACCCTGCCGGAGGGGAGGATCACCACCGGGAGTTTCTCCACCACCATGGACGCCTCCCGGATGAGTTGTGAGTAGTCTCCCTTGGACCATGGGTCCATAACCAGTAGCTATGTGATGTTCTCCTCCCGTTCTTGTGCTTCACTAATTAGTCCTCGTGAGCTGCCCTACATGATCGAGGCACATATGTAATCCTTATGCTGTTGCTATGATGAGTTTGCTGGGAACCGATGGATTATGAGATTATGTTCAGATTGTGTTTGAGTAATATATTTGATTCACCTCTTTTATATTTATGTTCGTAAGTAATTCTTGCATGTTCTCCGTTGTTATTTATTGCTTTGGCCAAGTAGTAGGTAGTGACTCCAAGAGGGAACGTTATGCTTGATTGTGGGTTCATGCCCCTCGATGACTAGTTTGAGTGACAGAAACATGAGTATAGGGGATGTGCTGTTGCCACAAGGGGGAAAACAACGGTGCTTGTGACCGCGGGTGCAAAGATTGTTTACTTTACGCAAAGTTCTTTTAATGCAGTTGTCTGTTGCTTTGAGTTTACACTATCGGTGGGACTCGCAACTTAATACCAGCGAGATGTTCTGGATAGATATCTCAAGGTGGATGATTAGTAGTAGATGCAGATGGATTTCGGTCTACTTACCTCGGCGTACCGCCCATGCTTTGAACCTCTACCTTTCTTGCAACTTAGTCAGCATTGGTTTGCGCACATGGTCCTGTCAATTGCCCAGCTGTAATTCGTTTACCTCACATAGCTGTTTTATCATCTTTTGGGAGAGAGACATCACTAGTGAACATCATGAGACTCCGGTCCATATTACCATCATTGATCACATCCACTATTTACTTTCCGCTTTTACTTACTATTGCAATTATACCTATCACTATTATCACTTGCGTTTGATCCTTTGTACACTACAAGGCCGGAGGGATTGACAACCTCTCTGTACTCGTTGGGAGCAAAGTTATTTGTATCTGTGTGCAGGTCTAGGTTGATTGCTAATATCTGGCGCCATAGCAGTTGACACCTTCTTGTTGAAACTGGGAGTCTCAGGGAAATCGATCCTTGGTATTGCCAAGGGAAAACTTCCGCTACACTGCATCTCAAACCTTCCACTTGGGGTAACCAACAAGGGGCGAGAAGCCATCAGTGCACTAGTTCGGCGAAGAGATGGTAAAATATGGATGATAGGAGTGGCAAAGCAAAGTAATATAAATCTGTAATAAAAAGTGCAGCAAGCAAACAAGTGGTAAATGTGAGCACAAATGGTATTGCAATGGTGGAAACAAGGCCTAGGTATCATACTTTCACTAGTGGCAACTCCCAACAACATTAACATAATCGAATCACATGATATTTCCCATAAAACATGCAATGGAGACGCACCCGGAGGTCATTCCTCCGTGGTCAAGAGAGGACGAGAATTATGTTGGGCTACAAAAGCACACCTCAAAGTTCGTAGTTCTCAATCTAAGGATTTCCCAATATCACCGCGGCCATCCAAAGAGAGTCCCACAATCACCACAACATATCTAAAGGATAGTCAAAGACAAGCACCAAGAGACTCTCAATCTTCAATGAACACACAAGAGAGGAAATCACTCATGAAAATATTTTTCTAATCCATGTCCAATAGACTGCTGCCACCTTGGTCTCGGGGATTATACTAGATAAAGACAAGTGAGTACATCAATCCAATACATAGAGGAAGGGGAAATATCATGGGATCACCCTAGATTAACATAGCCTATGATCACAACGAAGATCACATCATGGGAGAGAGAGATAACCACATAGATACACGTACGAGCCCTCGGCCCCGGAGAAGACTATTCACACATGGACATGGTGAGGAGGAGGTTGATGATGGTGTTGATAGAGAGGTGCAGCCCCGCGAGGAGGAGACGGCCGGCGGCAGCCACGGAGGCGGCGGCGGCGGCCATTGGGGGCGGCGGCGGCGGCCCTAGGGGCAGCGGCTCCTTGGCCCCCCTTCTTCCTTGTGGATGGTGCTGCAATGGTGCTGGTCCTCCCCTCCAAGACGGCGGCTTGGGAGGAGGAAAATTCGTGGCCCTTGGTGACCTAGGTTTCCTCTCTTTATATAGACTCTCGGATTCCCGTCATCAGATTTTGGGCCTCAGTAAAACGGGCTTTACTCTGCCGTCCGGACTCCGATTTGGACGAATTATATATCTAGAAGCATCGCCTCGAAATTCCGCACAACTTTCGCAACTAGACTTTTTCCGTTTGACGTCGTCTTCGGGCCTGAACGTGACCATCTTTAAAAAACATTCTCAGACAGATTTCAGGAAAGTCAGAGTCCTACTCCAATACGACTCCTTTTGCATTTTTGTCAATTTCCAAGTAATTCCTACACAATAAAGTGTAAAACAAGAACATTGTGCACTTTTGCAACCATTAGTAGGTTAGTCCAAATATGATCAAAAGTGTATGGAAGTGCATAAATATCATAGCAATATCACACAAAAAAAGGCATGGAGCAATCAGAAATTATAGATACGTTTTGGACGTATCAACATCCCCAATCTTAATTCCTGCTCGTCCTCGAGTAGGTAAATGATAACAAGCATAATTTCTGTGGTGACATGCTATTAACCATATAAGAAATTTTCACAGTCACATGACAAATGCTTACTGAGATAATGAATATGTAGTAATTAAGTTGCCTCATGAGAAAATCACAAAGAACTGAAAGTTTTACAATATGATATTGAAACACTCAATAGATTTGTAGTGAGCATGGTGTGCAAATATGACAAAGTGGTACCTCGCTTGCCCCCTTTATTGAAGCAAAACATAAATGCAGGGGCACCTCCAAGGTTTAAGTGACGACTAGATACAATGATTTCAGAATAAACGATATCATAATCATGCAAAAGACAATGGTACTTTGGGACAATGCACATTACACTCAGAATGACAATCATGCTCTCAATAGTTGGTGCTTTAAAGAACGTGGAGACTCTCGAACCGTGGCTTTTGATGGCAAGGTTGAAAACCCGTGGTCGGAAACAAAAACTAAACATGTACCAGAGCTCTTGGTTTTAAAAACAGAGGTAAAAATTATTTGTTTAGAATATGCATATTTCGTCAACGAATGCTAGTAGATAACTCAATTACTTCTCGAGCTGGACAAGTTTGGAGGAACGGCTCCCGCATGAGGACGATCACATCCTCTTAATCTCCTTTGTTTACCACTGCCAAAGTTTTCTGATTTCTCATGAACAAAACGTGAAGGAGGGTTTGATTGTTGTATTATTTTTTAATGAGCCGGGCGCACTCTTTGCCAGTTCCTTCTCGTATTAGGGGTTTGCACATTAGACATGCAATCCCGGGGTGAAGCTTGTCCAACTTAAAAAGATCATGAATTAACTACTACTTCCTCATGAGCTAAAACAGAGGCACAAAAGAGAAATGCTTTTTTGAATAATTTCGAGATGGTACATGAAAGTCTTTGTTAGGAATGGCAGGTAAATACCATGTATAGGAAGGTATGGTGGACTCATATGGCATAACTGGTTTAAAGGATTTTGGATGCACAAGCAGTCAGTCCGCTTAGTACAGGCGAAGGTTAGCAAAAGACTGGGAGCGACCAACTAAGAGAGCAATGAGAGTCATAATCATGCAGAGCGACAAAGCAACATTGAATCGGGCATGGAAGTTATATCGCTACTCAGAAATTAAAGATCATCAAGGCTTGATAGACTTTCTTTACAGTCTTAAATATGCGTGAGCATATGCCAAGTCAATCAAAATTAATTCTTGGAGGAAGATATCACTAAACCATACCACATCATAGGAAAACAAATCATGTTGGTACTTCAATAACACATTAAGAATCCCCCAGCTATTTGAGACTAACCACAAGAAAACATGAACTACTAGGCACCATTATGCACATAGCGTTTTTATCATAGACATATCAACCAGTGCAACAGAAGCCAACTCTCTTAACAAGATAAGCATGATAACTAAAGAGAGTTCCAGCGACCAACTAAACGAAATCTCTTTAAAAAGATAAAGCATGAAAACTAAGAGCTGAACATGATAGTAGCTATTGAAAGATAAAGAACACACACAGCAAAGATAGACATGAAAATTCTATGTTGTGCTCTAGGTCGAAGTGGAGCGTGTTTCTCTCCCACACAAAGAAAATTGAGTTCCAACTCGTTACGAACAGCAAGCAAAGCTAAAGAAAACTTAAAAGGAAACTAAAAGCAAGACGCTCCAAGCATAGCACATAACACATGAAGTGATAAAAATATAGTGAAACGAAAGACGAACTGATAATTGTTGATAGAGAAGGGGATGCACGGGGGGCATCCCCAAGCTTAGACGCTTGAGTTTTCTTGAATATTTCTTGGGGGTGCATGGGGGCATCCCCAAGCTTGAGCGTTTGACACTCCTGAATCTTTTTATCATCTTCGCTCGCACACTTGAAAACTCCCTTCATACATAACTCATCATAATCTGATTAGCGAGGTTAGTACCCTTAATGAAATAATTTTTTTCTTGCTGGAAATAAGGATATTCTTGAAGGTCTACTGTTTCTCAAGATTGCCAAAAGGTTTTTGCAAAGAAAAAGCAAGCTCAAGGTTTGCAAAATGAACGAAAGGCAAAACAGGACATAATATGTGAAAAGCAGACCAGCAGGTAGTAAATGATTTTTTCGGGGCACTTCTACAACTCTAATCAAAAAACTCAGAACAGACGCCCGAAAGACAATTGCATAGAGCACGCTGTAAAAAACATTCAGACCAAAAAGATGATCTGGAGATTTTATACGAATTTTTCTGTCCAAGGACAGAATCTGTTTCCTGGACAGCACGTCACAACTTTTGAACTTTCTTGCAATCAGAGGCTACACTTGGCACAAAGCTGAAAAATAAAGATACAATGATGTTGCTACAGTAGTAACAAACATCAAGACCACTAAAAACCGAAAGAACAAACTGAAAGCAAAGATAACAAGGGTTGTCTCCCTAGAGCTCTTTCTTTATGGCCATAAAGATAGGCTTAAGACTTTAATGATGCTCTCATAGGAATAAGAGTTGAAGAACAAAAGAGAGCATCTAGAAGCAAATACCAAACACATTTAAGCCTAATAGGCTTCCTATGCATAGGAATATTGCAATAGAATAATTAATTGAAGCACAAAGCAATAAGCATAGGAAGACAAAACAAGTGCAGCTTCAAAACCTTCAACATAAAGAGAAGGAACTTAATAGTATTGAAATATCTATAAGCATATGTTCCCTTCTTATAATAATTTTCAGTGGGATCACGAATAAACTCAACAATATAAGCATCACATAAAGCATTGTTACCATGATCCACATGCAAAAATGTACTCTTACTCTCCACATAAGCATCTTTGGGGAGCCCATGGTTAGGACTTTTTAGCATTAACGTTTTCAGTCTCCCCCAAGCTTGAGCAATGCTTTCTCCGTCACGAGACCTAAAGTTATAGATATAGTTCCTGTCTCGATGAATTTCATGAAGAGGATAAAATTAGTATAAAAGAGAGACATAAGCTCTTGCCAATCAAGCAAGTGCGAGTTATCGAGAAGCTTATACCAATCTGAAGCTTTATCTATAAGTGATACGGCGAATAATTTCCTCATGACAAACTCCCTTGATACACCTGCAAGCTTAAATAATGAACATAATTGTGACAGATATAGCAAGTGTTCACCGGGATGTCTGTCTCCTGCATAACGATTAGCCAAAACATAATCGATAATACCAGCTGGTATTTTATAGGGCACAATTTCAGTAGGCGGAGGAGCAACCACCACAGGTGTGGGGCGTCTTCCCACAAGCAACGAACTAAGATTGCGGTTTTCCATAAACATAACTAGTGAAATAAAAACAAGAAACAAAAAGATTTAATTGCAAGATCTAAAGATATACCTTCAAGCACTCACCTCCCCAACAACGGCGCCAGAAATAGCTTGATGTCTACACACGCTTCTACTCCTGTAGACTATGTTGGGCCTCCAAGCGCAGAGGTTTGTAGGACAGCAGCAATTTCCCTCAAGTGGATGACCTAAGGTTTATCGAACTCAGGGAAGTAGAGGTTGAAAATTGTCTCTCTCAAGCAACCCTGCAACTAAGATACAAGAAGTCTCTTGTGTCCCCAACACACCTAATACAACTAGGAGTTGTATAGGTGCACTAGTTCGGCGAAGAGATGGTAAAATATGGATGATAGGAGTGGCAAAGCAAAGTAATATAAATCTGTAATAAAAAGTGCAGCAAGCAAACAAGTGGTAAACGTGAGCACAAATGGTATTGCAATGGTGGAAACAAGGCCTAGGGATCATACTTTCACTAGTGGCAACTCCCAACAACATTAACATAATCGAATCACATGGTATTTCCCATAAAACATGCAATGGAGACACACCCGGAGGTCATTCCTCCGTGGTCAAGAGAGGACGAGAATTATGTAGGGCTACAAAAGCACACCTCAAAGTTCGTAGTTCTCAATCTAAGGATTTCCCAATGTCACCGCGGCCATCCAAAGAGAGTCCCACAATCACCACAACATACCTAAAGGATAGTCAAAGACAAGCACCAAGAGACTCTCAATCTTCAATCAACACACAAGAGAGGAAATCACTAATGAAAATATTTTTCTAATCCATGTCCAATAGACCGCTGTCACCTTGGTCTCGGGGATTATACTAGATGAAGACAAATGAGTACATCAATCCAATACATAGAGGAAGGGGAAATATCATGGGATCACCCTAGATTAACATAGCCTATGATCACAACGAAGATCACATCATGGGAGAGAGAGATAACCACATAGCTACACGTACGAGCCCTCGGCCCCGGAGAAGACTATTCACACATGGACATGATGAGGAGGAGGTTGATGATGGTGTTGATGGAGAAGTGCAGCCCCACGAGGAGGAGACGGCCGGCGGCAGCCACGGAGGCGGCGGCGGCGGCGGCCCTTGGGGGCGGCGGGGGCGGCCCTAGGGGGCGGCGGCGGCCCTAGGGGGCAGCGGCTCCTTGGCCCTCCTTCTTCCTTGTGGATGGTGCTGCAATGGTGCTGGTCCTCCCCTCCAAGACGGCGGCTTGGGAGGAGGAAAATTCGTGGCCCTTGGTGACCTAGGTTTCCTCTCTTTATATAGACTCTCGGATTCCCGTCATCAGATTTTGGGCCTCAGTAAAACGGGTTTTACTCGGCCGTCCGGACTCCGATTTGGACGAATTTTATATCCAGAAGCATCGCCTCGAAATTCCCCACAACTTTCGCAACTTGACTTTTTCCGTTTGACGTCGTCTTCGGGCCGGAACGTGACCATGTTTAAAAAACGTTCTCAGACAGATTTCAGGAAAGTCAGAGTCCTACTCCAATACGACTCCTTTTGCGTTTTTGTCAATTTCCAAGTAATTCCTACACAATAAAGTGTAAAACAAGAACATTGTGCACTTTTGCAACCATTAGTAGGTTAGTCCAAATATGATCAAAAGTGTATGGAAGTGCATAAATATCATAACAGTATCACACAAAAAAAGGCATGGAGCAAGCAGAAATTATAGATACGTTTTGGACGTATCAACATCACATGCAATCTAAATATGTGACATGATATGGCCATCATCATCTTGTGTTTTTGATCTCCATCTCCAAAGCATCATCATGATCTCCATCCTCACCGGCTTGACACCATGATCTTCATCGTAGCATCGTGGTCGTCTCGCCAACTATTGCTACTACTACTATTGCTAACTCATAGTAATAAAGTAAAGCAATTACACGGCCTTCGTAATCCATACAATAAAGAGACAAGCATAAGGCTCCTGTCGGTTGCCGATAACTTTACAAAACATGATCATCTCATACAATAACGTATATCTCATCACGTCTTGACTATATCACATCACGACATGCCCTACAAAAACAAGTTAGACATCCTCTACTTTGTTGTTGCAAGTTTTACGTGGCTGCTACGGGCTTAGCAAGAACCGTTCTTACCTACGCATACAAAAACCACAACGATTTTTTATCAAGTATGTGTTGTTTTAACCTTCACCTGGACTGGGAGTAGCCACACTCGATTCAACTAAAGTGAGAGAGACAGACACCCGCCGGTCACCTTTAAGCAACGAGTGCTTGTAACGGTTAAACCAGTCTCGCGTAAGCGTACGCGTAATGTCGGTCCGGGCCGCTTCATCTCACAATACCGCCGAATCAAAGTATGACATGCTGGTAAGCAGTCCCAGAACTCGTTGTGTTCTACTCGTGCATATCATCTACGCATAGACCTGGTTCATGATGCCACTGTTGGGAATGTAGTATTCAAAAAATTTCCTAAGATCCCCCAACAACTGTTCTGTTTCCAAGTCTCGGTGCTCCATAGTTACTGCAAATATTACAACATGGCAATTAATATACAAACATGACAGGTGAATATATTAGTGGCAAACATAGACCTAGCTAGCTCGACGCTTCTACGGTTTGGGGTGGCCTCGACAACGCTTCTAGGGTTTGGGGTGGCCTCGACTCTTCTAGGGTTTGGTCGGGCGAGAGGGGGTATATCGACAACGACATACCTGATAAAAAATAAGAAGAGGAAGAAGAAGAAGAAGAAGAAGAAAAATGTTATCGGGGAGGGGGTATATCGACCCTCCCTCCTCATGTCGAACGTTCGCTTTTTTTCTTCTTTTTCCTCTTCTTATTTGTTCTCCTCTTCTTCCTCTCATCTTCTTCTCCTTCTTCCTCTCCTTCTTCCTCTTCTTATTTTCCTTTTTCCTCTCCTTCTTTTTCTTCTTCTTCCTTCTTCCTTCTTCCTCTTTTCTTCTTTTTCCTTATTTTCCTATTTCTGCTCCACTAACCTAAAATGCACTAACAGTACAACTAACCTAAAACGCACTAAATCAACTAACCTAAAATGCACTAACGTAAAATCGATATCTACTAACAACCTAAATAAAAAATTAATACATATATGAACAAAAACATATATGAACAAAAAAACGCTATGAACATTATATCCATACATACATAGCCACATCCATTCATCATATAGCTACCACATACATATATGCATTATATATATGAAAAAAATGCTATGAACAACAAAATTAATACACATTATATGAAAAAAAAAATATAAAAAACTCTGAACAGAGTCGGGGCGGCAGCGGCTCACATCGGGGGGCGGCCGACGAGGGCGACGACGGGAGCGGCGATGGCATTGGCGACGACAACGGTGGGGGCGCTGGCCAGGGCAGGGGCCGGCGTGGCCGGGTGCGCTCGGGGGCGGCGGACGGCGTCGGCTGGCGAGGACGACGGCGGGGGCGGCACGCGAGGGAGCCAACGACAGCGTCGGCTGGCGAGGGCGACGGTGGGGCGGCGCGCGAGGGAGCGAGCGACGACGGCGATGGCGGGGCGGGCCGGGGTGCAGGGGCGCGGCCGGGCGAGCTCGGGGGCGGCGGCCGGGCGCACTCGGGGGCAGCGGCCGGCGTGGGTGGCGGATGGCGACTGCGTGGGCGGTGGACGGCGTCGGGGTGGGCTCGGGAGCGGCGGACGGTGTCGGCGTGGCCTTGGGGTTACGGGCGATGTCGGCGGCGTCGGGCAGCCTGGCGGCGTCGAGGAGGTCAGCGTTGTCGGCGGAAACTGCGAGATGAAATTCAAAATTTCACTAGTGTTGATTATATACATGAAGATTTGGTCCCGCTTCATGGCACCAACCGGGACCAATGCCCACCTTTGTTCCCGGTTCGTGCTACCAACTGAGACCAAAGGTCTATTTTCAGCAGCCCAAAGGGCGGGAAGCAGAGACCTTTGGTACCGGTTGGTTGCACGGACCATGACCAAAGGTGGGCATTGGTATCGGTTAGTGCCACGAACCAGGACAAAAGGGTGGCATTGGTCCCGGTTTGTGGCACCAACCAGGACCAATGGCCTTGCACAGCGGTGTGGTGGTGGCAGTTTAGTCCCACCTCGCTAGTTGAGAGCGCCCAACACTAGTTTATAAGCTCCGCTGCCTCTTCCCTCTCAAAATCCTCTGAACAGCAGGCCTATGAGGCTAATCTGACACTGCTATGCCTGTGGGCCTGTGGGCCTTCTGCAGGCCTGAATCCTGGCCCAAATAGATGGGTTTCTAGTCGTATTCAGGCCGTGGTGGCCCTGTAGGTGGCGTTTTTTCTGTTTTTTCTTTCTTTTTTGCTTTAGCTTTTTGGCTTTTTTCTGTTTTCCAGTGATTCTTTTTGATGTTAGGTCGCAAAAATTATAGACTTTCTGTTAGTGCCATCAATTTTCAAATTTGAATAGTTTAAATTTTAATTCTTTTAGGTTATTTTCAATGTCTATTTTAATCAAGAACATATTTTGTTATTTTAGTTTGCTATTAAAGTTTCTAACAAAAAATTTCTTTATGAAAATTCTTTTTGCCACTAATGTTTTGAACAGACAATACTTTGATAATTTTAGTTTTGTAAATTTTATGTAATTTTAGTTTAAAAAATACTAGAGGTTTATAAAAGCTTTTTACTTGATTCCATTTACTATTAAAGTTTTATAAAAGCACTTCAAATGAACTCTGAAGAGGTTGAAAGTTGGCATGGTATCATCATTTCACCCTGCTAAAAAGTTGAGAGGGTTACGGCAAAAACTGGATGCACTTCGTGAACAAAACGGGCAACCTCTTTCGAAGTATTAGGGTTTGGAACGAAAACTCATCTGTTACAAAGGGATTTCTTTTTTTGAACTTATTTGAACTCCAGACTTTTTTGTGTTCAAAATGCACCATTCAAAGCCACATCATCAATTTTCGACCCTTTCTGACTTCATTTGTTATTTTCCATGCATTTACTGATTTTTTTATCTAAATAGCCCTGAAATTGAAAAGCACTTCAAATGAACTCTGAAGAGTGTGAAATTTGGTATGGTATCATCATTTCACAGAACTAGCATGTGCTAAAAACTTGAGAGGGTTACGGCAAAAACTGGATGCACTTCGTGTACAAAATAGGCAATCTCTTTTGAAGTATCGGGGTTTCATACGGATAGTTTTTTGTTACAAAGGGATTTCATTTTTTTGAACTTATTTGAACTCCGGACTTTTTGTGTGTTCAAAATGCACCATTCAAAGCCACATCATCAATTTTCAACATTTTCTGACTTCATTTGTTATTTTTCATGCATTTATTGATTTATCTGAGCTAAATGGCCCTGAAATTGAAAAGCACTTGAAATGAACTCTGAAGAGGTTGAAAGTTGGCATGGTATCATAATTTCACCCACATAGGATGTGCTAAAAAGTTGAGAGGGTTAAGGCAAAAATTGGATGCACTTCGTGTACAAAACGAACAATTTCTTTCGAAGTATCAGGGTTTCATACGGAAGCTCGTCTGTTACAAAGGGATTTCATTTTTTGAACTTATTTGAACTCCAGAATTTTTGTGTGTTCAAAATGCACCATTCAAAGCCACATTATCAATTTTCAACCCTTTCTGAATTCATTTGTTATTTTTCATGCATTTACTGATTTTTTGAGCTAAATGGCCCTGACATTGAAAAGCATTTCAAATGAACTCTGAAGATGTTGAATGTTGGCATGGTATCATCATTTCACCCACATAGAATGTTTGCTAAAAAGTTGAGAGGGTTACGGCAAAAACTGGATGCACTTCGTGTACAAAACAGACAATCTCTTTCGAAGTATCAGGGTTTCATACGGAAACTCGTCTGTTACAAAAGGCATTTCATTTCTTCACATGTAACTGCAATGCTATTTTAGATCAAAGGCATCATCATAATAGTTGTGGAGATTAAGTCTTCAGTTTTTCTTCGCTTGTGTCATTTGCTTATTGCGCCGTAACCATAGATAATCTTCATTGCTTAACAGGGTGCTTGGATCAGCCTTGACTTTCAAGGGTGGAATTTCATGAAACTTTTCATAATCTTCAGACATGTCTGTCTTGCCCTCCACTCCCACGATGTCTCTTTTTCGTGAAAGAACTATGTGGCGCTTAGGCTCATCGTATGATGTATTCGCTTCCTTATCTTTTCTTTTTCTCGGTTTGGTAGACAAGTACTTAGCATAGAAAACATGCGCCACGTCATTGGCTAGGACAAATGGTTCTTCTGTGTACCCAAGATTGTTCAAATACACTGTTGTCATTCCGTACTATGGGTCTACATGTACCCTGCCTCACTAGTAGATAAAGGGGGATCAGACCCGGTTCATTTGGGCATTTAGCCCCGGTTCTGGAACCGGGGCAACAGGGTCGGTACTAATGCTCTGACCCTTTAGTCCCGGTTCAATCCAGAGCCGGGGCAAAAGGGTGTCCACGTGGCCTGTGCACTGAGTCCAGGCAGGAGGGGCTTTAGTCCCGGTTGGTGGTACCAACCGGGACCAAAAGGCTTCCACGCGTCAGCATTTCTGTGGCTGTGGTTTTTGTTTTTTTTTTGAAAGGGGAGGGGGGGTTTTAGGTTTTGGGGGG
>LR738716.1:66342574-66365400 GCA_902687465.1 Secale cereale
GACACTACCGGGCACATATATACAACAATTATCTCTTACAAAAATAATCTCCTAACACATGGATGCATGGTCCACATAGTATTCTCCGTCTTCAGCGATCACGTGTTCAAGGAAGAATGCCGCCAATTCCTCTTGAATTGCTCGCAGTCGATCTGGTGTTAGGAGTTCATCCCGCATCCGAAACATCTAATTTGAAGTAGGGGGTCAATACATGAAATGATGCTATAAATTTGTGAATATTATTGATTGCTTACGCACTTCAAATTGTTCATCAGTGTAGCCCCGCTCACAGGTCGTGTGGCGGATGGACTCGCAAATGTAGTATCCACAATAATCATTCCCGGGTTCCTGCCACAACCACTTTACAAGAAATAGAGGTCAATCAAACTGATAAGCAAGAATGCCAAATTGGTATTGATGAAACTAGCGCTTGAATCAAGATATAGGAGATGCGCGCGCGGAACATGCTACTATATAGTACTTACTTTCGGGTATTTAAATTGTAGCTTCTTCGGCAGTCCCGGAGCTTTTTTTGTGAATTTTTTCCAAGCCCTGCCAGACAAAGGAAACAATTAGTTGATATCAGAAATGAAGTTGCTGATATATATGCATGGTGGATAATATTGATCGATTTAACTTACCTGACTAGCATTTGAGTCATGTCCGCATACTCCTCGGGATCTTTACGTTTAGAGTCGAAGACAGTTACTATTCCCTTCTCAAGCTTAATCTCTAAGAGAATATAGTGGAAGCTGCGCACGAATGCATGAGATCATCAATTACATCACTATAAACTTGACTGATATATAAGGGAAACCAAATATGCACAAGACATTAACACTCACTTGAAGTTGTAAGGAAAGAGTATTATATCTTTGTTTTCATTTACCACCAACGATCGTAGCAAGTTGGTCTCGGTATCGCCGGGACGCAATTTAACCTCGGTTGCATCTATGAGGTATGTGTTAATAAACCCAATATCACCTACTTGTCTTTTCTTCAATTCGACGATCTTCAATCTGCATAATATAGTGAGGATAATTATAAATACATGCAATGAAGATCAGCTATATAGAGAGACTTAATGACAGAAGTAGTACTACTTACAGACAGTAGCAGGTGATCGTTGTTTTATCGAGGGCCAATTGATTGAAAAATTTATAGAACTCCTCAAATGGAACAGGCAACAGCTCAATTCCAACGAGGTCATGCTCCGGTTTAACTCTCAAATACAAGTTATTCCTCCCCCCAGACTCTCTGCAGATTTTTATGTACCAATCATGCAATCTTCGCATATTCGTTGATAGAGATCTTTCATTTTTGACGAGAGGCTTTTTGTACTCGTATCTTTCTATCTGCACGTCCATGAAATCATAGTGTACATCGTCGGACGCGTAATCTGCAAGATTGGTATAACCGGGCACCATCCTCGGATCATTAGCGACCATGTCGCTAGACACCTTGAGCGGGGGGCACGATTGGTTCGCTTGTTCGCCGAGCTGGGCAATTTGTTTCCCAGCTCGCCCTTCTGCTAACCTCTGATCACTTTTTGTACTTCCGGACCGCTTGGCATCTTGAAATGTCTTTTGAATAATGCGGTCATAGTTGCCCTTCGGCTTACTTTTCGCTGGTTGCTTCAGGGCAGCAAGAGTGCGCTTTGCTTTCACCGCATCTATCTTCTCCTCTGGAGGTGGATGTCTCTGTGCTTTCAACCCTTCAAAAAAGTCCTTCACTTCGCCTTCAGCGATCTTCGTGTTTTCCTCGTCGGACCTCTCGTACGGTAACTTCTCTAGAGGCGTGAGAGAAGGACCGAATCTGCATCGCCTCCCGCCTCTGGCTGTACTGGTAGACGTCGCCGGACCAGACGAAGCGGCTGTCTTTTTTACTTGCTTAGGTGCCGGAGCAGGAGCAGCCGGAGTGGCGGCAGGTCTCTTCCGCCCTTGCTGATTAGGCAAAGGAGGAGCTGGCTGTCTGCTCGGGCGCGCCGGCGGCGAAGGAGGCGGAGTGCCGCCACGCGCCGGCGGCGAAGGAGGCGGTGTGCCGCCACGCGCCGGAGAAGGAGCCGGAGTGCCCTGATGGTCACTCGCCGGAGAAGGAGCCGGAGTGCCCTGATGGTCACTCGCCGGAGGAGGAGGCGGTGGAGGAGGCGGAGTGCCCTGACTCGTCGGAGGAGGAGGAGGAGGCGGAGGCGTCCAGTTCAGAATGTTGATTAGGTCCTTCCACCATAGGCATGGAGTCTTCAGTGAAGAACCCAGCCGAGTCTCCCCTTCACCGGTAGGGTGGTCAAGCTGGAGCTCCTCAAATCCCTCCGTTATTTCGTCGACCATCACCCTAGCATATCCTTCTGGAATCGGCCGGCAGTGAAAAGTGTCGTCTGGTCCAGAAGGATAAACAGAGCCAGTAGCCGCCTTGACCTTCAGATTCATCCACTGTGGCATAAGGTGGCAATTTTGTGCCTCCGTGATAGCATCCACAGGATTCCTGGCAGTAGCCGTCAAGGCAAGCTCTGGCTGAAGCAGCTCGGTGGAAGCCACGCTGCTTCTCCGCTGAGATGGCGGGGTAGCTTCGGGGGAAGCTTCGGCAATTCTTTCCCGATCTGCTTCCCGTTCCTCTATCGCTTGTATTCTGGCCCGCAGCGCCTGGATTTCGGTCATCTCCATTTTCTTCCTCCTATCGTGGCATTTGTAGCCTCCTGCGTCCGGAAACCCAGCACGCCACGGAAGGGAGCCTGGCGTGCCTCGTGTCCGTCCAGGGTGCTCAGGATTCCCGAGGGCCATTGTCAGCTCGTCGTTCTCTCTGTCGGGGATGAACGTCCCTGCATGCGCTGCTTTGATATACTGCCGCATCTTCCTGAGTGGTGTTTCCAATTGCTTGTCCGTCCAAATGCACCACCCTGTTACAGGGTCCAAGGATCCGCCAGCCCCGAAGAACCAAGTCCGGCAACGTTCTGGCCAGTGCATTGTCTCTGGTTTGATCCCTTTCTGAAGCAGATCATTCTCAGCCCTGGCCCACTTAGGTCGGGCTACGAGGTAGCCGCCCGACCCCGTGCGATGGTGATGCATCTTCTTTGCAGCATTTATCCGGTTTGTCTCCGACATCTTCTGACTCTTTTCCTACTTCTTATGGGCCACAAATGCGGGCCAGTCATCTTTGATCTTCTCATATATGCCCACGAATTCTGGAGTCGTTTTCTCTCTGACAAACGTATTCAGTTTTTTCTTCCATGCCCTGAATTGGTCTGCCATCTTCGAAAGTGCATAAGACTTGATTAAGTCCTCTTTAACTGGCTTCGCCGGATCAACCTCTCGCGGTAGGACGAAGTTTGACTTCAGCTCAGTCCAAAGATCTTCTTTCTGCATATCTGTGACATAAGTCACCTGAGCGTCGTTTGCAGCCGGCTTTAACCATTGATGGATGCTGATCGGGATCTTGTCCCTAACCAGAACCCCGCACTGATTAACAAATGCGTTCTTTGTGCGGATGGGTGCAATCGGCTCGCCGGAGCACGAGATTTCTGAGATCTCAAACTTTTCATCCGGCCTCAACTTTTTCTTCGCTCCTCGTCTCTTTACCGAAGATTTGCTCGATCCGGAGGGCTAGAAAAGGAACAAAGACGAGAGTTAATGAATGAATCAATTAACTAGTCAGCACATGCTTAACTAACATATATACCTCCTGGCCGGACTCGGTTCGGTCACCGGAGCCAGCATCACGGTCTCCTTCTTGCACCGGCATTGGGTCACCGGAGCCGTCCTCACGGTCTACTTCTTCCATGTGCATTGGGTCACCGAATTCATCAATATCATAGCCTAGATCTTCCAGCCGCAGCTCTTGTTCGACCTGCTCATCGGTGTCGTTGAGATACGACCTGACGGCATTTTGTCCGTCTGCGATTATGTCCATCAACATCGCTTCTTGTGCTAGGTCTCGGGTGTTGTCGTCCATTGTTTCTACAAATATTTAGAACATGCCAATTATTATTCAAACATGACAGATGGATATATTAATGGCAAACGTAGAACTAGCTTCAACCCTCGACTGCTCGGCGATCCACAAACCCTAGACCCCCTCATGTCACATTTTGTCTAGCTATAGTGTCAAAGGATTCAACAAAACCAATACTTCATCATTAGGCGAAAGTAACAGTAGCATGATGGTACGAAGCTCTCCAAAGTTGTTTTGGAACGAAGTCCCAGATAAGATAATCCGTAACAAAAGACGGATTATCCTATCAGGAACTCCGTTCCAGAACATCTTTGCATAACTTCGTACCAACATGCCCCGGTTACTTCTGGCAAATGATGAAGTCATGGAATTTTTCAATACTTTGACACTAGCTAGGCAACCTCTCTCGACCCCTCGACCCCCGACTGCTCGGCGATCCACAACCCTAGACCCCCTCATGTCACATTTTGTCGAGTGTCAAAGGATTCAACAAAACCAATACTTCATCATTAGGCGAAAGTAACAGTAGCATGATGGTACGAAGCTCTCCAAAGTTATTTTGGAATGGAGTCCCCGATAGGATAATTCGTAACAAAAGACGGATTATTCTATCAGGAACTCCGTTCCAAAATATCTTTGCATAACTTTGTACCAAAATGCCCCGGTTACTTCTGGCAAATGATGAAGTCATGGAATTCTTCAATACTTTGACACTAGCTAGGCAACCTCTCTCGACCCCTCGACCCCCGACTTCTCGGCGATCCACAACCCTAGTCCCCCTCATGTCACCTTTTGTCGAGTGTCAAAGGATTCAACAAAACCAATACTTCATCATTAGGCGAAAGTAACAGTAGCATGATGGTACGAAGCTCTCCAAAGTTATTTTGGAATGGAGTCCCCGATAGGATAATTCGTAACAAAAGACGGATTATTCTATCAGGAACTCCGTTCCAAAATATCTTTGCATAACTTTGTACCAAAATGCCCCGGTTACTTCTGGCAAATGATGAAGTCATGGAATTCTTCAATACTTTGACCCCCGACTGCTCGGCGATCCACAACCCTAGACCCCCGACTGCTAGGCAACCTCTCGACCCCTCGCCCTTCGGCCTCTCGGTCTCTCGACGACCCTCGACCCCTCTACCTTCGGCCTCTCGGTCCCTCGACGACCCTCGACACCGCCCCCCCCCTAATGTCGAAGTTATCGGGGAGGGTGTATATCGACATAGACATATCCGATAAAAAAAGAGGAAGAAGAAGAAAAAAGGAACCGCTAGAGGAGAAGATCGAAGAAAAAAAAAGAAAAAAAAGGAGAAGAAGAAAGGAATAGAGGAGAAGAATTTTCTCCTCTATTCCTTTCTTCTTCTCCTCTTTTTTTCTTTTTTTTCTTCTTCTTATTTATTTCTCCTCTTCTTCCTCTCCTCTTCTTCTTTCTTTCCTCTTTCTTATTTTCTTCTTTCCTATCCTTCTTTCTTTCCTCTCGGTCTCTCGACGACCCTCGACCCCTCGACCTTCGGCCTCTCGGTCCCTCGACGACCCTCGACACCGCCCCCCCCCCCTAATGTCGAAGTTATCGGGGAGGGTGTATATCGACATAGACATATCCGATAAAAAAAGAGGAAGAAGAAGAAAAAAGGAACCGCTAGAGGAGAAGATCGAAGAAAAAAAAAGAAAAAAAAAGGAGAAGAAGAAAGGAATAGAGGAGAAGAATTTTCTCCTCTATTCCTTTCTTCTTCTCCTCTTTTTTTCTTTTTTTTCTTCTTCTTATTTATTTCTCCTCTTCTTCCTCTCCTCTTCTTCTTTCTTTCCTCTTTCTTATTTTCTTCTTTCCTATCCTTCTTTTTCTAAATTTGTAACTTTTGCATATATAAAACTTTCTATATATATTTAGCATATATAAACAAAAAACTATATAGCCACATACACATATATATACATCACATATACACACATCACATATATACAACAACTTCCTAAGAAAAAATATATTTATATACACATAAATATATATTTAACATATATATTTAGCAAATTCCTAAGAAAAAAAAAAGATATACACATACATATAAATACAGCAACTATATACAGCAACTATATATACTGCAATTTCCTAAGAAAATTCCTAAGAAAAAAAAATATACACATATATACATATATATACACAGCAACTATATATATATATACAGCAATATATATTAAACATATAAAAAAAAGGGAGCCGGCCCTCACATCGGCAGGGCGGCGCGACGGCGGCGGGGCGGGGCGGCGACGAGGCGGCGTCGGGGCGCGGCGGCGCGACGGCGGCGGGGCGGGGCGCGCGGCGGCGCGGGGCGACGGGCCGGCCGGGGCGCGGCGACGGCGCGGGGCGCGGCGACGGCGCGGGGCGGAGCGACGAGGCGGCGTCGGGGGCGACGGCGACGGGGCGACGGGGGCGACGGGGGCGACGGCGACGGCGACGGGGAAGAGCAGATCGAGGGAGGCGTCGGGGCGGGGAAGAAAGAAACTGCCCAAAATTTCGCAAGTCCTGGTTATATAGGAGTGGCATTAGTCCCGGTTGGTGGCTGAAACCGGGACTAATGCCCCCCTTTAGTCCCGGTTGCTGCCACCAACCGGGACTAAAGGTCCCTTTTCAGCAGCCCAAAGGGCGGGAAGGTGGGGCCTTTAGTCCCGGTTGGTGGCAGCAACCGGGACTAAAGGGGTGCATTAGTCCCGGTTTCAGCCACCAACCGGGACTAATGCCACCCTTTAGTCCCGGTTGGTGCCACCAACCGGGACCAAAGGCCCTGTGCTGGCGCGGGTGCGGTGGGATGTTTAGTCCCACCTCGCTAGCTGAGGGAGCTCGAGAGTGGTTTATAAGGGCTGCTGCTCCCACCCTCTCGAGCTCCTCTCAAATGCAGGCTTCTGGGCCTAACTCTGCGCGCTGCCCTGTGAGCTTGCTGGGCCTTATATTACAGGTGGATCCTGTGCTATAGGCCTTGCAGGCTCACTGGGCAGCGCCCAATTTTTTTTTTTCCTTTTTTGCTTTATTTATTTCTAAGTTGTTTTTTGCTGCATTTAGAGTTGCTTTATTTATTTTATTTTCTTTGTTTATTTCTAAGTTGTTTTTTGCTGTATTTAGAGTTGCTTTATTTATTTTACTTTCTTTATTTATTTTCTTTGTTGCTTTATTTATTTTATTTTGTTTATACTTACAACAAAATACTTATTGTTGCTATTTATTTTTCAAGTTTGTTTTGTTTTGTTTTGTTTTGTTAGTGCAAGTAGTATTGAAATTTGAATAGTACAAACGGACAATGGTATCATACTCGTTTGTTACAAAGTTGGCATGGTATCATCATAATACTTGCGGAAATAACTCTTCACTTTTTCTTCGCTTGTGTCATTTGCTTATTGCGCCGTAACCATGGATAATCTTCATCGTTTATCAGGATGCTTGGGTCAGCCTTGACTTTGAAGGAAGGAATTTCATGAACTTTTCATAATCTTCAGACATGTCTGTCTTGCCCTCCACTCCCAGGATGTCCCTTTTTCCTGAAAGAACTATGTGGCGCTTTGGCTCATCGTATGATGTATTCGCTTCCTTATCTTTTCTTTTTCTCGGTCTGGTAGACATGTCCTTCACATAGATAACCTGTGCCACATCATTGGCTAGGACGAACGGTTCGTCATTGTATCCAAGATTTTTCAGATCCACTGTTGTCATTCCGTACTGTGGGTCTACCTGTACCCCGCCTCCTGACAGATTGACCCATTTACACTTAAACAAAGGGACCTTAAAATCATGTCCGTAGTCAAGTTCCCATATGTCCACTATGTAACCATAATATGTGTCCTTTCCCCTCTCGGTTGTTGCATCAAAGCGGACACCGCTGTTTTGGTTGGTGCTCTTTTGATCTTGGACAATCGTGTAAAATGTATTTCCATTTATCTCGTATCCTTTGTAAATCAATACAGTCGAAGATGGTCCCCTGGACAACAAGTACAACTCATCACAAATAGTGTTGTCACCTCTGAGACGTGTTTCCAACCAACTGCTGAAAGTCCTGATGTGTTCACGTGTAATCCAGTCGTCGCACTGCTCCGGGTGTTTGGAGCGCAGACTGTTCTTGTGTTAATCGACATACGGGGTCACCAATGTAGAGTTTTGTAGAACTGTGTAGTGTGCTTGAGACCAAGAATAACCGTCCCTGCATATTATTGAGTCCCTTCCAAGCGTGCCTTTTCCAGTCAGTCTCCCCTCGTACCGCGATTTAGGGAGACCTATCTTATTAAGGCCAGGAATGAAGTCAACACAAAACCCGATGACATCCTCTGTTTGATGGCCCATGGAGATGCTTCCTTCTGGTCTGGCGCGGTTACGGACATATTTCTTTAGGACTCCCATGAACCTCTCAAAGGGGAACATATTGTGTAGAAATACGGGCCCCAGAATGACAATCTCGTCGACTAGATGAACTAGGACGTGTGTAATGATATTGAAGAAGGATGGTGGGAACACAAGCTCGAAACTGACAAGACATTGCGCCACATCACTCCTTAGCCTTGGTACGATTTCTGGATCGATCACCTTCTGAGAGATTGCATTGAGGAATGCACATAGTTTCACAATGGCTAATCGGACGTTTTCCGGTAGAAGCCCCCTCAATGCAACCGGAAGCAGTTGCGTCATAATCACATGGCAGTCATGAGACTTTAGGTTCTGGAACTTTTTCTCTGTCATATTTATTATTCCCTTTATATTCGACGAGAAGCCAGTCGGGACCTTCATACTGAGCAGGCATTCAAAGAAGATTTCTTTCTCTTCTTTCGTAAGAGCATAGCTGGCAGGACCTTCATACTGCTTCAGAGGGATGCCGTCTTTTTCGTGCAAACGTTGCAGGTCCTCCCGTGCCTCAGCTGTATCTTTTGTCTTTCCATACACGCCCAAGAAGCCTAGCAGGTTCACGCAAAGGTTCTTCGTCACGTGCATCACGTCGATTGAAGAGCGGACCTCTAGGTCTTTCCAGTAGGGTAGGTCCCAAAATATAGATTTCTTCTTCCACATGGGTGCGTGTCCCTCATCGTCATTCGGAACAGCTAGTGCGCCGGGGCCCTTTCCGAAGATTACGTGTAAATCATTGACCATAGCAAGTACGTGATCACCGGTACGCATGGCGGGCTTCTTCCGGTGATCTGCCTCGCCTTTGAAATGCTTGCCTTTCTTTCGACATTGATGGTTGGTCGGAAGAAATCGACGATGGCCCAGGTACACATTCTTCCTGCACTTGTCCAGGTATATACTTTCAGTGTCATCTAAACAGTTTTTTCTTCTTCAACTAAATTTAACCTCTCGACAATAGGTTCCATCTTGATCTTGTGATCATCGATAACTTCCGCAACATGCAACTCCAATTCCATCTTCTCCTCCTCCATTTTTTCCAATTTTTTCTTTAACGAAATGTTTTCCTCTTCAACTAAATTTAACCTCTCCACAAGAGGGTCGGTTGGAATTTCCAGTTCAACTACCTCCTAGACATAATAAAACATCTATGCATGTCAGGTTGGTCGGCATAACTATCATAAGCACTAAAACAAATAGTTATAAATTAAAGATAATATACCACATCCGAATCGTAGACCGGACGAGGGCCCACGTGGGCGGATATCAAAACCATCGCACTATATAATAACAAGCAATAATAAACGTAAGAAAATTAGACAAATATCTATCTAAAGCAATAATAAAAGTAAGAAAAGCATGGACATAACAAGAGGCTCACCACGGTGGTGCCGGTGATGAGATCGGCGGGGGCGATCGACGGCGGCGAAGACGGGGACGGGACGTGACGGACCGCTAAACCTAGACAAATCTCGAAGAAAATAGAGCTTCGAGAGGAGAAAAGCTTAACTAGTGTGGCTCGGGCATTCCACCGAACATGTTGTGTGCATAGGAGGTGAGCTAGAGCACCACTAACCCCTCTCCCCCTCGGCCAGAAAAAAAACAGAGCAGTGAGCTCTGCTCTTGAGTGAGGGGGTATATATAGGCAACTCACTGGTCCCGGTTGGTGCTACAAACCGGGGCTAAAGGGGTGCCTTTGGTCCCGGTTCATAAAACAAACCGGGACTAATAGTGGTGGGCCAGGAGCAAGAGCCATTGGTCCCGGTTTTTAGCTCCAACCGGGACCAATAGGTCCAGACGAACCGGGACCAATGGCCCACGTGGCCCGGCCGGCCCCCTGGGCTAACGAACCGGGTCCAGTACCCCTATTGGTCCCGGTTCTAGATTGAACCGGGGCTAATGGGCTGGACCAATGCCCTGTTTTCTACTAGTGTTCACAGATAGCTCATGCTACCTTATATGCTAGTATTAATCATTACTATTTAGCTAACGAGGAGTCCATTACATTGTGTGTGCGTCCGTCGATGATTACAATGCTAACGAGGAGTGGTGTGTTGCAGGCTGCTCTTGAGAAAGAGAGAGCAAACACGCAGACGCTTTTGGAGGCGGCAAGAAGGCAGGCGGAGGAGAGGGAGAGGGAGCTGGAGGAGAGGACGGCTAGGCTGTTGGAGGAGGAGAGGAACCGGAACGATGCTCAAAACCGGGCCCTATATGACATCTTGGTGGTATGTTTCTCCTGCATATTAGCCAAATCATGCACATAATGTTTGTTCCATTACTAACTAATATGACTAACTCGTGAGAACCAAATGTGTAGAGCATGTGTGAGAAAAGCGGTCAGACCCCTCCGCCGATGCCCCAGATTGCTCCGGCGACCACGGTGAGTTTGATTTGAATGGTCGTTAGTTACTAGTATTCACATTTATGTTGCATCATGCTAACGAGACATTGCAAATGATCTTTGGTGTAGAATGCTTCCCAACAAGCATCAACCGATCCTTCTCGGTCTGCCCTTGGTGGAACCCCGACCGGCCCTTCACCTCAGTCTGGCACTGGCGCAGCCTCGACCGGTCCTTCACCTCCGTGATAACGGTATTTTTCTTCTTATTTAGCCTAGTTAGTCCATTTATGACATAATTTAGCCTATTTAGTCCACAAATGACATAATAAGATGAAGAAAATCAAGGAATAGGAAGAAAAGAAGGAATAGGAAGAGAAGAAGAAGATGAAGAATAAGAAAAGAAGAAGAAGAAGATCTTCTTCTTCTTCTTCTTTTCCTCCTCTTATTTAGCCTTTTTAGTCCATTTATGACATAATTTAGCCTATTTAGTCCACAAATGACATAATAAGATGAAGAAAATCAAGGAATAGGAAGAAAAGAAGGAATAGGAAGAGAAGAAGAAGAAGAAGAAGAAGAAGAAGAAGAAAAGAAGAAGAAGAATAAGAAAATCTTCTTCTTCTTTTCTTATTCTTCTTCTTCTTCTTCTTCTTCTTCTTCTTTTCCTCCTCTTATTTAACCTATTTAGTCCATTTATGACATAATTTAGCCTATTTAGTCCACAAATGACATAATAAGATGAAGAAAATCAAGGAATAGGAAGAAAAGAAGGAATAGGAAGGGAAGAAGAAGAAGAAGAAGAAGAAGAAGAAGAAGAAGAAGAAGAATAAGAAGAAGAAGTTCTTCTTCTTCTTCTTCTTCTTCTTCTTCTTCTTCTTCTTTTCCTCCTCTTATTTAGCCTATTTAGTCCATTTATAACATAATTTAGCCTATTTAGTCCACAAATGACACAATAAGCTTAGTTATGTCAAAAATGGCCTAATTAGCCAGGTTAGCTCCAAAATGACCAAGTTTACCTATGTTAGCTCCAATATGATCCATTTAACCTATGTTAGCTCCAAAAAGACCAAGTTTACCTAAGTTAGCTACAATATGATCCATTTTACCCGCGTTAGCTCCAAAATGACCTATTTACCTAAGCTAGCTCTAAATTGACCTACACACTTAGCATTTTTACCTAGCTTAGCAAAAAATGACATTTTTACCTAGGTTAGCTAAAAAATGACCTAGTTTACCTAGGTTAGCTTCAATATGATCCATTTAACTTAGCTTAGCTCCAAAATGACCAAGTTTACCTAGGTTAGCTCCAATATGATACATTGAACTTATCTTATCTCCAAAATGACCTATTTACCTAGCTTAGCTCTAAATTGGCTTTTTTAACTACATTTGTTGGAAAAGAAGAAGATAAAGAAGAGGGGGAGGAGAGAAAGAAAGAGAAGATAAAATCTTCTTCTTATTTTCCTCTTCTTTATCTTCTTCTTTTCCTCTTCTAGCTATTCTTCTTCTTCTAACTTTCATCTTTCCCAATTTGCAGATTTGCTTGAGATGAGGAAGCTTGCATTGATGGACTCATATATTCTCCTTGTGCTTCCTTTTTGTTTATAAAAACATGTTTGGGAACTTCTTATTGTTGGATATGTTGTTGGAAACTTCTTATGTCATATGGATATATGTTGGACTTGAGAAAATATATTGTTGGAAACTTCTTATGTCATATGGATATATGTTGGACTTGAGGAAATATATTGTTGGAAACTTCTTATGTCATATGGATATATGTTGGACTTGAGGAAATATATTGTTGGAAACTTCTTATGCCATATGGATATATGTTGGACTTGAGGAAATATATTGTTGGATATGTTGTTGGAAACTTCTTATGTCATATGGATATATGTTGGACTTGAGTAAATATATTGTTGGATATGCTTGTTGAGTATATATGTATTATCTGTGTATATCTATGAATTTCTGTCAAATTGAATGAATTCAATTAAAAACAGGGGTTATATAGGCTCTTTGCCGTCTGCCAGCAGTCGGCAAAGAGCTTTGCCGACTGCTAGCAGACGGCAAAGATCTTTGCCGACAGCAAGCAGTCGGCAAAGAATGCCATGTGGCAGCTCCCTGTTCAACCTGGGAACACTGGTTGCCTATTTGGGCATTTTGCCGACTGCCGGCAGACGGCAAAGAGGCTCAGCTCTTTGCCGACTGCCGGCAGTCGGCAAAGAGGCTAAGGTCTTTGCCGACTGCCGGCAGTCGGCAAAGAGGCTAAGGTCTTTGCCGACGGCCAGCAGACGGCAAAAAAGGCCACGTGGCAGCTTCCCAGTGACTCCTATTTGGCCTCTTTGCCGTCTGCCAGCAGACGGCAAAGACCTTAGCCTCTTTGCCGTCTGCCGGCTGACGGCAAACCACGCCGTTAACCCCTAACGGCTCCCACCTCACCTCACTGCCGTCTACGCTCTTTGCCGTCTGCTGGCCGCAAACGGCTGACGGCAAAGAGCTTTGCCGACTGCTTCTATGAAGCAGACGGCAAAGAAGGCCTTTACCGGCGTTAATTCAGCCGGACTGTTTGCCGACTGCTAGCAGTCGGCAAAGATCTTTGCCGACTGCCATTCATGCCTTTGCCGACTGCCATGGCAGTCGGCAAAGAAGCTGATTCCTGTAGTGCAAGTTACCCTGGAAGCCAGATTCACGATATCCCTCGTTGCTGAAATCCATTGGAGGTGTATCCGTAGAACGACCGTACCCTGGCCATACGAACTCAGTTTGGGCTCCATTACCTGCCAAAACGACCGCAGCGAAAATTCGTATCCTTTTGTCACAAACTTTGTCTATTTCGGAATAATTTCGAAGGCCGAAAACGGCTTCCAGAATTGAGTTTCGGATGATTTAGTGGTTGGCGTGCACTCTTCTAGGGTCTACCACCCTACCGTGAGCTCACCCACGGACAGATACTGCGACAATGACGTGCAGAACAATGTTACATGACTCTATTTCTGCATCAACAAGCCCTACATGCTAGTCTGAATGGAAGGAGAAGCCTCTTCGTTGCACCGAACACCCAAAAACTTGCCGTTTTGCATGGTTTATCACCCATACCGCTACCACCAACATTTTTGTCCATGCACATGTGTTGTTCTTGGACAAAACTGTGCATACCAGCTCTTCTACATTACATTCGTACTGTTCGAAAATAATAGTCCATTTTGAGTGGCGCAAAATTTCTCGTGGGCGCGAGCAAGTTACCCTGGAAGCCGGATTCACGATATCCCTCGTTGCCGAAATCCATTTGAGGTGTATCAGTAGAACGACCATACCCTGGCCATACGAACTTCGTTTGGGCTCCATGACCTGCCAAAACGAACGCAGCGAAAATCCGTATCCTTCTGTCACACACTTTGTCTGTTTCGGAATCATTTCGGAGGCCGAAAACGGCTTGCAGAATTGAGTTTCGGGTGATTTAGTGGTTGGCGTGCACTCTTCTAGCGTCTACCACCCTACCGTGAGCTCACCCACGGACAGATACTGCGACAATGACGTGCAGAACAATGTTACATGACTCTATTTCTGCACCAACAAGCCCTACATGCTAGTCTGGATGGAAGGAGAAGCCTCTTCGGTGCACCGAACACCCAAAAACATGCCGTTTTGCATGGTTTATCACCCATACCGCTACCACCCACATTTTTGTCCATGCACATGTGTTGTTCTTGGACAAAACTGTGCATACCAGCTCTTCTACATTACATTCGTACTGTTCGAAAATAATAGGCCATTTCGAGTGGCGCAAAATGGCTCGTGGGCGCGAGCAAGTTACCCTGGAAGCCGGATTCACGATATCCCTCGTTGCTGAAATCCATTTGAGGTGTATCCGTAGAACGACCGTACCCTGGCCATACGAACTCCGTTTGGGCTCCATGACCTGCCAAAACGACCGCAGCGAAAACTCGTATCCTTCTGTCACAAACTTCGTCTGTTTCGGAATAATTTTGGAGGCCGAAAATGGCTTGCAGAATTGAGTTTCGGATGATTTAGTGGTTGGCGTGCACTCTTCTAGCGTCTACCACCCTACCGTGAGCTCACCCACGGACAGATACTGCGACAATGACGTGCAGAACAATGTTACATGACTCTATTTCTGCACCAGCAAGCCCTACATGCTAGTCTGGATGGAAGGAGAAGCCTCTTCGGTGCACCGAACACCGAAAAACTTGCCGTTTTGCATGGTTTATCACCCATACCGCTACCACCCACATTTTTGTCCATGCACATGTGTTGTTCTTGGACAAAACTGTGCATACCAGCTCTTCTACATTACATTCGTACTGTTCGAAAATAATAGGCCATTTCGAGTGGCGCAAAATGGCTCGTGGGCGCGAGCAAGTTACCCTGGAAGCCGGATTCACGATATCCCTCGTTGCTGAAATCCATTTGAGGTGTATCCGTAGAACTACCGTACCCTGGCCATACGAACTCCGTTTGGTCTCCATGACCTGCCAAAACGACCGCAGCGAAAATTCGTATCCTTCTGTCACACACTTCGTCTGTTTCGGAATAATTTCGGAGGCCGAAAACGGCTTGCAGAATTGAGTTTCGGATGATTTAGTGGTTGGCGTGCACTCTTGTAGCGTCTACCACCCTACCGTGAGCTCACCCACGGACAGATACTGCGACAATGACGTGCAGAACAATGTTACATGACTCTATTTCTGCACCAGCAAGCCCTACATGCTAGTCTGGATGGAAGGAGAAGCCTCTTCGGTGCACCGAACACCCAAAAACTTGCCGTTTTGCATGGTTTATCACCCATACCGCTACCACCCACAGTTTTGTCCATGCACATGTGTTGTTCTTGGACAAAACTGTGCATACCATCTCTTCTACATTACATTCGTATTGTTCGAAAATAATAGGCCATTTCGAGTGGCGCAAAATGGCTCGTGGGCGCGAGCAAGTTACCCTGGAAGCCGGATTCACGATATCCCTCGTTGCTGAAATCCATTTGAGGTGTATCCGTAGAACGACCGTACCCTGGCCATACGAACTCCGTTTGGGCTCCATGACCTGCCAAAACGACCGCAGCGAAAATTCGTATCCTTCTGTCACAAACTTCGTCTATTTCGGAATAATTTCGGAGGCCGAAAACGGCTTGCAGAATTGAGTTTCGGAAGATTTAGTGGTTGGCGTGCACTCTTCCAGCGTCTACCACCCTACCGTGAGCTCACCCACGGACAGATACTGCGACAATGACGTGCAGAACAATGTTACATGACTCTATTTCTGCACCAGCAAGCCCTACATGCTAGTCTGGATGGAAGGAGAAGCCTCTTCGGTGCACCGAACACCCAAAAACTTGTCGTTTTGCATGGTTTATCACCCATACCGCTACCACCCACATTTTTGTCCATGCACATGTGTTGTTCTTGGACAAAATTGTGCATACCAGCTCTTCTACATTACATTCGTACTGTTCGAAAATAATAGGCCATTTCGAGTGGCGCAAAATGGCTCGTGGGCGCGAGCAAGTTACCCTGGAAGCCGGATTCACGATATCCCTCGTTGCTGAAATCCATTTGAGGTGTATCCGTAGAACGACCGTACCCTGGCCATACGAACTCCGTTTGGGCTCCATGACCTGCCAAAACGACCGCAGCGAAAATTCGTATCCTTCTGTCACAAACTTTGTCTGTTTCGGAATAATTTCGGAGGCCGAAAACGGCTTGCATAATTGAGTTTCGGATGATTTAGTGGTTGGCTTGCACTCTTCTAGCGTCTACCACCCTACCGTGAGCTCACCCACGGACAGATACTGCGACAATGACGTGCAGAACAATGTTACATGACTCTATTTCTGCACCAGCAAGCCCTACAAGCTAGTCTGGATGGAAGGAGAAGCCTCTTCGGTGCACCGAACACCCAAAAACTTGTCGTTTTGCATGGTTTATCACCCATACCGCTACCACCCACAGTTTTGTCCATGCACATGTGTTGTTCTTGGACAAAACTGTGCATACCAGCTCTTCTACATTACATCCGTACTGTTCGAAAATAATAGGCCATTTTGAGTGGCGCAAAATGGCTCGTGGGCGCGAGCAAGTTACCCTGGAAGCCGGATTCACGATATCCCTCGTTGCTGAAATCCATTTGAGGTGTATCCGTAGAACGACCGTACCCTGGCCATACGAACTCCGTTTGGGCTCCATGACCTGCCAAAACGACCGCAGTGAAAATTCGTATCCTTCTGTCACACACTTCGTCTGTTTCGGAATAATTTCGGAGGCCGAAAACGGCTTGCAGAATTGAGTTTCGGATGATTTAGTGGTTGGCGTGCACTCTTCTAGCGTCTACCACCCTACCGTGAGCTCACCCACGGATAGATACTGCGACAATGACATGCAGAACAATGTTACATGACTCTATTTCTGCACCAGCAAGCACTACATGCTAGTCTGGATGGAAGGAGAAGCCTCTTCGGTGCACCGAACACCCAAAAACTTGCCGTTTTGCATGGTTTATCACCCATACCGCTACCACCCACATTTTTGTCCATGCACATGTGTTGTTCTTGGACAAAACTGTGCATACCAGCTCTTCTACATTACATTCGTACTGTTCGAAAATAATAGGCCATTTCGAGTGGCGCAAAATGGCTCGTGGGCGTGAGCAAGTTACCACTACAGGAATCAGCTTCTTTGCCGACTGCCATGGCAGTCGGCAAAGGCATGAATGGCAGTCGGCAAAGCTAGCAGTCGGCAAACAGTCCGGCTGAATTAGAGGCGGTAAAGGCCTTCTTTGCCGTCTGCTTCATAGAAGCAGTCGGCAAAGCTCTTTGCCGTCAGCCGTTTGCGGCCAGCAGACGGCAAAGAGCGTGGACGGCAGTGAGGTGAGGTGGGAGCCGTTAGGGGTTAACGGCGTGGTTTGCCGTCAGCCGGCAGACGGCAAAGAGGCTAAGGTCTTTGCCGTCTGCTGGCAGACGGCAAAGACCTTAGCCTCTTTGCCGACTGCCGGCAGTCGGCAAAGAGCTGAGCCTCTTTGCCGTCTGCCGGCAGTCGGCAAAATGCCCAAATAGGCAACCAGTGTTCCCAGGTTGAACAGGGAGCTGCCACGTGGCATTCTTTGCCGACTGCTGGCAGACGGCAAAGAGCCTATATAACCCCTGTTTTTAATTGAATTCATTCAATTTGACAGAAATTCATAGATATACACAGATAATACATATATACTCAACAAGCATATCCAACAATATATTTACTCAAGTCCAACATATATCCATATGACATAAGAAGTTTCCAACAATATATTTCCTCAAGTCCAACATATATCCATATGGCATAAGAAGTTTCCAACAATATATTTCCTCAAGTCCAACATATATCCATATGACATAAGAAGTTTCCAACAACATATCCAACAATAAGAAGTTCCCAAACATGTTTTCATAAACAAAAAGGAAGCACAAGGAGAATATATGAGTCCATCAATGCAAGCTTCCTCATCTCAAGCAAATCTGCAAATTGGGAAAGATGAAAGTTAGAAGAAGAAGAATAGCTAGAAGAGGAAAAGAAGAAGATAAAGAAGAGGAAAATAAGAAGAAGATTTTATCTTCTCTTTCTTTCTCTCCTCCCCCTCTTCTTTATCTTCTTCTTTTCCAACAAATGTAGTTAAAAAAGCCAATTTAGAGCTAAGCTAGGTAAATAGGTCATTTTGGAGATAAGATAAGTTCAATGTATCATATTGGAGCTAACCTAGGTAAACTTGGTCATTTTGGAGCTAAGCTAAGTTAAATGGATCATATTGAAGCTAACCTAGGTAAACTAGGTCATTTTTTAGCTAACCTAGGTAAAAATGTCATTTTTTGCTAAGCTAGGTAAAAATGCTAAGTGTGTAGGTCAATTTAGAGCTAGCTTAGGTAAATAGGTCATTTTGGAGCTAACGCGGGTAAAATGGATCATATTGTAGCTAACTTAGGTAAACTTGGTCTTTTTGGAGCTAACATAGGTTAAATGGATCATATTGGAGCTAACATAGGTAAACTTGGTCATTTTGGAGCTAACCTGGCTAATTAGGCCATTTTTGACATAACTAAGCTTATTGTGTCATTTGTGGACTAAATAGGCTAAATTATGTTATAAATGGACTAAATAGGCTAAATAAGAGGAGGAAAAGAAGAAGAAGAAGAAGAAGAAGAAGAAGAAGAAGAAGAACTTCTTCTTCTTATTCTTCTTCTTCTTCTTCTTCTTCTTCTTCTTCTTCTTCTTCTTCCCTTCCTATTCCTTCTTTTCTTCCTATTCCTTGATTTTCTTCATCTTATTATGTCATTTGTGGACTAAATAGGCTAAATTATGTCATAAATGGACTAAATAGGTTAAATAAGAGGAGGAAAAGAAGAAGAAGAAGAAGAAGAAGAAGAAGAATAAGAAAAGAAGAAGAAGATTTTCTTATTCTTCTTCTTCTTTTCTTCTTCTTCTTCTTCTTCTTCTTCTTCTTCTCTTCCTATTCCTTCTTTTCTTCCTATTCCTTGATTTTCTTCATCTTATTATGTCATTTGTGGACTAAATAGGCTAAATTATGTCATAAATGGACTAAAAAGGCTAAATAAGAGGAGGAAAAGAAGAAGAAGAAGAAGATCTTCTTCTTCTTCTTTTCTTATTCTTCATCTTCTTCTTCTCTTCCTATTCCTTCTTTTCTTCCTATTCCTTGATTTTCTTCATCTTATTATGTCATTTGTGGACTAAATAGGCTAAATTATGTCATAAATGGACTAACTAGGCTAAATAAGAAGAAAAATACCGTTATCACGGAGGTGAAGGACCGGTCGAGGCTGCGCCAGTGCCAGACTGAGGTGAAGGGCCGGTCGGGGTTCCACCAAGGGCAGACCGAGAAGGATCGGTTGATGCTTGTCGGGAAGCATTCTACACCAAAGATCATTTGCAATGTCTCGTTAGCATGATCCAACATAAATGTGAATACTAGTAACTAACGACCATTCAAATCAAACTCACCGTGGTCGCCGGAGCAATCTGGGGCATCGGCGGAGGGGTCTGACCGCTTTTCTCACACATGCTCTACACATTTGGTTCTCACGAGTTAGTCATATTAGTTAGTAATGGAACAAACATTATGTGCATGATTTGGCTAATATGCAGGAGAAACATACCACCAAGATGTCATATAGGGCCCGGTTTTGAGCATCGTTCCGGTTCCTCTCCTCCTCCAACAGCCTAGCCGTCCTCTCCTCCAGCTCCCTCTCCCTCTCCTCCGCCTGCCTTCTTGCCGCCTCCAAAAGCGTCTGCGTGTTTGCTCTCTCTTTCTCAAGAGCAGCCTGCAACACACCACTCCTCGTTAGCATTGTAATCATCGACGGACGCACACACAATGTAATGGATAGGAAAGGTATCCGAGTCCGTATAACTAACCGCCATGGCGAGCTCCGATGGCCGTGCACGAGGCATTATCTCAGGATCAGAGCTACTCTGGCGCTTCTTGATCTGCGTGAGAGTCTTAGGACAACGTATCAGTCCATCACCAATGGCTATCGAGCCATGGGACCTCCCGCCACCAGATATCATAACCAGCATGTACTTCTCCTTAGTCAGAAACTTGCCGCGACACTTCTTCTTCGCCCTCCTAATACCCTTCGAGGCGTAGTAGTCTCGAACGGCCTGCACCCGAGCCTCGTGCCGTAAGTTCTTAAGTAGGCGCTTGCACTCGACTTCGACAACTGAAGCCGCAGCCTCCTGCTCTCCATCTGAAATCCTGTAGAAGGTCTGCAGTCAAACAAGACAACGCTGATTAGTAAAATCACTACGTAGTGTTGATCTTTAATTCTGTAAAGGAGAAATTACCCAGAACCGACGGAACACAATGTCGGCCACCGTCTCGCACTCGACACCGGCGACCATCTCCCCCGGCGGGGCCGGGGCAGCCTCGTATAGCTCCCAGCTAAGTGCTAGCTGTGGAACCTGACCCTCACCGGGCAACGTGACCCACCCAGGGAAGTGCTGCCGGCAAAGCACACCAAGGACCTGGTTGGGCCTGCGGACACCACGGGGGTGTACCCAGCCCCTGCAGTATGTCAAGGCCAATGCATTAGATATTAATTTGAAGAAACATGAAGGCAAAAGGTTAAAAAAGAGTAAATTCACTTACTTCAACCCATTAGGCTGTATCAACCACCTCTGGTCGGGGGTCGTCGGCACGGGCGGGAGCTTTGTACCGCCACGCTGGTAGACCTTCTTGCCCTTGTCAACCATCTCGCCCTCGGTGTAGCTATCATCAGAGAAGGTGTCCTCGCTATCATCAATAGGGCCACTAGCATCCGGAGTCTCGTGCGAAGAAGACTCCGGGACCGGAGTCTTCCGGGACGAAGAATGATAACAGTAACACCACTATGGTAACCAGCATGGCAACATAGAAATTTTATTTTGCACATAAACAAATAGGAACCAAATGTTCATGTGCAGTAACAAAAACAAGTGCACACAATACCAAAACTTACCAAGTAAAACGTATATAATAAATGATTCCCAAGATATTCTGCAAGCATGGAACAAAGACACCCATCATTGTACCAAACTTAGGTCCAGTTTCCTGCCAACCAAATGAAAGCAATGGAATAAGTAATACAGTTTTCATAAATATCCATATATCCAAATGACGTAAACCAAATAAACAGAAACATATAGGTCAATGAAAATCAATGGAACACTCGACGACTTTTGGAGATCATGAATTAAAACTGAAATGTACAAAATCAGCAACTTAGAGTTGACTAATATATTTAGGGATCGTCAAAACCGTTAGGTGACTGCATCAGCAAGCAAATTAAGCCCAATTACTACTCTTTCCTACTAACTAGGTCCAAATATACTAACTCCTAGCTATTCACGATTAACTAGGAGAAGTGTGACGAAGTATCAAACAGATGGCACTCATCGTAAATGTTGGAACTGCGGACAACCTTTGGACGTCCAATGGTGATTGCTACATCCTCTCCCTCCCTAGGACTCGAAGGGGCTTGGGTCTGTTCTCCTGTCATGCTGTTCAGATTCAGCCAGATGTTTATGTCATAAAGTAAAACCAATGTTTCAAACTATTTCTTTGGGTAGCACATGCTTAATATATTAGTCAAATACTATGTGTCCTTAACAAAAGGAGATTGATCTCAAGTTTCTAAGGCAGCCTAAATAAAATTACAAGAAGATGGATTGTACCTCTTGAGTCCCAAAATATTCACAAGTGAATCAAACCCAAAAAGCTCCAGCTTTGAATCCCTTTGAGATCCACTGGATGTAGCATGATCACTAGAACCTTCTTGCATGCTTGGATCAATAGTCAGATTAGCACCACCAGGCCTAACGTTCCTATGGCATACATGAGAGTAAGTGTGAGTTCATAAATTTGCTGCTAGAAAGTTTTTGTTATCTAAATCATCTTACTGACCATGGAAAGAAACACATGGAACGAAATCTGCAGAAATTATGCCTGATAATGTGATATGGAATACGCGACCAGAAATAGAAAATAGAGCAGGGAAGCCAGTAGGTACAACGAAAAGGCATTTGTTCATGCGAGAATAAGTAAGCTCGACACGAAACATCGATATATGAGTACACACAAAACACTATATGAGCACACACAGAACATCGTATGCCCAAAGAAATATCTACTGCAGAGTCATTCAAATTTACTAAACTCAAAGAGATAACAATATCAACACCAATTTCAGAAGTCAAAGTGATGGCATCACGAAATTGATAGAAGATATTCTACAGACTTAACTCGTGCGAATTTCACAATCTTGCTCTTAATGCCCTGAGCTCTAAATGAAAGAAGCAACTCCAAAAGGCTATAATTAAGACCTAAAATTGTGTGCCAGGCAGCCCACAGTCAGTATGTAGTCAAAGAAATCAACCTCACATGCAATGCTTCTCGTCAGTTCCTACACACCTATACTATCATCCAAATCCAACTGTTCAGTTGAACACCCCATTCTGCTAAATAACTAAGTCACTGTCAAGACAATGCAAGCACGAATTCGCAGCAGTTTAACATTTGCTAAATCCGAGACACTTATACTGGCCATCTATCAAACAAAAATGCCACGAAAATGAGACGAAGTATGCATCATCACCTAGGTGGCTGGGGCGTCACGGCTTCGTG
>LR738716.1:66373297-66446526 GCA_902687465.1 Secale cereale
CAGGTTGGTCGGCATAACTATCATAAGCACTAAAACAAATAGTTATAAATTAAAGATAATATACCACATCCGAATCGTAGACCGGACGAGGGCCCACGTGGGCGGATATCAAAACCATCGCACTATATAATAACAAGCAATAATAAACGTAAGAAAATTAGACAAATATCTATCTAAAGCAATAATAAAAGTAAGAAAAGCATGGACATAACAAGAGGCTCACCACGGTGGTGCCGGTGACGAGATCGGCGGGGGCGATCGACGGCGGCGAAGACGGGGACGGGACGTGACGGACCGCTAAACCTAGACAAATCTCGGAGAAAATAGAGCTTCGAGAGGAGAAAAGCTTAACTAGTGTGGCTCGGGCATTCCACCGAACATGTTGTGTGCATAGGAGGTGAGCTAGAGCACCACTAACCCCTGTCCCCCTCGGCCGGAAAAAAAACAGAGCAGTGAGCTCTGCTCTTGAGTGAGGGGGGTTATATAGGCAACTCACTGGTCCCGGTTGGTGCTACAAACCGGGGCTAAAGGGGAGCCTTTGGTCCCGGTTCATAAAACAAACCGGGACTAATAGTGGTGGGCCAGGAGCAAGAGCCATTGGTCCCGGTTTTTAGCTCCAACCGGGACCAATAGGTCCAGACGAACCGGGACCAATGGCCCACGTGGCCCGGCCGGCCCCCTGGGCTAACGAACCGGGTCCAGTACCCCCATTGGTCCCGGTTCTAGATTGAACCGGGGCTAATGGGCTGGACCAATGCCCTGTTTTCTACTAGTGCCTCCTGACAGATTGACCCATTTGCACTTAACCAAAGGGACCTTAAAATCATGTCCATAGTCAAGTTCCGATATGTCCACTATGTAACCATAATATGTGTCCTTCCCCTCTTGGTTGCTGCATCAAAGCGGACACCGCTATTTTGGTTGGTGCTCTTTTGATCTTGGGCGATCGTGTAAAATGTATTCCCATTTATCTCATACCCTTTTTAAGTCAATATAGTCGAAGATGGTCCCCTAGCCAACGAGTACAGCTCATCAGAAATAGTATTGTCACCTCTGAGACGTGTTTGCATCCAACTGCCGAGAGTCCTAATGTGTTCACATGTAATCCAGTCGTCACACTGCTCCGGGTGTTTGGAGCGCAGAATGTTCTTGTGTTCATCGACTTACGGGGTCACCAAGGTAGAGTTCTATAGAACTATGTAGTGTGGCTGAGACCAAGAATGCTTGTCCCTACATATTATTGAGGCCCCTCCTAGCGTGTCTTTTCCAGTCAGTCTCCCCTCATACAGGGATTGAGGGAGACCATTCTTCTTAAGGTCAGGAATGAAGTCAACACAATACCCAATGACATCCTCTGTTTGATGGCCCATGGAGATGCTTCCTTCTGGCCTAGCGCGGTTGCTGACATATTTCTTTAGGACTCCCATGAACCTCTCAAAGGGGAACATGGTGTGTAGAAATACGGGGCCCAGAACGATAATCCCGTCGACTAGATGAACTAGGACGTGCGTCATGATATTGAAAAGGGATGGTGGGAACACCAGCTCGAAACTGACAAGATATTGCGCCACATCACTCCTTAGCCTTGGTATGATTTCTGGATCGATCACCTTCTGAGAGATTACATTGAGGAATGCACATAGCTTCACAATGGCTAATCGAACGTTTTTCGGTAGTAGCCCCCTCAATGCAACCGGAAGCAGTTGCGTCATAATCATGTGGTAGTCATGAGACTTTAGGTTCTGAAACTTTTTATCGGCCATATTTATTATTCCCTTTATATTCGACGAGAAGCCAGATGGGACCTTCATACTGAGCAGGCATTCAAAGAAGATTTCCTTCTCTTCTTTGGTAAGAGCTTAGCTGGCAGGACCTTCATATTGCTTTGGAGGCATGCCGTCTTTTTCGTGCAAACGTTGCAGGCCCTCCCGTGCCTCCGGTGTATCTTTTGTCTTCCCATACACTCCCAAGAAGCCTAGCAGGTTCACGCAAAGGTTCTTCGTCACGTGCATCACGTCGATTGAAGAGCGGACCTCTAGGTCTTTCAAGTAGGGTAGGTCCCAAAATATATATTTCTTCTTCCACATGGGTGCGCTTCCCTCAGCGTCATTCGGAATAGATAATCCGCGGGGACCCTTTCCAAATATTATGTGTAAATAATTGACCATAGCAAGTACGTGATCACCGGTACGCATGGCGGGCTTCTTCCGGTGATCTGCCTCGCCTTTGAAATGCTTGCCTTTCTTTCGACATTGATGGTTGGTCGGAAGAAATCAACGATACCCCAGGTACACCTTCTTTCTGTATTTTTCCAGGTATATACTTTCGGTGTCATCTAAACAGTGCGTGCATGCGTGGTATCCCTTGTTTGTTTGTCCTGAAAGGTTACTGAGAGGAGGCCAATCACTGATGGTTACAAACAGCAATGCATGTAGGTCAAATTCCTCTTGGTTGTCCTCATCCCACACACGTACACCTTGTCCATTCCATAGCTGTAAAAGTTCTTCAACTAATGGCTTTAGGTACACATCAATGTCGTTGCCTGGTTGCTTAGGGCCTTGGATGAGTGCTAGCATCATAATGAACTTCCGCTTCATGCACAGCCAAGGAGGAAGGTTATAGATACATAAAGTCACGGACCAGGTGCTGTGATTGCTGCTCTGCTCCCAAAAGGATTAATGCCATCTGTGCTTAAACCAAACCATACGTTCCTTGCGTCACCTGCAAACTCCTCCCAGTACGTTCTCTCGATTTTTCTCCACTACGACCCGTCAGCGGGTGCTCTCAACTTCCTGTCTTTCTTACGGTCTTGTTTGTGCCATCGCATCAACTTGGCATGCTCTTTGTTTCTGAACAGATGTTTCAACCGTGGTATTATAGGAGCATACCACATCACCTTGGCCGGAACCCTCTTCCTGGGGCGCTCGCCGTCAACATCACCAGGGTCATCTCGTCTGATCTTATACCGCAATGCACTGCATACCGGGCATGCATTCAAATCCTCGTACGCACCGCGGTAGAGGATGCAGTCATTAGGGAATGCATGTATTTTCTGCACCTCCAATCCTAGAGGGCATATGACCTTCTTTGCTGCGTACGTACTGTCGGGCAATTCGTTATCCTTTGGAAGCTTCTTATTTAATATTTTCAGTAGCTTCTCAAATCCTTTGTCAGGCACACCATTTTGTTCCTTCCACTTCAGCAATTCCAGTATGGTACTGAGTTGTGTTGTCATCTTCGCAATTGGGGTACAACCCTTTTTTGTGATCCTCTAACATGCGATCGAACTTCAGCTTCTCCTTTTCACTTTCGCACTGTCTCTTTGCATCAACAATGACCCGGCGGAGATCATCATCGGGCACATCGTCTGGTTCCTCTTGATATCCAGCTTCCCCCGTTGCAGCATCACTGTATTCAGGGGGCACGTAGTTTTCATCATCCTCTTCTTCGCTGTCTTCCATCATAACCCCTATTTCTCTGTGCTTGGTACAAACATTATACTGTGGCATGAAACCCTTATAAAGTAGGTGGGTGTGAAGGGTTTTCGAGTCAGAGTAAGACCTCGTATTCCCAGAGCTAGGGCATGGACAACACATAAAACCATTCTGCTTGTTTTTCTCAGCCACTTCGAGAAAATTATCCATGCCCTTAATAAACTCGGAGGTGCGTCATCGTACAACCATTGCCGGTTCATCTGTGTGCGTTATATATAATTAAGTGTGTCAAAAACCATTACAGAACATCATGAATAGATAGGTGACCAAATTAATAGAAGTTCATCATCGCATTTTTATTTAGGACAGTATTACCGAGCCTAATCCGAGCCCTCTCACGCATCCACTCTTCTGGGCCGTCCGATTATCAGTATGGATCAACTTTAGTGTGGTGTGCTAAGGGGCAGCTACTCCGACGGAAAAATCGCACGATTCTGGTTGATTCGGGCTAGATCCATGATACGTCCAAAACGTATCTATAATTTTAGCTTGCTCCATGCCTCTTTTGTGTGATATTGCTATGACAATTATGCACTTCCATACACTTTTGATCATATTTGGACTAACCTATTAACTCAGTGCACCCCAGTGCCAGTTTCTTTTTTCTGCTGTTTTTGTATTTCAGGTTTTCCCATTACGTAAACTGCCAGAAAAATTCTGGGAAAAATATATAAAAAATCAGCGTTCCGGAAGCTTCCATGCGGCTAAAGTAGGGCCGGAGGGGGCCACCAGGGCTCCAGGCGGCCAGAGGGCGCGCCCCCCCTCCTGGCCGCGCCGCCAGGGCGCCTGGGCCCCCCAGGCCTCCTCTGACGCCCCCTTTGGCATATATTTACACCGCATCCCGAAACCCTTGAGGACGGAACCCTTTTTCGCGATCTCATCTCTGTTCCGCCGCCGCCGCGCTTCCAAGATCGGGAGCACCAGGAGAACTCTTCCCGGCACCCTGCCGGAGGGGAGGATCACCACCGGGAGCTTCTCCACCACCATGGACGCCTCCCGGATGAGTTGTGAGTAGTCTCCCTTGGAACATGGGCCCATGACCAGTAGCTATGTGATGTTCTCCTCCCCTCTTTGTCCTTCACCGATTAGACCTCGTGAGCTGCCCTACATGATCGAGGCACATATGTAATCCTTATGCTGTTGCTATGATGAGTTTGCTGGGATCCGATGGATTATGAGATTATGTTCAGATTGTGTGTGAGTAATATATTTGATTTACCTCTTTTATATTTATGTTCTTGAGTAATTCTTGCATGTTCTCCGTTGGTGTTTATTGCTTTGGCCAAGTAGTAGGTAGTAACTCCAAGAGGGAACGTTATGCTTGATTGTGGGTTCATGCCCCTCGATGACTAGCTTGAGTGACAGAAACATGAGTCTAGGGGATGTGCTGTTGCCACAAGGGGGAAAACAACGGTGCTTGTACTTGCGGGTGCAAGGATTGTTTACTTTACGCAAAGTTCTTTTAATGCAGTTGTCTGTTGCTTTGAGTTTACACTTTGGGTGGGACTCGCAACTTAATACCAGCGAGATGTTCTGGATAGATATCTCAAGGTGGATGATTAGTAGTAGATGCAGATGGATTTCGGTCTACTTGCCTTGGCGTACCGCCCATGCTTTTGAGCCTCTACCTTTCTTGCAGCATAGTTAGCATTGGTTTGCGCACATAATCCTGTCAATTGCCCAGCTGTAATTTGTTTACCTCGCTTAGTTGTTTTATCGTCTTTTGGGAGAGAGACATCACTAGTGAACATCATGGGACCCCGGTCCATATTACCATCACTGATCACATCCGCTATTTACTTTTAGTTCTTACTTACTAGTTGCAGTCATACCTATCACTATTACCTCTTGCCTTTGATCCTTTGTAAACGACAAGGCCGGAGGGATTGACAACCTCTCTGTACTCGTTGGGAGCAAAGTTATTTGTATCTATGTGCAGGTCCGGCCAATCGCTGGTTGCGCCGCTAGCAGTTGACACCTTCTTGTTGAACCTTGGAGTCTCAGGGGAAATTCGATCCTTGGTATCTTTGCCAAGGGAAAACTACCGCTACACTGCATCTCAAACCTTCCACTTGGGGTAACCAACGAGGGGCGAGAAGCCATCAAGCAAATTTTTCTCGCGCCGTCGCCGGGGACTCCACTCTTCAAGATAGGGGAGTTGCACGCTATCTTTTACCTTTGCTTTTTAGTCTTGTTAGTTTACTTTTCAGTTTTGCTTTAGTATCTTTTATCAAAAATCACAAAAATAGTTATCTTGCTTGCTTGCTGCTATGGGTTCCACCGAGAACACCATGTTGTGTGACTTCACTAGCCATAACAACGATGACTTTATCTGCACGCCTATTACTACACCTGTCACTTCAGCACCTTCTTATGAAATTAAACCTGCTTTACTGAACCTAGTTATGAAAGATCAATTCTCCGGTGCTGGAGATGCTGCTGCTTTACACTTAAACAATTTTGTTGAACTCTGTGATATGCAAATGTACCAAGAAATAGATGGTAATATTGTTAAGCTTAATCTTTTTCCTTTCTCCTTGAGAGGAGGAGCTAAAATTTGGCTTCAATCTTTGCCTAGAAATAGCATAGATTCTTGGGACAAGTGCAAGGATGCCTTTATTGGAAAGTACTATCCACCTGCTAAAATTATCCAACTAAGGAGTAACATAAAGAATTTTAAACAATTGGATAATGAACACGTTGCCCAAGCTTGGGAACGCATGAAATCTCTTGTCAAGAACTGCCCTACTCATGGTTGACTACTTGGATGGTTATCCAAACTTTTTATGCAGGGTTGAACTTTACCTCGCGGAACTTGCTAGATTCGGCCGCGGGAGGAACCTTTATGTCAACTACACTTGGTGCTGCCACGACGCTTCTCAATGAGATGATGACCAATTATTCCTAATGGCACACCGAACGCGCTCCAACAGGTAGGAAGGTAAACTCTGTCGAGGAGATTTCCTCCCTAAATGAAAAAGTTGACTTCATCATGTCTCTACTTTCCAAGCAATCTTCTATAGATCCTCGTGATGTTCCTTTAAATTCTTTGATTGCTCAAGATCAAGTAGATGTGAACTTTATCTCTAGAAACAATTTCAATAAAAATGCTTATAGGAGTAATTTTGGTAGCAATCCTAGACCGTTCCCCTCTAATTCCTATGGGAACAACAATGCTTATCCTAGCACCAAGAACTCCACTTCTTAACTAGAGATTATGCTTAAAGATTTCATCACTACCCAAAAAGCCTTCAATAAGAGTGTAGAAGAAAAACTAGCCAAACTAGATGATGTCTCTTCGAAGGTAGACAATTTAGCCCATGAGGTAGAATTGCTTAAAATTAGAACTTCCCCTCTTGAGTTGAGGAAGACCACTCCTATGAATGCTATTCAAGTGCAAATTAATGAAAACATTAGGATGTTGGCTAAACTTAAAGAGAGATGGGCTAGAGAAAAGGAGGAAGAAGATAGGATTAAGAACCTTCCTACCCACCACACTGTTGCTACTATCCAGGTTGTTGAGGATATCCAAACTCTTAGCACCCAATGCACTCCTGGTCCCATTGGACCTATTAATGGTGATGCTATGACCATAGAAACTACCAAACAAGTGAGCCTAAAGGACACCACTACCACTTTACTTGATAGTAGTGACCTTGATTTTGATAATTGCACCCTTACCGAAGTTATTGATTTCCTTCACAAGATGTCTAGAGATCCCCGCACTAGCACACATAATCTTGCCTTCACAGAGCATATCACTAATGCTCTCATCAAAGTTAGGGAGGAGAAACTTAGGGTAGAAGCCTCCATACCTAGAAAGCTAGAAGATGGTTGGGATCCTATGATTAAAATTAAGCTGAATAACTTCTCTTGCTATGCTTTATGTGATGTTGGAGCTAGTACCTCCGTTATGCCCAAAAGAATATATGATATGCTTAAATTGAAACCTTTTGATTCTTGTTCTTTTGGTGTTCGTCTTGTTGATTCTTCCATAAAGAAACCTTTGGGGAGGATCGACGATGTTCTTATCATTGTCAATGACAATTATGTTCCTGTTGATTTTACTATTATGGATATTGAATGTGAACCTTCTTGTCCAATTATTTTGGGACGACCTTTTCTTCGCACCGTGGGTGCTATCATTGACATGAAAGAGGGGAATATAAAATTCCAATTTCCTCTCAAGAAAGGGATGGAACACTTTCCTAGAAAGAAGATTAAGTTACCTTTTGAGTCCGTTATACGGGCTAGCTATTCTTTTACTCTTGATAAGACTTGATCTTTTTGCATTATGCCTAGCTTAAAGGCATAAAAGAAAGCGCTTTTGGGAGGCAGCCCACAATGAATAAAATTTTATTTTGATTTTTTTGTGTCTTGATGTTTGTTACTAGAGTAGCATCATCATTGTATCTTTACTTTTCAGCTTTGTGCCAAGTTTAGCCTCTGATTGCAAGAAAGTTCAAAAGTTGTGACGTGCTGTCCAGGAAACAGATTCTGTCCTTGGACAGAAAAATTCGTATAAAATCACCAGATCATCTTTTTGGTCTGAATTTTTTCGAAAGCATGCTCTATACAATTGGATTTTGGGCGTCTGTTCTGAGTTTTTTGATTTGAGTTGCAGAAGTGCACCGAAAAAATTATTTACTACCTGCTGGTCTGTTTTTCACAGATTCTGTCCTGTTTTACCTTTTCTTCGTTTTGCAAACCTTGAGCTTGCTTTTTCTTTGCAAAAACCTTTTGGAAATCTTGAGAAACAGTAGACCTTCAAGAATATCCTTATTTCCAGCAAGGAAAAATTATTTTATTATGGGTACTAACCTCGCTAATCAGATTATGATGAGTTATGTATGAAGGGAGTTTTCAAGTGTGCGAGGGAAGATGATAAAAAGATTCAGGAGTGTCAAACGCTCAAGCTTGGGGATGCCCCCATGCACCCCCAAGAAATATTCAAGAATACTCAAGCGTCTAAGCTTGGGGATGCCCCCGTGCATCCCCTTCTCCATCAACAATTATCAGTTCGTCTTTCGTTCCACTATATTTTTATCACTTCATGTGTTATGTGCTATGCTTGGAGCGTCTTGCTTTTAGTTTCCTTTTAAGTTTTCTTTAGCTTTGCTTGCTTTTCATAACGAGTTGGAACTCAGCTTTCTTTGTGTGGGAGAGAAACACGCTCCACTTCAACCTAGAACACAACATAGAATTTTCATGGTTATCTTTGCTGTGTATGTTCTTGGTCTTTCAATAGCTACTGCCATGCTTAGCTCTTAGTTTTCATGCTTTTCTTTTTAAAGAGCTTTTGTTTAGTTGGTCGCTGGAACTCTCTTTAGTTATCATGCTTATCTTGTTAAGAGAGTTGGCTTCTGTTGCACTGGTTGATATGTCTGTGATAAAAACGATATGTGCATAATGGTGCTTAGTAGTTCATGATTTCTTATGGTTAGTCTCAAATAGCTGGGGGGTTCTCAATGTGTTATTGGAGTACCAACATGATTTGTTTGCCTATGATGTGGTATGGTTTAGTGATATCTTCCTCCAAGAATTTATTTTGATTGACTTGGCATATGCTCACGCATATTTAAGACTGTAAAGAAAGTCTATCAAGCCTTGATGATCTTTAATTTCTGAGTAGCGATATAACTTCAATGCCCGATTCAATGTTGCTTTGTAGCTCTGCATGATTATGACCGTCATTGCTCTTTTAGTTGGTCGCTCCCAGTCTTTTGCTAACCTTCGCCTGTACTAAGCGGACTGACTACTTGTGCATCCAAAATCATTTAAACTAGTTATGCCATATGAGTCCACCATACCTTCCTACACATGGTATTTACCTGCCATTCCTAACGAAGACTTTCATGTACCATCTCGAAATTAATCAAAAAAAAGCATTTCTCTTTTGTGCCTCTGTTTTAGCTCATGAGGAAGTAGTAGTTAATTCATGATCTTTTGAAGTTGGACAAGCTTCACCCCGGGATTGCATGTCTAATGTGCAAACCCCTAATACGAGAAGGAACTGGCATAGAGTGCGCCCGGCTCATTAAAAAATAATACAACAAACAAACCCTCCTTTACGCTTTGTTCATGAGAAATCAGAAAACTTTGGCAGTGATAAACAAAGGAGATTAAGAGGATGTGATCGTCCTCATGCGGGAGCCGTTCCTCGAAACTTGTCCAACTCGAGAAGTAATTGAGTTATCTGCTAGCATTCGTTGACGAAATATGCATATCCCAAAAATAATTTTACCTCTGTTTTTAAAAACCAAGAGCTCTGGTACATGTTTAGTTTTTGTTTCCGACCACGGGTTTTCAACCTTGCCATCAAAAGCCACGGTTCGAGAGTCTCCACCTTCTTTAAAGCACCAACTACTGAGAGCATGATTGTCATTCTGAGTGTAATGTGCATTGTCCCAAAGTACCATTGTCTTTTGCATGATTATGATATCGTTTATTCTGAAATCATTGTATCTAGTCGTCACTTAAACTTTGGAGGTGCCCCTGCATTTATGTTTTGCTTAACTAAAGGGGGCAAGCGAGGTACCACTTTATCATATTTGCACACCATGCTCACTACAAATCTATTTGATGTTTCAGTATCATATTGTAAAACTTTCAGTTCTTTGTGATTTTCTCATGAGGCAACTTAATTACTACAGATTCATTATCTCAGTAAGCATTTGTCATGTGACTGTGAAAAGTTCTTATATGGTTAATAGCATGTCACCACAGAAATTATGCTTGTTATCATTTACCTACTCGAGGACGAGCAGGAATTAAGCTTGGGGATGTTGATACGTCCAAAACGTATCTATAATTTCTGCTTGCTCCATGCTTCTTTTGTGTGATATTGCTATGATATTTATGCACTTCCATACACTTTTGATCATATTTGGACTAACCTATTAACTCAGTGCACCCCAGTGCCAGTTTCTGATTTCTGCTGTTTTTGTATTTCAGGTTTTCCCATTACGTAAACTACCAAAAAAATTCCGGGAAAAATATATAAAAAATCAGCGTTCCGGAAGCTTCCATGCGGCCAAAGTAGGGCCGGAGGGGGGCCACCAGGGCTCCAGGCGGCCAGAGGGCGCGCCCCCCCACCTGGCCGCGCCGCCAGGGCGCCTGGGCCCCCTAGGCCTCCTCTGACGCCCCCCTTTGGCAAATATTTACACCGCGTCCCGAAACCCTCGAGGACGGAACCCTTTTTCACGATCTCATCTCTGTTCCGCCGCCGCCGCGCTTCCAAGATCGGGAGCACTAGGAGAACTCTTCCCGGCACCCTGCCGGGGGGGGAGGATCACCACTGGGAGCTTCTCCACGACCATGGACGCCTCCCGGATGAGTTGTGAGTAGTCTCCCTTGGACCATGGGTCCATGACCAGTAGCTATGTGATGTTCTCCTCCCCTCTTTGTCCTTCACCGATTAGACCTCATGTGCTGCCCTACATGATCGAGGCACATATGTAATCTTTATGCTGTTGCTATGATGAGTTTGCTGGGATCCGATGGATTATGAGATTATGTTCAGATTGTGTGTGAGTAATATATTTGATTTACCTCTTTTATATTCATGTTCTTGAGTTATTCTTGCATGTTCTCCGTTGCTGTTTATTGCTTTGGCCAAGTAGTAGGTAGTAACTCCAAGAGGGAACGTTAAGCTTGATTGTGGGTTCATGCCCCTCGATGACTAGCTTGAGTGACAGAAAACATGAGTCTAGGGGATGTGCTGTTGCCACAAGGGGGAAAACTACGGTGCTTGTACTTGCGGGTGCAAGGATTGTTTACTTTACGCAAAGTTCTTTTAATGCAGTTGTCTGTTGCTTTGAGTTTACACTTTGGGTGGGACTCGCAACTTAATACCAGCTAGATGTTCTGGATAGATATTTCAAGGTGGATGATTAGTAGTAGAAGCAGATGGATTTCGGTCTACTTGCCTTGGCATACCACCCATGCTTTTGAGCCTCTACCTTTCTTGCAGCATAGTTAGCATTGGTTTGCGCACATAATCCTGTCAATTGCCCAGCTGTAATTTGTTTACCTCGCTTAGCTGTTTTATCGTCTTTTGGGAGAGAGACATCACTAGTGAACATCATGGGACCCCGGTCCATATTACCATCACTGATCACATCCGCTATTTACTTTTAGTTCTTACTTACTAGTTGCAGTCATACCTATCACTATTACCTCTTGCGTTTGATTCTTTGTAAACGACAAGGCCGGAGGGATTGACAACCTCTTTGTACTCGTTGGGAGAAAAGTTATTTGTATCTGTGTGCAGGTCCGATCAATCGCTGGTTGCACAGCTAGCAGTTGACACCTTCTTGTTGAACCTTGGAGTCTCATGGGAAATTCGATCCTTGGTATCTTTGCGAAGGGAAAACTACCGCTACACTGCATCTCAAACCTTCCACTTGGGGTAACCAACGAGGGGCGAGAAGCCATCAATCCACTAACCTGCAAGTGGTATGCCTCCAACCCCACGAGTGCGCTCTCCCATCTCCTTCTATCTGCAGGTCTTGGAAGCCATCGCGCTAGCGGCGGCGGCGGCGGCGATAGCGACGAGTCGACGAATCCCTCGACGGTTTGCTCGCCTACCCCCTTTTCCTTTCCCTCTCTCTCGCAGGTCCTGGAAGCCCTAACCTTTTCCCTCTCTCTCGCAGGTCCTTGGAATCCCTAACCTACTGGCGGCGGCCAGTTGGTTTTGTGCAGCACGAGGCGATGGAGACGGTGGTGGCTGCACTCACACCCCTCCTCCTCACCTATTGGCCATTATACTAGCCTTTCTCCTTCGTGGTGACGAAGATGGCGTTATGGCGGCGCTCCTCCTCCCCTATTTGGGTGGTGATTTCCGTTCCCCTTCCTCGTCGTGTGTGTAACTGGTGGTGCGAGGATGGAGTAGAGGTCCTAGGCGTCGGTGCACATTTTCAAGACCCAAGTAGCAGCACATGGTGCACCGAATGTGACTTGTGAGGCGACACCTCTGCCACATGCACGTGTCCGCCTTGGCCTGATTCACCTCCTTGCATCCCCAGAAACTCGTCAATTTTGCAGGTAATGTCCTCTCCGGCCAATGATCTTGCTCTCTCTTTGCCCCCGTGCTATTTTCTCTCATTTATTATTTGCCAATCTTTGATGTACGTCACTGTCGATTTTTTTGGTGTCATTAGGTTCTGAGTAAATTGCAGAAAACCACCAGTTTGAAGGCTAGGTCAGCAGAAATCACTACGTTACAGTTTCGTTGCAAAAAACACCACCTCCCGTGTAAACAATTTGCAAAAAGCACTGATCGGCGGATCGGGCACCGATAAGTGGGATTATGACAGGTGGGGCCTGCTTTTACCGACGTATCACTATCGGCCGGTCGGAGAGCCGTTAGACGGCGCCGTTCGTTATGTTTTCTCTTATCCCCCGCTTCCCCCGTCTTCCTCCCCCGATTCCCTTCTTCTCCCATGTTCCCGCCCCGCCACCAAAACCTAGCGGCGCACCATCCCCGCCCCCGTCGCAGACATGACTCGGCGAAATTGGGCGATGCTGGCGGCGGCGCCCCGCCGTCCACTGGTGAGATGTGCGGGAGCTCGAACCCTATGAAGGCGACGGTAGAAGAAGAGGAGGAGGAGGACCCGCGGTACTCGGTGGAATTCCGGGCGGCCAGAGCTTTCGCCGCGGTGAAGGCAAATCCAGATGGAAGCCAGCACATTGCTTCATCTTTCGGCGGCGTCAAGTGAGATCCCAATCCCATTCCCCTCCCCAGTCACAAATCCCTTTCCGTTGCTAGGATTAGGGTTACTGTAGTGGTTAGGTTATCTGTTATATTGATTGCAATGTAGTTGTTTCGCCCTAGGACTTTGGTATGGTTGCAATTGTATAGGATTTTTTTGTGATATTAGTTCTATAATTATAGCTAGGGATTGTGTGTGTTATAGTTCTAGGGTTTGTGTGTGTTAAAGATCTTTAATTAGATGGTTACAACTAGGGTTTCTTTAAGAACAAGATATCTGAAGTGTTGCACTCAAAAGAACCTAGTGATTGCTAGATGTCGACAAAACAACCAAAGATTCCTAAAAGAACCTAGTGATGGCTAGATGTCGACAAAACAACCAAAGATGCCTAAAAGAACCTAGTGATGGCTAGATGTCGACAAAACAACCAAAGATGCCTAAAAGAACCTAGTGATGGCTAGATGTCGACAAAAACAACCAAAGATGCCTAAAAGAACCTAGTGATGGCTAGATGTCAACAAAACAACCAAAGATGCCTAAATGCCCTAGTGATGGCTATATGTCGACAAAACCATTAAAATGACAAATAAACCTAGTGAAGGCTATATGTCCACAAAACCCCCATAGATGCCTAAACACCCTATTTGATGGCTCAAATACATAAATTATAAATAGATGAGATTTCATCCATCAACTCTAAATAGCATCACATTTAGCAGTAATTCCATACATAATCATACTACTACATTAGTACATTACAGATCAATAGTTCAGGAAATTAAAACCATAATCTCATTACAGTACATCACAGCCGCACCCTACATAAGGTAAGCAAGTGCCAAATGATAGTGCCCTCTTCCACAACTAGGTGATCATTCATTTAGGATTGCCTTGATCCCCTGCAGCTTCAAATTGCTCTCCTGCAGCTTCAAATTGCTCTCCTCCAGCTTCACATTGCTCTCCTGCAACTTCAAATTGCTCTCCTGCAGATTCACATTGTTCCCCTACAGCTTCACATAGCTCTCTTCAACATTCTTCTGCAGCTCATCAATTTGGAAGTGCAAGTTCTTCCTCTCTTCAGCTAGCTTGAGCTTCATGTTCCTAATGACACTGCCCTGAGCAGCTGCCAGGTTCTTCACCATGTCATACTTCTCCTGCAACTTCTTGGTTTCAGCATCATTCTTTTCTATCTCTACCCTATGTTGCTGGGCATCCACAAGTGCATTGACATCTTCAAGCAGCTTCTCATAGCTGGCTTGCAGCTTATTCTTCTCTTCGGTCAGGTTATGAACAGCAAAAGAATTCATCAAAATGTCCTCAGTCCTCTGTCTCTTCCTCTCTTCATACATCAACCATAACTTATGCAATGCATTCTCTAGGGTATTGGGCCAAGCAGGATCAATCCATTGAACCAGTCCATAGTTTCTACCTTCCTGAAATAAGGTTGTATTCTAAACCATTAAAACCTTTCATCAGAACCAAAGCTAAAGATACCATATTTAAAAGCTTCCAAGCTAAAGGTACATCATAAAGAAAGCACTGATGTTCTGCTCTCAATTATACAATGATGTGATGCTATTAGGAATAAACTAACCCATGCATCCACTATCCTTTAATCTAATTAACATGTTTGCCAGAGTAAAAATGACTGTCTAAACACTCCCCTAAGAATAAACATTGACTGACTCCACACTATCCTCATACTAAACAATGACTGCCTCAACAATCTCCCAACTTAATAATACATAAACAATGGTCAAATCCTTCTCAAAGCAATAGAGAAACCTCCTACCAGTTAGAAGTCCTTCAAAAGCAACGCGCCTCTCTGCTACCTTCTCGTGACCATGGCACAAAACAACCATTTCATCTTCAGGGCCCTCAAAATCGGAGTCCTGGGTTGAAGCAGAGACCTGCGAGTGCAAAGAAATGCATAACATTTCACAAGAGAACACACAAGCTCCTTTGAGGAAAAAATCCCCAAATCTTAGAACAAACCCTAACCCTAGGTCGATGAATTTACCTGGATTGTGCCGTCGTCAGAACCTGAGCAAACGTACTCCAAGGTGTGCTCGCTGCTGTCGCTTTCACTCCAGGAGACCATGACGAGCCGGCGGCGGCGGCAGCGCGACGCGGAGCAGGGCGGCAGCGGAGAACAAAAAAGAGCAAGAGCGAGAGCGTGCAAGAGCATAGTGAGAGACAGAGGCGGAGTGCGAATCGATTGACTTATTCCCCGTGCGAGAGCACCGTCTTACGCCATCTAACCGCGTCTAACGGCTGTCCGACCGGCCGACAGTGCCACATCTGCAAAAAACAGGCCCCAGCTGTTATAATACGACTTATCGGTGCCCGATCCGCCGATCTGTGCTTTTTGTCAATTGTTTACACGAGGGGTGGTGGTTTTTGCATCAAAACTGTAACGTAGTGATTTCTGCTGACCTAGCCTTCAAACTGGTGGTTTTCTGCAATTTACTCTTAGGTTCTTTGTACCGATGGACACAACAATCTGCACGGAGTGGGCATCCAACAAGAATGGAGTGAAAAATAAATAAATTGATGCACTGATGTAATGATAAAATCGTTACTATATGAGCTCCAAATTTCTACAAAAGCAAAACCGAGGAACGATATACTACACCGATAATGTCCAGGCAAGTGCTCAAAAGGGAATAATTCATCTCTAAACTGTATATTTAATGGAGCAGTCAAATTTGTACTTGAAATTACAAGTTTAGAATTCACTTTTGACTTGTTAATTCAAAATTTCTAAAGTTTCAAATTCCATAAGAATTCTAAACTACATGCACTGTACAAGTTGTTCAAAAAAGGATTCCTTGCCTCTAAGCAGGCCACTTTGATACAAGATGGGTTGTAAATAGCATGTACATAACATTATCACATTAATTATTTGCCTTCTTGAAGATATACAACACCGTGTTCCTTTTATTGGTCCCGTATTTATTCTCGGTCTTCATGTGTGCCAACTGATTCTTTATCTTGTAATCTTGCTTCTTTGCATGTATCCTTAATGTTGCTTCTTCCTTGGATGCTAGACTCTTTGTTGCCACTAGAATTATTTATATTGTATATTCAATTTACTGACTACGGAGTGGAAAGAGGGATCAACAACTGAATATTGTTACGTTAACACAGTTCCACGGGTGCCTGCTTTTATCAGATAAGATGGATGTTTCTCAAGAGATGCGAATTTTACTTGATTTAGATTGAGAATAGCAACCATTTCTTCTACCAGGTACTCTCATTTTTGACATTCAACCATTTTAAATATTTTCATTTAGCTCCATCCAAGGCACATCAATTAGTTATAACCTGTACATACTTATGTGTTCCCAATAAGCCTTGGGGAAGTGTAACAATTGATATATTTGATACATGTATAATTGCGTCAATCGCTGACTTTCTTATCATGGATAAATAGGTACGACATTGTTGGCGCAATATAATATTTAGAAATCCCTCTATCCCATTCTTTGTCAGGTTTTTGTTACTTCCTTCCATTATATTACATTTCAAATCTAGGCTTTGTTGTTCTGCTCCCTCTATCAGACCTTTATTTACTGTATATTTTTATGCAATTTTTTCTGTATTGTGTTCTAACTGCACTAAAACTTTCTTTGCCTGCTAATATGTTTTTCATGTTCGATGTTTGCAGGTTTATCTGTTCATTTTTTCCGGTGAAAATAGAAATGAAATTTTGAGATAAAGGCTCAACTCCGAGGAAACATGTCTTGACAAGGTACATGCACAATTTAGAAATCTAATTAGACTTGAATGTCAAGCATCTCCTCTGTTTTGCAATTACAACTTACGATTTTCTGGGTCTCGGTTTAAGACTATTTATCCTTCAGTTAGTGTCCTTTCTAGAATCTGGTCTATATAATATAAATCTCCAGTGCTTCAGTGGTTCGACCTATTAGAAACAGGTTGTAGTGTACTCATCTGTCCTGGTGTCCCTCAAAACTTCATGCTTTTGTCAAAATAACCTAACTTGATCTTGATTACGTCTTTGTCAGATGTCACCTCTGAATACTCCTGAAGCATAGGTTTTGACAATATGTATTCTATTTGGTAAAGATTTGTTCACCTACTTCATGTTAACAAGAAATGACTATCACATCATGTAAGGGATTATGATTTTTTAATCATATTTTATATGGATTGTTGCTAGCATATAACACACACGCCAGAGATCAACATTCCAATGTTTGTTATTGTCTTCTTTTCTAATAATGGGGTGTCAACATTTTGAGAAACATCTTCCACCTTTTAACTTCAAGTGGTCTTTCAATCTTAGCGCATCTCTATCTTGATTTTTGCAATATTATTTCTTCAGAATTACACCAATATTAAATACTGCTTGTGCTCCACTCTTCCTGTCCATTTTGGTTTTTGTTGAGGTCTTTGATCCCCAAATTGATCAAAATTTCACTCTTATTATTCAACTCTAAGGCCGTGTTCGGGAACCCTCCGCTCCTTAGCTCTGCTCCTCGAGCGGCTGGAGCGCAGCGGCCCGCTGGGTATTTTTCTGGAGTCGGCAAACTGGCGCTCCGCCCGCTCCCGTATTATACAGAGCTGAAGAGCTGCCGAACGGGGCCTAACTCTCACGAATGTTCCCTTTACTGTAGAAAATTCCAACCATTTGGTCATCGTGGTCTATATATCTATAACTGAGCAGGTTGGGCATCCTCTCATGCCTCAAGCAGTTAGCTAAATCTACCACCAATTTCGTGGGCTGTTGTTCCTATAACAAATTTGTCATTTTTGGTGGATTGGGTCGACCATTTTTGGGTCTCATAGCAGTGATCTTTTTTTTTTCAAGATGTAATCAAGAGAAAAACGTGGACTTCAGGCTTTGCCGCTTCTTCCCTACCCGGTGTTGAGCAGCGGTGCCCCTCCTCTGACCTTGAGGGGCTTTCCTGAGGTCACAATCCTCCTCTACCCTTGACAATGTCCCATATACCTCTAAAAGCTTTACAAAACTGTCAGATGAACTGCTTATCTTTCTTCTAGAAACAACTTTACTATGTTGGCCAGATGTACATGACAAGGAAGTGATCTAGAAGCGGGAGAACGAACTGGACAAGGCAATTAACAATTGAAAAAGATAGTGAAGCTCCAACCAGGCTATGTTCTTGTGTGGAACGACCTAGGTGCATGACCAGCAAAAAGTACTCAAGTCAGTCATCACATTCTGGGAGGTACCGCTCCTTTGTTAAAACAACGAGCGGTTGTTAGGCCAGACCAGAACGACATGCACCTACGCATAGGCATGCTCAAGGCGGTGCCTAATAGGGGGTTGTAGATGAAGGAAATATGCCCTAGAGGCAATAATAAAGATGTTATTTGTATTTCCTTATATCATGATAAATGTCTTTTATTCATGCTAGAATTGTATTAACCGGAAACTTGATACATGTGTGAATACATAGACAAAATAGTATGTCCCTAGTATGCCTCTACTAGACTAGCTCATTGATCAAAGATGGCTATGTTTCCTAGCCATAGACATGAGTTGTCATTTGATCAACGGGATCACATCATTAGGAGAATGATGTGATGGACTAGACCCATCCGTTAGCATAGCACTATGATCGTTTAGTTTTACTGCTATCGCTTTCTTCATGACTTATACATGTTCCTATGACTATGAGATTATGCAACTCCCGAATACCGTAGGAACACCTTGTGTGCTATCAAACGTCACAACGTAACTGGGTGATCATAAAGATGCTCTACAGGTATCTTCGAAAGTATTCGTGGTGTTGGCATAGATCAAGATTAGGATTTGTCACTCCGAGTGTCGGAGAGGTATCTCTGGGCCCTCTCGGTAACACACATCATAATAAGCCTTGCAAGAAAAAGACTAATGAGTTAGTCACGAGATGATGTGTTACGGAACGAGTAAAGAGACTTGCCGGTAACGAAATTGAACTAGGTATAGAGATACCGACGATCGAATCTCGGGCAAGTAAAATACCGATGACAAAAGGAACAACGTATGTTGTTATGCGGTTTGACCGATAAAGATCTTCGTAGAATATGTAGGAGCCAATATGAACATCCAGGTTCCGCTATTGGTTATTGACCGGAGATGAGTCTCGGTCATGTCTACATAGTTCTCGAACCCGTAGGGTCCGCACGCTTAACGTTTAATGACGATCGGTATTATGAGTTTATGAGTTTTGATGTACCGAAGGTAGTTCGGAGTCCCGGATGAGATCACGGACATGACGAGGAGTCTCGGAATGTCCGAGACATAAAGATTGATATATTGGACGACTATATTCGGACACCGGAAGTGTTCCGGAAAAGTTTCGGATTTAACTGGATTGCCGGAGGGGGTTACCGGAACCCCCTACGAGGGGGGATGGTCCATAGTGGGCCTTGAGGAAAGGAGAGAGACAGCCCATAGAGGCTGGCCGGCGCCCCACCTAGGGATCCTAGTTGGACTAGGATTGGGGGGGCGCCATATCTCCCTCTTTTCCTTTCCCTCTCTTCCTTCTTGGTGGACTCCTACTAGGAATAGGATTGCAATCCTATTCCTAGTAGGATTGCCCTAGCCGCACCATAGGCGGCCGGCCGGCCCTCCCCTCTTGCTTCTTTATATACGGGGGCAGGGGGGCACCCAAAGACACACAAGTTGAATTGTTCCAGCCGTGTGCGGTGCCCCCTTCCACAGAAACACACCTCGGTCATACCGTTGCAGTGCTTAGGCGAAGCCCTGCGCCGGTAAATACATCATATCCGTCACCACGCCGTCGTGCTGACGAAACTCTCCCGTGAAGCTCAACTAGATTAAGAGCTCGTGGGACGTCATCAAGCTGAACGTGTGCTAAACGCGGAGGTGCCGCACGTTCGGTGCTTGATCGGTTGAATCGTGAAGAAGTTCGACTACATCAACCGCGTCACTTGACGCTTCCGCTTCCGGTCTACGAGGGTACGTAGACACACCCTTCCCTCTCGTTGCTATGCATCTGGTAGATAGATCTTGCGTGATCGTAGGAAATTTTAAAATACTACATTCCCCAACAGTGGTATCAGAGCCAGGTCTATGCGTAGATGATATGCACGAGTAGAACACAATGAGTTGTGGGCGATACTAGTCATACTGCTTACCAGCATGTCATACTTTGCTTCGGCGGTATTGTGAGATGAAGCGGCCCAGACCGACATTACGCGTACGCTTACGCGAGACTGGTTTCACCGTTACGAGCACTCGATGCTTAAAGGTGACTGGCGGGTGTCTGTCTCTCTCACTTTAGCTGAATCAAGTGTGGCTACGCCCGGTCCTTGTGAAGGTTAAAACAGCACATTCTTGACGAAACATCGTTGTGGTTTTGTATGCGTAGGTAAGAACGGTTCTTGCTAAGCCCGTAGCAGTCACGTAAAACTTGCAACAACAAAGTAGAGGACGTCTAACTTGTTTTTGCAGGGCATGTTGTGATGTGATATGGTCGAGACATGATGAGTTATACGGTTTTGTATGAGATGATCATGTTTTGTAATGTTATCGGCAACTGGCAGGAGCCATATGGTTGTCGCTTTATTGTATGAAATGCAATCGCCATGTAATTGCTTTACTTTATCACTAAGCGGTAGCGATAGTCGTAGAAGCAATAGTTGGCGAGACGACAACGATGCTGCGATGGAGATCAAGGTGTCGCGCCGGTGACGAAGGTGATCATGACGGTGCTTTAGAGATGGAGATCAAAAGCACAAGATGATGATGGCCATATCATGTCACATATTTTGATTGCATGTGATGTTTATCTTATTATGCTTCTTATTTTGCTTATAACGACGGTAGCGTTATAAGATGATCCCTTACTAAATTTCAAGGTATAAGTGTTCTCCCTGAGTATGCACCGTTGCGAAAGTTCGTCGTGCCGAGACACCACGTGATGATCGGGTGTGATAAGCTCTACGTTCAAATACAACGGGTGTAAGCCAGTTTTGCACACGCGGAATACTCAGGTTAAACTTGACGAGCCTAGCATATGCAGATATGGCCTCGGAACACTGGAGACCGAAAGGTCGAGCGTGAATCATATAGTAGATATGATCAACATAAGATGTTCACCATTGAAACTACTCCATCTCACGTGATGATCGGACATGGTTTAGTTGATTTGGATCACGTGATCATTTAGATGACCGGAGGGATGTCTATCTAAGTGGGAGTTCTTTAATTAATATGATTAAATTGAACTTTAATTTATCATGAACTTAGTCCTTGTAGTATTAGCATATCTATGTTGTAGATCAATAGCTCACGATGTTGCTCCCCGTTTATTTTTTATATGTTCCTAGAGAAAACTAAGTTGAAAGATGTTAGTAGCAATGATGCGGAATTGTTCCGTGATCTGAGGATTATCCTCATTGCTGCACAGAGAAATATGTCCTTGATGCACCGCTAGGTGACAGACCTATTGCAGGAGCAGATGTAGACGTTATGAACGTTTTTGACAAAAGCTCGGTATGATGACTACTTGATAGTTTAGTGCACCATGCTTTACGGCTTATAACCGGGACTTCAAAAATGTTTTGAACGCCATGGAGCATATGAGATGTTCCAAGAGTTGAAATTAGTATTTCATACTCATGCCCGTGTCGAGAGGTATAAGACTTCTGACAGTACTTTGCCTACAAGATGGAGGAGAATAGCTCAACCAGTGAGCATGTGCTCAGATTGTCTGGGTACTACAATTACTTGAATCAAGTGGGAGTTAATCTTCCAGATAAGATAGTAATTGACAAAGTTCTCTAGTCACTATCACCAAGTTAGTAGAACTTCGTGATGAACTATAATATGCAAGGGATGACGAAGGTAATTCCCGAGCTCTTCGCAATGCTGAAATCGGCGAAGGTAGAAATCAAGAAAGAACATCAAGTGTTGATGGTTAATAAGACCACTTGTTTCAAGTAAAGGGTAAAGGGATAGAAGGGGAACTTCAAGAAGAATGACAAGCAAGTTGTCACTCCCATGAAGAAACCCAAAGCTAAACTCAAGCCTGAAACTAAGTGCTTCTACTGCAAAGGAAATGGTCACCAGAAGTGGAACTGCCCTAGATACTTGGCGGATAAGAAGAATGGCAAAGTGAACAAATGTATATTTGATATACAGATTATTGATGTGTATTTTACTAGTGTTCATAGCAACCCCTCGGTATTTGATACTGGTTCAGTTGCTAAAGAGTAGTAACTCGAAGTGGGAGTTCCATAATGAACATAAACTAGTTAAAGGATGAAGTGACGATGTGTATTGGAAGCAGTTCCAAGATTGATATGATCATCATCGCACACTCCCTATACTTTCGGGATTAGTGTTGAACCTAAATAAGTGTTATTTGGTGTTTGTGTTGAGCATGAATATGATTTGATCATGTTTATTGCAATACGGTTATTCATGTAAGTTAGAGAAGAATTCTTGTTCTATTTACATGAATAAAACCTTCTATGGTCATACACCCAATGAAAATAGTTTGTTGGATCTCGATCGTGTGATACACATATTCATAATATTGAAGCCAAAAGATGCAAGGTTAATAATGATAGTGCAACTTATTTGTGGCACTGCCATTTAGGTGATATTGGTGTAAAACGCATGAAGAAACTCCATAATGATGGACTTTTGGAATCACTTGATTATGAATCACTTGGTGCTTGCGAACCATGCCTCATGGGCAAGATGACTAAAACTCCGTTCTCCGGAACTATGGAGCGAGCAACAGATTTGTTGGAAATCATACATACTGATGTATCTGGGCCAATGAGTGTTGAAGCTCGCGGCGGGTATCGTTATTTTCTGACCTTCACTGACGATTTGAGCAGATATGGGTATATCTACTTAATGAAGCACAAGTCTGAGACATTTGAAAGTTTCAAAGAATTTCAGAGTGAAGTAGAAAATCATCGTAACAAGAAAATAAAGTTTCTACGATCCGATCGTGGAGGAGAAGATTTGAGTTACGAGTTTGGTCTTCATTTGAAACAATGTGGAATAGTTTCACTACTCACGCCACCCGGAACACCATAGTGTAATGGTGTGTCTGAACGTCATAACCGTACTTTATTAGATATGGTGCGATCGATTATGTCTCTTACCGATCTACCACTATCGCTTTTGGGGTTATGCATTAGAGACAGCTACATTCACGTTAAATAGGGCACCATCTAAATCCGTGGAGATGACACCGTATAAACTGTGGTTTGACGAGAAACCTAAGCTGTCATTTCTTTAAGGTTGGGACTGCGATGCTTATGTGAAAAAGTTTCAACATGATAAGCTCGAACCCAAATCGGAGAAGTAAATCTTCATAGGATACCCAAAAGAAACTGTTGGGTACACCTTCTATCACAGATCCGAAGGCAAGGTCTTTGTTGCTAAGAGTGGATCCTTTCTAGAGAAGGAGTTTCTCTCGAAAGAAGTGAGTGGGAGGAAAGTAGAACTTGATGAGGTAATTGTACCTTCTCCCGAATTGGAAAGTGGAACATCACAGAAACTAGTTCCAGTGATTCCTACACCAATTAGTGAGGAAGCTAATGATGATGATCACGAAACTTCAGATCAAGTTTCAGCTGAACTTCGTAGATCAACCAGAGTTCGTTCCGCATCAGAGTGGTACGGCAACCCAGTTCTGGAAATCATGTTACTAGACCATGATGAACCTATGAACTATGAGGAAGCGATGATGAGCCCAGATTCCGCAAAATGGCTTGAGGCCATGAAATCTGAGATGGGATCCATGTATGAGAACAAAGTGTGGACTTTGGTTGACTTGCCCGATGATCGGCAGGCCATCGAAAATAAATGGATCTTCAAGAGGAAGACCGACGCAGACGGTAATGTTACTGTTTACAAAGCTCGACTTGTTGCGAAAAGGTTTCGACAAGTTCAAGGAGTTGACTACGATGAGACTTTCTCACCTGTAGCGATGCTTAAGTCTGTCCGAATCATGTTAGCAATTGCCACATTTTATGATTATGAAATCTGGCAAATGGATGTCAAAACTGCATTCCTGAATGGATATCTCAAAGAAGAGTTGTATATGATGCAACCAGAAGGTTTTGTCGATCCAAAAGGTGCTAACAAAGTATGCAAGCTCCAGCGATCCATCTATGGACTGGTGCAAGCATCTCGGAGTTGGAATATACGCTTTGATGAGGTGATCAAAGCATATGGTTTTATACAGACTTTTGGTGAAGCATGTATTTACAAGAAGTGAGTGGGAGCACTACAACCTTTCTGATAAGTATATGTGAATGACATATTGTCGATCGGAAATGATGTAGAATTTTCTGGAAAGCATAAAGGAGTGTTTGAAAGAAGTTTTTCAAAGAAAGACCTTGGTGAAGCTGCTTACATATTGGGCATCAAGATCTATAGAAATAGATCAAGACGCTTGATAAGACTTTCGATAAGTACATACCTTGATAAGATTTTGAAGTAGTTCAAAATGGATCAGTCAAAGAAGGAGTTCTTGCCTGACTTGTAAGGTGTGAAGTTGAGTAAGACTCAAAGCCAGACCACGGCAGAAAAATATAGAGAGAATGAAAGTCATTCCCTATGCCTCAGCCATAGGTTCTATAAAGTATGCCATGCTGTGTACCAAACATGTTGTGTACCTTGCCATGAGTTTGTCAAGGGGGTACAATAGTGATCCAGGAGTAGATCACTGTACAGCGGTCAAAATTATCCTTAGTAACTGGATGACTAAGGAAATGTTTCTCGATTATGGAGGTGATAAAGAGTTCGTCGTAAAGGGTTACGCCGATGCAAGCTTTGACACTAAATCCAGATGACTCTAAGTATCAATCTGGATGCGTATTGAAAGTGGGAGCAATTAGCTAGAGTAGCTCTATGCAGAGCATTGTAGACATAGAAATTTGCAAAATACATACGGATCTGAATGTAACAGACCCGCTGACTAAACTTCTCTCACGAAGAAAAACATGATCACACCTTAGTACTCTTTGGGTGTTAATCACATAGCGATGCGAACTAGATTATTGACTCTAGTAAACCCTTTGGGTGTTGGTCACATGGCGATGTAAACTATGGGTGTTATTCACATAACGATGTGAACTATCGGTATTAAATCACATGGCGATGTGAGCTAGATTATTGACTCTAGTGCAAGTGGGAGACTGAAGGAAATATGCCCTAGAGGCAATAATAAAGATGTTATTTGTATTTCCTTATATCATGATAAATGTCTTTTATTCATGCTAGAATTGTATTAACCGGAAACTTGATACATGTGTGAATACATAGACAAAATAGTATGTCCCTAGTATGCCTCTACTAGACTAGCTCATTGATCAAAGATGGCTATGTTTCCTAGCCATAGACATGAGTTGTCATTTGATCAACGGGATCACATCATTAGGAGAATGATGTGATGGACTTGACCCATCCGTTAGCATAGCACTATGATCGTTTAGTTTTACTGCTATCGCTTTCTTCATGACTTATACATGTTCCTATGACTATGAGATTATGCAACTCCCGAATACCGTAGGAACACCTTGTGTGCTATCAAATGTCACAACGTAACTGGGTGATCATAAAGATGCTCTACAGGTATCTCCGAAAGTATTCGTGGTGTTGGCATAGATCAAGATTAGGATTTGTCACTCCGAGTGTCGGAGAGGTATCTCTGGGCCCTCTCGGTAACACACATCATAATAAGCCTTGCAAGCAAAAGACTAATGAGTTAGTCACGAGATGATGTGTTATGGAACGAGTAAAGAGACTTGCCGGTAACGAGATTGAACTAGGTATAGAGATACCGACGATCGAATCTCGGGCAAGTAAAATACCGATGACAAAAGGAACAACGTATGTTGTTATGCGGTTTGACCGATAAAGATTTTCGTAGAATATGTAGGAGCCAATATTAACATCCAGGTTCCGCTATTGGTTATTGACCGGAGATTAGTCTCGGTCATGTCTACATAGTTCTCGAACCCGTAGGGTCCGCACGCTTAACGTTTGATGACGATCGGTATTATGAGTTTATGAGTTTTGATGTACCGAAGGTAGTTCGGAGTCCCGGATGAGATCACAGACATGACGAGGAGTCTCGGAATGTCCGAGACATAAAGATTGATATATTGGACGACTATATTCGGACACCAAAAGTGTTCCGGAAAAGTTTCGGATTTAACTGGATTGCCGGAGGGGGTTACCGGAACCCCCTACGAGGGGGGATGGTCCATAGTGGGCCTTGAGGAAAGGAGAGAGACAGCCCATAGAGGCTGTCCGGCGCCCCACCTAGGGATCCTAGTTGGACTAGGATTGGGGGGGCGCCACATCTCCCTCTTTTCCTTTCCCTCTCTTCCTTCCTGGTGGACTCCTACTAGGAATAGGATTGCAATCCTATTCCTAGTAGGATTGCCCTAGCCGCACCATAGGAGGCCGGCCGGCCCTCCCCTCTTGCTCCTTTATATACGGGGGCAGGGGGGCACCCAAAGACACACAAGTTGAATTGTTCCAGCCGGGTGCGGTGCCCCCTTCCACAGAAACACACCTCGGTCATACCGTTGCAGTGCTTAGGCGAAGCCCTGTGCCGGTAAATACATCATATCCGTCACCACGCCGTCGTGCTGACGAAACTCTCCCGTGAAGCTCAACTGGATCAAGAGCTCGTGGGACGTCATCAAGCTGAACGTGTGCTGAACGCGGAGGTGCCGTACGTTCGGTGCTTGATCGGTTGAATCGTGAAGAAGTTCGACTACATCAACCGCGTCACTTGACGCTTCCGCTTCCGGTCTACGAGGGTACGTAGACACACCCTTCCCTCTCGTTGCTATACATATGGTAGATAGATCTTGCGTGATCGTAGGAAATTTTAAAATACTACGTTCCCCAACAGTAGAAACTTTGCATGTTAGACCAAAATATAGTTTTTTTCTTGCCATCCCAAATCCTTCATCGAAGCAATGCCAGAAATGCATTGGGAATGTTTAAATTTTCTTAGAAATTTATGTTTTCCAGATCTTGTCAATTATTTGTGCCACCTATGTTTTGTTTTATTTTTCTCAAATGTTTATAATGTTTTCCTACACATTTATAATTTCTTAAGTGTGCTGCGTTGAGCCTTTGGGAGACCAAAGCTTTTCTTAAGGTGCCAAAGAAGTCATGATCATCAACTATCCTAATTCAAAACACTTGAGATCCAGATTCTACCAAAACCAACCATGTGTACATATTAGACTTAAGAAAGCCCTCAAGTAAGTCCTTTCTTGCAAAGCAATTGGATTTCTATTTTCACTGGCTTACCGTTGTTTTGGAAAATTAGACAAACGAGCACAAAGCCGCAAGAAAGCACAATACTGCAAAGCATGTAAGTCAAATGTATACAAATTATTTCAAATTACTAATAATCAAGTGTCTACTTAGAGAGGCGACGCGCGCCAATATACATATATAGTTCTCCGGAGCATCTAATTAAAACATACATTGAAACTATGTAAAACATTTCAATGCAACAACAAATGCGATCATAATCGCAAACCAAGGTAACAATTGATCCAACGACATAGTAATACCAAGCCTCGGTATGGTTGGCATATTTTCTAATCTTTCTAATCTTCAAGCGCATTGCATCCATCATGATCTTGTGATCATCGACGACATCCGCAACATGCAACTCCAATATCATCTTCTTTTCCTCAATTTTTTTTATTTTTCCTTCAAGTAATTGTTTTATTCTTCAAATAAATTTAACCTCTCGACCATAGGGTCCATCTTGATCTTGTGATCATCGACGACTTCCGCAACATACAAGTCCAGTTCCATCTTCTCCTCCTTAGTTTTTTTCATTTTTTTCTTCAAGTAAATGTTTTCATTTTCAACTAAATTTAACCTCTCCACAAGAGGGTCGGTCAGAATTTCCGGTTCACATACCTCCTAGATAAAAACATGTATGTCACATTGGTCGGCATAACTATCATAAACACTTAAATAAATAGTTATAAAAGATAATATACCACATCTGAATCATCGACAAGACGAGGGCCGACGTGGGCGGATACCAAAACCATCGCACTATATAATAACAAACAATAATAAAAGTATGAAAATTATACAAATATCATTCTAAATCATACAAGTAAGATTTTTTTCTTTTAGAAAGAAGATAAAAACAAGAGGCTCACCATGGTGGTGCCGGCGACGAGATCGGCGCGGGCGAATAACGGCGGTGAGGATAGGGACCGGACAAGAGGGACAGGCAAACCTAGACAAATCTTGAGGAACATGGAGCTTGGACAAGGAGCTTCGAGAGAAGAAAGCTTAAGTAGTGTGGCTTGGGCATTTCATCAAACACCTCATGTCCATAGGAGGTGAGAAAGAGCACCACAAAGCTCTCTCCCACGACCGACCAAAAAAACAGAGCAGTGGACTGCTATGCTCGCGGGCTGGGGGTATATATAGGAAACTCGTTGGTCCCGGTTTGTGGCTGGAACTGGGACTAAAGGGCAAACATTGGTCCCGGTTCCAGCCACCAACTCGGACCAATGTTGGTGGGCCAGGAGCGAGGCCCATTGGTCCCGGTTCGTATCTGGAACCGGGATCAAAGGGGACAGACCAATCGAGACCAATGGCCACCGAGGCCCAGCAGGCCCCTGGCCTCACGAACCGGGATAGATGCCCCCATGGGTCCCGGTTCGTGAGTGAACTAGGACTAATGGGCCTCCCCGGCCTGGACCAAAGCCCTGTTTTCTACTAGTGATATATTCCTTCTTTATGGGTCAAATAGGCATTTATTCCATTATAACAGGATTACATTACACAATATAGAGGCAAGAGATCCTCAATACATGAGGATCATTTGCTCATCCACAATGCAGTGCGACACTTAGAGACACTATATCTTGCTAGGAAATCGGTGATCCTATTTTGAGCTCTATGGATTTTCTGGAGAATAAACGAACTACCAACCATTAACGACTTAACCTCCACAACTAGATGACCATAAGCGATCGATAAAGGCTCGGCCCAAAAAGTGTGCATAGTGCAGTTCCTGAATTAGACTGCACCTGTATGTACTCCTAACATGGCTGCTTTTACATGCAACAACTTGTTTTTACACGCAATGCATTTTTTTAATGTGAGATGGTAGTACAATGTAACATGCCACCAGACGAGCGGGCACCACCGCACTAAGACAAAAATTTGAACATTGGTTTGCTATATTTTTTTATTCTGTTTGTAGTGTATGAGTAAGCAAACTAGGCCACCCTTGGAAATAAAATCATACCCCAACAAATACCAACCAAACAACTTTCCCTGTCAAATCCAAACTGTGGGAGAATTTTCAAATGAAATGTAAACATACACTACAATACATAATATACAGTCTTCTGTGGTAGGTAACCTAAATGATAAGCATCCTGCGGACCAAAACTCAGGTTTCAACATGAATCACACAAAGTTCCCTTCTTAATTTTGGGAAGGGGTGTAATGAAATGAAACCCAAATTATCCAACTTATTTATTTTCTGTCTTACTACTACTCCAGTAGATACAGTGAAGCTGAGATTTTGCATTAGGGAGGGCCATGCAGTGGCCGAGCAACATGTGAATCATGCCAAGAGGGTGAGCACCAGGTAAGGTCTTACTATAAAAATATATTGTATTCCAAGGATCAGAAATACTTGGTGAATGCAAAAAGTCACTCGGCAAAGCCTGTGACGCGTATAACACTATGGACGCGTTTGGTTGGTCGCATATACTTCAGCCAGACCCGTGCGGCAAGAAAAGTTTCCCGTTTGATTATCCGCATTCACTGTTGGGCCTGCATAGCATGAAGATTAAAGCACCTCTGGGCTTGCATCCAGAGGAACGCACAAATCGGCCGTTTTTGTGGAGCCAGGCCCGCGCGGTGCAACCCATGTGGGTGTGGCCGGTTGCACGCATGGGTGTGGTCCCTAGACATCGCGTTGTTTCCAGACGCGTCGGTCAATTATTACACTCACCGCTCTCTCCCCTGTTCCCCACTCACACCGGTAGCGGCGACGGCGGCGGTGACAATCTGAGCTCTATTGCGAAGCGATCGAAGATGGCGGCGGCAACCACCGGAGCGAGTGCAGACCTCCACCGGAGTGCTTCGGCCATGGTGGTAAGACCTCGTCCTCTCTGTACATTCATTCCTTTCGACTCGGGCTAGATTAGATTAGAGCAGTCGATTGAAGAGTTAGGGAGGGGATTGAACACATCGGGGGTGAAGGATTGCCATCAATCGATTTTGCATCGATGAGTACTAGGGTTCATGGGTTATTTTTCGACTACATCGAGGTGGTGATTGGGGGTTTCTTGTCTAGCCGCGGCGACCCTGGGGTCGCGTCGAGCGGCGGGGGGCGTAGTCATCTTCTTTTCTTCCTCATCGTCTTCGTCAAGAACGATGGGTCTTGCACGGTCGCCTGCACCCTGGCCACCATCTGCACCTCGTCGTTGTCAGACTCCGGCGACCCGAACATGCTACTCCAGTACGCCGTGGCGCGCTAGTCTTGAGGCGCCTTGTACTTATTATACTTGGACCATCTTCCCCGCTATCGAGCATCGCCGGAGTCTGCCTGATTCATGGCCTAGCGCAGGATGTCCAATGACATAGCGCCCTTGGCAGGGTCTGGGATCAGTGTCCTCAGCTCGTCTGGCGTTGCCTTCTTCCCCACATCATCGGCCTCCTTGTGCATGTCATCGATGCTGTTGAAGTTCGAGCACACTTCCATGGTGTGCTCGAACTTTTTGCGGTCACCGAGCGAGCACCTAAGAAAGAAGGCCCTCCATCAAATGCCCAAAGAGAAAGGGTTGGGGTTGGAGTTGGAGTTCATGCCGAGATGGGGGGTGAAATAGAGAGGTGGAAGAGGAGAGGTGGGTAAACAGAGGGGGTTTGATCTGGGTTAGTGGGTGATACGTCCAAAATTCTATAATTTTTGCTTGCTCCATGCCAATTTTGGGTGATATTGCTATGATATTTATACACTTCCATACACTTTTGATCATATTTGGACTAACCTACTAATCCAGTGCACCCCGGTGCCAGTTTCTGTTTTCGGCTGTTTTTGTATTTCAGGTTCTCACATTACGAGAACTGTCAGGAAAAATCCAGAAAAATTATATAAAAAATCAGCGTTCCAGAATCTACCTTGCGCCCGAAGGACAGCCGGGGGGGGCCACCAGGGCCCCAGGCGCCCTGGCGGCGCCCCCCCCCCCCTGGGCCGCGCCGGGGGGCGCCTGGGCCCCCCGAGCCCCGTCTGGTGCCCCCCTTTGGCATATATTTAGAGCGTCCTTCGAAACCCTCGGAACGGGAACTCTTTTTCGCGATCTCATCTCTGTTCCGCCGCCGCCGCCACTTCCAAGATCGGGAGCACCAGGAGAACTCTTCCCGGCACCCTGCCGGAGGGGAGGATCACCATCGGGAGCCTCTCCACCACCATGGATGCCTCCCGGATGAGTTGTGAGTAGTCTCCCTTGGACCATGAGTCCATGACCAGTAGCTATGTGATGTTCTCCTCCCGTTCTTGTGCTTCACTAATTAGTCCTCGTGAGCTGCCCTACATGATCGAGGCACATATGTAATCCTTATGCTGTTGCTATGTTGAGTTTGCTGGGATCCGATGGATTATGAGATTATGTTCAGATTGTGATTGAGTAATATATTTGATCTACCTCTTTTATATTTATGTTCATAAGTAATTCTTGCATGTTCTCCGTTGTTATTTATTGCTTTGGCCAAGTAATAGGTAGTGACTCCAAGAGGGAACGTTATGCTCGATTGTGGGTTCATGCCCCTCGATGACTAGCTTGAGTGACAGAAACATGAGTCTAGGGGATGTGCTGTTGCCACAAGGGGGAAAACAAAGGTGCTTGTGCCCGCGGGTGCAAGGATTGTTTACTTTACGCAAAGTTCTTTTAATGCAGTTGTCTGTTGCATTGAGTTTACACTATGGGTGGGACTCGCAACTTAATACCAGCGAGATGTTCGGGATAGATATCTCAAGGTGGATGATTAGTAGTAGATATTGATGGATTTCGGTCTACTTACTTTGGTGTACCGCCCATGCTTTGAACCTCAACCTTTCTTGCAATGTAGTCAGCATTGGTTTGCGTTCATGGTCCTGTCAATTGCCCAGCTGTAATTTGTTTACCTCACATAGCTGTTTTACCGTCTTTTGGGAGAGAGACATCACTAGTGAACATCATGAGAGTCGGTCCATATTACCATCATTGATCACATCCGCTATTTACTTTTCGCTTTTAGTTACTATTGCAAAACATTATCTATCACTACTATCATTTGCGTTTAATCCTTTGTGAACTACAAGGCCGGAGGGATTGACAACCTCTCTGTACTCGTTGGGAGCAAAGTTATTTGTATCTGTGTGCAGGTCCACGTTGATTGCTAATATCTGGCGCCGTTAGCAGTTGACACCTACTTGTTGAACCTAGGAGTCTCTGGGGATTCGATCCTTGGCATCTTTGCTAAGGGAAAAACTTCCACAACACTGCATCTTACACCTTCCACTTGGGGTAACCAACGAGGGGTTAGAGGCCCATCAAGGAGTTTTTCTGGCGCCGTTGCCAGGGACTCCACTCTTCAGGATAGGGGAGTTGCATGCTATCTTTTACCTTTGCTTTTTAGTCTTGTTAGTTTACCTTTCAGTTTTTGCTTTAGTACCTTTTTATCGAAAATCACAAAAATAGTTATCTTGCTTGCTTGCTACTATGGGTTCCACCGAGAACACCAAGTTGTGTGACTTCACTAGTCACAACAACGATGACTTTATCAGCACACCTATCACTACACCTGCCACTTCAGCACCTTCATATGAAATTAAACCTGCTTTACTGAACTTAGTCATGAAAGATCAATTCTCCGGTGCTGGAGATGATGTTGATTTACACTTGAACAACTTTGTTGAACTTTGTGATATGCAAAAGTACCAAGAAATAGATGGTAATATTGTTAAGCTTAAGCTTTTTCCTTTCTCCTTGAGAGGAGGAGCTAAAATTTGGTTTCAGTCTTTGCCTAGAAATAGCATAGATTCATGGGACAAGTGCAAAGATGCTTTTATCGGAAAATACTATCCACCTGCTAAAATTATCCAACTTAGAAGTAACATAATGAATTTTAAACAATTTGATAATGAACATGTTTCCCAAGCTTGGGAACGTATGAAATCTCTTATCAAGAACTGCCCTACTCATGGTTTGACTACTTGGATGGTTATCCAAACTTTTTATGCAGGCTTGAACTTTACCTCGCGGAACTTGTTAGATTCGGCCGCTGGAGGAACTTTTATGTCAACTACACTTGGTGCTGCCACGAAGCTTCTCGATGAGATGATGACCAACTATTCCCAATGGCACACCGAACGAGCTCCAACAGGTAGGAAGGTAAACTCTGTCGAGGAGATTTCCTCCCTTAATGAAAAAGTTGACTTGATCATGTCTCTACTTTCGAAGCAATCTACTGTTGATCCTCGTGATGTTCCTTTAAATTCTTTGATTGCTCAAGAACAAGTAGATGTGAACTTTATCTCTAGAAACAATTTTAATAACAATGCTTATAGGAGTAATTTTGGTAGCAATACTAGACCGTTCCCCTCTAATTCTTATGGGAACAACAATGCTTATCCTATCACCAAGAACTCCACTACTGAACTAGAGATTATGCTTAAAGATTTCATCACTACCCAGAAAGCCTTTAAGAAAAGTGTAGAAGAAAAACTACATAAACTAGATGATCTTTCTTTTAAGGTAGACCATTTAGCCAATGAGGTAAAATTGCTAAAAATTAAAACTTCTCCTCTTGAGGAGAGGGAAGTCACTCCTATAAATGCTATTCAAGTGCAAATTAATGAAAACATTAGGATGATGGCTAAACTTAAAGAAAGATGGGCTAGAGAAAGGGAGGAAGAAGATAGAATTAAGAGCCTTCCTACCCACCACACTGTTGCTACTATCCAAGTTGTCGAGGATATCCAAACTCTTAGCACCCAATGTACTCCTGGTCCCATTGGACCTATTAATGGTGATGCTATGACTATAGAAACTACCAAACAAGTGAACCTTAAGGACACCACTACCACCTTACTTGATGCTAATGACCTTGATTTTGATAATTGCACTCTTACCGAAGTTATTGATTTCCTTCACAAGATGTCTAGAGATCCCCGCACTAGCACGCTTAACCTTGCCTTCACAGAGCATATCACTAATGCTCTCATCAAAGCTAGGGAGGAGAAACTTAGAGTAGAAGCCTCCATACCTAGAAAGCTAGAAGATGGTTGGGATCCTATGATAAAAATTAAATTGAATGACTTCTCTTGCTATGCATTATGTGATGTTGGAGCTAGTACCTCTGTTATGCCCAAAAGAATATATGATATGCTTAAATTGAAACCTTATGATTCTTGTTCTTTCGGTGTTCGTCTCGTTGATTCTTCCATAAAGAAACCTTTGGGGAGGATCTACGATGTTCTAATTGTTGTCAATGATAATTATGTTCCTGTTGATTTCACTATTATGGATATTGAATGTGATCCTTCTTGTCCAATTATTTTGGGACGTCCCTTTTTACGCACCGTTGGTGCTCTCATTGACATGAAAGAGGGTAATATAAAATTTCAGTTTCCTCTCAAGAAAGGGATGGAACACTTCCCTCGTAAGAAGATCAAGTTACCTTTTGAGTCCGTTGTACGGGCTAGCTATTCTTTTACTCTTGATAAAACTTGATCTCTATGCATTATGCCTAGCTTAAAGGCATAAAAGAAAGTGCTTTTGGGAGGCAGCCCACATGAATAAAATTTTTGCTTTTGTTGTGTATTGATGTTGTTTACTACAGTAGCATCATCATTGTATCTTTGCATTTCATATTTGTGCCAAGTATAGCCTCTGATTGCTAGAAAGTTCAAAAGTTGTGAGGTGCTGTCCAGGAAACAGATTCTGTCCTTGGATAGAAAACTTCGTATAAGATCACCAGATCATCTTTTTGGTCTGAATTTTTTCAAAAGTGTTCTCTATATAATTGTCTTTCGTGCGTCTGTTCTGAGTTTTTTGATATGAGTTGCAGAAGTACCCCGAACAAATCAAGTACTACCTGTTGTTCTGTTTTTCACAGATTCTGTCCTGTTTTGCCTTTCCTTCATTTTGCAAACCAAGAGCTTGCTTTTTCTGTGCAAAAACCTTTTGGCAATCTTGAAAAACAGTAGAACTTCAAGAATATATTTATTTCCAGCAAGGTGCAATTATTTTATTAAGGGTACTTACCTCGCTAATCAGATTATGATGAGTTATGTATGAAGGGAGTTTTCAAGTGTGCGAGGGAAGATGATAAAAAGATTCAGGAGTGTCAAGCGCTCAAGCTTGGGGATTCCCCCGTGCACCCCCAAGAAATATTCAAGGAGACTCAAGCGTCTAAGCTTGGGGATGCCCCCGTGCATCTCCTTCTCCATCAACATTATCAGTTCGTCTTTCGTTCCGCTATATTTTTATCACTTCATGTGTTATGTGCTATGCTTGGAGCGTCTTGCTTTTAGTTTTCTTTTTGGTTTTTCATAACGAGTCGGAACTCAGCTTTCTTTATGTGGGAGAGAAACACGCTCTACTTCTACCTAGAACATAACATAGAATTTTCATGTCTATCTTTGCTGTGTGTGTTCTTTGTCTTTTAATAGCTACTATCATGTTCAGCTCTTAGTATTCATGCTTATCTTTTCAAAGAGCTTTGTTTAGTTGGTTGCTTGAACTCTCTTTAATTACCATGCTCACCTTATTAAGAGAGTTTGCTTCCGTTGCATTGGTTAATATGTCTATAATAAAGATGCTACGTGCATGATGGCGCTTAGTAGTTCAGGTTTTCTTATGGTTTGTCTCAAATAGCTGGGGGGTTCCCAATGTGTTATTGGAGTACCAACATGATTTGTTTGCCTATGATGTGGTATGGTTTAGTAATATCTTCCCTCAAGAATTTATTTTGATTGACTTGGCATATGCTCACGCATATTTAAGACTGTAAAGAAAGTCTGTCAAGCCTTGATGATCTTTTATTTCTGAGTAGCGATATAACTACCATGCCTGATTTAATGTTGCTTTGTCGCTCTGCATGATTATGATCGTCATTGCTCTCTTAGTTGGTCGCTCCCAGTCTTTTGCTAACCTCCACCTGTACTAAGCGAACTAACTTTGCAATACATAGCTCATGGGAAAGTAGCTTAAAAACTATTGTGGTAAAGAATATGTTGCCTATGTATCTTATTTCTTATAAGTTGCTTGCTGAGCGGTAACCATGTTTCTGGGGACGCCATCAACTGTTACACTTTTGTTGAATATCATGTGAGTTGCTATGCATGTTCGTCTTGTCTGAAGTAAGGGTGATTTGCCATGGGTTGAATGAGTATGCATATTGTTAGAGAAGAACATTGGGCCGCCAACCAAAGCCATGTATCATGGTGGAAGTTTTAGCTTGGACACTAATCCTCAATCTCTTATGAGAATATGATTATGCATTGAAGAGGAGTCCATTATCTATTTTCTATGTTGTCCCGGTATGGATGTCCTCAAGTTGAGATCTATCAAAAATGAGAGATCAAATGTGATTTATCTCCTTGGACCTTTGTACAGGTGGCATAGAGGTACCCCTTTGTGACACTTGGTTGAAACATATGTAATGCAATAATAACCCATGGAAATCCGAGCTAATTAGGACAAGGTGCGAGCACTATTGGTATTCGATGCATGAGGCTTGCAACTTATAGGATGTCTTATGCATGACACATATGAAGTACTACTACCGTTGACAAAATTGCTTCCATGTTTTCAAAATAAAAAGCTCTAGCACATAACCATTCTTTTACTTTTTGAGTCTCCACCTTCTTTCTTCAAGCACCAACTACTGAGAGCATGATTGTCATTCTGAGTGTAATGTGCATTGTCCCAAAGTAGCATTGTCTTTTGCATGATTGTGATATCGTTTATTCTGAAATCATTGTATCTAGTCATCACTTAAACCTTGGAGGTGCCCCTGCATTTATGTTTTGCTTCACTAAAGGGGGCAAGCTAGATATCACTTTATCATATTTGCACACCATGTTCATTGCAAATCTTTTTGATGTTTCAGTTTCATATTGTAAAACTTTCAGTCATTTGTGATTTTCTCATGAGGCAACTTAATTACTATAGAATCATTGTCTCAGTAAGCTTTTGTCATATGACTATAAAAAGTCCTATATGGTTAATAGCATGTCACCACAGAAATTATTCTTGTTATCATTTACCTACTCGAGGACGAGCAGGAATTAAGCTTGGGGATGTTGATACGTCCAAAACGTATCTATAATTTCAGCTTGCTCCATGCCACTTTTGGGTGATATTTCTATGATATTTATACACTTCCATACACTTTTGATCATATTTGGACTAACCTACTAATCCAGTGCACCCCGGTGCCAGTTTCTGTTTTCGGCTGTTTTTGTATTTCAGGTTTTCACATTACGAGAACTATCAGGAAAAATCCAGAAAAATTATATAAAATATCAGCGTTCCAGAACCTACCTTGCGCCCGAAGGACAGCCGGGGTGGCCACCAGGGCCCCAGGCGCCCTGGCGGCGCCCCCCCTCCCCCTGGGCCGCGCCGGGGGGCGCATGGGCCCCCCGAGCCCCGTCTGGTGCCCCCCTTTGGCATATATTTAGAGCGTCCTTCGAAACCCTCAGAACAGGAACTCTTTTTCGCGATCTCATCTCTGTTCCGCCGCCGCCGCCGCTTCCAAGATCGGGAGCACCAGGAGAACTCTTCCCGGCACCCTGCCGGAGGGGAGGATCACCATCGGGAGCCTCTCCACCACCATGGACGCCTCCCGGATGAGTTGTGAGTAGTCTCCCTTGGACCATGAGTCCATGACCAGTAGCTATGTGATGTTCTCCTCCCGTTCTTGTGCTTCACTAATTAGTCCTCGTGAGCTGCCCTACATGATCGAGGCACATATGTAATCCTTATGCTGTTGCTATGTTGAGTTTGCTGGGATCCGATGGATTATGAGATTATGTTCAGATTGTGATTGAGTAATATATTTGATCTACCTCTTTTATATTTATGTTCATAAGTAATTCTTGCATGTTCTCCGTTGTTATTTATTGTTTTGGCCAAGTAATAGGTAGTGACTCCAAGAGGGAACGTTATGCTCGATTGTGGGTTCATGCCCCTCGATGACTAGCTTGAGTGACAGAAACATGAGTCTAGGGGATGTGCTGTTGCCACAAGGGGGAAAACAACGGTGCTTGTGCCCGCGGGTGCAAGGATTGTTTACTTTACGCAAAGTTCTTTTAATGCAGTTGTCTGTTGCATTGAGTTTACACTATGGGTGGGACTCGCAACTTAATACCAGCGAGATGTTCTGGATAGATATCTCAAGGTGGATGATTAGTAGTAGATATTGATGGACTTTGGTCTACTTACTTTGGCGTACCGCCCATGCTTTGAACCTCAACCTTTCTTGCAATGTAGTCAGCATTGGTTTGCGTTCGTGGTCCTGTCAATTGCCCAGCTGTAATTCGTTTACCTCACATAGCTGTTTTACCGTCTTTTGGGAGAGAGACATCACTAGTGAACATCATGAGACTCCGGTCCATATTACCATCATTGATCACATCCGCTATTTACTTTTCGCTTTTATTTACTATTGCAAAACCTTATCTATCACTACTATCATTTGCGTTTAATCCTTTGTGAACTACAAGGCCGGAGGGATTGACAACCTCTCTGTACTCGTTGGGAGCAAAGTTATTTGTATCTGTGTGCAGGTCCACGTTGATTGCTAATATCTGGCGCCGTTAGCAGTTGACACCTACTTGTTGAACCTAGGAGTCTTTGGGGATTCGATCCTTGGCATCTTTGCTAAGGGAAAAACTTCCACAACACTGCATCTTACACCTTCCACTTGGGGTAACCAACGAGGGGTTAGAGGCCCATCAGTGGGGTGGATTCATATAGTCCTGTATGAATGAGTGCTAACCATTAAACTGCATTTTGTTCATAATGTATATGGAAAAGGGCAAGGAGGTGGTGCCACCATTGAAGAAGGGCAAGGAGCCGGTGCCTCCATTGGTCGAAGTGACAATGGAGGAGCATCCAAGCCCCAAGCGAAGGAACTATGGCCACTACCATCAGGAGTCTGGACCAAGCCACTTCTGCAATGTTATCCTTGCACCAAAGTAGGAGAGTCTGCCATTGGCCCTGGACTTCACGAAGCACTTCCCTGCCATCCCTGCAGAGTTCAAGCTGAAAACGCACACCAGCTGCGCATGGAGGGTGACAGTGAAGGTTGATAAACGGCAGGATCACCCTTGATCAAGGTTGGTCCACCTTCGCCACCGTTTACCAGATCATGATCGGGTGCATGCTGACGTTCAAGCTGCTGACCCCCGACACCATGAAGGTGATCGTCTTTGACGACGAGAGCGTGGAGGTGGTCACCAAATGCAAGGAGTACGGCAATGCCTTCACCGCGACTGCCTGAGCTATTGTTAAGACCTGGCATTCACCGCGACTGCCAAAAAGAAGAAGCTACATGGGGCATGACAAGGTCTAGCAGAAATTCATATAATTCGAGTATTAAAAGCCACGACATGACATGCAGTTTTTTTGGTACAATTGTTGTACAATAATTCTATTCACACCAACCATTAATAAAAGCAAAGTGCAATAGCAAATTTAGATTGGAATCTACTCCCTCCCTTTAAGTTTGCTTGGGCTATCGCGGGAATCTCAACGAAGATTGATAGTAGTTAAACTCATGGTAGGGAATCAATTTCACATGCCCACTTCCAATTAGCACAATTGCTTTTCTCCTGAAAATGGATTAACTTGCTTATAGTAGAACCACCTGCGCGCATTCTGTGAATTTAGAGAAAAAAATCTCTGCCGAAATTGATCTTGGCCCTGAGCTCATGTGTAACATCCCAAATTTCTAAATTTTGGAATGTTATACTCCCTCCGTCCGGAAATACTTGTCATCAAAATGAATAAAAGGGGATGTATCTAGATGTATTTTAGTTTTAGATGCAACCATTTTTTAAGTGGAGAATTTTTTATGACTATAGTAGAAGTGGATTACCATCCAATTTAGTTTTAGATGCAACCATTTTAGTTTTAGATGCAACCATCCAGTTTACCATCCATTTGTTAATAAACTCATTCCGAGTAACATGAAACCGGAGAATTTTTGAATAACACTATGTTACCTCAATAGGGATATGTATGTCCCCAACAATAAGTATGTCATATGCCTTCTTGATAGTAGGAAGAGGAAACTCAAAACCTCCAATAGTAATAGTTGAAGTTTTTCCAATATAATTGATACTATAGACCCGAGGTTGTTTCCTCGGAAAGTGTACCGTATGCTCATTACCATTGACATGAAAAGTGACATTGCCTTTGTTGCAATCAATAACAGCCCGTGCAGTATTCAAAAAGGGTCTTCCAATAATAATAGACATACTATCATCCCCAGGAATATCAAGTATAACAAAGTCGGTTAGAATAGTAACATTTGCAACTACAACAAGCACATCCTCACAAATACCGACATGTATAGCAGTTGATTTATCAGCCAGTTGCAAAGATATTTCAGTAGGTGTCAGCTTACTCAAGTCAAGTCTACGATATAAAGAGAGAGGCATAACACTAACACCAGCTCCAAGATCACACAAAGCAGTTTTAACATAGTTTCTCTTAATGGAGCAAGGTATAGTAGGTACTCCTGGATCTCCTAATTTCTTAGGAATTCCACCCTCAAAAGTGTAATTGGCAAGCATGATTTCTACTTCAGGTATCTTTCTTTTGTTGGTAATAATATCTTTCATATACTTGGCATAAGGATTTGTTTTAAGCACATCAGTCAAACGCATACGCAAAAAGATAGGTCTAATCATTTCAGCAAAGCGCTCAAAATCCTCATCATCCTTTTTCTTGGATGGTTTCGGAGGATAATGCATGGGTTTCTGAACCCATGGTTCTCTTTCCCTACCGTGCTTCCTAGCAACAAAGTCTCTCTTATCATAATGTTGATTATTTGATTGTGGGTTATCAAGATCAACAGCAGGTTCAATCTCTACATCATTATCCTTGCTAGGTTGAGCATCATCATGAACATCATTATTAATATTATCACTAGGTTCATGTTCATTACCAAATTGTGTCTCAGCATCAGAAACAGATATATCATTGGAATTCTCAGGTTTGTCAGCTACAGGTTCACTAGAAGCATGCAAAGTCCTATCATTTTTCTTTTTCTTCTTCTTAGAAGAACTAGGTGCATCTATATTAGCTCTCTGAGAATCTTGCTCAATTCTCTTGGGATGGCCTTCAGGATACAGAGGTTCCAGAGTCATTCTGTCACCTCTAGTCACAACTCTAATGGCATTATCATTATTTTTACTATTTAATTCATTGAGCAAATCATTCTGAACCTTAAGTACTTGTTCTACTTGAGTGGTGACCATGGAAGCATGTATACTAATAAATTTCAGTTCACTTTTAGCACTAGACAGATAATCACTCAAGCGTTCAATCATATAAGCATTGTGTTGTAATTGTCTACTAACATAAGCATTGAAGTTTTCTTGTTTCACAATAAAATTGCCAAACTCATCTAAGCATTGGCCAGCAGACTTATAACGAGGAATATCACCTTCATCAAATCTATAAAGAGAATTTACCTTTACTACCTGTGTCGGGTTATCAAGACCATGTATTTCTTCAATAGGTGGTAAATTCTTAAAATCTTCTGTTTTAATACCTTTTTATTTCATAGATTTATTTGCCTCTTGCATATCTTCAGGATTGAGAAATATAACACATCTTTTCTTCGGTGTTGGCTTAGGGGCTGGTTCAGGAAGTGTCCAATTATTTTCATTGACCAGCATATTATTCAATAGTAATTCAGCTTGTTCAACTGTTCTTTCCCTGAAAACACAACCAGCACAACTATCCAGGTGGTCTCTGGAAGCATCAGTTAGTCCATTATAAAAGACATCAAGTATATCATGGATATCAAGACGATGATCAGGCAAAGCATTAAGTAATTGGAGAAGCCTCCCCCAAGCTTGTGGGAGACTCTCTTCTTCAATTTGCACAAAGTTGTATATTTCCCGTAAGGCAGCTTGTTTCTTATAAGCGGGAAAATATTTAGCAGAGAAGTAATACATCATATCCTGGGGACTACGCACACAACCAGGATCAAGAGAATTAAACCAAGTCTTAGCATCACCCTTTAACGAGAAAGGAAAGAACTTAAGGATATAGTAATAACGAATCTTTTCATTGTTGGTGAAAAGGGTGGCTATATCATTCAACTTAGTAAGATGTGCCACAACAGTTTCCGATTCATAGCCATGGAAAGGATCAGAGTCAACCAAAGTAATTAACTCAGGATCGACAGAGAATTCATAATCCTGATTAGTAACAAAGATAGGTGAAGTAGCAAAATCAAGGTCATGTTTCATTCTAGCATTCAAGGACTTTTCTTTCAGCTTAGCTAATAATTTCTTAAGATCATATCTATCATTGCAAGCAAGAAAGTCTCCAGCAGTTTCTTCATCCATAACATAACCCTCAGGAACAACCGGCAATTCATATCTATTGGGAGAAGCTTAATCATCACTTTCATAAACATCATCAGTTTCAATATTTGCATTCTCCCTAACTCTAGCAATGTGTTCATCTAGAAATTCACCTAGTGGCACAGTATTATTATGCATAGAAGTAGTTTCATCATACATAGCAGAAGTGGCATGATACGTCTCCAACGTATCTATAATTTTTTATTGTTCCATGCTATTATATTATCCTTCTAGGATGTCTTATGGGCTTTTATATACACTTTTATATGATTTTTGGGACTAACCTATTAACCCAGAGCCCAGTGGCAGTTTCTGTTTTTCTCCCGTTTTAGGGTTTTACAGAGAAGGAATATCAAACGGAGTCCAATTGACGAGCCAATTTTTTATGATTTTTTCTAGACCAAAAGAAGTCCCCGAAGCAAAAGAGTTGGGCCAGGAGAGCCACGGGCTGCCCTCGAGGGTGGAGGGCATGCCCTGGGCAGGGGGGGCGCGCCCTCCTATCTCGAGGACAGCCCGGAGGTCCCCCTGACTTGTGCCCTATGCCAAAAAATCCTATAAATATTGAATCCTTCGGAAATTAACCTAGATCGGGAGTTCCACCGTCGAAAGCCTCTGTAGCCACCGAAAACCAATCTACAGCTGTTCTGGCACCCTACCGGAGGGGGGAATCCCTCTCCGGTGGCTATCTTCATCATCCCGGCGCTCTCCATGACAAGGAGGGATTAGTCCACCCTCGGCGCTAAGGGTATGTATCACTAGCTATGTGTTTGATCTCTCTCTCTCGTGTTCTTGAGATGGCACGATCTTGATGTATCGCGAGCTTTACTATTCTAGTTGGATCTTCTTCTCCCCCTCTACTCTCTTGTAATGGATTGAGATTTCCCTTCGAAGTTATCTTATCGGATTGAGTCTTTAAGGATTTGAGAACACTTGATGCATGTCTTGCACGTGTTTATCTGTGGTGACAATGGGATATCATGTGATCCACTTGATGTATGTTTTGGTGATCAACTTGCGGGTTCCGTGACCTTGGGAATCTATGCATAGGGGTTGGCACACGTTTTCGTCTTGACTTTCCGGTAGAAACTTTGGGGCACTCTTTGAAGTTCTATGTGTTGGTTGAATAGATGTTTCTGAGATTGTGTGATGCATATCGTATAATCATGCCCACGGATACTTGAGGTGACATTGGAGTATCTAGGTGACATTAGGGTTTTGATTGATTTGTATCTTAAGGTGTTATTCTAGTACGAACTCTATGATAGATTGAACGTTACTACGGACTCTTGAATACATCGATCAGAAAGAATAGCTTTGAGGTGGTTTTGTACCCTACCATAATCTCTTCATTTGTTCTCCGCTATTAGTAACTTTGGAGTGACTCGTTGTTGCATGTTGAGGGCTAGTAATATGATCCAATTATGTTATCCTTGTTGAGAGAACTTGCACTAGTAAAAGTATGAACCCTAGGCCTTCTCTACTATAATTACAACACCGTTTATGCTCACTTTTACCACTTGCTACCTTGCTGTTTTTATATTTTCTTATTACAAAAACCTATATCTACCATCCATTTACATACTCCAGTTTGCCAGCCCTATTTGGGGAAAGATATGGAAATTAGCTTGTCCGGCAAAAGTCAAGATTTTTGTATGGCGTACACTTCACTGGACTTTACCGTGCCGTGTGACGCTCGCGAATAGACATATACAAACTTCGCCCATCTGCCCGGCATGTCCGAATAGACAAGATGATACTAAACATGTGTTGTTTCTATGCCAGAAGGCAAAAGAAGTGTGGGGAAATTTGGGACTATATGAAGTGGTTAAAAAAGTTTGTGGGGTGGATCGTGCAGGAGAAGCGCTCCTGGAAGTATTACTTCTTATGCCTGCACATGAATTGGCTTTCATAGGTTCCCAGAATACACGAGAGCTGATAGCAATTACTGCATGGTACTTATGGTGGAATAGAAGGCAGTTGGTTCATGAGGGAAAGGTACAAGAGGCGTCACAAGCCTCGATGGGGATTCGGGCCATAGCATCAAATTATGTAAAGGCCTATTCACCAATGGCAAAAAGGAAGAGTGAAGGATGGAGAAAACCTCCCATGGGTTTTGTTAAATTGAATGTGGATGCTTCTTTTGATCATGACCAACTAAGGGGCACAATGGGGGCTGTTATTAGGGATGATAGATGAAACTTCATTGTAGGTGGAAACGACAAGATCGAGTGTTGTCTGGATGCTCTGACAGCGGAAGCACTGGCACTTATGTTTGGTTTATATCTGGCTCATAAGGTGGGGTGCAATCGCGTTATTATTAATTATGACAATATGAAAGTAATTGACACGATGAAGAACGGAGGTCATTCCGCAGGGCCGGCGGTAGCAATTTTTGAGGATTGTTTTTTTCTGGCTTGTGACTTTCCGGTTACTAGGTTTGAGCACTGTAATAGAGAAACGAACAAAGTAGCCCATGAGCTCGCTAGATTAGCTAAATGTTCCATGACTAGCGACTGGATTGAGGAGCCCATGGGAAATAGTGTACCTCTTTTGACAGACGATGTAACTATTATCTATAATTAATAAAGTCGATGTTGTTGTTTTTTAAATCTGCAAGACATTTAGGTCTGCAGCAAAAGTTAATATGCCTCCCATGTTTGTGTTTCCCCCATCAATATTCTGTAAAGCAGCCGCTCCTGCCATCAAATGCTGATGGGGAGACCCTGACCCCTATGAATGTCCATTACTCTCTTCCTTAATAGCTACTACATCAAATGAGTAATACATGAATAGGGGCGGATTATACAGAAAGACAAACCAACAGAAATATCTAACCTACAAGCATGTTAGGAACCACAGAAAGTACAACTACAAGGCTCAAACGCAAACAATCATAAAAGAGAAATCATACAGTACAGCAACACTGATGTGTGATTGTCAATAAACAGTAGTCTCCTTTTACAACGGCTGTAGATGATTTACGTGTTTAGCTACCGACATTTTTTGAAGCTAATAGCCTGAATATTAGGGGTTGATACAGAAAAGTTCATCGATTTTGAAAAAAAGTTCATCAAATTTGAAAAAAAAATCATCTATTTTTACAAAGAGTTCATTGATTTTGGAAAAAGTTCATTGATTTTGACAAAAAGTTCGTTAATTTGAAAAGAGTTCATCATTTCTTTTAAAAAGTTCATTTATTTAAAAAAACATTCATTTGAAAAAAGTTCATCTTTTTTTAATAAAAGTCATCGACTTCGAAAAACTTCATCAATTTTGAAAAAAAAAGGATCATTGATTTGGAAAAAGTTCGTTCAATTTTGAGAAAAGTTCACTGACTTTCAAAAAAGAGTTCACCAATTTTGAAAAAAGTTCAGTCAATTAAGAAATGGAAAATGAACTAAAAAGTATAAATAAAAAACCAACAAAACCGTCCCAATAAAAACAGAACAAGAAAAAAGAAAAAAGAAAAAGAAGAAAGAAGAAAGAAAAATGATGAAAAAGAAGGAACTGAACACCACGGGCGTGGGTGCGAAACTGTGCCTCTCATGAAATCACAACCGTGCCTCTCACAGAAACAAAACCGTGACTCTCGCGGAAGGAAATAAAAAGAGAAAACACATTTTTTGCTGTTTCTGAGGAGGAACGGCCGTGACTCTCGCGAAAGTACAACCGTGCCTATCGCGGAAGCAAAACGGTGACTCCCGCGGAAAAAAAACAGAAAACGCGCTTTTTTCGTTTACAAGAGGCATGGTTGTGACTCTCGTGAAAGAACAATTGTGCCTCTCGCGGAAGCAAAACCGGGACTCTTGCGAAAAAAAAAAAGCGCATTTTTTTCATTTTAGAGAGGCACGGCCGTGACTATCGCGAAAAAACATGTTTTTTCGCGCAATTTTTTCCTTTGAATTTATTTTAATCGAAATGCTATGAAAAACCAAAACGTTGAAAAAATCCGGGAAAAAATGTTTAAAAAGCCGAAAACGCGTGCGAAAAAATAAAAAATAAAAATCCAAAGAAAGCGCACAGAGCGCGACACGTGATGAATGACTGAGAGCGCGCCAAGTGACGCTGACGTTGCGAGGCTCCCTGAGGAGCACTGATTAACTGGTTGCTCTCGTGTAGGAACCGCCGACGCAGTGTTGGGGCGGTGGGACGATTAGAAACATTTCCCTAACGAATTTTTGGACGTGCCTAAAAAAGCCTAGCCAAAGGATTCACCAAAAAAAAAACCCAACCAAAGGGGACGTGACCTAGCCCAATCGACCACTCCTCATTGCCGAGCTTGGTCCCCCTTGCTCGGCCGCCGCCCTCCATCCCTCCTTTCTCCCCCAAATTCGCCCCTCCATTGCCGCCCTTGATTTCTCGTTCTAGATCACTGACCTGGAGAGCGAGGAGGTGGGCAGAGAGAGGCACTATGGCGGAATGAGCGTCGCTTCAGCCGGATCTGATCCGTCACGTCGGCGACTGCGTGCTGGCCACCGGCGGCGTCGACGCGTACATGGACCTCAGGGCCGTCTGCCCCAGCTGGCGATCCGCCATCGCCAAGCCATCTCCACTCGCCGCAGTGGCCGACCTCCGCTTCCGCCCGCGGCAGTGGGTCGTGCTCGAGGAGGGACCCCTCTTCCTCAACGTTTTCACGGGGCGCATCCGCCGCCTTGGCCTACCTCTGCTCCGCGACTACATCTTCATCGGTGCATCCGATGGTCTCCTCGTTCTCGGGGACAGGGAGCGCCCGCATGCCGCTCGTGTCCTCAACCCGTTCACGGGCGACATGCTCTGCTTTGCGGCGCCGATACCTCGGGAAGCTAATGTGCTGGCTGCAGTCACCGGCTGTGAACCAACACTCATCTTCTTTTTCCAGTATCGTGCTGGCATGTACCATGGGATATACGACGACATCCCGGCGTATTACAATTTGGAGCAAGACGGCCATGTTGTTTGCGGTGCTGATCCAAGAAGCCAATTGTGTACGATGCGGTTCCAAGATGCAGTATGCCAAGATGATGGTCTCTTCTACCTTAAGAGCATGGTCACCTATGCAGGCCACGTTTACTTTCTCAACTCTGCAGCAACTTTATTCAAGATTGTCTGGAGCGGCAGCCACTGGTATGCCAAACGGATAGTAGACACTCAGTTGCAGGATGGCTGTATTTATCTCGTGGAATCTGCTGGCAAACTGCTGCTGGTTCAGGATAAACCTGAAACTTTAAGTGTTTTCAGCGTTGATGTCGAGCGCAAGATAGTTGAACCAATCGAAAGTATCGGCAGCTGGGCACTCTTCCTTTGTTTCAACAAGTGCTTGTCAGTTGATGCAGATAAGCTTCCAACCATTGAGGGCAACTGCATATACAAGTGCTCTGGAAGATTCAGGTGTGATACCATGTATGTCCGGTATGACCTCAGCAACAGCAAGAAAGAATGCATCACTGGTCTCAAGGTGCATGATCCTCAAAGTATACTAATTCCTTTTATGAAAAGTCAGACCATTCATGAAGGTCCTTTGAGCCTTGCTCAGATTCTCCTGACGGCGTATCCAAAAGTGAAGTGTCAACTAGACCGTATCCGCAAAACTCTCTAGTACTTGTTGAATTTCAAATGCTGTGCGGCTACGGTGCTACCTTGCCCTTAAAAAGTGACGAAGACTAGTTGTTATGGACATGCATGTTCCATCAGAATATTTACTGGGGTGTTTGCATTGCACATTGTATGAAGACTAGTTGCATTCCTCTCTGTTTTATCTTTTCATCCAATGTTGTAGTTCCAGCCATGCGCCTTCCTGATGCCCTCGGTGATGCCCTCTGTAGTTGGTGCTTAATGATATCTTGTTCTTTTGTTGCGTAGTTTTAAGTGTAGCTGTCTATACTTTGGTTCCACCACTAGGATAGTTGATCTACCACAAATATCATACATTAGGTTAGGTATTACTGGCACAAAAGCCAGTGCGTTGCAACGGGAGAAGATTTCATCACACTCCCTTATTCCAGTGATTATTTGGTTTATGATCCACATCAATTATTTCTGTCGAAAATTGAAGTTTCAGCCTATGATTATTTTTTTTTTCCGGTTTTGGCTTTCGTAGTTTTATTTTTGCCTCCACTACTTCAGGTGCTATCCACCCACGATGGTGTACAAATTGTATGTATGTGCTTCGCCATTGAGAAGAACACCGTCGCGACACTGCAATAGCTGGATGATGCCGTCTGACGAGGAGGATGTGTCTTCCTCTCCAACTGTCATCCATCATTCCACGACGTATCAAAATTGTGTTGCAGTGTGATATTTTTAGGTAGAGAGAGAATAATATTGGGAACGTTAAGGAGGAGGGCGACTGATGCATCGAGAGGCGACCGACCCACCATGGCGGAATGGGCGTCGCTTCATCCGGACCTTGTCCGTCGCGTCGGCGACTGCGTGCTGGCCACCAGCGGCGTCGACTCGTACATCACCGGGTGCAGGCTATAGGTGCCTGGTCTTGGAAGTGAGACCGTTCCTCATTCTGAAAGTGAGATGATTTACCAAGGCCCTTGGAGCCTTGCCCAGGTTATCCTCACTTCCTATCCAACAGTGAAATCTCAACTCGACTGTATCCACCAAATAGAACGTGTACAGCTTCGCCTCTCCTTTGGTTTGGAGGAAGTTTGTACTAATTCCATGATAGGATTTCTATAGGAAATGTTCCATTAGAGTCATTTGGTTTGTAGGAATAGAATTCTGTTCTTATGGAGGAATTCTTCCTATCGTCCACATTTCATAGAAAAAATAAACATTAGCCTAGACTCAGTGGAAAAAATCTTATGATGTAAACCAAATGACTTCTCATTTCATATTCCTACTCATAGGATTTGAGATACCCCCTCCATTCCTAAATATAAGTCTTTCTAGAGATTTCAAATGGATTACAACATACGGATGTATGTAGACCTATTTTAGAGTGTAGATTCACTCATTTTGCTCTGTATGTTGTCCCTTGTTGAAATCTCCAAAAAGACTTCTACTCCCTCCGTCCGAAAATACTTGTCATCAAAATGTACAAAAATGGATGTATCTAGAACTAAAATACATCTAGATACATCCTCGTTTATTCATTTTGATGACAAGTATTTTCGGACGGAGGGAGTATTTGGGAACGGAGGAAGTAGATGGTATGTCATTTCCTACGGCTTTCCTATTCCTATGATGTTTTTACCCTATGAAACAAAAAAGGCCTTAGTTTTTCACCACTTCTTGCTCAACTTTAAATGCTCTGCTGCTACCTCTAGGCTTCTTACCGTCATGCATGTTCAGACAACTACTATATGGATTGTAATCAAATTCCTCCGCCACCAGTTTTCTATTTCACCTGACTGGACTACAGAATGCCGAGAAACTGGACTGAATGTTGCTGGGCACAAATTGCCGCAGCTTCTGGCTGGTGATGCTCTAAAGCAGAAGCTACAGCTGTGGTTCTTGGCACGTTGCACCTGGAGAAGTGACCAAGACCTAGTGACAAACTGTCTGTTTGGTCTCTTCATCCAATGGTGTAGTTACAGTCATGTGCCTTGCTGTCGTTGGTAGTGCCCTGATAGTGGGTGTGTAATGGATCTGTTCCTGTTTTCATTGTGCAGTTTTAAGTCTAGTTTTTGGAGTTCCCGGTCATGTCATTAGCCTGGCTCCATCCTTGGCTTGTTTCCTGGGATCGGGGAGTGGAGAGTCGGCTTCTTATAATGATCTGATTTTATTAATGAAATAGGTAGCTATGCTCCTTAATTATAAAAAACCAGTTTTCTTTCTGATGACACTTACATATTTTAGATGGACTCTCTATACTGTAAAGTAACTGCAACTAAACTTTAAGTTAACTATGTGACACTCACATTTTTGGTTGGACTCTCTAGACCGTAAAGTATACTGCAACCTTAAATTAACTATGTGACTCAAAGTGATGAGTTGCCTAGTGGTCATAAAAATGGGAGTGCCTAAGAATCAGACGTCTGATTTTGATTTATAGGTCTAGATCGTTTATTTGTCCAATAATAGTTTGACAGGTGTCCTTTGTCCCTGGTTAGGCACATAAAATTCAGGTGGGATATTGTTTCCCCATTGACTTTCGTCTGCACAGACCCATAATGGAGGAGGAATGACGGGCCTGAACAGAACTCATACTACCCGGTCAATCCAATAAACAGAAGTGGGCAATGCCCATCCTAGAGAGCAGGTGGGCAGCGCTCAGGGTGTGCATTCGGTTTATTTTGTTTGGTTTATACGTTTTATGATTTATACGGTTTATGGTTTATACAATTTTTATACTTCGGTTTATATGCTTTTATACATAGATACAGTTAGGTTTCAGTATTAACCATTTGCTTTGGTTCGGTTTCGATAATAACCAAAGTTGACGCGAATTTTGAGCCAACACAATTCATCTCCACATGCAAATAGATGATATATATATATCATAATGAGGGGAAAACAATTAGAAAAGAATAAAGAAGGGACGTCCCAGTATGCGTTTGAACCCAGAAAACCTTAACTTTGGTTAATTCGGTTCAACCAAATGGGTTTTGGTTTCTAACCAAAAAACTGAAATGCAAATGGTTTTCAAATTTCAAAACTGAAACTGAAACCGATACCTAAAAAAATTATAATTTCGGTACGGTTTGTTTTTTTTTTGTTTTTTTTTTTTGCTTTTGCACACCCTGTTGCAGCGCCCATCCGTGCCCGGTGCAAGTTGGAAAACCCGAGGCTATCTTATTTCAAACAATATTGTTTTTCTCAAGAGCACGCACTCGTTGAAGACTGATTTATCTAAAAAGACTATCTTTCCAGATGGCTAAGGGAAGCAACAAAAAACCAGCATGCATAGTTACAGTGCTTAGTAAGACCTAAAGCAATAATATGAGGAAGAAACCATGACTGAAGAAAAAGATACCAACGCATTGGACTTTGGCGCTATGATGTCGACAAATTAGTACACATTCATAATGTGCCAATGGGCATTCATCTGTTTCTTGTCTTAGGAGCTATGTACCTATATCACAACCCAATGAGTACAGAAATGCGCAGGGGGGGGGGGGTATCAGAAGATGGCCAATTGTTACACATTCTGTCAACCTGCATAAAATTATTTTTGATGCCCCTACTGAAATCAACCAGCTATGAATGGAGGGCAGACACTCAAACACAGGGATAACTCACAAGTACTTATGTCTTGGCATTGCATTTAGTCGTGTTGGAGAAACAATTATGGAGAAATTCCATAGTGATGGATTTTGAAGTCATATAGTTACAAATCATCTAAAATTTGCAAGTTTCATCCAAAATGTAAAGTAACTAAAATATTGTTCACATGCCATATAGAACGAGCAACAAAATCATTGGAAACATACATATTGATGTGTGTAGATTCAATAAGTGTTGTTGCAAGCGGTGGATTCATCTATCTTCAAAGATGACTCACATAGATATTTATATCCATTTAATGAGACATAAATCTAGATATTTTAAAATATTTCAAAAGTTTTCCGATATGAAGTAAAAAATTATTGTAACAAGAAAAATATGTTTCTATAATTAGAATGCGCGGAAAGGAATATTTGAATTACAAGTTTCGCAAAATGTGTGATGGGTTATGAAAATAATTTCATCACTTGCACCTCCCAGAACATCACTAAGAGCTGTGTGTCTAAGAAGATGTAATTAAATTATGTGTATCATGACGAGATCAAAGATGACATAAAATGATTTTCCATAATTCTTTTTGAAGTGATTCTTTAGAGACTACTGCTTTTACCCTATAAAAGATCGGCATCAAATCTGTTGAAGATGCTATATAAGATATGGTATGGTATGCGGAAGCATTTGGTCTCAGGGAGGTTCCTGAAAAAAGCGAAACATTTTCTGTTCTCATTTAAAATAGGACTGCTGGTTCATTAAGCGAAACCTCAGGTTTTTTCTTGCTAAATACGAAACTTTTTTCTGTCCTCACTTAAATCGGGACCACGGGTTGGTTTCAGGAAAGTGCACGACTTTTCTGCAAAATGCGGGACGATGGACGAATAGAAACAACCTACGCTTTATTATTACTAGCAATATGCTTGTGCGTTGCTACGAGTTGTCCGAACCATAAATCGTACTTGTCAGGAAGCCACACTCCTGTCCTTTGTGGAAGAAAGTTACTGATGTTTAACGTTTATTGTTTCACGGTAGCTGAAAATGTCCTAGGAGATTTTCTTGCCATATTTTGAAAGAAATTTCATATTTATAGAGGTTGCTCAGTTGTCATCCTCGACAACCGAATGTGCTAAGGAAGTAAAAAAGAAAAACTGTTGGTGCCTACTGTCCTGCATAAAGGTTTATTGCCATTGATGTGGTATGGATTTGAGCAAGACTGAGGAAGAAGATGCGTTCGGCCGCCAGATGAACGGGGTAGTTTCGAAGAGAGTGATGGTGTGGGTCCTCAGGCTGATGCGTTGGGTAGTAAAAATCAAACCAAGTGCCTCCCACAGTACTTTTTTTACCTACGTGGATGAGCGGGGTTTTGCCCGCAGGATGGTTTTCACTTTCAGTGAGATTTCATTGAAATTTACTGAATTTCATTAATTTTAGTAGACACTTAAATATTACCGTTTGGCCAAAATATTTCAGGAATTTCAGTAGTACAAAACATCAAATAATTTTTTAGTTTTCTTTTGAAAATTATAAATATGTAATTAAATTCAAGTTAATATATCGGACTTTTGGCCAAAATGCAAACTGAAATCACTCGGTTGGTGCTAAAAATTTCTCGAAACTGAAACTGAAAATCACTACTACATTCCTAGGAGTACAACGAACGGTCAAGCACTGGTGTGCATGAACGAAGCGTCGTACGGAGCTCATCGGTCACCGGCTCACCGCTCCCAATTAGCTCTTCCGTCTTCCGGGGCCATTAAACAACAATTCATCCATTCTCTTATATATCTGCCGGCCGGTTGCATTTCATGATCCACCTGTGAGCATATACGTTCTCCGGTCCAGTCCATCATGGCGATGGCCGCTGACTGGTCGTCGCTTCCGTCGGACCTGGTTCGTCGCATCGGCGACTGTTTCCTGACCGCCAACGACATCGACTACTACATGGAGATGCGGGCCGTCTGCCACAACTGGCGCTCTGCCACCGCCGACCCAGGTCGAACCGACCTCCTGCGCTTCCGTCCACGGCTGTGGCTCATGCTCGAAGAGGAACACAAGGACGGCGGCGACGATACCCGCTTCTTCGTCAACGTTGTCACCGGGCGCTTCCTCCGTCGGCGCCTGCCGCTGCTCCGCCGCCACATCCTGATCGCCACCTCGGACGGCCTCCTCGTCCTCGGGCGCACCGAGCTCCCGCTCGCGATTCGCGTCCTCAACCCCTTCACGGGGTCCATGCTCGGCTTCGCCACGAGGATCCCTTGCGACGAAACGATGGCCGCGGTGACCGGCTCCGATCCGGCTCTAATCTTCTCCTTCGACTTCAGGGATGGCCTAAAGGTTTGCTGCGCCGACCCGGCCACCGCGCTCTTCTGTGAACAGGCGTTCCCTCGCAGCCATGCTCTCATCGCAAGCATCGTCGCCCACGCAGGCCATGCCTATATGGTGGATGCACAAGGTGTGCTAGTCAAGAACGTTGGTACGGTGAGGCACCGTCGCGGCAAGGTGGTGGCCGAGATGTTGGACGTCGTGGCATGCCCACCTGAGGCAAGTGCGATGTACAGTTTCTTCCTGGTGGAGTCCGCCGGGGAGCTGCTTCTCGTCCTCCGTGATTCTAGTTCATGGCGTGGTGCCAAGGTCTTCAGGGTGGACGTCGAGCGGGGAGTGCTCGTGCCCGTCAAGAGCATCGGCAGCCGCGCGCTCTTCCTCGGCTGCCGGTGCGTGTCCGTTGACGCGGACAGGTTCCCGTCCGTCGACGGCGACAGCGTCTACTACGCTGATGATCTGTACGGGGTGAGCAAGATGTACAGGGTCGACCTCCGCAGCGGCACTCAGGAGAACATCTCAAGCCTCTGGGAGGAGCCTCGCAGCGACAGCCTTCGAGTTCGCCCTTACAGCTTTGTTCAGGTTCTGCTCAACTACTGCATGACCCTTCCGGATGTTCAAGCTCAGCTGCGCCGGGTTCTGCAGCCTGTTTTAGGATTTACAGGTGGCATGATTTTCGACTGGTGATTTCCTGCTAGCGCTTGTGCTATCACGTAAAACTTCTATTTACGGCGCGCTTGCTATTTAACGGCATGGCCGTGTTGGTGATCATCGAGCACTCCGTTGCTTCTTGGAACAAAAAATATGAAGGTGAATTGAAGTCCTATTGCTTTCGAAAATATTAGATCCTGCATCTCCTACATCAAGTTTTGCCCGTCAATATTTTGTCTTTCCGTCTCATTGGCAAAAATGTGAGCCATCACAATACCTTTTTTTCAAATATATATATGCACAATACTCTTATTGTAATCACAGCTTCAACTGTGACCATGTCTAAGCAAATACGAGAATTGACAAGTTATCAAGTGACGAACACATGTTTTTCAGGGAATCCTGGGTACCCCCTCCACCCCAAAATATAAGATCGTTTTGCAAGCTGTTTTAGCTTGCAAAACAATCTTATGTTATGGGATGGGGGAATAGAATGTAAACCTAGGCACACCAACTCCGCAACATGCACACTCATACAATGGCTTATTAATTATGGCTGGGATCACAGAGTTTCAGTATTGACAAAGCCATCATAGGCATCTCCCGATCGATGGAAACCTCCACTAAAAAGAATAATTCACAATAATGAGACATCAAAGAATCAAGCTTTGCATGTAAAAAAAAAGATCCATCAAACCTGGTGTATGATCTTTGGTGGGCTCGGGTACAAGTGACCTCCTCACCGTCCAACCAGTTCTTGGTTCTTCAGTCCACACGATGTTGGCTTTGTGAACCTTATTGGTGTTATCGATACAAGATTATCTAGGTTCGGGCTGCCCGTGCGAAAACAGGCCCTCACACGGATAATCCCGGTCATGACAATTACCATGGATTTTTTCTTGTTCACACAAAGCGGAACTTTCTAACAAAAACTTTTTTGTCATAATAAGTAAACTTTTGCCAAACTTGCCGTTAGTATTTGTGTCCAACTATTCTGCCAATAATTCCCTAAAGTTCTTATTGAAATTGTAATGAAATTCATTCCAAACTTGCTAGACATGAACTCAATTTCTTAAAACAAGAGACTCACAATATATAGAAAATGTGAAAAACGGAAAATATAAAAATAAGTTTACTGTTGCAGTAAAGTTTTGGAAGAGTCACGGCCCTGCCGTCTTTCATAGCCACCTGGACATTGTTTTGTGGCGCCAATAGACCTCTTATTTTGTTTTGTTTTTGTTGCTACACTCGTAATTGATTTATGTTGTGATGGTTTGCTTTATATAAAGTGGAGCCAAAGCCTGTTTGGAGACAATAAACCTTTCAATATGCAGAGTAATGTTCACGGATACTTCGGAAAGTTCAACCTTTTTGTTTACCTATTTTCGTCCTTTAGAATGACTTTTTCTGGAATATTTTATTTTGATAATTTTTCCTTCAGCGTCTTTTCCCTATTATTTCTAGTAAATTTTCGTCCCAAAAATTGCACATTAATAAATTTGTAAAATTATAAATAACTTTATTCCATTTTTTCTTAAATCTTTGAGTTCCTTTTCCCACTTTTTTTTTCATTTTTCATGAACTTTTGCTTCAACGTTCTTTTATTTTTTTATTCAATTTCTACGTTTACGTAACACTACTTATTCAGAGAAATAGGAGTTGTATTGCAGAAATGGAGGAGGGCCTGAACAAAAAGCAGCTACTAGGACGAATATATCTCTTGCGTCTGTGGTGATACCTGCACAACAGCTACCACATATGTGTGATATATGCAGTCATCGCACTACAGGAAAATTCGGTTTTCCCGTGTGTTAGCCTATAGGCCGAGTGCTATTTTTCGGGCACCCGGCTTATGCTCCTCTAAGCCGAGTCTTGGAAAAATAACACCCGGCAAACACAAAGGACTCGGCTTATGGTCATCTATAAGCCGAGTGCCGAATAAAAGCTCTCGGCTTATACGAACAACACGGTATCTACTCGAAAAAGCACCCGGCTTATAGCACACACTCGGCAAAGACAAACTGCCACGTGTCTGCAACGGAGGTGGCTGACGGCGCCGTCACGGAGCAATCTATAAGCCGTGTGTCGGAGGCAGGCACTCGGCTTATACGTACTATAAGCCGTGTGCCTTGCCCAAGAACTCGGTTTACAAGGCCTATAAGCCGTGTGCTGGACGAAAACACTAGGCTTATATTTTTGCCTATTTTTTGCAACCAGAAAATTTATGAAAATTTGATTTATGATGGTTTTCATTGCCTTTATATTCACTACTCAATTAGTATTTGGGCATGATTTCATGTGCCGCCTTGCAGATCTGCAATTTCCGGCGCGGAAACCCTAGCAGTGCAATAAATGTCACAAATATTCCAGGCGGGTCCGAAAAATGCAGGGGTCTGACACGTGTCATTCGATGGCCTACTTTGAGAGCACGAGAAGTTTCGAGGCCAACGGAACAACAGGGCCCACACTTCCTTCACAGACCCGACTCGTTCCCTCTCGGTACCCAGAGACTACATCGGAGATGCTGTAGTTTACAAGCGGCCGCCGGTGAGCCCTACTCGAAATGCGCCCAAGCATTTATCACAACCTGCAGGGTCCATGTTATGACACCGTGCCAGGTCCCGAGGATTTCCGGCATCATACGATTTCCCGAGGATTTAAACGGTTGGATCGGGCATGGCACCGAGGTAATTTTGCTCCCCCCCCGGTGGCTGGGCCTTCCCCTCCCTCGTCTGCAAAAGGCCTACGCATGTCGCAAAGACATCACATAGGACTTTACATGCCGCTTCTGGGCATGATTTCATGTGCTGCCTTGCAGATCTGCAATTTCCGGCGCGGAAACCCTAGGAGTGCAATAAATGTCACAAATATTCCAGGCGGGTCCGAAAAATGCGGGGGTCTGACACGTGTCATTCGATGGCCTCCTTTGAGAGCACGAGAAGTTTCAAGGCCAACGGAACAACAGGGCCCACACTTCCTTCACAGACCCTACTCGTTCCCTCTCGGTACCCAGAGACTACATCGTAGATGGTGTAGTTTACAAGCGGCCGCCGGTGAGCCCTACTCGAAACGCGCCCAAACATTTAGCACACCCTGCAGGCACTAGTAGAAAACAGGGCTTTGGTTTGGGCCTGGCCAGCTCATTAGTCCCGGTTCACCCACGAATCGGGACCCATGGGGGCATACGTCCCGGTTCGTGCGCCCAGGGAGCCGGCCAGGCCTCGTGGGGCATCTGTCCCGGTTGGTCTGGACCCATTTGTCCCGGTTCCAGGCATGAACCGGGACCAATAGGCCTCGCTCCTGGCCCACACCCATTGGTCCCAGTTCGTGACTGGAACCGGGACAAATGTGTGACGCCCGAGACTGACGTCCCAGAAGATTCCAGAAGCTTCCAGAAGCTTCCAGATGTTCTGGGTTGCCCGTGTGTTCCTTTTGTGCTTGTGTTTTTATTTTTTTGCATTGCATCATGCCATCATGTCCTTTTATTTTTGCATCTCAACTTATATAAATCGTGTGGACCTTCGGTCCATTTAAATCGAGGGAAGATTGTCTTCTCTTTAAAACATATAAAAGCCTCTCAATATGTATGGAGCTATATTAATAATTATTCCATTTGTTGGAATTCACCGTAACACACTTGCATTTTTCCCCATGTCTTTCTCACTTCGAGTTTCTACTTCTAAACCTTGCCAAATAATTCTTTTCAGTTGTTTCGAGGCTCCTCCAAAATTCCGGACATTTTTGGACACTTCTATAACTCGTCTTAGTTCAAACCTATTTGAATTATATTCAAATATGTTTGAATTATTTTCCGTCCTTGCCTTTTGTATTTTTCTCCGGTCGTGCTCATTTTTACGAGCCCGGGAAAAATTACCCTTTGTCCTAATTCTTGCCCTAACTCTTTTTTTTTCTAGCACCTTCTATCTTTCCTTCTTGTTGTTGTTTTTTTTTTCCTGTTTTTATTCAGAAAGACAGCAGCAGTTTTTTTTTTATATATAAAGAGAGCAGAGCTTCCCAGGCCTCCCATCTCCCTCCTAGGCCCATCTGGCCCGATACCCCCCAAACCCTAGCGCTCTCCCTCGCTCTCCCTGTTTCCCCTGTGCGCGCCGCCAGCACCCCGAACCCTCGCCCCGCTCTCGCTCGACCAGTTCCCTCGTCCCGTTCCCTTCGCCCCTCTGCATCGCCCCGCTCCCGCGGGTCCTCTCCCTCGAACCCCCGCGCCGATTTCCCTCCGCCCGCGGCCAGGCCGCCTCCCGGAGCCCGGCGTCGCCCCAGTTGCAGGAGCCCGCGGCCGCCCGTCCTCCACACTCCTCCTCCCTGATGCGCCCCGCCCCTTCTCCGCTCGAGGCGCGGCCAGCCAGCCGCCTCGCCCTGCTGCCTCAAGCCGGGGCCCCGACGTTCCCCTTCCAGCAGCGGCCCCGAGCAGCCGCGACCCCGAGCCGCCCTCCAGCATCGCGTCCCCGTGCGCCAGGAGCAGTCACCAGCGCGCGCCAAGGCCGTGGCTCAGCGCCCCTGCAGCCCCTGCAGCCACTCCGTCGCCAGGCGCCACGACCTCCCCGAGTGCCTCCCGCCGACGACCGCAAGGTTCCAGCAGCCCCGAGCGCCACGCCCGTCGTCCTCCTCGTGCAGCGCTGCTCCTCCCTGCTTCGCCTCCTTCCGGCCCGGATCAGGAGGGATCCGGCCGTGGTCCTCCTTGTGTTGCTGCGTTTTGTTTGTTTTGTGCCTGCTGTAGTATTTTGGACAGGAGACCCGTGTACCCCTTCGAGTCGTCGACGACCTTCTAGTTCGACTACACGGCGACAAAAGAAGTGTACATCTGCGTGAACCGACAAGTACCACTACATGTACGAGTACCTCGTCGCCCGGAGCACTCGAGAACGACAAGTACCCCGACAACACGTGAACCACTACCGTCGCCCGGAAACGAGGAACTCGCCAAGTACCACGACACGATGAACGAGAACCACTACTTCCCTCTACGACATGTACAACTACACTCGACGCCTGAACGACTACCGTCGCCGAGTACCACTACTTCCTCTACCGTCGCCCGAGTACAACTACTGCCACGTGAACGACTACTTCCCTCTACGGAACGGCTACTTCCTCTCCGACGTGAACGACTCCTTCCTCTACGTCTCGAACCGCCCCGAAACGCACGCTTCAAAGGTATAACGAGACGTGACCCCGTGCATGTTTGTTGTGGTTGTATGAATGTTTCCTTGTGTGCTCCGTGCCGTCGTGCCCGTTCCACCTTTGTCGTGTCCCTCGGTTGCTTCGTCACCGACCCGTGGGAACCCGGCAACGGGATCACCCCATCATCTCGTTTGACTCGCTTCGTCACCTTTTGCACCGGTCTCTCAACGAGTTGCCGGAACCGATATGTTGCTGTGGCATCATTTTCGGAATCATGCCGTGGCACCCTTTCGTTCCACCACGGTGACAAATGCTTCTTATCTTGTTAATTGTCAACCTTTTAATAAAACTTGCATAAACTTGTTCATGTCATCCGCATCATATTAACAACATTATAAATGTTTAATTGTTGTTTGCTTATAATTATTAAACATGCCCATGGGGATTTTTCCGGATATGTTGTTGTTATTCTCCGGCCCCATTTAAAATGCTTTAATAGTGTAGTTTAATTATGCTTCACCTCTTGCCATGTTAAAAAACATTTAACCTTGTCTTGTAAATAATGAGAGTCAACTAAATAATTATTGTGGTGTTTCGTCAATATGCAACTTGTTGCATAGTGATCTCCACTTAACTTGTAGTATTTGTTTGGCACCTTTGCCATGCCATGCATAATTAAACCGGACATGCATCATGCTTGCTTGTGCATCGTATGCCATGTTCTTGTTTGTGTGTTTACCGTGTTGTTCTTTCTTTCCGGTTGTTTCTCTTGTTAGCTTCGGTTTCGTTCCGGAGTTGTGAGGATCCGCTCGACTGTTGCTCCGTCTGCTTCTTGGATCCGTTCTTCTCCCTTGTGGAATCCCAGGCAAGATGACCGAACCCGGATACCATTACTATCTTTGCCTATTGCTAGTAGTCTCGATCTATAGTTTTGCCTCGATGCCCATGTTCTTCTTGTCAGCCTCCTACTTGTAACCAATTGCCATGTTTAACCACCCTACCTACGCAAACCGTTGCTTGGCTAAGTACGCTTCGCTCAGCCCCTCTTATAGCATTGTTAGTTGCAGGTGAAGATTGAAGATGCTTGCTTCATGTTGAAGTTTGGTTGGGTTGTATCACACTATATAAACGCTTAAAAATGAAATCATCTATATATTGGCAAGGGTGGAAGGCTAAGCCTTTTGCTTGGTGTTTTGTTCCACTCATGCCGTTAGGAACCGTATAAACCGGTGTTATGTTCCTTGATTATGCGTTCCTAACACGGTTGGGGTGTATGGGACCCCCTTGATAAACCGCTAAGTGCTAAGTCTTTTCCAGCAAGTCCCAACTTTTGGTACTATTTGCCTCATAATAACAACTTAATTAATTAATTAAATTTGCATAGGGGGTCGCGTCCCCGAGGATTCTTAATTCTACATAGCAGGGGGGGCCAGTGCTGATGGTGTTGGTCCCAAACGGGGGTCCTGCGGGAACCACCACGGGGAAACTCGAGGTTTGGGTCCTGTAGCATCGCCCATCCGGTCGTGTCCTGAGACCTAGATACGCGCGGCTACTATCAGGGTGTCGACACGCCGGGAGGATTTGCTGGATTAGCCTTACCTTAGTTCGGTTTAACTTGAGCACGGGATTCCCAGAATACTCGGGTCTTCCCACCTATGGAGTTGCGACTTCGCGGATCGTGGGCTTGTAATGGGTCAAGTTGGAACACCCCTGCAGGGTTTGAACTTTCGAAAGCCGTGCCCGCGGTTATGTGGCAGATGGGAGCTTGTTAATTCCGGTTGTAGATAACTTGACACAATGATTCAATACACTACCAGCGTGTGTACCGTGACTGTCAATTTCCGAATAGGGATTCGGGAGTTGAACACGGTGGGGTTATGTTTGACCGGCTTTAGTTAGGATCACTTCGTGATCATCTTTCGACCGATGCTCTTCTCTTCTCGCTCTCTTTTGCGTAAGTTAGTGCTAGTTGCTGCTGCAGACTCTTGTTTGTTCCTTCACCTCTCGTTCTTTCTTCAGCCTTGTCCTCACCCAAGGCTTAAATAGTCTTGTTACCCGGGAACGGGATTGCTGAGTCCTCTGTGGCTCACAGTTACTTCACCACACCAGTTGCAGGTTCAGCCGAGTTTGATGCAGGAGCTGGTTCAGTGCTTCATCGGGAGCTCGATGAAGCTTGTGGCCGTTGCTTGTGACGTTTCGATGTTCAGTAGTGGTTTCTACTAGGATTCGATCCTGACCTGTGGCTTTTGTTGTTTTGGTATCTTTCTTTTGGTTCTTCACCCGTAGTCGGGTTGTGATGTTTTGTATGATGATTGTTTATGTAATGTTTTGTGTGAAGTGGCGAGTGTAAGCCAACTATCTCCTTTTGCAATTTAATCCCTCTTTTACATGAGTCGTGCAAAGATACCAAACTTGAGATCATTCTAGGATGGGCTTATACCTTTAAGTCGTGCCTCGACACGTAGGAGGTATAGTCCCATCCTGGGCATTACAAAATGGGTGGCCTTTAGACCTGGTTCCAGTAATGAACCAGGACCAAATGGTTGCTTCTATATACCCCATCACCGGCGAGCCCACACTGCTCTGTTTTTTCTGGCCGGCGAGGGGAGAGCTTTGTGTGGTGCTCTAGCTCACCTCTCATATATGCACATGAGGTGCTCGGTGAAATGCCCGAGCCACACTAGTTAAGCTTTCTCCTCTCGAAGCTCAAACTCGAAGCTCCATTTTCTCCGAGATTTGGCTAGGTTGAGCGATCCGTCGTACATCCCGTCCCCGTCTTCACCGCCGTCGATCGCCCACGCCGATCTCGTCGTCAGCACCACCATGGTGAGCTATATATGCATGTACTTTGAATATAATGTGATGATGAACTTATATTAATTTGATCACTTATCTATCCATGATGTTCTGTAATGGTTTTTGACACACTTAATTATATATAAATGCAAGCAGATGAACCGGCAATGGATGTACGGTGAAAGACGCACCTCAGAGTACATTAATGACATGCATAATTTTCTCGAAGTGGCTAAGGCAAACAAGCAGAATGGTTTTATGTGTTGTCCATGCACTATCTGTGGGAATACGAGGTCTTACTCCGACTCGAGCACCCTTCACACCCACCTGCTTTATAAGGGTTTCATGCCACACTATAATGTTTGGACCAAGCACGGAGAAATAGGGGTTATGATGGAAGACAACGAAGAAGAAGAGGACGATGACAACTATGTGCCCTCGGAATACGGTGATGCTGCAACGGGGGAAGCTGCTGAAGGCCAAGAGGAACCAGACGATGTTGTGCTCGACGATGATCTCCGCCGGGTCATTGTTAATGCAAGGAGACAGTGCGAAAGTGAAAAGAAGAAGCTGAAGATGCCCACACTTCCTTCACAGACCCGACTCGTTCCCTCTCGGTACCCAAAGACTACATCGGAGATGGTGTAGTTTACAAGCGGCTGCCAGTGAGCCCTACTCGAAACGCGCCCAAACATTTACCACACCCTGCAGGGTCCATGTTATGACACCGTGCCAGGTCCCGAGGATTTCCGGCATCATACGGTTTTCCGAGGATTTAAACGGTGAGATGAGAGCGGCGGAGTTGAGGATCTCTGTGCCGAAGATGAACCTATGCGCACGAGAAGAAGCAAAAATGGGGATCGAGTAGGGATAAACGTTGAAGACACGGTCATGGGCGGTGTGGTCCCCGCAACCATGCGTTTTGAGGGTGTGGTGGCATAAACACAAGCACAAAGATCGCTATCTAATCCAACGACACGAGCTCGACTGGCTCAACTTTTGGCCGGCGCACATAAACATTACCCTTAAAAGAAGGATCGATTTGCGCAACGTGGGAAACAATCAATCGCAATCACTGGACTCACTTAATTTGTGGACGAATGGAATTAATTAGACCAATCCGTGGACATGGCAATGGACCAATCACAAAGCGAGTCATTTTTTTTTGAGAGACACAAAGCGAGTCACATTGGGAAGGGAAGGGGGTGGACTTAATAATTACACCGATCCAGGGACCAATCATCACGCAAAAAGAGTTGAGTTTTCACCACATCCACAGATGGATTCACCGCATCGCCTCCGTTGTCTCTCTCCGGCGGCGCCGTCCGAGACCACCTCGCCGGCCTCCGGCCATGGCCCTCTCCTCCTCCCCTCCCTTGCCTCATCACAAGATCCATCTGGAAGGGCAGGCAAGAGGGAGGGAGATCGACCGCGACCTCCCTCGCTGCCGCGGATCGATCTGGGATCCGTGACTGGCTCGCTCGCCGGGAAGATGCCGACCTCGCCTCCGCGTGCTCGGCCAACGGCGCGACGGCTGCCATGCCAGATCGAGCGGACGGAGATGCCTCATCTGATTGCTCCGTCGTCAAGGAAGGTAAGGTGCTTCCTCTCGACCAACGCACAGGCAGGCAGACTGCAGCCATGGAGATAAAGGACCGTGTGCTTCTTATCTTCTCTATGGAGGTCAGCAGCTGCCGCCGCCGTCGAAGACCACGCGCACGCAGGATTCCCCCTGGACTCTGAATCTGTTGGTTGTTTCCGATTCGGCCTGTCCTGATGCACCACCTACAAGAGAAGACCACCGCTGCTCTGGCCCTGGTGACGGCGCCATGGATCTCCTCAAGGTATCACCCACCCCACCCACTCACAGCTCTCTCTCTCTACCTCTCATGGAAAGCTGATGAATTAGTAATTAGTTTCGTCTGAGAACAAAACTTGAAACCTTCTTCAGAGACGAGATGTTACATACTGCAAACCTGAAACCTGAAACCTTCTTCAGGTACGGGGATACATATACTGGAAAACGGCATTTTCTAATACAGCAAGTCTTCTATGTACAAATGCATAGAGAAAATCAGCACCAAAAAAATACTTTTGTTTAGAGGATGAGAAAATTTATGTGTAACCTCAACCTTTTTCATTCTGGGTTATCTGAAGAAGCTGCTGCCTTTTCATGTCCCAACTCCTTTACTCCTTGTATGTACGCCTTGCAATCATCTGGGGCGTTAATTACTACCAAACCCAGTTCCTGTACGAGCGCCGCCGCCGGAGGGAAGTTCCCGGGATGCACTCTGTTTCAGGTATACACTCTGTACTTATTAAAATATATGAGCAAGGTTAGCGTCATTGAGAAGCTGTACTTAGCAGTTGTATGATGTATCAAATCTGAGACAGGGTCCTGGAAAAAATCACTCAATTATTTTGCCTCAGTAGCTGTAGAACTGGGTAACTTTGCTTTGACAAAAACAAGTTAGGTGTAATGAAGAAACTAAGATGCCAAATATGTTATGTTCATTATATGATTTATATCTTGTGATATTGTTCCAGCTTCTTGCATCTGTATAACTTCCATATAAATTACCTGTGACAAATTGTCTCAGCCCATTTCACTGTTTATTACCACTGCTCTGTTCTTACCTTATAATATATTCTAAAAATTCTGATTTATTATAGGTCTACACTGATTCTAAGACTTTGTTTAACCTGAAGGGTACATTCGATAGAACTTCTCGTACTGGGCCAAAGGTATGCCTCGGTTTTCTTGGCTTACTCTGTCTTTTCACTTCTGCAGGAGAAATGCCTGTGGCAAGGGTCAAATGGCCTTTCAAATGCAATGTTACTATACATTTGTATCGATCTTTCACATAGTTCAGTACCTCTTAGCCTTTTTAGGGATGTTCTTGCGATTATTCTGTATTTTGTGGGATACTTGGTTTATCTTGTACATAAATCCGATTGTAAATAATGATGATGAGAAATACACATAGACCCCACTGAAGGAATTGAGACAATGAACCACATCTAACTTAGCTCTATTTTCCGTTAAGTCACGACATGTCAACCTCTGAATATAACTAGTGACCGTTAAACCTGCAGAACCTAAATAGCACTTTCTGAATTCTTTGATGCTACTGGCATGTCCTGGAAAATCTTGGGCACTTGATTTTTTTTCTTGATTACTAAATAGCATAGCTCCCATGGAGTCAAGTATGTTCATTCTTTGTTATTTGATCATCGCTCATGAGTTTTCCTGTACAAAATTGAAAATTATAAAGTATCTTTGTTCATTGAGTCATTATGATCTCCTGGAGTTCATTCTAATTTTCTAGCATCTACCTTTAAATCTGTCATGTGGGTTAGGTTCTTGGCAGCAAGGTTTTTGAGTCGCGACTTGGTGAGTCGCCGTGAGCCCTGCGGCTAAGCGTATAGTAGACGAAAGTCGCCATAAGTCGCTGTATAGTCGCGAGTCGCCCTGATTTTTGGAAAACGACTTGGCGATTAGTCGGTGACTACACAACGACTCAAAAACCATGCTTGGCAGTGATATTGTTGAGATGGGGAGGTATGCATACCATCCTTTGTAAATGACAACTATCAAATGTTTGTATCGATAGCTCCATCTTTTCCTAGTTCATGAGTTATTATTGGTTAATATTGCAATAATCATGTTTGAATCAACTAATCAGGTGGACCAGTTGCTATAGTCTTCAACACCTGGAAACAATACAGAACTACTGGTTACTAGATGTGGAAGTTTTTCTTGGAATTAAGTGTTTCTGTTGACCTTTGATTCATTTACAGAAATTAGGTGCGGTTGTATGAGAAGAGATGTGAATTAGTAACTGCATTAATGTCACAAGTGATTGAGTTTGATGTGTAGTTCTGAATATGCAAGTACTGGAATGATTTGTGGACTGCTTTTACTATTAACCTTTTTTTGTTTATTCAGTACCCATTTCTCCTGAGGGTTACATCTCGACAGGGATATGTAAGCTCTTCCCTGTCGTCGCAAAACCGTCAGGGAACTATGATGGTGAACTTGTTGTGATGGCATGTTGTAGGCCCGCCTAGAGGAAGAAACCAGGTTGCGGAAGGAGGCCCAATTCCCTCCTTCAACAGGAGCAAGCCATGAAAATGCAGCAAGCCCTCTTGCAACAACATGAATTCATGGCCAAACAACAGGCAGCCCTGCTTGAGCCGTTCGCTCAGTTCAAAACTAATATGCATGGTTCTACTTTGCCGGATCTTCCTCCTCTTCCGCCTCTTCCTACTTTTAGCTTTGTAAGTCTTCCAACTTTTTAATTATGCATCTTACCATCATGCTTAAATATCATGCATCTTACCATCTTACCGTCTCATGCTTGAAGTGTTCTCAGTCGGGACAAGGCTCAAATAACTACGTGGTATCTGGATCGATACCTACCCAAGCAAGCCCAGTGACACCCACTACGGCTTCGACCTCCTTGCAACAATGATCACTCGAGGTAGTTTTCTATGTTTGTGCATTGTTGATGCTTGCGTCTGTCTTTGTGCCTCTCAACATACTACTTGTGCATTGTTGATAGTAGAGCCCACGAGTGTTGATGCTTATATTGTTCATACTTCTTAGCTTCAATTCGAACCTTATATGTTGATGCTTGTTGACTCTTGTGCCTTATCGATCATTTGAAACTAACTTTGGAAAGTCATGTGTTTGGTAATGGACTTATAGGTTTGCATCGTGGATGCCATTGACGGTGGGCATACATGCTACGGTGGAGCTCATTGCATCTTCGAGGTTCATGCTTTGTGTGAGCAAACTCATGCTTTTATTTGTGAACCTTGTTGGATATGCACGCATGTTCTGAACCATGTTGGATATGTACGCATGTGTGGACTTCGAACTTATGGTCCTTCCATTTGTGAAATATTGTTGTTGTGTGGACTTTGGACTCATGGTCAATTTCCAATATATTGCTGCTGTGAACCTTCATTGGATATATTGCTTGCTGGATCTATATATTGATGTATATATTAGCCATGTTGCCGCTGCATGCTGAAGCATGTAGGAAAAATACTATTTGGCCTATAAACCGAGTGTCCCAGGGACATAGCACCTGGCTTATAGATATAATGTAACACGGCTGCTGTGTAAGCCGGGTACTTCAGGTGCAGGGGACTCGGCTTATAGGGAAATTGTGCCGCAGTGGCTGGATAAGCCGAGTACCACAGCAACAGGGCACCCGGCTTATAGACCATGCTGAGCCACGACGGCTCGTGGTAACCGGACACATAAGCCGAGTAGCCCAGTCAGGCGCTCGGTTTATATGTAAACCGTGCGGCTCAGTCCGGCACTCGGTTTATATGAAAACCGTGTGGCTTGGTCCGTAGGCACTCAGTTTATATAGAAACCGTGTTTGACATGTAGGCACTCGGTTTATACATACGGTGACACGTGACCGTTATCTTCCGGCTGCCGTCATGTTACTTTAGTAAACCGAGAGCCTCTTAGAAACACACGGCTTATGCATAAACCGTGTGTTTTTGCAGAGGCACTCGGCTTATACCTTATAAGCTGATGGAGTGTAAACCGTGTCATATAAGCCGGGAGTTTTACTCGGCTTACATGTAAACCGAGTTTATATTGATATAAGCCGAGTGCATTAGGTACACGGCTTCAATTTTTTTCCTGTAGTGTCGTGAACAGACGCAAGCTTAGCTGTGTGGGGCCAGTCGGCACCTTCGTAGCAGAAGAAAAAGGAGCGGCTGCTCCAGCAACTTCTGCTTGGCGTGAACATTGGAAACTTGCATTGCATGGCTCCAGCGGACTCCAGTCGGAAACAACGATGAAGAGAAAGTAGAAATATATTTTATCTTTTTTTTTCTCTAGGAAATCAGCCGGGTCGCGAGCCGTATGATCTGTTTATCCTAGCCCTTGAAAAAATAATCAATGCACGCAGCCATGCACGCCGTCCTTCTCTCGCATCACACCAACTACCCCTACTTCGATCCCTCTCTTCGTAACAAGGCAGAAACACGCCGCGGCCGCAAAGCATCACGGCTGCCGCCGGCAAGCACTACGTTGAAACGCCGGGAGCCGCTGTGCCGCCCTCAGCCGCCGCATCGTAGCTCCGAGAGCTGCCGGCGAGCGCTCCACTGCAGCACCAGCATCGAGCGTTGCGTCGCAGCGGCAAGCACTGCTTTCCAAATGTCGGGAGCTGCCGCCAACTTATTCATCGCAGCTCCGAGAGCTGTCGGCGAGCGCTCCTCTGCAGCACCAGCATCGAGCGTTGCGTCTCCGCTCCGAGAGCCGCCGGCGAGCTCTGCTACATAGCACCAGGAGTCGACGGCGAGAGCTCCATTGGAGCACCGAGCGCTGCACTGCAGCTTCAAGAGGCGTCGGCGAGCGCTGCAACGCAGCACCGGGAGCCGGCGGCGAGAGCTCCATTGCAGCACCGACGACGGCGAGCTCCGTGGGTCGCGACATCGCTTGTGCTGCACTGCAGCTCCGCCGCCATGGCGAGATCCACGGGGACGCATCTCCCTGGCTTTGCAGCGCCGATGTCCTAGATGAGAAGCAACCGTGGCGTGTTGGAAATATGAGCAATTTACCAAGTGGTTGTATTAACAGAAATACTAGATAAAGCATGACTAATATAGTAGTAATAGAGCAAGTCACGCGATCTACAAAGAAAAGGTAAATAGCATCTTCATATATAGAACATACAGTAGAACTAGATGCATATATGAAGTAGGACCTAACATATTTAGAGCAAACACTTGAACAAAGAACAGTGACATTGTTTCTAATAGAAAGAGCAAGAACACATACGGGCCAGAGACTAGAACAAGATAAACTAGAGAGATCATAGAGACATACGAAGCAGCAGCAGAAGCCCCGGTCATGGGTGCGATGTCCTTGCCGGCCATGTTGTCGAAAAGGTTGTCGACGTCGGGGAAGAAGTCGTCGTTGGGGAAGTAGTCGTCGGCGACTGGATCGTCCGTGATGTAACAGCCAGTAGTCGCGCCAAGCGCTCCCCCAAAACCTTATCACCCTTCTCCCTTAGAGGACCCAAAGTGGTGCGGTTTCGGAGGCCTACTGTCCCGACCTGCGGTTCACGCCGCAAGCAGGGATGAGGAAGACAGCAGCAGCTGAGAGATGGAACCGGTGGCGAGAGAAAGGAGAGGTTCTGGTGCGTCTCTTTGGGAGGAGCGACCTTCCTTTTATAGGCGCAAGAGAAGGAGGCGAGAGGCTGCGCCGGGAGCTGAAGAGAGCGAGGGAGACGAAACGAACAGGCAGCAGCCGGAGAGGCGCGTCGTTCATTCAGTGTCCACTACAGAAAATGTTCAGCTTCCGACTGACCTTTCGTATACCCGTCGTGCATGGCAAAAATTAGACATTGGCTCATTCCCACAACCCGCGGCGCGTCGTGGCGAGGCGGGCGGCGGAGGAGGGGCGCGCGTGGATGTCCCTCTTGTTCTCATGCTCGTACAAGTGGAGAAAGAGCCTTCCTTATAAAGAGGTCCAACTCCGTGTAAACTAGCAATGTGGGACTAAACTTTAGTAGCGCCCCTTGCCTTGCACAAATGGGCTAAGTGGGCCTCTAAGATTTATTAGGAATTTCTGAAATTAATATTGGGCTGGGCCATAATAGACTAAAATTTCAGCAATCCCCCACCAGATCCGAGAGGCACACAGAATTTGCCTTTGGTTCCAAAACACTGTTTTATATACCGGTACTGCAGTGGAGACTATTAAGTTGAACTTCCACCTAGAACTATGTGCTACATTAGTAAGCAACTTGAACAGTGGACTAGGCCTTGAAGTGCAAGTTTTCTGCGAATCTAGCTTCACACAAAGCCTTGCCGATACTTGGCTACCGTGGGTCTTCCCCGCGGGTGGTGCTTATGCATCATACTCCGTGACCTTTCATGAGTTTACTAGAGAGAACCCTACTCTCATAGATTGCGACGTTTGATAATCGGACTCATATAGGTGTGTTCTTCAAAAGATGTTCTGCTGGACAACATCTCTGCTTACAAGAGCCACTTAGAACACATTAAGATATACATCAACCTGCCATGCAGATTTAGGAGAGTATTGCATCTCCATGGAGTGGTATTGTTAATAGTAAAGATACTCTCCTCTCAGTTGACCAACATCATGTCTTCCACATCTAATTCACGGGATCTCCGATCACAAAGACTAGGTTACCACTGTGAATCAACTCATATTGTGGGTCTCGTACCCATCTCCCCCGATGCATTATCTATCACATTTCGTGATAGAACCTTAGTAAAAGGATCTGCCAGATTTTTAGACGTTTAGATATAATCCAATGCAATTACTCCGGAGTTTTTCATTTTTCTGATAGACTTTAACCTTCTCTGAACGTGTCTTGATGACTTCATGTTATCCTTTGAGCTGCTCACTTTCGTGATCACACTTTGATTGTCGCGGTTCATAAGGATACCTGGTACAGGTTTCTCAACTACCGGCAAGTCATTCAAGAGCCGACGAAGCCAATCCGCTTTGACTGTAGCTGTATCTAGTGCTGTGAGCTCTGCTTCCATAGTTGACCTCGTTAAGATGATCTGCTTGCAAGACTTCCAAGAAACAGCGCCACCTCCATGAGTGAATACATATCCGCTCGTGGCCTTTATCTCATCAGCATCTGAGATCCAGTTTGAGTCACTATACCCTTGAAGCACCTTTGGGTGCCCAGTGTAGTGAATTCCATAGTTTGCAGTGCCTTTCAAATAAAGCAAAACTCTCTCTAGAGCTTTCCAATGCACATCTCCTGGTTTTGAGACAAACCGACTCAGTTTGCTAACAGCAAAAGAGATGTCAGGTCTTGTAGCACTGGCTAGGTACATAAGCGAGCCAACAATCTGAGAATATTTCAATTGATCTCTAGCAATTCTTAGATTCTTTCGAAGTAGCACGCTGACATCATATGGTGTTGGAGAAGGCTTGCAGTCACTATAGCCAAAGCGACTCAAGATCTTTTCCACATAGTGAGATTGAAGCAAAGTAATCCCACCATCATCGTCTCTCAACAACTTGATGTTCAGAATGACATCAGCCACTCCTAAATCCTTCATCTCAAAACAACGAGATAGAAAATTCTTGACCTCCGTAATAACATTCAAATTTGTTCCGAAAATCAGTATGTCTGCAACATACATGAAGGAAATATGCCCTAGAGGCAATAATAAAGTTGTTATTTATATTTCCTTATATCATGATAAATGTTTATTATTCATGCTAGAATTGTATTAACCGGAAACTTAGTACATGTGTGAATACATAGACAAAACAGAGTGTTCCTAGTATGCCTCTACTAGACTAGCTCATTGATCAAAGATGGTTATGTTTCCTAACCATAGACATGAGTTGTCATTTGATCAACGGGATCACATCATTAGGAGAATGATGTGATGGACAAGACCCATCCGTTAGCATAGCACTATGATCGTTTAGTTTTACTGCTATTGCTTTCTTCATGACTTATACATGTTCCTATGACTATGAGATTATGCAACTCCCGAATACCGTAGGAACACCTTGTGTGCTATCAAACATCACAACGTAACTGGGTGATCATAAAGATGCTCTACAGGTGTCTCCGAAAGTATTCGTGGTGTTGGCATAGATCAAGATTAGGATTTGTCACTCCGAGTGTCGGAGAGGTATCTCTGGGCCCTCTCGGTAACACACATCACAATAAGCCTTGCAAGCAAAAGACTAATGAGTTAGTCACGAGATGATGTGTTACGGTACGAGTAAAGAGACTTTCCGGTAACGAGATTGAACTAGGTATAGAGATACCGACGATCGAATCTCGGGCAAGTAACATACCGATGACAAAAGGAACAACGTATGTTGTTATGCGGTTTTGACCGATAAAAGATCTTCGTAGAATATGTAGGAGCCAATATGAACATCCAGGTTCCGCTATTGGTTATTGACCGGAGATGAGTCTCGGTCATGTCTACATAGTTGTCGAACCCGTAGGGTCCGCACGCTTAACGTTTGATGACGATCGGTATTATGAGTTTATGAGTTTTGATGTACCGAAGGTAGTTCGGAGTCCCGGATGAGATCACAGACATGACGAGGAGTCTCAGAATGTCCGAGACATAAAGATTGATATATTGGACGACTATATTCGGACACCGGAAGTGTTCCGGAAAAGTTTCGGATTTAACGGGATTGTCGGAGGGGGTTACCGGAACCCCCTACGAGGGGGGATGGTCCATAGTGGGCCTTATGGAAAAGAGAGAGGCAGCCCATAGGGGCTGGCCGGCGCCCCACCTAGGGTTCCTAGTTGGACTAGGATTGGGGG
>LR738716.1:66447776-66473646 GCA_902687465.1 Secale cereale
CCTTCACTGCTAGTTCTAGGGTTCAGCACATGATTTTTCACAGCACATGATTCTGCATCCATGCCCGATAGTTTGATTTTAGGGTAGTTTGAGTTCTAGGGTTCAACACATGATTCTGCATCCATGCCCTAGATTTTAGGGTATTCTAAATCTAGGGTTCAGCACATGAGTTCTAGGGTTCTAGGGTAGTTTGATTTTTCGGCTGACCAATAACAACCAACAAGGGGGCAAAGAAGTCATCTACTTGTCAAACAAATTCACACCAGTGAACAACATATGTTTACATTACCCAGCTTATTCACCTTGATTTTATTATTATAGATTCTGGTTACTCAAAATTACAATAATGTACCCAGTAATACAACACTGCACAAAAAGTAAATAGTTGTGACAGCGTAGCATAACAAAAAAAGACAAGTCCCACCGGAGCTTAAATAATTATTGTCTGATTTACTTGGTGCGTTTTGTGTTTCTAGTGTTGAAGGATGTCTCTGTTTGAGTTGTTGGCAGCTGTCATTCTAGCCAGCAAACAAATGCCTCTGTGCGAGCCTATCTTGTCTAGATATGTGCTAGGAGCTAGGATATGTATCTACAGTGAGGAAACAGGTTGGGTGGGAAAGCAAAATTAAACCTGGATCATGGTAATTCATCATGTGTTAGTGTCGGTGTACTAAGGTAGGGGTACCTCAGTACCCCAACTGGTGCACGGGCAGTTGCAGCTTCCCGCGGCAGGGTTTACTGCGTGCTCGCCGGAGACCTTCCTGCTCCCTATTAAACCATTCAAAAACAAAGTATGCAAGACATAAGACCGAGACCCCGGCAAGAGGAGCTTGCCGGGAAGGCCGTACCAGGCTCAAGACTTCCCCACTAACACAAGACCCTGGCAAGAGGAGCTTGCCAGGAAGACTAGAAGACAACGCCTCGGCGCTATATGCGCCCCGGCAAGGGCCCGGGGAGCGGCAAGCTCCCGGGCCCGGCAAGATCAAGGCCCCGGCAAGGTGCTTGCCGGGAAGGCTGCGCTGTGTGCCCACGCTCCAGCTCATCGGCCCACGCGTCGCCCTGGGGCCTATCCAGGGACGCGTGGCGGATGGCTGTGCAGCCTGGGGTACACGGTGGCGCTCCACGGTGATGGATCCATCGCCGTGGCAGACGGAGACGCCAGGGCGGGAGCTTTTGGGGTCGACGGCGACGGGCATTAAATGCCCTTGTCCCCCACTGTCAAAGTAGGTATAGACCACTGTTCTGTACTGTAGCTCCACTGTTCCCGCACTGTTACAACTACCACCTCTTTTACGCTTTTACCCCTTTCTCCTACGTTGACACCTGTCGGTGACCCCTTGCACTATAAAAGGAGGCCCATGCACAACGTGGAGGGGGTTCGGAACCTAGATCACTCTCGCGCTTGGTGTAGCTGCTTCTTCAAGCTCCCGAGCGCTCAAACTCAATACACAACCAAGCAGGAGTAGGGTTTTACGCGTCTACCGCGGCCCGAACCTGGGTAAAACTGCCCGCGTGCTCGCTACGATCTGCTCTTTGTGCTCCCTCCGCCCTCGTACCGCACAGACAAGGGGCTCCGGTCCCATAGGTGTTCGTGGCGGACAGTTTCCCCCGACATCTTTGGCGCGCCAGGTAGGGGGCGTCGAGGTTGTGCGAACCTGATCCGGCGTTCGCGCGGGCGCATTCTTCATCAACCTCTCCGAATTCATCAACTTCACCAGCGACAACTCCATGGCCCCGAAGAAGAAGGCTTCGGAGGTTGGAGGCCCGTCTGCGTCTCACCCGCCGCCACCAGAGCCAACGGTGGGCGGGGGAGACGCCGTCGGAAGGGTGGTTGCCGGCGAGGACACTCACGGCGCCACCAGATCCAAGAACAGGACGGACGACCGAACCTCGGTCTCCGTGGACGCGCCGCGTCCATCTCAGCACACGACGACCCAGCAGCGCCATACCACGGGAGGTGGTATCCGCTTGCTGGGGCAAGGCCAAACCGGAGGCTCGCGGGACGCCCCGGACCCCCGTCCGGGCACAAGCAAAGCGAAGGCGCCGGCGCGGGACCCCGCTCCTTCTAACGTCGTTAGAAGTCCGAGCGTATCCCGCTCCTCGCACCGCTCGCCCGCGTTCCCTTCCACTCCAGCAGAAGCGCTCGCAAGGGCGCAACTGCTCCTCGACTTTCCTCCAGCGGCCGACAAGGCCGAAGAATGGAGGGCCACCATACGGAGCCTGATAGACTTCGCCAACAACGATTCTCCACAGCAGCCGTCGACCTCGCGGCCGCGGCAAGCTGAGAAGACGAAGGCTGACGGCAACAAGACTGCCGGGGGTGCGACAAGCGTGCATTCCCCGCCGCAGAAGCAGAAGACGCCGCCCCGCCGGAACAACGCCGACGACGGCTCCACCGCCTCGTCGGACCCGCGGGCTCGTCGGGACCAGCGCCAAGTCCTCGACGACCGGCGAGAAGAAGACGCTCGGACCACAATCGAGCGCCGCCGAGAAGCTCAGCGGCAATCAGACAAGAGAGCTGGGAACACTGTCGACGCGCACGCGCCCGGTGAGCCAGGCGACTTGCCGTACGCGGCAGGCTGCCCTGCGTTCACCCGCGAGCTGCGGCGCGTCCAGTGGCCCAGCATGAAGAATTTTAAACCCGACGTACCGGAGAAGTACGACGGCAAAACGCACCCCTCGGAGTTTCTCAGCGTCTACACCATCGCAGTGCAAGCTGCCGGGGGGCGCGACGAGAAGATCTTGGCGAATTACTTCCCGCTCGTGCTAAAGCCGAACATCCGTTCGTGGCTTATGCACTTGCCGGAAAGTTCCATCTCTTCTTGGGCCGACCTTTGCCACCAGTTTGTTGGCGCCTTCACCGGCGGCCACAAACCCCACGGCCAGGAGAGCGATCTCCACATTTTGGCCCAGAAGGAAGGCGAGACCCTGCGCAAGTATATCCAACGCTTCAGCCGTGTGCAGCACAACATCCCTGATGTCCACCCTGCCGCGGTTATCAGCGCGTTCCATCAGAACGTGCGTAACCGCCGCATGCGTGAGGAAATGGCGATGACGAAGATTCGGGATGTCAGCGAGCTCTATGCTCTTGCTGACAAGTGCGCACGCGCAGAAGAGGGGAGGAGACTCCCCGGGGAGGATACTGGCGCGGGAGGAAGCGACAGTGACGACGCCGCCCCGGCAAAGAAGAGCCGGCGGCGGAACAACAGAAAGAAGGGCAAGAAAGAGGTGCTTGCCGTCGAGAAGTCCGGCAAGGAGGCCCCCGCCAAGCAAGCGCAGGCTGGCGGCTCCGGCAAGGAGCCTGCCCCTGCGGCGGCGGCCGACAAGCCGGGTAGCTCCGACAAGCAATACTGTAAGATCCACCGCACCAAGGGTCACGATCTCTCCAATTGCAAGCGCGTCGAGTACCTCGTCGAGCAGCAGAAAGCTGAGTACGAGAGGCGCGACAAGGAGAAGGCCCAAGGTGGCGGGGAAGAGCCCAGCAAGAAGCGGCCGTTCAACGGCCGGGGAGGACGCCGCGGCAAGGCTAAGCAGCGACAAGGAGATCGACCTCCCCGGGGCCGCGACAACGACGAAGAAGACGACGATGAAGACATGGAGGATGAGGAGAACAGCGAGCAGGAGTTCCAGAAGGCCACTGAGGTCCTGTGCGTCGACGGTGGCGCCTCTCTGCACACCTCCCACCGCCAACTCAAGCAGTGGGTGCATGAGGTAAACGCAGCGGAGCCGCCCGTGGAGTCGCGCAGGCTCCTCAAATGGTCCAGCACGCCCATCATTTTTGATCTTGAGGATCACCCTGACCGCACCACGGCGGTCGGGTGCTTGCCGATGCTGGTTTCCCCCACCATCCGCAACCTCAAGGTCACCAAAATGTTGGTTGACGGCGGGGCCAGGCTGAACTTGATCTCCTCTGCTGTGATCAAGAAACTCCAGATCCAAGATGGCGAGCTCGAAGAAACCGGTTCATTCCAAGGAATCAACCCGGGAAGGAGCAAGCCCAAGGGAAAGATCACTTTGCCGGTGACCTTTGGCGGGGAGCTCAACTTCAGGACTGAGCGCATCACTTTCGACGTCGCCGATATTCCATTACCTTATAATGGAATACTTGGCCGTCCTGCCCTCGCCAAGTTCATGGCAGCTTCCCATTATGCCTACAACGTGCTGAAGATGCCGGGGCCGATAAGCGTCATCACTGTCCACGGCGACAAAAAGGATGCGCTTGTCTGCGCCGACAAGATTTACCGGGATGCGGCAGCTGCGGCCGAGAAGGATACTCTTGCCGCTGAAGCTCCCGGGGGGAAGAAGACGAAGACCAAGTCCGGCAAGTGCTCTGGGACCCACTCCGGCAACCGCACCTCCTCGGAGTGCTGCGCTGCTGTCGAGGACGTTCCATCGAGCTCCACCGGCAAGAGTAAGAAAGGAATGGCTGCTCCTCCGGCAACCAAGAAAGTGTCCGCCAAGGAGGACGGCACTGGTGGTACCTTCACCATCAGCGCCACCCTTGACAGCAAATAGGAAAGCGCGCTCGTTGCCTTCCTGCGGGCGAATGTCGATGTGTTTGCCTGGCAACCATCTGACATCCCCGGTGTTCCCAGGAAGGTAATTGAGCACAAGCTTGCTGTCTGTCCTCATGCGCGGCCCATCAAGCAAAAAGTGAGGAAGCAAGCCGTGGAGCGCCAAGAGTTCATCAACGAGGAAATCAAGAAGCTAGAAGCAGCAGGCCTAGTTAGAGGCGTGATCCATCCGACGTGGTTGGCAAACCCAGTCGTCGTGCGCAAGGCCAACGGGAAGTGGAGACTGTGTATAGACTTCACCGATGTCAATAAAGCATGTCCCAAGGATCCATTCCCTTTGCCGCGCATTGACCAGATCGTTGACTCCACTGCCGGATGTGAGCTACTCTGCTTTCTGGATGCATACTCAGGTTATCATCAAATTTTCATGGCCAAGGAAGATGAAGAGAAGACTGCATTTATCACTCCGTGTGGCACTTATTGCTTTATTCGCATGCCATTTGGATTGAAGAATGCAGGCTCAACCTTTGCAAGGGTAGTGTACACTGCTTTTGAGCCACAGATCCATAGAAATGTAGAAGCTTACATGGATGACATCGTGGTGAAGAGCAAGAGCAAGGAAACCCTGATTCAAGACTTGGAAGAAACGTTTCAGAACCTGCGCAGAATACAGCTCAAGTTGAACCCCGAGAAGTGCGTCTTTGGAGTTCCCTCCGGCAAGCTTCTCGGGTTCTTTGTATCGCAGAGGGGGATTGAAGCCAACCCCGACAAGATTAAGGCCATTGAGCAGATAGAGGCCCCAAAGCGCGTCAAGGATGTCAGGAGGCTTCCAGGTTGTGTGGCTGCCCTCAGTAGGTTCATTTCAAAGTCCGCGGAACGCGCCCTACCTTTCTTCAAAATCTTGAAGAAGGCAGGTCCCATGAAGTGGACTCCGGAAGCGGAGGCGGCGTTGCAGGATTTGAAACGGTACCTGTCCTCCACTCCTATACTTGTCGCACCTAGACCACAGGAAAAGTTGTTGCTATACTTAGCAGCAACCAACCAGGTGGTTAGTGCTGCGTTAGTAGCGGAGAGGGAGTCCGACGAGGAGTCAGCACCACCGGCAAGCGAATCCAGCGATAAGCAGGGGGCTGCTCCGACAAGCTCTGGCCCCGACAAGGATGACTCTGCGCAGGAGCAAGGAGAGGTGCGGAAGAAGATGGTGCAGCGCCCAGTGTATTTTGTAAGTTCCCTTCTCCAGGGGGCTAGATCAAGATACTCTGGTGTGCAAAAATTGCTTTTCGGCCTCCTCATGGCCTCGAGAAAGCTGCACCATTACTTCCAAGCCCATGAGATAACAGTGGTCACTCGCTTTCCGCTGAAGAGGATATTGCACAACCCGGAAGCAACGGGCAGGATCGTTGAGTGGGCACTGGAGCTGTCGAGCTTTGGACTCAAGTTTGAAAGTACTTCGACCATACAGAGCCGAGCTTTGGCAGAATTCATAGCTGAATGGACCCCAACGCCCGAAGAAGAAGTCCAAGAAACAAGTGCACCCGTGCAAGAAGCGACAAGTGAATGGGTAATGTATTTTGACGGTGCCTTCTCGCTGCAAGGCGCCGGTGCCGGCGTGGTACTCATCGCGCCCACCGGAGAGCACCTCAAATATGTTATCCAGATGCACTTTCCCAGGGAGCAAGCGACAAACAACACTGCAGAATATGAAGGCTTGCTTGCCGGCCTCAGGATTGCGGCCGAACTTGGGATCAGAAAGCTGATTGTGCGGGGAGATTCTCAGTTGGTGGTCCGACAAGTTAACAAGAGCTACCAGAGCCCTTTGATGGAAGCTTATGTCGATGAAGTGAGAAAGCTTGAAGAGCACTTTGAAGGTCTGCAGATGGAGCACGTCCCGAGAGCTCAAAATGAAATTGCAGATGGCCTTTCAAAGTGCGCTTCGATGAAGCTACCTGTGGAACCAGGGACCTTCTTGCTCAAGCTGACTCAACCATCCGTTACACCATCAATTGGGCAGCCCAAGAAGAGAAAGTTGGTCTCCGGCGACTACTTGCCGGCGGATCTTCCTGAAACTGCCGCCAAAGTCCCCAAGATCAACAACCAAAACGCTGAGGAACAGTTTGCTCCTGCAAGTCCTCGGGCTTGTACAGTTGAAGCAAGCGTTCCCGGCAAGCCTCGCCCCGGCGAGCTTGCCGGGGGACCGTCAGCTCCGGCAGAACCAGAGGTCCTTGCGGTAGAAGCTGACGTTCCCGCAGCGGCCCTCGAGCCTTTAGTCCTTGCCGTCGAGCCTCGGGCTCCGGCATGGGCGCAGCAAATCGTCCGTTTTCTTCAAACTGGAGAACTTCCCGACGACCCTCAAGAGATAGAGAAGATAACCAGGCAGTCAAGTATGTATCAGTTCGTGGATAACGAGCTGTACAGAAGAAGACTCAATGGTGTCAGACTGAAGTGCATCTCCAGAGAAGATGGACATAAGCTGTTGGCGGAAATACACGGAGGCATATGCGGCCACCACATTGGCGCTAGGGCGCTTGCCGGGAAAGCTTTCCGGCAAGGGTTCTTTTGGCAAGAAGCCCTCCAAGATGCAACTGCACTAGTAACCAAGTGTGAAGCGTGCCAGTTCCATGCAAAGCAGATTCATCAGCCAGCTCAAGCTCTCCAAACAATTCCTTTGTCCTGGCCCTTCTCGGTCTGGGGGCTCGATATCCTCGGCCCTTTCCCTCGTGCTGTCGGGGGCTTTGAGTACTTGTACGTTGCAATCGACAAGTTCACAAAGTGGCCAGAAGTGGAGCCGGTGAGAAAGGTGACAGCACAGTCAGCGGTCAGGTTCTTCAGGTCGATTGTTTGCCGTTTCGGGATCCCTAACAGGATCATCACCGACAACGGTACGCAATTCACTAGTCGCACCTTCATGCAGTACGTCCAAGACCTTGGCGCCAAGGTCTGTTTCGCTTCTGTTGCTCACCCGAGGAGCAACGGTCAAGCGGAGAGGGCGAATGCTGAAGTGCTGCGCGGACTCAAGACGAGGACCTTTGACAGGCTGCGCAAGTGCGGAAGAAATTGGATAGAGGAGCTACCGGCGGCTCTTTGGTCAATCAGAACGACACCAAGTCGAGCCACCGGACAGACACCCTTTGCTCTAGTCTATGGGGCAGAGGCAGTTCTCCCCACGGAACTCGTATACGGATCTCCTCGAGTGCTCGCTTATGATGAGCTCGAGCAAGAGCAGCTGCGACAAGATGATGCACTGCTCCTTGAGGAGGAACGTCTCCAGGCTGCTGTACGAGCTGCTCGATACCAGCAAGCTTTGCGCCACTACCATAGCCGCAAAGTCAAGGCCAGGAGTCTCGAGGAAGGCGACCTTGTTCTTCGGCGTGTTCAGTCCGCCAAGAATTCCAACAAGTTGACGCCGAAGTGGGAAGGCCCTTATCGGGTGAGACAAGTCACGAGGCCCGGCGCTGTCCGCCTCGAGACCGAAGAAGGCTTACCGGTGAGCAACTCCTGGAACATAGAGCATCTTCGCAAGTTTCACCCCTAAGGCGCGGTTGCCGTGATCCGCTCCGGCAACCACCTTTTGTACAAGCTTTGCCGCTGTTGCATGTAACCCTTTGTACAAAGCCGGGCGCAGACCCCGTGCATCAGTAAAGTTTTTGTGTTTTTCGCACCGATCGCCTTTTGCATGCTTTTCTTTGCTATTTGCATGTTCTGTTTGGCATTTGGTGCAACACTCAAGTATACGGTAAGCATTAGCACGCCGAAAGGCCATATGCTTGTTTCCCTCTCCCTTTTCTTTCCTCTTAAGCAGAAGGAACGTTCCTTGCGCACAAGTTTGCCGGGGGGGAAGGAGGTGGAGGAGGAACCAAGTGCTGTTCAAGAAAGAGAAGTCTTACCGGAAAGCAAGCAATATAAGCAAGCAACATATGAGAGATAAGTTGTTAGAATTTGACCAGTTCAAATTTTAAATTTTAGTTGTCTTCCTTGAACAATCACACTTTGTATGGAAAACCTGTGCGCGGAGGAACCTACCCGTAGCTTGCCGCACCCTTATCTTGTTTTCGAGTTCACTCAACGATTTAAGTGAGCTGCGACAAGTGTCGCGCCCTTGCTTCGTTTCCGAGTACGCTCAGCAAGATAAGTGCGTTGCGACTAGCTGCGGCAAGGTTGCTTGCCGGCGAAGACCTTGGCCAGCAGGCTGCTCAGAGTCCAGCACTCAGCGCTCGCGGCAAAGGCCCCTTGCCGGCAAGCTCCCCGGGAGCGTAGGGTGAAAAACATACAAAGTCAAGGATTAAGACAAGGAAGATGACATTGCACTGATTGATCAAAATAAAGTAAATATCTTACAAAGGATAACTTGTCGCAATGAACTAATAAGTTCATGACATAATGTGCAGCAACAAAAAGATAAAGATAATGGAGCCCTAATCTACGCGGTCGCCCTCCTTCCTGCCGAGCCTAGCCACCTTGGCGATGATGTGGGCGACCTGCTCCTTCAGGGCCTCCGTGTCTGCATCAGCCGGCAAGCTGCGAAGAACGTTGGTGAGATTGATCCCCGGGTTGCGGTACACGATCTTCGTCAGCACCCGCTCCAGAGTTCCCGCGCAGAGCAGGCGCGACTCCTCGGCCAGCTGCGCGGGGATGCGGTTCCGGAGACCTGCAAGGGCCGGCGCGATCCCTCTGAAGAAGAGGCTGAGCTTGGCGCTGTGCGGGAGATCCGGATCCGGCGAGTAGATGAGGTGTTCGACCTTCAGCGCCAGCAGCTCCTGGTCAATGTTGGACGCAGAAGAAACCAAGTCTTCGGTCCATACCTCGATGGTTTGGCGGAAGAGCTCGGATGCCTTGTTGACGCTGTCCACCAAGGTCCGCTCCTTGCGGAGCTCCTCCTTCAGCTTGTTCTCCTGAGCCCGGGCAGCGTCGAGCGAATCCTTCAGAGTGGTGACCTTCAGTTCCAAGTCCTCGATGGAGTCCTTGGCGGCCTTCAACTCGTCGCCCCTCTTGGAGAGACTCACCTGAAGCTCGGAGTTTGTGTGAGCGTCCTTCTCGCGCTCCAAGATGAGCGCGGCAACCTTCTCTGCGCTCACCTTCAGCGCCTTCTCCAGCTGCTCAACCTTGGCGGCGAGCTCCTTCTTGGCGTCTTCCGCGGCAACCGCGGCGGCTTTCGCCTCCTTCAGCTCCCCGCCAAGGGCAGCCTCGCGAGCGGCAAGGTCCTCCTCATGGGAGTCCAGCTCGACCTTCCGCTGCGCGAGCTCTCCCTCTCGCCGGGACATCTCCACCCCGGCGAGCCGCTGCTGTTCTTCAGCTTCAGCCTTCTCGAGCACCCACTCCTGGTACTCGCCGGCGAGACGCTCACGCTCCTCCGTCACCTCGCGGAGGGCCGCCTGGTTGGCGGCGCTGAGCTCCGCCGCGCGCTTCTCCATTTCTGCGGCGGCCTTGGCGGCAAGGGCCTCCCGGGAGGCGAGCTTCGCCTGCCTGGCCCGGTAAAGGGCCAGGAGCTGGTGGAGCAACCTCTCCTCCTCGGGCCCCTCACTCCCGCCGGGCGCCTCGACGATCTTCAGGCCTGCGGAGGCGAGGACTTCTCCGTCGAACGCCTCGCCCTCCGCAGGAGCTCGCGATGAAGACCCCCAAGGCATCTGGATGAAGACGCCGTTGGGGGCCTCAAGATAGTACCTCTGCTCCTTGCTGGCGGAGGGGCCGGTGGCCGGTGCAGCATCCGATGCTCCCGCCGCCTCCGGGCCGGCGGTGCGGTCGCCGTCCCCCTCCCCAGCCGCTGCGTCCGCAGCCGGGGCAGTCTCCTGCGCGGCCGGCTCGGCGGCCTCGGCCATCTCCTCGACGACAGGAGCGTCGCCGCCGCCGCCCTGCGCGCCCTCCTCCTCGAGGTTGATAACCTCCGTCTCCATGGGCTCAGGAGGAGGAAGATCTAAAAAGAAGAAGAAGAAAAAGAAGTTCAAGATTCAAGCAAATATCCAGAAAGAGGCAAGCCAAGAAGACAAGTCACAGAACATACCTTGGCGGACGTCCTCGGCGGCGGGCTCCCTCGCCGGGGAGCTCGGCCTTGGCGGAGTGGCCACCCTCGCCGGGCTGCTCGCCCTTGGCGGGGTACTCTGCCTTGGCGGAGTACCCGCCCTTGGCGGAGCACTCTCCCTTGCTGGAGAGTTCTGCCTTGGCGGGGACGGCGGGGCCCGCGGCTCCTCTACGACGGTCTCCGGGCGCTCTTCCCGCCGTGGCTCCACCTCTGCACAGAACAAGACAAGAAACATCAAGATATGAAGACAAGACCAAATCCTCAGGCGTACCCCGACAAGCGAAAAGAGTAAACCCCAGACTTACGCTGGGGGCTGCGCTGCGGGCTGCGCTGGGGGCTGCTCCTCGGAGCAGCGCTCGGGTCCGGCAGGCTCGGCTCCGGCACACCCCCTGTTGCCGCGGCTGCTGAGTCTTCCGCGACCTCGGCCTCGGGCGCCTTGGCCTTCTTCGCCGCGCGATGGGCCAGGGTCCTGGAATCAGAGCAATGAACAGAGTCAGCATCAACAAAAAACCAAGACAAAAATCAAGAAGATGTAAGGTCTTGGATCCTTACTCCTGGTCCTCCTCGTCGTCCTCGCTCAGGGCGGAGAAATCATACTCCACCGTGGGCGCGTCGGCGCGAGGAGCGGAAGACGAAGACTCCCTCGCGCGCTTGGTGTTCACCGGGGCTGGGGGCTGCGAAGACCCAGCCCCCGTGGTAGCCGGCGCCCGAGGAGCGGGCGGAGCCGCTGCTCCGCTCCGAGAAGACCCCTGCCGGCTCGCCGCCGGCCTGCGAGGCGCCTCCGTCGTGGTCCGCGCACGGGCCGCCTCCGCTGTGGCTGGTGCGCCGGACGGCCTTGGCGCGGCTTGGCTCCCCCGGGGAGCTGCCCGGCGAGCTGGCTGTTGCCGGGGCGCCTGCGCCCTCTCCCCCGTCGCCACCTTGCGGAGACGCTTCGCCGGGGACTGCCTTGGACTTGCCGGGGGCGGGGAGCTCTCCGACGAGGAGAGGTCGTCGGCGTAGAGCTCCGTGGATCCGCCGGAGTCCTCGGCCTCCTCTTCCTCCTCTTCCCCGGCCGGCTCACTGGGCCCAGCGTCCTGCGCTGCGGCCCCCTTTCCCTTGGCGCCTCCGCCCCTTGCGGCGCCTCTGCTCCCTCCGGCGGTACCCTCCATTGCCGCGGCCTCGGCCGCGATCCCGTGGATCCCGGAGTGCCTCAGCGAGGGGACCCCGGCGAGCGCGTCGGGAGGAAGCTTCAGCAACCTGCGGATCTCCGCCTCCTCCGCCTGGGTGGACGCGTCCGCAGCTTCCGCCTCTTCAGGCGAATATCCAAAAATTCCTGCCGCCGCGGCTGCGGCGGCCTCTTCAGCCCGAGAAGCTATGTAGGCGATCTCCTGGTCGGTGGTGTCCCGCGTGTGCTCCTTGAGGTCGTTCTTGTTCTTCGCCACCTCTGCGAGGTTGTCGTAGAAGTTGAGGACGTCGATAGGCTTGGGAGCGATCCACGTGCGGTCCACGCCGTGCGAGTCACACATGGGCATCATGGCGAGGATGCGATCCCTGACGATGTTGTTGCAGAGCGGCACCACTTCCCGGGGAGGCCTGAACCACTCAGGGTGTGCCGGGTCGTACTTGAAGAGTTCCCGGACCATCCCCTTCAGCTCCAGCGTGGTGAAGTTGAAGTTGAGCCCGGGGCGCAGCCTCATTATGTCTGCCGGGCCGCCGTACTCCCAGGCCGGCCTCTTCCGGTCTTGGAGAGGGGCGATGCGCCGGCGGAGGAAATCTGCGCCCACCTCAGCAACTGACAGCTTGGCCATCCGAAGACGAAGAATCCGGACGAGGGCGATGTCGAGCTTGATGTCGTCCGAATCTAGCTCACTCCAGTCCCTGCCACGCACGATGGGCGTTGTGCGCGGCGCGGTGAAGGCTTGCGGCTGGTCTTCGACGATCCAGCACCACTCCGCTCGCCATTCCTCCCACTTGCCGCGGAGCTCCCCCGGCAAGTACGCACCCTTTTTATTCAGACGGAAGACCCAAGAAATTCCTCCGGAGAGGGGGGCATCGGCCTCGGCTCTAGGAGTGAAGAAGTGCCTAAAAAGGGCTACATTTGGGTGTACTCCTATGAAGTTTTCGCACATGTGTGCGAAAACCGCCATGGTGAGGATGGCGTTGGGGGTGAAGTCAAGCAGATGGAGGCCGTATGTGTTCATGATGTCGCAGAAGAAGTTTGAGAAAGGAGGACAGAGACCACAATGAAAAAGGCTGCGAAGAAGTAGTACCCGCCGGGATAGCTGTCCTTGGCGGCGGCCGGATATGCTCGCGTGCGGGGGTGCGCGTCGGTTTCCTTGGCCCAGAACAAGTAATACTTGTTCCAGAGCTCCCGCACGCCGAGCTTCGGCGGGAAGACGAGATGCTGCTTCCGGTACGCGATGAGCTTCGCCGCTTGCTCCGACTTTTCCCTCTTGGACTTCTCCGCCTTCGCCTTGTCGGTCTTTGGGGCCATGGCGGACGCGGCAGAAGGAGGGGAACGAAGAGCTCGGCGGCGGCGGAGGTGTGGAGGCAGAGCGCAAGAGAGAATCTTTGGAGAAGGAAGACGATGCAATGAAAGCGCAGGAGGGGAACCGCGCCCGCTTCCTCTGCTTTTATGGGGGAGTGGGGGGCGTTTCGCCCTTTCCATTAAGAGATCGTGGGCACGTCCCATCCCACGGCGCCGCGATCGACGCGTGCCGTTACGGTGGGGTGCGGCGGTTACGGAAGTGGATTCGGTGCGCCGCGGGCCGCGGGTGCCCGTGCACTGTTTTGGGCCTGGCCCAACAGCGCTCGGCACCGTGTGTGGCCCAGGCCCGGGGGCTCCTGTCGGTGTACTAAGGTAGGGGTACCTCAGTACCCCAACTGGTGCACGGGCAGTTGCAGCTTCCCGCGGCAGGGTTTACTGCGTGCTCGCCGGAGACCTTCCTGCTCCCTATTAAACCATTCAAAAACAAAGTATGCAAGACATAAGACCGAGACCCCGGCAAGAGGAGCTTGCCGGGAAGGCCGTACCAGGCTCAAGACTTCCCCACTAACACAAGACCTTGGCAAGAGGAGCTTGCCAGGAAGACTAGAAGACAACGCCTCGGCGCTATATGCGCCCCGGCAAGGGCCCGGGGAGCGGCAAGCTCCCGGGCCCGGCAAGATCAAGGCCCCGGCAAGGTGCTTGCCGGGAAGGCTGCGCTGTGTGCCCACGCTCCAGCTCATCGGCCCACGCGTCGCCCTGGGGCCTATCCAGGGACGCGTGGCGGATGGCTGTGCAGCCTGGGGTACACGGTGGCGCTCCACGGTGATGGATCCATCGCCGTGGCAGACGGAGACGCCAGGGCGGGAGCTTTTGGGGTCGACGGCGACGGGCATTAAATGCCCTTGTCCCCCACTGTCAAAGTAGGTATAGACCACTGTTCTGTACTGTAGCTCCACTGTTCCCGCACTGTTACAACTACCACCTCTTTTACGCTTTTACCCCTTTCTCCTACGTTGACACCTGTCGGTGACCCCTTGCACTATAAAAGGAGGCCCATGCACAACGTGGAGGGGGTTCGGAACCTAGATCACTCTCGCGCTTGGTGTAGCTGCTTCTTCAAGCTCCCGAGCGCTCAAACTCAATACACAACCAAGCAGGAGTAGGGTTTTACGCGTCTACCGCGGCCCGAACCTGGGTAAAACTGCCCGCGTGCTCGCTACGATCTGCTCTTTGTGCTCCCTCCGCCCTCGTACCGCACAGACAAGGGGCTCCGGTCCCATAGGTGTTCGTGGCGGACAGTTTCCCCCGACAGTTAGCGTGATGTATGGACTTTTATCGCAAATCATTTACAGGCTTGTGCTTGCTTGCACCTCTTTTTTGTTGGTCATGTTTGTCTATAGATTTTGACGGGTGTGGGTGTGAGGCGTCTCTTACCTTATTAGTTGAAATTTATTTAAGCTCCTATGGTGGCCAGCTCTTTGAAACCCATGCACTCCCATTAGTTCAGAAGGATAGCCACTGTTACTTAAATATGCCATATTGCTGCTGCTTTCTAATTAATACTGGCAGCAACATCAATTTTTGAGTTGTTGTCAGTTTGCTATCAAGCCGGGGTATTCACTGCTGTTGTTTTACAAGCTTCAAACTATTGTTTTACAAGCTTCAAACTATTGTTATACACATCAATTTTCTGTGTGGAAAGGAATATGGTGGTCATGTATTTGGTTCCTTGTTGTAAATATTTGAACTTCAAACTATTGTTTTACAAGCTTCTGCAACTTTTTCTTAACTGTTCATGCTGCTGTTATGAATTCACTGCTGTTGCTACTGTACTTGTCATGATGTTGTACTTGTGATGATGCTACTTGTGATCTTCTGAAATGACCCATTGGCGACTTCATTAGGCGGGGATAATGATTTTGCAGGTACCCCGAGAGGCCCTTGAGTTTGCTGGAATGTTGATTAACTTCCGTTCCGGCAAATTCGGGTACTCCATATGTCCTATTTTCAGCAAAGGTCATACTGAATTTTTCCGTGAATTTTAGCATGACTTTGCTAAAAATAGGACATATAGGGTACTTGTGACTAATGCATGGGCCGGGGTATCTTAGTGGTTAATTAGGTAGGATCAAGTGATTAGAGCCAAGTGATTAGGCCCAACTTACAATTCTCCTTCCTAGCTTAGCTTTTAGGATGCCTCGGTGTCGACAAACCATAAATTATGAAACCTTGGCTTTTAGGGTCCCTCGGTGTCGATAAAAAACGAAATGATGAAAGCTTAGGCTTTTAGGGTGCCTGGGCGTCAAAAACCCTCAATTATAAAAGCTTAGCTTTTAGGATGCCTCGGTGTCGAAAACCCTAAATGATGAGACCATGATCTTGTTCCTTGACAATAACCAACTTTTAATGAGTTTATAGAGAGGATAGTAATCAGATTGTGAGGATGGTATGTAGCAGAACTAGTGCAAAAGTGTTGACAATGTTAGTCCTAATGAGCCTAGGATGGTGCCACAGCTAGCTTGTCTAGGTACATATTTTTAGTTTATAAAGTTTAATCTCTTTGAAACATAGGAAATGTCGTCTTCCGACGGCGATAGGATCCCGGAGTGCTCCTGGTGCGGTGACGACCGGGGTCTGTGCGACAGGCCTCACCTGGTAGACGGTCGTTACTTCAGTATTAAGATCGACGAGACCTTCGATGTCAAAACGGTACGCAACGACAAGTCTTGTTTCGTAATTAATTAAGCACGATTTCTAGCTACTTCAACGTGTAAGTAATTAATTTTCTTCTTTTACATGCAACTAGTTTATCCCGTGTCATGCAAGACGCTATGTCTTGGAGAGGATGGGATTTGAAGATCATGAAACTTCGGAGACAAAGCAAATTCAACTAAGGACCATGCATAATGTTGATTTAGAAGTGGATTTGTACAATTCAGATAACGTAACCACTTTTGGTTGCAAAAATTGGGAATCATTTTGCATGATATATGGTTTTTATGAGGGTATGCTTCTCACCATGGATCTTGGTAATCCGGATTCCATCGCCGAAGATGATTTGGACATTTGGGTCCTTGTTGACGATATGATTCCAATTCTACCGAGAAGTGAGTTTATCAAACATAGTTATTTAGTAATTTATATTGTTTATTTCAAAAATAGTTGACAACTTATTTCCATTGATAGGTTATTTTGATTATTCAAATAATGTGAGGATGATGCTAGACAGAACCTACTACACCCCTGGCTCAGAATGTACTTATAAGGACAAAGAGCAGATCATCTTCTTTTATTCCTTTCTTCTGGATTACATTCAACATCGCAATATTGATCCACAATATAGTCAATACGTCCCACTAGTGCACGTATTGAACTACGTTAATATCAATGGAGATACCATGGTAAGATTTTTGTACTATTACGACATTCGTGCATGTTTTGCATTAGTTCTTCTCGAACTGAACTACAATGCTAACTACGAAGTCTTACTATATGTTTTGCAACAGATTCTCCCTAGTGACTGTGTGCCTCCTGTCATGTTTCAATCTGGTCAACTACAAGTTTTAAACATTCTGCCAGGTGAACCTACAAATCACATGTGTCCATATCGGATTTCTTCTGAAAATGAAGGAATGAGAATCAAAGAATGGCGAAAAATAATGAAAACTCGTAAGGAGGTACTTGGAAGCAATAGAGTGAGAAGGGCAAGAAATGGAGACAAGATAATCTGCGTTCTTCATAATGGCCCTTTAAATCTAATTGATTTAGAGACAAACGCCATCTTGTTTTATGCCATTTTATCTTAGAAAATTGCTACGTAGTAGAAGTTGTATGGTCGATAATGATGTGTAAGACTTATTATTTAATACCTATGTTGAGTTTTTATTATTATTATGATCGATGATGCATGATGCCAAGTTGTTCTATGAGCTATTATATACTCCCTCCGTTCCGATTTACTCGTCGTGGTTTTAGTTCAAATTTGAACTAAAACCACGACGAGTAAATCGGAACGGAGGGAGTAGATTCTAATAGTTTCGATGTGCGTACCATATATGTTGTCTCCACGAGAAATTATATTTATATATATGCATAACCTGTGCAAAAAACAGAAAAAAAAACAAAATATTCATACTAATGGCGCATCACTGCAGAGTGCGCCATTAGTATGCCAAAGCACCTGGCCCCTGGGAGGCATACTAATGGCGCACCACTGTGCATACTGATGGCGCATCAGTGGTGCGCCATTAGTATACCAGATACTAATGGCGCACCAGAGGTGCGCCATTAGTAAAGTATACTAATGGCGTGCTAGTAATGGCGCACCACCAATGCGCCATTAATGGCCAAACTAGGTGCGCCATTAATAGGCATTTTCCCAGTAGTGGACGCTTCCGCTCCCGGTCTACGAGGGTACGTAGACACAATCTCCCCTCTCGTTGCTATGCATCTAGAAGATAGATCTTGCGTGATCGTAGGAAAATTTTAAAATACTACGTTCCCCAACAGTGGTATCATGAGCCAGGTCTATGCGTAGATGATATGCACGAGTAGAACACAATGAGTTGTGGGCGATACTAGTCATACTGCTTACCAGCATGTCATACTTTGCTTCGGCGGTATTGTGAGATGAAGCGGCCCGGACCGACATTACGCGTATGCTTACGCGAGACTGGTTTCACCGTTAAGAGCACTCGTTGCTTAAAGGTGACTGGCGGGTGTCTGTCTCTCTCACTTTAGCTGAATCAAGTGTGGCTACGCCCGGTCCTTGTGAAGGTTAAAATAGCACATACTTGACGAAACATCGTTGTGGTTTTGTATGCGTAGGTAAGAACGGTTCTTGCTAAGCCCGTAGCAGCCACGTAAAACTTGCAACAACAAAGTAGAGGACGTCTAACTTGTTTTTGCAGGGCATGTTGTGATGTGATATGGTCAAGACATGATGAGTTATACGGTTTTGTATGAGATGATCATGTTTTGTAATGTTATCGGCAACTGGCAGGAGCCATATGGTTGTCGCTTTATTGTATGAAATGCAATCGCCATGTAATTGCTTTACTTTATCACTAAAGCGGTAGCGATAGTCGTAGAAGGAATAGTTGGCGAGACGACAACGATGCTACGATGGAGATCAAGGTGTCGCGCCGGTGACGAAGGTGATCATGAAGGTGCTTTGGAGATGGAGATCAAAAGCACAAGATGATGATGGCCATATCATGTCACATATTTTGATTGCATGTGATGTTTATCTTATTATGCTTCTTATTTTGCTTAGAACGACGGTAGCATTATAAGATGATCCCTTACTAAATTTCAAGGTATAAGTGTTCTCCCTGAGTATGCACCGTTGCGAAAGTTCGTCGTGCCGAGACATCACGTGATGATCGGGTGTGATAAGCTCTACGTTCAAATACAACGGGTGTAAGCCAGTTTTGCGCACGCAGAATACTCGGGTTAAACTTGACGAGCCTACCATATGCAGATATGGCCTCGGAACACTGGAGACCGAAAGGTCGAGCGTGAATCATATAGTAGATATGATCAACATAATATGTTCACCATTGAAACTACTCCATCTCACGTGATGATCGGACATGGTTTAGTTGATTTGGATCACGTGATCATTTAGATGACCGGAGGGATGTCTATCTAAGTGGGAGTTCTTAAGTAATATGATTAATTGAACTTTAATTTATCATGAACTTAGTCCTGGTAGTATTAGCATATCTATGTTGTAGATCAATAGCTCAAGATGTTGCTCCACGTTTATTTTTTATATGTTCCTAGAGAAAACCAAGTTGAAAGATGTTAGTAGCAATGATGCAGAATTGTTCCGTGATCTGAGGATTATCCTCATTGCTGCACAGAAGAATTATGTCCTTGATGCACCGCTAGGTGACAGACCTATTGCAGGAGCAGATGTAGACGTTATGAACGTTTCGACAAAAGCTCGATATGATGACTACTTGATAGTTTAGTGCACCATACTTTACGGCTTATAACCGGGACTTCAAAAATGTTTTGAAATGCCACGGAGCATATGAGATGTTCCAAGAGTTGAAATTAGTATTTCATACTCATGCCCGTGTCGAGAGGTATAAGACCTCTGACAGTACTTTGCCTACAAGATGGAGGAGAATAGCTCAACCAGTGAGCATGTGCTCAGATTGTCTGGGTAGTACAATTGCTTGAATCAAGTGGGAGTTAATCTTCCAGATAAGATAGTAATTGACAAAGTTCTCTAGACACTATCACCAAGTTAGTAGAACTTCGTGATGAACTTTAATATGCAAGGGATGACGAAAGTAATTCCCGAGCTCTTCACGATGCTGAAATCGGCGAAGGTAGAAATCAAGAAAGAGCATCTAGTGTTGATGGTTAACCATACCACTTGTTTCAAGTAAAGGGCAAAGGGATAGAAGGGGAACTTCAAGAAGAATGACAAGCAAGTTGTCACTCCCGTGAAGAAACCCAAAGCTAAACTCAAGCCTGAAACAAGTGCTTCTACTGCAAAGGAAATGGTCACTAGAAGTGGAACTGCCCTAGATATTTGGCGGATAAGAAGGATGGCAAAGTGAACAAAGGTATATTTGATATACAGATTATTGATGTGTATTTTACTAGTGTTCATAGCAACCCCTCGGTATTTGATATTGGTTCAGTTGCTAAAGAGTAGTAACTCGAAATGGGAGTTGCATAATGAACATAAACTAGTTAAAGGATGAAGTGACGATGTGTATTGGAAGTAGTTCCAAGATTGATATGATCATCATCGCACATTCCCTATACTTTCGGGATTAGTGTTGAACCTAAATAAGTGTTATTTGGTGTTGAGCATGAATATGATTTGATCATGTTTATTGCAATACGGTTATTCATGTAAGTTAGGGAATAATTGTTGTTCTGTTTACATGAATAAAATCTTCTATGGTCATACACCCAATGAAAATGGTTTGTTGGATCTCGATCGTGGTGATACACATATTCATAATATTGAAGCCAAAAGATGCAAGGTTAATAATGATAGTGCAACTTATTTGTGGCACTGCCGTTTAGGTCATATTGGTGTAAAGCGCATGAAGAAACTCCATAGTGATGGACTTTTGGAATCACTTGATTATGAATCACTTGGTGCTTGCGAACCATGCCTCATGGGCATGATGACTAAAACTCCGTTCTCCGGAACTGTGAAGCGAGCAACAGATTTGTTGGAGATCATACATACAGATGTATGTGGACCAATGAGTGTTGAAGCTCGCGGCGGGTATCGTTATTTTCTGACCTTCACTGATGATTTGAGCAGATATGGGTATATCTACTTAATGAAGCACAAGTCTGAAACATTTGAAAAGTTCAAAGAATTTCAGAGTGAAGTGGAGAATCATCGTAACAAGAAAATAAGAGTTTCTAAGATATGATCATAGAGGTAAAATATTTGAGTTAGCGAGTTTGGCCTTCAGTAAAAACAATGTGAAATAGTTTCACTACTCACGCCATCTGGAACACCATAGTGTAATGGTGTGTCCTAACATCATAACCGTACTTTATTAGATATGGTGCGATCGATGATGTCTCTTACCGATCTACTACTATCGCTTTTGGGGTTATGCATTATAGAGAGCTACATTCACGTTAAATAGGGCACCATCTAAATCCGTGGAGATGACACCATATGAACTGTGGTTTTACGAGAAACCTAAGCTGTCATTTCTTTAAGTTTGGCACTGCGATGCTTATGTGAAAAAGTTTCAACATGATAAGCTCGAACCCAAATCGGAGAAGTAAATCTTCATAGGATACCCAAAAAGAAACTGTTGGGTACACCTTCTATCACAGATCCTAAGGCAAGGTCTTTGTTGCTAAGAGTGGATCCTTTCTAGAGAAGGAGTTTCTCTCGAAAGAAGTGAGTGGGAGGAAAGTAGAACTTGATGAGGTAATTGTACCTTCTCCCGAATTGGAAGGTAGTACATCACAGAAACTCGTTCCAGTGATTCCTACACCAATTAGTGAGGAAGCTAACGATGATGATCATGAAACTTCAGATCAAGTTTCTGCTGAACTTCGTAGATCAACCAGAGTTCGTTCCGCACCAGAGTGGTACGGCAACCCAGTTCTGGAAGTCATGTTACTAGACCATGATGAACCTACGAACTATGAGGAAGCGATGATGAGCCCAGATTCAGCAAAATGGCTTGAGACCATGAAATCTGAGACGGGATCCATGTATTAGAACAAAGTATGGACTTTGGTTGACTTGCCCGATGATCGGCAAGCCATCAAAAATAAATGGATCTTCAAGAGGAAGACCGACGCAAACGGTAATGTTACTGTTTACAAAGCTCGACTTGTTGCGAAAGGGTTTCGACAAGTTCAAGGAGTTGACTACGATGAGACTTTCTCACCCGTAGCGATGCTTAAGTCTGTCCGAATCATGTTAGTAATTGCATCAAGATCTATAGAGATAGATCAAGACGCTTGATAAGACTTTCGATGAGTACATACCTTGATATGATTTTGAAGTATTTCAAAATGGATCAGTCAAAGAAGGAGTTCTTACCTGACTTGTAAGGTGTGAAGTTGAGTAAGACTCAAAGCCAGAGCACGGCAGAAAAATATAGAGAGAATGAAAGTCATTCCCTATGCCTCAGCCATAGGTTCTATAAAGTATGCCATGCTGTGTACAAAACACGTTGTGTACTTTGCCATGAGTTTGACAGGGAGGTACAATAGTGATCCAGGAGTAGATCACTGTACAACGGTCAAAATTATCCTTAGTAATTGGATGACTAAGGAAATATTTCTCGATTATGGAGGTGATAAAGAGTTCGTCGTAAAGGGTTACGCCGATGCAAGCTTTGACACTAAATCCAGATGACTCTAAGTATCAATCTGGATGCGTATTGAAAGTGGGAACAATTAGCTAGAGTAGCTCCATACAGAGCATTGTAGACATAGAAATTTGCGAAATACATACGGATCTGAATGTGACAGACCCGTTGACTAAACTTATCTCACAAGCAAAACATGATCACACCTTATTACTCTTGGGTATTAATCACATAGCGATGTGAACTAGATTATTGACTCTAGCAAACCCTTTGGGTGTTGGTCACATGGTGATGTGAACTATGGGTGTTATTCACATAACGATGTGAACTATCGGTATTAAATCACATGGCGATGTGAGCTAGATTATTGACTCTAGTGCAAGTGGGAGACTGAAGGAAATATGCCCTAGAGGCAATAATAAAGTTGTTATTTATATTTCCTTATATCATGATAAATGTTTATTATTCATGCTAGAATTGTATTAACCGGAAACTTAGTACATGTGTGAATACATAGACAAAACAGAGTGTTCCTAGTATGCCTCTACTAGACTAGCTCATTGATCAAAGATGGTTATGTTTCCTAACCATAGACATGAGTTGTCATTTGATCAACGGGATCACATCATTAGGAGAATGATGTGATGGACAAGACCCATCCGTTAGCATAGCACTATGATCGTTTAGTTTTACTGCTATTGCTTTCTTCATGACTTATACATGTTCCTATGACTATGAGATTATGCAACTCCCGAATACCGTAGGAACACCTTGTGTGCTATCAAACGTCACAACGTAACTGGGTGATCATAAATATGCTCTACAGGTGTCTCCGAAAGTATTCGTGGTGTTGGCATAGATCAAGATTAGGATTTGTCACTCCGAGTGTCGGAGAGGTATCTCTGGGCCCGCTCGGTAACACACATCACAATAAGCCTTGCAAGCAAAAGACTAATGAGTTAGTCACGAGATGTTGTGTTACGGTACGAGTAAAGAGACTTGCCGGTAACGAGATTGAAATAGGTATAGAGATACCGACGATCGAATCTCGGGCAAGTAACATACCGATGACAAAAGGAACAACGTATGTTGTTATGCGGTTTTGACCGATAAAAGATCTTCGTAGAATATGTAGGAGCCAATATGAACATCCAGGTTCCGCTATTGGTTATTTACTGGAGATGAGTCTCGGTCATGTCTACATAGTTCTCGAACCCTAGGGTCCGCACGCTTAACGTTTGATGACGATCGGTATTATGAGTTTATGAGTTTTGATGTACCCAAGGTAGTTCGGAGTCCCGGATGAGATCACGGACATGACGAGGAGTCTCAGAATGTCCGAGACATAAAGATTGATATATTGGACGACTATATTCGGACACCGGAAGTGTTCCGGAAAAGTTTCGGATTTAACGGGATTGCCGGAGGGGGTTACCGGAACCCCCTACGAGGGGGGATGGTCCATATTGGGCCTTATGGAAAAGAGAGAGGCAGCCCATAGGGGCTGGCCGGCGCCCCACCTAGGGTTCCTAGTTGGAATAGTATTGGGGGGCGCCACCTCTCCTTCTTTTCCTTTCCCTCTCTTCCTTCTTTGGTAGTTCCTACTAGGAATAGGATTGCAATCCTATTCCTAGTAGGATTGCACCCCTAGCCGCACCATAGAAGGGCCGGTGTAACACCCCAAAATTTTTGGTTTGGGTTTTACCAAATGCTTTATTTGATTTAAAGGAGGTTATTGAAATTTTCCTTTGAGAGACCCTCCTTCCCAAATTTTTGCTTCTGACAAATCTTTTTGAGCCCTTCTCAATTTTTTTGATTCTGGTCTTGAGGGTCTTTCAACTTGTGTTGGTTCAACACAATTACTTTTGGATCATTTTACTATTTCTTTGTTTAAAAGAACTCTTTTAAATCCTTGGATTTATCCCTACCTATTCAAAAGAATACCCTCTTGCCATGACCTTGGTGGGTAACTTTCTTCCAAAATCTTCTTCCCTATCTTGGGCCAAGTTAAGCATCATTTCCAACAGGTTTCAACTTCTTATAGATTTTATTTCTATTTATTTAAACCACAAAATATTTTTCTGTCATTTATTAGGACCCTAGTGGTTTACAAAGGAACTACTAGTTTCCTTTTGAATCTTTGCTCCAAACAAATTCCTAGGGCTAGTCCTTAGTAACCTCAACTCATATCCATCAAGACCTACTGGTCATCAGTTCAAAAATTTTCAAAATATACTTGCTGCAAATTTGGAGCAGATTTGTCATTTTTGGTGAAATTCATTCTTTCTTCCTTCCAAAAATTCTGAGGAAATTCATACAGCCTCCAGATGCATCAAGAGACCCCCACACCAAGCCCCAGCTCAAGGAAAATTCCCCACATGCATCAAACATTTCATCAAACACCTTTCTTGCACTGTTACTGTTGAGTTTCAGAATTTCAGTGTTGAGCTTCAGTCTTCAGTGTCGTTTCTTCAGTCGCCGTCGCCCATCTCGCCAGTGACTCGCTTGGCCACTTGTGCACTGCTCCCTCTTCTTATCCGTGCGCCGCATGGTCGGTTGGCTGGACGCGGGCGTCGGTGCTGAGCTGTCCCGTCGTCTCCGGCGAGTGCAGCGGCGACAGTACCGCCCGTGGCGGCCAACAGGGATGAGCCCTGCAACACGGCGCCGCTCCGCACCGCCCAAACCACCGGTGGCCTCCGCGTGTCCCTCTTCTCTCTCAGAGCGCGCTGCAGAACCGTCGCCGTGGCCTGAGTAGCGCAGAGCGCGCTCTCTGCCGCCGACGAGCCCGTGATGCGCCGTTCCGTTGAAACAGCGGAGCAAGCCGATTACGATCAAACTTAGAAGCGGGATGGAACCAGTAGACCACACTGAAGATGCTCAGCCACCTAAACTACCTGTCCGACCCCTGCCTCGCCGTAATCCCCCGCCGGAGATACTCCGTCCGCGGCACCTCCCTCGCCAGCCTATAAATAGAGCTCCAGAGGCGTTGTGAAGCCACCGCACCCACCACACCTCTCCATAACCTCGCCAAAACCACTCAAGGGGCCTCGGGAGGGCCTTCTTCCCCGACTCCGGCCGCCCCGATCCGCTTCGGGCTCCGGCAAGTTCCGCTCTGGTGAGAGCATCCCAGCCCCTCAAACTCGGTCAGCAGCCTCCTAGTCCACCACCTGGTCTAACCCAAGCTTTAATTCGTAGCCAGAAGCCCCGTCCGGTGAGATCCACCATCGCCCGACGCCGCCGTCCGCCGTCGAGGAAGTCGCCGTCGTTGTGGTGCCTCCCTTCGGTCGCTTCCACCACCCACCGACGCGGAAGAGCCTCCCGAACACGCCGATACCGACGGAGGTGACGGAGCCGCAAACTTCACCGAACTAGACTCCGACTACTCCGAACCAGGCAAGCATGTTTGAACTTTTGATATGATGAGTGTTTTTCATGTTTGCTTGAGAGGCTTTTCTTATGGCATGTTTATATAGGCATTGTTGAATGTTATATTTCATGCATGGTAAGTGGCAAGTGAGATACAAACTTGATGAGACCATGATATGGAGAGACAACCTAGTCATGTTGTGGCATGACAGGTTGTAAGCTGGTATTGTTGGAGCATGCCAGTTCTTTAACATCTGTTTAACTCCGGTGTCGACGTGGGTCAAGTCTCGATCCCGTTCAATCCTTTTTTTGTGCTGCCACATGTTTTCTTTGAAGAATGCGGTTTAGTAAGTTGCAAACCTCTTTCTCGGTACACACCAAATAGAGAGGCCGTGATGAAGGTTCCATGGCCCTGGATTAAAGCCGTCATCCGGTCAGGGGGCATGGGTGTTTCCGGTTGGGACCGAGAGGGGGGCACCCCTTAGAGCGCGCGAATATAAATTTGATCCCATGCTATTCGAGGAGTGGCCTCCCCGCCTCAGGAGTTTTATTGAACGTTGTCTAGGGTGATTCCTAGCAACGGAATGTGGAATGGGTGTGTACCGGTTAGATGTGTTTTCATCTGAAACATCGTGAACGGAATTAGTCTTTAGTGACTACCGAAATCCGTTGGCTGTGGTAA
>LR738716.1:66475042-66589429 GCA_902687465.1 Secale cereale
TGCATTATTGCTCGTATGCATCATGTTTGCATTTGTTATATCTTATGTCCGAACTGTCTTGCGAGTACATTCAAAGTACTCACCTGGCTTGTTGATTTGGCCAGATGTTGACGAAGGCGATCTTATGGATGAAGAGTTCGATAGCGAGTCCGACGCCTAGAGGAGTCCCAGTCAGTCCCTTGCGATCCTGGAGTTGGTCACTTGTGTTATATACGCTTCCGCCACCATAAATAAATCATCAAGCCTCACTCCGACGCTTGATGAGTGTAAGATATTGGAGTCACGCCACCCACATCACTGTGATATATCCACTACCACTATATCCACGAGTTAGTAGTTATGCCACCATTTCCAGTTGTGTCATATCCGCCTCTATGTATAATATTGGCGTGCTTGTAATAAATTGTTGAGCAGCCTCAGCTCAACCCTGTATAATATTTAGCACTTCTGGAATTCTGTATCAAGGATTTGTCTGCCAGTATGGAGGATTTCTCTATACTAGTTTGATGAAAGGGGCGATTTTTCAATAAATGTTTTATTGGAAAACCGGTCCTGACAGCCGGCCGGCCTCCCCCCTTGCTCCTTTATATACGGGGGCAGGGGGGCACCCAAAGACACACAAGTTGAATTGTTTTAGCCGTGTGCGGTGCCCCCCTCCACAGAAACACACCTCGGTCATACCGTTGCAGTGCTTAGGCGAAGCCCTGCGTCGGTGAATACATCATATCCGTCACCACGCCGTCGTGCTGACGAAACTCTCCCGTGAAGCTCAACTGGATCAAGAGCTCGTGGGACGTCATCAAGCTGAACGTGTGCTGAACGCGGAGGTGCCGTACGTTCGGTGCTTGATCGGTTGGATCGCGAAGAAGTTCGACAACATCAACCGCGTCACTTGACGCTTCCGCTCCCGGTCTACGAGGGTACGTAGACACACTCTCCCCTCTCGTTGCTATGCATCTAGAAGATAGATCTTGCGTGATCGTAGGAAAATTTTAAAATACTACGTTCCCCAACAATACAAGCAAAGGATAACTCCCTCGCCCCCACCACGGCGATAGTACACACATTTGTCAGCTTCGTTCACAACAAAGCCTGCATCTATTAAAGTTATTTCAAACATCTCATGCCACTACTTTGGTGCTTGCTTGAGTCCATACAAAGACTTCAGCAACTTGCACACTTTTCCTTCCTGACCATCTATTACAAACCCATTTGGTTGTTCCATATAAATTTCCTCATCCAACTCTCCATTTAGGAAAGCATTCTTAACATCCATTAGATGAACGAGAAGACCATGTGAGGCAGCTAGTGAAAGTAGAACTCGAATAGTGGTCAACCGCGCCACATGTGAGTAAGTATCAAAGAAGTCTTCACCTTCCTTTTGGGTATAACCCTTAGCCACGAGCCGTGCCTTGTACTTTTCGATAGTACCATCAGGCCTAAGCTTCTTCTTGAATACCCATTTGCACCCTATAGATTTGCACCCATAAGGACGATCGGTTATCTCCCAAGTTTCATTCGCTAAGATGGAATCCATCTCACTACGAACCGCTTCCTTCGAGTAGTCAGCATCTTCAGACACATAAGCCTCTGAAATAGAACTGGGAGTGTCATCTACTAGATAGACAAGAAAATCATCACCAAAGGACTTTGCAGTCATCTGTCTCTTGCTCCTATTAGGAGCTTCATTGTTTTCCTCCACGGGTTTGTCAAAGTGTTCCATCAAAATGGTAGGTTCAGTAATTGCTACTAATTCTTGATTCGATGAACTAGGCATCTCCTGAGTAGATGAGGTAGCCATATCCTTCATGGGAAAGATATCTTCAAAGAAATTCGCATCATTCGACTCCATGATTGTACCGACATGCATGTCAGATACTTCGGATTTTACAACCAAGAATCTATATCCAATGCTTCAAAAAGCATATCCCGGGAAAACACAATCCACAGTCTTTGGTCCAAGTTTGCGCTTCTTTGAGAATGGCACATTGACTTTCGCCAAACAACCCCAGGTTCGCAGATAAGAGAGTTTTAACCTTTTCGTCTCCCATTCCTCAAATTGAGTTATTTCTTTGTTCTTTGTGGGAACTCAGTTTAGGACATGACATGCAGTCAATATCGCCTCCCCCCACCATGCCTCGGATAGACCCGATGTATCTAACATGGCGTTAACCAAATCAGTTAGAGTACAGTTCTTTCTTTCGGCCACCCCATTTGACTGAGGTGAATAGGGAGGCGTCCTCTCATGGATTATACCATGTTCCGCACAAAAAGCATCAAATTCATTGGAAAAATACTCTCCACCACGGTCGGACCTAAGCCTCTTGATCTTACGATCAAGTTGATTTTCCACTTCAGCTTTATAGATCTTGAAAAATTTCAAGGCCTCATCCTTAGATTTCATAAGATACACATGACATTATCTAGTGGAGTCATCAATTAACGTCATGAAATATTTCTTTCCACCTTTTGTCAAAACACCATTCATTTCACATAGATCTAAATGTATGAGCTCTATTGGTGCAAGATTTCTCGTTTCCGCAGTCGTGTGAGACTTACATGGTTGCTTAGCTTGCACACAAATTTGACACTTAGATCCCTTGACGGTGTGAAACTAGGGATTACGTTTAATTTGGCTAGTCGCGACATGCAACCAAAGTTAACATGACACAGACGTGAATGCCACACATTTGATTCACTATTGTTGAAAACATGATTAATAACTTTATTGCAAACATCTGACAAGGATAAACGAAACAGGCCTCCTGACTCATAGCCTTTGCCAACAAATGTTCCATACTTGGATATTACAAATTTATTCGACTCAAAGACAAGCTTGTAGCCATCTCTACATAACAGAGATCCGCTAACAAGATTCTTATTGATAGAGGGGACATAATGCACGTTCTTCAGCCGCACGATCTTCCCCGAAGTAAACTTCAGATCGACCGTGCCAACACCACGAACAGAAGCACTTGAACCGTTGCTACCTCTTGAGCTTGCGTTGTATTCCCTCGAAGAGGAAAGGGAGATGCAGCACAATAGCGTAAGTATTTCCCTCAGTTTTTGAGAACCAAGGTATCAATCCAGTAGGAGACCACACGCGAGTCCCTCGCACCTGCACAAACAAATAAGAACTTTGCAGCCAACGTGATAAGGGGTTGTCAATCCCTTTACAGTCACTTACGAGAGTGAGATCTGATAGAGATGATAGTTTATATTTTTGGTATTTTTGGTTTAATAAAACAGCAAATAAAAGTGGTAAAAGTAAAGTAGATGTAGATTGATATATTGAGAATAGACCCGGGGGCCATAGTTGTCTCTAGTGGCTTCTCTCATGATAGCGATATTCTACGGCGGGTAAACAAATTACTGTCGAGCAATTGATAGAAAAGCGAATAATTATAAGACTATCTAGGCATGATCATTGTATATAGGCATCACGTCCGAGACAAGTAGACCGACTCCTACCTGCATCTACTACTATTACTCCACACATCGACCGCTATCCAGCATGCATCTAGTGTATTGAGTTCATACGAACAGAGTAACGCTTTAAGTAGGATGACATGATGTAGAGGGATAAACTCAAGCAATATGATGAAAACCCCATCTTTTTATCCTCGATGGCAACAATACAATACGTGCCTTGCTTCCCCTACTGTCACTAGGAAAGGACACCACAAGATTGAACCCAAAGCCAAGCACTTCCCCCATTGCAAGAACTAAAGATCTAGTGGGCCAAACCAAACCAATAATTCGAAGAGACTTGCAAGGATATTGTGAGCACACATAAAAAGTTCAGAGAAGAACCAAGTATCTTTCATAGATAACCTTGATCATAAACTCACAATTCATCGGATCTCGACAAACACACCGCAAAAAGAGATTACATCGAATAGATCTCCTCGAAGACCGGGGGGAGCTTTGTATTGAGATCCAGAGAGAGAGAGAGAAAAAGCCATCTAGATACTAGCTATGGACCCGAAGGTCTATGGTAAACTACTCACAACTCATGGTGAGGGTGATGATGATGCTGATGAAGGCCTCCGTGGTGGATCCCCCTCCGGTGGAGCTCCGGAACAGGCTCCAATATGGGATCTCCAGGGGAACAGAAGCTACGGCGGTGGAATTAGGGTTTTGTCTCTGCGTATGGAGTTTCTGGGGTACGTGGATATATATAGGAAGAAGGAGGGCACCGGGTGGCACACGAGGGAGACTCGAGGCAGGGGGCGTGCCCCCACACTCGAGGGCAGCCCCTTTGTCCCCTGACTTGGTCCTGAAGTTTCCTGTGCGTGATTTTTCCAAAAATATCTCTCGCGAAGGTTTCATTCCGTTTGGACTCCATTTGATATTCCTTTTCTGCAAAACCCTGAAATAGGCAAAAAACAACCATCTGAACTGAGCCTTTCGGTTAGTAGGTTAGTCCCAAAAATGATATGAAAGTGAATGATAAAGCCCATTAAGCATCCAAGACTTCATAAATAATAGCATGGAACAATAAAAAATTATAGATACGTTGGAGACGTATCAAGCATCCTGATACGTCTCCGTCGTATCTATAATTTTTATTGTTCCATGCCAATATTCTACAACTTCCATATACTTTTGGCAACTTTTTATACTATTTTTGGGACTAACATATTGATCTAGTGCCCAGTGCCAGGTCCTGTTTGTTGCATGTTTTTTGTTTCGCAGAATATCCATAACAAACAGAGTCCAAACGGAATAAAAACGGACGGAGATTTTTTTTGTAATATATTTGAATTTTGGGAAGCGGAACCACCACGAAACGATGCTCGAGTGGGCCTCGAGGGTGGGGGCGCGCATTGGGCCCTCGAGGCCACACTGTAAGGCGGTTGATGCCCTTCTTTCGCCGCAAGAAAGCTAATTTCCGGATAAAAATCGTGTCAAAAAATCAGCCCAATCGGAGTTACGGATCTCCGGGAATTTAAGAAACAGTGAAGGGCCAGAATCTCGGAACGCAGAAACAGAGAGAGACAGAGAGTCAGATCCAATCTCGGAGGGGCTCTCGCCCCTCCGCCGCCATGGAGGCCGTGGACCAGAGGGGAAACCCTTCTCCCACCTAGGGAGAAGGTCAATTAAGAAGAAGAAGGAGGGGGGCTCTCCCCCCCTCGCTTCCGGTGGCACCGGAGTGCCATCGTGTCTATCATCATGTGACGGCGATCTACGCCAACACCTCCGTCATCTTCACCAACATATCCATCACCTTCCCCCATCTATCTACAACGGTCCACTCTCCCGCAACCCGATGTACCCTCTACTTGAACATGGTGCTTTATGCCTTCATATTATTATCCAATGACGTGTTGCCATCCTATGATGTCTGAGTAGATTATCGTTGTCCTATCGGTGATTGGTGAATTGCTATGATTGATTTAAATTGCTTGTGGTTATGTTGCTGTGCTTAATTTGGTGCCCATCATATGAGCGCGCGCGTGGATCACACCATAGGGTTAGTTGTATGTTGATAGGACTACGTATTGGAGGGCAAGAGTGATAGAAGCTTCAACCTAGCGTAGAAATTGATGCATACGGGATTGAAGGGGGACCAATATATCGTAATGCTATGGTTGGGTTTTACCTTAATGAACGTTAGTAGTTGCGGATGCTTGCTAATAGTTCCAATCATAAGTGCATAGAATTCCAAGTAAGGGATGACATGCTAGCAGTGGCCTCTCCCACATAAAACTTGCTACCGGTCTAGTAACGTAGTCAATTTCTTAGGGGCAATTTCGCAACTCCTACCACCAATTTTCCACACTCGCTATCACTAATTTAGTTGTGTCTTTATCTTAACAACCCCTAGTTTTATTTACGTGCTCTTTATATTCTTGCAAACCTATCCCACAAAAACTACAAAGTACTTGTAATGCCCCGGATGTAATACTTTCCCTTTCAAGCAATATATATATCTTTGTGCTGAATCAGTTCCATTCCGGGTTCTTCGTCTTTTCGGGTTTTCGTCCTTTTGTCGTGTGCGTGTGTGCATTCATCCATGTCATGTTGTCATGTGCTTTGCATTGAATTTGCGTTGTCGTTTGCATCCGGTCTCACTCGTTCCTTTCCGTTGTCCGTTTCGAGTTCCGGAGCTCTCTCACGTGTCCGTGGCATCCACGAGGCCTACTTTTGTGTTTGGCCGTGTAACGTTTCCGGTTTGGCGTGAGACTTGTCGTGCGATGTTTTTTTGATGTGTGTAACCCGCCTGTCAAATCTCGTCGCGTTTGGAGTTCGTTTGATACTTCAACAGGTATTCTCGTGGGCTAGAACTACCTCCTCTTTGAGGCCCAAGAAACCCCTCCAACAGCCCACCAACCCAACTCAAACCCTTCCCTTCATCTACACCATCCAATTATGATCTCGTGGCTGAAAACCTCCCCTCATTTGGACAACCCTAGCTTCTTGTGCCTATATAAACGTCCACCCACCTCAAATTTCGCGTCTGAAACCCTAATGTTTCCACTGTTGCCGCGCCGTGTTTCCACCCTTGACGCGCGGTGCTTCCACCGTTGAGCCGCCGTGCTTCCGACTCATCGCCGCCGTGCTTCCGACGTGTCGCGCCCGTGCTTCCGACTCACCCCGAGCGTGCTTCCGAGATCCGACCAGTGGGCCCGAGCCGGCCCCGTCGTCTTCAACCTCTCGTCGTCGCGCTACCTCGCCGGAGGCCCCTCGCCGCCGGCCGGACCTCGCCCCGCCGCCGGCCTCAGCCTCCTCGCCACCCCGTCTCTCCTAGCCGCCCCACCGCCGCCAGGATCCAGCCGCCGCCACGCCCTCCGGTCGCCGCCGCCGCGGGCCTCCCGCCAGCCGGCGTCGCGCCCCACCTTCCTCCCGCCGGCGTTGCCCCTCGAAGGAGCAGGAGCCAGCCGCATCGAGGCCGCCGCCCCGAGCCTCGAGGATCCCGCCGATCTGGATCGGCTCCTCCCGCTGACCAACCCTAACGGGCCCGAGTGGAGCCGCGGGTCCAGCCCGTTAGCCGCGTTGATCCCGCCGGACCCGGTTGACCGCGCCCGATCCGCTCCAGACCCGCTCCAGATCCGGTTGACCGTGTTGACCGTTGACCAGAGGTTGCCTCCGTTTTTCACTAAGTCCCTAGTTTTCTATTGTCTGATGTAGTTTTGTATTGATGATAACTTTTGCTGTGGTTGTCTGATTTGAGTGAATGATATGTCAAAATGATCGTGATGACTTGTACTATGTTTTGTTCCATTGTGCCATGCATGTTTGAGGTCATCTAGATGTCTTAATCTCCATGAGAAGAGTGCTACTTGTTATAAACTGCTGCTAGTAGTTGTTTTCATGCCATGTTTGCAATGTGATAACTTGTTGCATGTTTATCCAAATGAAGCAAATGATATGTCCACATGTTCATCATGATATGCTCTACATGTTGGTTGCTTTAGCTTGCATGATAGATTTAATCTTGCCTTGTTTATCTCCTTTGCAAAAGTGCTAGTGGCTGATATGTTGTTAAACTTGTTACGAGATGCCTAGTTGAGGAGCTCGTTGCTATTGATGTGGTTGACCCCTTGTTGCATGCTTAGATGTTTTGGACTCCCCATCATGTGTACTTTGCTGTGGTGCTTACCCCTTGCCATGCTATGCTTTGAGGTGACTTAAACTTGCTCACAAACATGCCATGATATTACTGATGTTTTAACACTTAGTGAAATTTCACTAAGTCTGGAATCTGTAATTTCCAGATGCCATGTTTGCTTGTTGTTCTAGGCAAATCCATGATAGTTTTGGGGTGACTCTTGATGATTCTTTGTTGTATAAGTTGTTGGCTATCCATTCATGCTCTCACATGCTTATTTGGGTGGTTGTAGAATATTTAACTCTTGCTCCCAAGTTGCTATAAAATACTGTTGTCAGGTTTTTGATGTCAAGTTCAAAATGTCATAGCTTGTTGCTATTGATCCATGCTTCCTTGGGAGATACTCCAATGGAATTGTTTGCTGTAGGATATGTCTACTTTATGTCCATGCTCCTTGTCATGATGTTTGAGTGTTGTAGCCTATATATTTCTTGCTCCGAAGTTGCTATGTGGCTGTTAATTTCAGCTTTGCCATGTTTATTGTTTCGGGTGTATCTTTTAGCCCGTTGCTCCGTTTTGAGCAAGTCCTATATGTAACTTGTGTGTTTTTGCATGTAGATTCATAATATCCTCATGTTAACATGTTTTGAAGTGTTTTGCTTGTTGCATATTGTCATGCTCCTTGTGTTGTAACTTTGTGCTTCCTATGTTGACTTTCTGTGCTTCCTAAGTGCATCTGTAGTGCTTCCTTAGTGCATCAGCCATGCATCCTGTGGTTTGCGCATTGCATCTTGTTGATTTCGTGTCTTGTGTGTTTTGTTTTGAGTAGAGCCGGAAGCCGAGACCGAGTACGAGAATGAGGTTACTACCGAGGTTGAGAACGAGGAGGCCACTTACGATCCCATCGACGACTCTTCAGGCAAGATGACCTGACCCGGATACCATTACTATCTTTGCCTATTGCTAGAAGTCTCGCTCTATAGCTTTTGCCTCGATGCCCATGTTTTTTCCTGTCAGCCTCCTATTGTAACCATGAACCTGTTTAACCACCCTACCTATGCAAACCTTTGATTGGCTAAGTAAGCTTCGCTCAGCCCCTCTTATAGCATTGCTAGTTGCAGGAGAAGATTGAAGATTCTTGCTTCATGTTGAAGCTTATTGGGATATCACACTATATTAATTATTAAATGAAATCATCTATATATTGGTAATGGGTGGAAGGCTAAGCCTTTTGCTTGGTGATTTGTTCCACTCATGCCGCCCTAGGAACCGTATAAACCGGTGTTATGTTCCTTGATTATGCATTCCTCACACGGTTGGGGTTATGGGACCCCCTCGATAAACCGCTAAGTGCTAAGTCTTTTCTAGCAAGTCCCAACATCGGTACTATTTGCCTAATAACTAAAAACTTGTAAAGGGAGTAACTAACCCTCTTCTTAATCAACAACCCCGGGCCAGTGCTCCACATGAGTGTTGGTCCGAAACATGGAGCCTGCGGGGCCACCATGGGGGAACCCGAGGTCTGGTAAAAACCCGTAGCTTCGCCCATCCGGTCGTGGCCTGAGACTAGATACGTGCCGCTATTGTCAGGGTGTCGGCATGCCGGGAGGATTTGCTAGATTAGCCTTACCTTAGTCGGAGTATCTTAAGCACGGGATTCCGAGGATACTCGGGCCTTCCCACTTTGGAGTTGCGACTCCGCGGATCGTGGGCTTGTCATGGGCCAAGTTGGAACACCCCTGCAGGGTTATGAACTTTCGAAAGCCGTGCCCGCGGTTATGTGGCAGATGGGAATTTGTTAATATCCGGTTGTAGAAAACTTGACACCATGTTCAGAATACACTACCAGCGTGAGTACCGTGACGGTCATTTTCCGAAAGGGGTTCGGGAAGTGAAAACGGTGGGGTTATGTTTGACTTGCTTTAGTTAGGATCACTTCGTGATCATCTTTTCGTCCGAGGCACTTCTTTTCTCGCTCTCTTTTACGTAAGTTAGTGCTAGTGCTGCTGCAACCTCTTGTTCTTTCTTCAGCCTTGTTCCACACCCAAGGCTTGGATAGTTGTGTTACCCGGGAACGGGATTGCTGAGTCCTCTGTGGCTCACAGATTCTACACCACACCAGATGCAGGTACTCAGGCGATCTACTCAAGTGACGGCACCGAGCTGTACTAGGAGTACGACGAGGACAGTAGCCGTTACTATGTGCACTATCCCGACGATCAGTAGAGGTTTCAACTAGGGGCGATTCAGACCTGTGGTTTAATGTTATGTTTGGTATCTTTCATTTGGATCTTCACCCTTAGATGGGTTGTGATGTTTATTTGAATGATGTTTGGATATGTAATGAATTGTGTGACGTGGCGAGTGTAAGCCAACTATCTTTTCCACTTTCATCCCTATTTTTTACATGAGATGTGCAAAGGTACCAAACTTGCGATCATTCCAGAATGGGCTTATATCTTTAAGTCGTGCCTCGACACGTAGGAGATATAGTCCCATCCTGGGCATTACAAGTTGGTATTTAGAGCCTTCTCCGACCTAGAAGCCCCACTGATTGATCGAATCGTTGACGGTTGAGTCTAGGCACACACTTAAAATGAGTCCTATATTATATCGGAGAGTAGGATTTCTTTGCTCCTCATCTCTTTTCACTCTGGTGAGGACTCCTGACGATTACTCTTGCCTCTTCTACTTTCAAAAATTGCACAAATTTTTTGTTAGGAATCTCGCAAGTATTGTTTGGATTGTTTCGATGTCTTTGTGACGAGAGTATTGTTCTCGATGCCTCCTGACATTAGGGGTTGTGGCAGTGTCCCGGGGAGTTGAGCTTCGGGGTATTGTCGTCACAAACATATCGCGGCAGTTCTAGAATACTTAAGACGGCTGATATCGAAAACTCTCCTATGCGGTTAGTGGCAAGATAACCCCGACATCACCCAGTACTGGGGAGGTAGTTTGGGAGTATTGCCATAGCTTGTATAGTGGATGCGTTTCGAAGGTCCGAGGTAGACGATTTCCGAAAACAACTGGTTATATGTTGAAGGATGGATACAGCTGGATGTAGGATTAGAGTTGAGTGCGCGATGCTTCCCCTGTATCCCCAACACCTGATTGCATAACTGGAAACTTTCGGAAATTAATAGGTGGGTTCATCCAGTAGCTCGTAGGCATTCTTCCAACGAATGCAGGTTGTGGAGTTCGGGGTTCTACATTGAGTGAAGTGGTTTTATGGCCGATGTTCCGATCGGGAGTTGCATCTTAAAGGGTCCTTGGCTATGCTGATCCGGGGATTGCAAAACCATTTCGTAACACGTTCCATAAGCTTTCAGCACAAAGATGTCGAACGAAGCTCCTATCTTGTATTTGTTCTATCTGCACCTTGTTGTTTTTCTTATTTACCTTTTGTCTCCCAGTGGCTTCTCGTGAAGATTGTTATTATCATTAAACTGAGAATTTCATTCGTTCCTCTTGTTCGAATGATTCTTGTGAAGACTATGTTGCATTTCTAGCCGTTGTTACAGCTTATATCTTCTTTCAATCAAACTGCTGATTGGTGGTCATCTCTTTCAGGATGGCTCCGAAACGGGTTCCCAACGCTAACCCAGAGGGTGAAGAGGTTCCTGACCGTCCTCCTTGCCCTCCTCCTCCGTCTGAGGCCTGGAGAGCAATTATGCTAACTACAAACCAGAACACCCAGATGCTTATGTAGATGATGCAGCAGATGCAAGCAAATCAAGCAAATCAGGGTGCTCAGGGGAACCAAGGCAATTTCTTCAACCAACAGCACCATGCTAAGCTCAACCAGTTCTTGGCTAATCAACCAAAGGCTTTCAGTTACTGTGTCGACCCTCTCGATGCTGAAGATTGGATTACTGATATCAAGAAGCATTTTGAGTGCAGTAACGTCAGGCCCGAGGACTATGTGAAGTTTGCAGCATTCCAACTCAAGGACCAAGCAGCTGATTGGTGGCAGCAGTACAAAGACTCCAGAGAAGGGCGTGTGATCTCTTGGGATGATTTCTGCAAGGACTTTCGCTCTCACCACATTCCAACAAGTGTCATCAAGGGTATGCGTGAGCAATTCCGCAACCTGAAGCAAGGCTCTATGACTGTCTACCAATATAATGTCAAGTTCCAGAACCTTGCCCGCTATGCAAAGCAAGACATTCCAGATGCTAAGAGCAAGATCTATCAGTTCCGTGGTGGTCTGAAGGATGAACTTCAACTTGCTCTCACCTTGTTCGAGCGTGATGAGTTTGACAAATTCTATAACATGGCGCTTAAGCAAGAGGCAGCCCAGCTCAAGATGGAAGCTTCCAAAAAGAGGATCAGAGACGCTGTTCACTCCTCCTCATCTTCTCAAGTGGTCGCGAAGTGTCGGGGAAACTGATCGCCCACGAACACCTATAGGACCGGAGCCCCTTTTCGGTACGGCAAGGGAGCGGAGGGAGCACGAAGAGCGGATCGAGGTGCACACGCGAGCAGTTTACCCAGGTTCGGGCCGCACGGATGCGTAAAACCCTACTCCTGCCTTGGTTTGTTATTGAGTTATTGGCTCGGGAGCAAGAAGATCTACAGTGCCTGAGGCGAGCTACACCGAGCGTGAGAGTGATCGAGCTTCGGAACCTCCTCTACGTTGTGCATGGGCCTCCTTTTATAGGTCAAAGGGGTCACCGACAGGTGGCAACGTAGTTGAGGGTAAGAACGTAAAAGTGGTGGTAGTTGTAACAGTGTATGTACAGTGTTTTGTACCTAACCCCGACGGTGGGGGACAAGGGCATTGAATGCCCGTCACCGTCACCCAAAATAGTGCAAAAAGCGTCCGTCCGGGCGTCTCCGTTCGCCACGACGGTGGCCTTGTCATCGTGGCTTGCCACCGTGTCCCACAGGCTGCACAGCCTTCCGCCACGTGCTCCTGGAGGGGGCCCAGGGCGACGCGTGGCCGGATGAGCTGGAGCGCGGGCACATAGTGGAATCTTGCCGCGGCAAGCGCCTTGCCGCGGTCGCTACCTTGCCGGGCCCGGAAGCTTGTCGCTCTCCGGGCCTTGCCGGGGCGCGCGATGCGCCACGGCAAGTCTCTTGTAACGTTATGTTTTGTCCTTCCTGGCAGGCTCCTCCTGCCAGGGTCTTGTGCTATGGGGGTAGTCTTGAGCCTGGAGCGGCCTTCCCGGCAAGTTCCTCTTGCCGGGGCCTTGTTTCTTTGTCTTGAATACTTTGTTCTTGAAAGGCTTCAAAGGAACCAAAGTGGGCCTTGGCGAGCGCGTGGCAAGCCCTGCCGCGGGACGCTGCTACTGCCCGTGCACAAGTCGGGATACTAAGGTACCCCTACTTTAGTACACCGACAGGAGCCCCCGGGCCTGGGCCACACGCGGTGCCGAACGCTGTTGGGCCAGGCCCAAAACAATGCACGGGCACACGCGGCCCACGGTGCGCCGCATCCCACTCCGTATCCGCCGCATCCCTCCCTAAAGGCACGCGTCGGTTGCGGCGTCGTGGGAGAGATCGTGGCCTGCTTCTTTAATGGGAAAATGCGGAACGTCCCCCTCCCCTCCTTAAAAGCAGAGGAAACAGGGGCAGTTTCCCCCATTGCTTCATTGCGTCTTCAACCTCCAGAAACCCCCGCCGCTCTCCTCCCCCCCAAAGGTCGAAAGATAGCTGAGCCCCACCCTTCTTCCGCCGCCGCCAGTCTCCCCAGCGCCGCCATCTCCCTGTCGATGTTGGCAGCGGCAGCGACGAGCTCCTCGGTCCACTGCTCCACCGTCTGCTTGAAGTTGTTCTGCGTGAGGGCGGCTCTGTCCAGCAGTGCCCTCTCGGCCCGGAGGTCCTCCTTCAGCTTTGTCTCACGGTTCCGGGCGCCGTCAAGTGACTCAGTGAGGGTGGACAGCTTCAGCTCCAAGTCTGCAATAGAATCCTTGGCGATGGTGAGCTCCTGGCCCTTGTCGGAGAGACGGACTTGCAGCTCCGAGTGGCTGTGGGCGTCCTTCTCCCTCGCCAATGTGAGCGCAGCAACCTTCTCCTCGCTCGTCCTCAAGTTAAGCTCCAACTGTGCCACCCTCGCCTCCAAGTCTCTCTTGGCGGTCTCTGCAGCTGCAGCGGCATCCCTCGCTTCCTGCAGAGCCGCGCCAAGGGACTGCTCGTGCGCGGTAAGGACGTCCTCGTGGCTATCAAGGTCGACCTTCCACTGCCTCAGCTCTCCTTCCCGCCGAGACAGGTCCTCGGCGGCGAGCCGTTGCTGCTCCTCTGCCTCGGCCTTCTCGAGGATGAACGCCTGGTGCGCCTCGGCGAGCTCCTCCCGCTCCTCCGCCAAGGTCCGGAGGGCCGCCTGGTTGGCGGCACGGAGCTCCTCGGCGCGCTTCTCCAAGTCGACGCCAGCCTTCGCAGCCAGAGCCTCTCGGGACTCCAGCTTGGCCTGCCTGGCACGGTACAGGGCCAGAAGCCGGCGCAGAAGCTGCTCCTCCTCGGGCTCGCTGTTGCTGCCGGGCGCGTCGAAAAGCCTTAGCCCGGCGGAGGCAAGGACTTCTCCATCGAAGTTCTCCCCCTCCACGGGCGCCCTTGATGAGGACGCCCACGGGACTTGGATGAAGACCCCGTTGGCGGCCTCCAGATAAACACCCGGCCCAGTCGCGGCGGCGGAGGGGTCGGCGGCCGGTGCAGTGTCCGTCGTTCCTGCGGCCTCAGGGCCGTCAGTGCGGTCGCCGGTCCCCTCCTCAGCTGCCGCGTCAGCGGCCGCGGCGGTCTCATCGGTGGCTGGCTCGTCGGCGCCGGCCGTCCCTTCAGCGGTGGCGGCGTCGCCAGCATTGCCGCGCGCATCCTCCTCGGCGATGGCCTCTGTCTCCATTGGCCCTGGGGCGGGCGGATCTGACAGAAGAAAAAGAAAGAAGAATGGTCAAGCAAATATCCAAAAAGAAGAATTCAAGAGAAGAAAAGTACAAGGGTTACCTGCGCGGGCCTTTTCCTCTACGGGGTTCCTTGCCGGGGAGTTCTCCCTCGGCGGCGTAGTAGTGGCCCCTGCCGGCGGAGGGCCGCTGGCGCCTTCCCTTGGCGGGGTGCCCACCCTTGGCGGGGTGCTCGTCCTTGGCGGAGTACCCGCCCTTGGCGGGATATTCTCCCTCGCCGGGGAGCTCCTCCTTGGCGGGGAGGCTGAGACGAGCGGCTCGTCGGGAGCAGTCTCTTGACGCTCCTGAGGCTGCGGCTCTGCTTCTGCACAAATCATCGAGCAAACAAGACTATTAACAAGGATGAGAAACCCACGCACGCCCGACGAGCAAAGAAGTAAACAGAAGACTTACGCTGGGGGCTGCTCTGCGGAGCAGTAGGCTGGTCCGGCAAGCCTGTCGCGGGCGCATCTCCTGCCGCTGCGACGGGCTCGTCCTCGAGATCGACCACCGGGATCTTGGTCCTCTTCGCCGCTCTCTGGGCCAAGGTCCTGGAAGATAAAGAAGATCAGAGTCAGGCAAAGAAAATTCAAGACAAGAGCAACAAAAATCAAAAGAAATAAGAGTTGCAAGTGCTTACTCTTCCTCCTCCTCGTCCGAACTGAGGACGGAGAAGTCGAAGTCCGCCTTGCGCGTTCCGGCGCGAGGAGCTGGAGGAGTAGGCTCCCTCGGACGCTTGGCGGGCGCCGGACCGGTGGTCTGAGAAGACCCCGCTCCGGTCGCCGCCGAGGCCCGAGGGGCAGAAGGAGCGGTGGAGCCCGTGCGGGAAGATCCTCCCCCAGCCGCTGCGGAGTTGCGAGGCGCCCCCTTGACAACCTTGCTCGTCGTGGTGGCGAGCGTCGAGCGACGCTGCGGCTGCTGCCCCGCCGGTGGCTTCGCCGTGTCAGCAGCATTGCGGAGACGCTTCTTCAGTTCTGGCAGAGGGCTTGGTGGTGGCGGAGAACTCCCCGAGTATGAAGGGGAGTCGTCGAGGCCCAGAGACCCGCCAGAGTCTTCTGAAGAGTCGCCCGATTCGGCGTCCTCCTCGGCGGGCTCACTTGACTCTGTGCCCTGCCCGGCAGCCTCGCTCGTCCTGGCAGGCTGCCCGGCAGGCTTCAGCAGTTTGAGGATCTCTTCCTCCTCGGGCCGACTCAGTGCATCCGCTGCGTCCGCCTCGTCCAAGGAGTACCCAAACTCACCCGCGGCCTCAGCTGCGTCTGCCTCCTCCATTCTGCTGGCGATATACGCCACATCCCGGTCGGTGGTGTCGCGGGTGAGACCTTTCTTCTCATCGGGGTTGATGGGCAGCTCCGCCAAGTTGTCAAAGAAGGTTTGTGCAGTTTCGTCCGAAGGCGCCAGCCAAGTGGGGTCAACCCCGTGGGAGTCGCACAGCAGCATCGCCACGCGGATAGCACTAAGTGACGAGTTGTTACATAGTGGGACTACCCCCCGCGACGGGGCAAACCACTCCGGGTGCTTGGCGTCGAGCTTGAACAACTCACGGAGCATCCCCTTGAGCTCCAAGACGGTGAAGTTATAGTTGAGGCCGGGGCGCAGCCTCATACAATCTGCCGCGTTGCCGAAATCCCAAGCAGCCCTCTTCCTCTCCTGCAAGGGGGCGATACGGCGGCGAAGGAAATCTGCCCCGACCTCACCTACAGTAAGATTGGCTTGCCGGAGGCGAAGAATCCTAGTGAGAGCTATCTTCAGCTTCTCGTCCTCCGGGGCCAGATCACTCCAATCCTTGCCGCGCACTATTGCAGCTCGGCGCGGGGAGGTAAACTGCTGGGGTCCATCCTCCATGATCCAGCACCAGTCAGCCCTCCACTCCTCCCACTTGCCGCGGAGTTCTCCAATCAAGTATGCCTCTTTCTTATTAAGCCTAAAGATCCAAGAGAATCCGCCGGACAAAGGAGATCCAGACTCTAAAACGGCCATGGTCAGGACTGCGTTCGGGGTGAAATCAAGGAGATGGAATCCATACATATTCATAACGTCGCAGAAGAACTCGGATTATGGAGGGCAGAGTCCGCAATGGAAGAACAGGGCAAAGTAAGGATAACCTCCGGGAAACATGTCGCAGGCTTCGGCGGGGAGAACCCTGGAGCGCGGGTGAGCTTTCGTCTCCCTCGACCTCATTTTCGGTACGGCAAGGGAGCGGAGGGAGCACGAAGAGCGGATCGAGGTGCACACGCGAGCAGTTTACCCAGGTTCGGGCCGCACGGATGCGTAAAACCCTACTCCTGCCTTGGTTTGTTATTGAGTTATTGGCTCGGGAGCAAGAAGATCTACAGTGCCTGAGGCGAGCTACACCGAGCGTGAGAGTGATCGAGCTTCGGAACCTCCTCTACGTTGTGCATGGGCCTCCTTTTATAGGTCAAAGGGGTCACCGACAGGTGGCAACGTAGTTGAGGGTAAGAACGTAAAAGTGGTGGTAGTTGTAACAGTGTATGTACAGTGTTTTGTACCTAACCCCGACGGTGGGGGACAAGGGCATTGAATGCCCGTCACCGTCACCCAAAATAGTGCAAAAAGCGTCCGTCCGGGCGTCTCCGTTCGCCACGACGGTGGCCTTGTCATCGTGGCTTGCCACCGTGTCCCTCAGGCTGCACAGCCTTCCGCCACGTGCTCCTGGAGGGGCCCAAGGGCGACGCGTGGCCGGATGAGCTGGAGCGCGGGCACACAATGGAAGCTTGCCGCGGCAAGTGCCTTGCCGCGGTCGCTACCTTGCCGGGCCCGGAAGCTTGTCGCTCTCCGGGCCTTGCCGGGGCGCGCGATGCGCCACGGCAAGTCTCTTGTAACGTTATGTTTTGTCCTTCCTGGCAGGCTCCTCCTGCCAGGGTCTTGTGCTATGGGGGTAGTCTTGAGCCTGGAGCGGCCTTCCCGGCAAGTTCCTCTTGTCGGGGCCTTGTTTCTTTGTCTTGAATACTTTGTTCTTGAATGGCTTCAAAGGAACCAAAGTGGGCCTTGGCGAGCGCGTGGCAAGCCCTGCCGCGGGACGCTGCTACTGCCCGTGCACAAGTCGGGATACTAAGGTACCCCTACTTTAGTACACCGACAGGAGCCCCCGGGCCTGGGCCACACGCGGTGCCGAATGCTGTTGGGCCAGGCCCAAAACAGTGCACGGGCACACGCGGCCCACGGCGCGCTGCATCCCACTCCGTATCCGCCGCATCCCTCCCTAACGGCACGCGTCGGTTGTGGCATCGTGGGAGAGATCGTGGTCTGCTTCTTTAATGGGAAAATGCGGAACGTCCCCCTCTCCCCCTTAAAAGCAGAGGAAACAGGGGCAGTTTCCCCCATTGCTTCATTCCGTCTTCAACCTCCAGAAACCCCCGCCGCTCTCCTCCCCCCAAAGGTCAAAAGAGAGCTGAGCCGCACCCTTCTTCCGCCGCCGCTAGTCTCTCCAGCGCCGCCGGCCTCCCTCACCGTCCCCGCCATGGCCCCGAAGAGCGACAAGGCGAAAACCGCGAAGACCGACCGGGCGGCGAAGCTAGCAGCAATTCGGAAGAGGATGGTGGTCTTCCCGCCGAGGCTCGGCGCGAGGGAGTTGAAGGACAAGTTCTAACTCTTCTGGTCGAGGGAGACGAAAGCTCACCCGCGCACCAGGGTTCTCCCCGCCGAAGCCTGCGACATGTTTCCGGGAGGTTATCCTTACTTTGCCCTGTTCTTCCATTGCGGACTCTGCCCTCCATACTCCGAGTTCTTCTGCGACGTTATGAATACGTATGGATTCCACCTCCTTGATTTCACCCCGAACGCAGTCCTGACCATGGCCGTTTTCGCACATCTGTGCAAAAACTTTGTCGGAGTCACCCCCAACGTAGCCCTCTTCCGCCATTTCTTTACGCCTCGGGTAGAGTCTGGATCTCCTTTGTCCGGCGGGATCTCTTGGATCTTTAGGCTTAATAAGAAAGAGGCATACTTGATTGGAGAGCTCCGCGGCAAGTGGGAGGAGTGGAGGGCTGACTGGTGCTGGATCATGGAGGATGGACCCCAGCAGTTTACCTCCCCGCGCCGAGCTGTAATAGTGCGCGGCAAGGATTGGAGTGATCTGGCCCCGGAGGACGAGAAGCTGAAGATAGCTCTCACTAGGATTCTTCGCCTCCGGCAAGCCAATCATACTGTAGGTGAGGTCGGGGCAGATTTCCTTCGCCGCCGTATCGCCCCCTTGTAGGAGAGGAAGAGGGCTGCTTGGGATTTCGGCAACGCGGCAGACTGTATGAGGCTGCGCCCCGGCCTCAACTATAACTTCACCGTCCTGGAGCTCAAGGGGATGCTCCGTGAGTTGTTCAAGCACGACGCCAAGCACCCGGAGTGGTTTGCCTCGTCGCGGGGGGTAGTCCCACTATGTAACAACTCGTCACTTAGTGGTATCCGCGCGGCGATGCCGCTGTGCGACTCCCACGGGGTTGACCCCACTTGGCTGGCGCCTTCGGACGAAACTGCACAAACCTTCTTCGACAACTTGGTGGAGCTGCCCATCAACCCCGATGAGAAGAAAGGTCTCACCCGCGACACCACTGACCGGGATGTGGCGTATATCGCCAGCAGAATGGAGGAGGCAACCGCAGCTGAGGCCGCGGGCGAGTTTGGGTACTCCTTGGACGAGGCGGACGCAGCGGATGCGGTGAGTCGGGCCGAGGAGGAAGATATCCTCAAACTGCTGAAGCCTGCCGGGCAGCCTGCCGGGACGAGCAAGGCTGCCGTGCAGGGCACATAGTCAAGTGAGCCCGCCGAGGAGGACGCCGAATCGGGCGACTCTTCAGAAGACTCTGGCGGGTCTCTGGGCCTCGACGACTCCTCTTCATCCTCGGGGAGTTCTCCGCCACCACCAAGCCCTCCGCCTGAACCGAAGAAGCGTCTCCGCAAGGCTGTGGACACGGCGAAGCCACCGGCGGGGCAGCAGCCGCAGCGTCGCTCGACGCGTGCCACCACGATGAGCAAGGTCATCAAGGGGGCGCCTCGCGCCTCCGCAGCAGCTGGGAGAGGATCTTCCCGCACGGGCTCCACCGCTCCTTCTGCCCCTCGGGCCTCGGCGGCGACCAGAGTGGGGTCTTCTCAGACCATCGGTCCGGCGCCCGCCAAGCGTCCGAGGGAGCCTACTCCTCCAGCTCCTCGCGCCGGAACGCGCGAGGCGGACTTCGACTTCTCCGTCCTCAGTTCCAATGAGGAGGAGGAAGAGTAAGCACTTGCAACTCTTATTTCTTTTGATTTTTGTTGCTCTTGTCTTGAATTTTCTTTGCCTGACTCTGATCTTGTTTATCTTCCAGGACCTTGGCCTAGAGAGCAGTGAAGAGGGCCAAGATCCCGGTGGTCGATCTGGAGGACGAGCCCGTCGCAACGGCAGGAGATGCGCCCGCGACAGGCTTGCCGGACCAGCCTACTGCTCCGCAGAGCAGCCCCCAGCGCAGCCCCCAGCGTAAGTCTTCTGTTTACTTCTTTGCTCGTCGGGCGTGCGTGGGTTTCTCATCCTTGTTAATAGTCTTGTTTGCTCGATGATTTGTGCAGAAGCAGAGCCGCAGCCTCAGGAGCGTCAAGAGACTGCTCCCTACGAGCCGCTCGTCTCAGCCTCCCCGCCAAGGAGGAGCTCCCCGGCGAGGGAGAATATCCCGCCAAGGGCGGGTACTCCGCCAAGGGCGAGTACCCCGCCAAGGGTGGGCACCCCGCCAAGGGAAGCCGCCAGCGGCCCTCCGCCGGCAGGGGCCACTACTACGCCGCCGAGGGAGAACTCCCCGGCAAGGAACCCCGTAGAGGAAAAGGCCCGCGCAGGTAACCCTTGTACTTTTCTTCTCTTGAATTCTTCTTTTTGGATATTTGCTTGACCATTCTTCTTTCTTTTTCTTCTGTCAGATCCGCCTGCCCCGGGGCCGATAGAGACAGAGGCCATCGCCGAGGAGGATGCGCGCGGCAATGCTGGCGACGCCGCCACCGCTGAAGGGACGGCCGGCGCCGATGAGCCAGCTGTCAATGAGACCGCCACGGCCGCTGACGCGGCAGCTGAGGAGGGGACCGGCGATCACACTGACGGCCCTGAGGCCGCAGGAGCGCTGGACGCTGCACCGGCCGCCGACCCCTCCACCGCCGCGACTGGGCCGGGTGTTTATCTGGAGGCCGCCAACGGGGTCTTCATCCAAGTCCCGTGGGCGTCCTCATCAAGGGCGCCCGTGGAGGGGGAGAACTTCGATGGAGAAGTCCTTGCCTCCGCCGGGCTGAGCCTTGTCGACGCGCCCGGCAGCAACAGCGAGCCCGAGGAGGAGCAGCTTCTGCGCCGGCTTCTGGCCCTGTACCATGCCAGGCAGGCCAAGCTGGAGTCCCAAGAGGCTCTGGCTGCCAAGGCTGGCGTCGACTTGGAGAAGCGCGTCGAGGAGCTCCGTGCCGCCAACCAGGCGGCCCTCCGGACCTTGGCGGAGGAGCGGGAGGAGCTCGCCGAGGCGCACCAGGCGTTCATCCTCGAGAAGGCCGAGGCAGAGGAGCAGCAACGGCTCGCCGCCGAGGACCTGTCTCGGCGGGAAGGAGAGCTGAGGCAGCGGAAGGTCGACCTTGATAGCCACGAGGACAACCTTACCGCGCGCGAGCAGTCCCTTGGCGGGGCTCTGCAGGAAGCGAGGGATGCCGCTGCAGCTGCAGAGACCGCCAAGAGAGACTTGGAGGCGAGGGTGGCACAGTTGGAGCTTAACTTGAGGACGAGCGAGGAGAAGGTTGCTGCGCTCACATTGGCGAGGGAGAAGGACGCCAACAGCCACTCGGAGCTGCAAGTCCGTCTCTCCGACAAGGGCCAGGAGCTCACCATCGCCAAGGATTTTATTGCAGACTTGGAGCTGAAGCTGTCCACCCTCACTGAGTCACTAGACGGCGCCCGGAACCGTGAGACAAAGCTGAAGGAGGACCTACGGGCCGAGAGGGCACTGCTGGACAGCGCCGCCCTCACGCAGAACAACTTCAAGCAGACGGTGGAGCAGTGGACCGAGGAGCTCGTCGCTGCCGCTGCCAACATCGAGAGGGAGATGGCAGCACTGGGGACAGAGCACCTTGTGTACTCTCCCGACGCGAACCTCCCTCACAGCGCCAAGCTGAGCTTATTCTTCAGGGGAGTGGCGCCGGCTCTCGAGCAGCCTCGGGAGAGGATCCCCACGCAGCTGGCAAACGAGGCGCGCAGGCTTTGCTCGGGAGTTGTGGAGAGGGTGTTGACGAAGATAGTCTACCGCAACCCCGGGATCAATCTTGAGAATGTCCTCCGGACCTTGCCGCCCGAGGCCGACCAGGAGGCGCTGAAGGCTCTTGTCGCCCCCATCGTGGCCAAGGTGGGCAAGATCCGAAGAGTCGACGGCGACCGCGTGGACTAGACCGTCTTCCTTTTTGCTTCCCTTGTCACTGTCAATCACGTTATGGACAGTAGTTTATTAGAACAGCGACAAGTTACCTTGTAATATAACTTTATTTTGAGTAGTTAATGCAATGTTATTCCCCTTGTTCGACTTCTTCGCTTTGTATGCTTTTATCCTACGCCTTCAGGGAACTTGCCGGCGAGGAGACCTTGCCGGGAGCGCTGAGTGCGGAACTTCAGCAGCCAATCAAGTGGTTAGTGCTGCGTTGGTAGCGGAGAGGGAGGCAGACGAAGAGCCAGCAGCCCCGGCAAGCACATCCAGCGACAAGCAGGGGGCTTCCCCGACAAGCTCTGGCCCCGACAAGGATGAGTCTCCGCAGATGCAAGAAGAAGTGCGAAAGAAGATGGTGCAGCGCCCAGTTTACTTTGTCAGTTCCCTCTTGCAGGGGGCTAGGTAAAGGTACTCTGGGGTGCAGAAGCTGCTTTTCGATCTCCTCATGGCCTCGAGAAAGCTGGGCCACTACTTCCAAGCCCACGAGATAACAGTGGTCACTCGCTTTCCGCTGAAAAGGATATTGCAAAATCCGGAAGCGACAGGCAGGATTGTCGAGTGGGCGCTGGAGCTGTCAAGCTTTGGTCTTAAGTTTGAAAGTACTTCAACTATCCAGAGCAGAGCATTGGCAGAGTTTATAGCAGAATGGACACCAACACCAGACGAAGAAGTTCAAGAAACAAGCATCCCCGCCAAAGAAGCAAGCAAAGAATGGATAATGTACTTCGATGGAGCCTTCTCGCTGCAAGGCGCCGGTGCTGGTGTGCTGCTTTTCGCACCCACCGGAGAGCACCTCAAGTACTTTGTCCAAATGCACTTTCCCAAGGAACAAGCAACAAACAATACTGCAGAGTATGAAGGTTTGCTTGCCGGCCTCAGAATTGCATCAGAACTTGGGATCAAGAAGCTGATTGTGCGGGGAGATTCGCAGTTGGTTGTCCGACAAGTAAACAAGAGCTATCAGAGCCCATTGATGGAAGCTTACGTCGACGAAGTGAGAAAGCTTGAAGAACACTTTGAAGGCCTACAGATGGAGCACGTTCCAAGAGCTCAAAATGATATCGCGGACGGCCTGTCAAAGTGTGCTGCAATGAAGTTACCTGTGGAACCAGGGATCTTCGTGCTCAAGCTAACTCAACCATCCGTTACACCATCAGTTGGGCAAAGCAAGAAGAGGAAGTTGGTCTCCGGTGACTATTTGCCGGCGGATCTTCCTGAAGCCGCCACCAAGGTTCCCAAGATTAACGACCAAGTGGCTGAGGAACAGTCTGCTCCTGCGGACCCCAGCGTTCGTACAGTTGAAGCAGGCGTTCCCGACAAGTCTTGCCCCGGCAGGCTTGCCGGGGGACGTCCAGCTCCGGCAGAGCCGCAGGTTTTTGCCGTGGAAGCTGACATTCCCGCAACAGCAATGATGCCTTTAGTCCGTGTTGTTGAGCCTCAGGCTCCGGCATGGGCACAGCAAATTGTCCGTTTTCTTCAAACTGGGGAACTTCCCGAAGAGCCAGAAGAAATAGAAAGAATAACCAGGCAGTCAAGTATGTACCAGTTCGTTGGCAATGAACTGTACAGAAGAAGACTCAATGGTGTCAGGTTGAAGTGCATTCCCCGGGAAGATGGGGAAAAGTTGTTGGCAGAAATACATGGAGGCATATGTGGCCACCACATTGGTGCAAGAGCACTTGCCGGCAAGGCGTTCCGGCAAGGTTTCTTTTGGCCAGAAGCCCTCCAAGATGCAACTCCACAAGTAACCAAGTGTGAAGCGTGCCAGTTCCATGCCAAGCAAATACATGAGCCAGCTCAAGCTCTCTAGACGATCCCTTTGTCCTGGCCATTTTCGGCCTGGGGGCTCGACATCCTCGGCCCCTTTCCCCGCGCAGCCGGGGGCTTTGAGTACTTGTACGTCGCCATCGACAAGTTCACAAAGTGGCCGGAAGTGGAACCAGTGAGAAAGGTGACCGCACAGTCAGCAGTCAAGTTCTTCAGGTCAATTGTTTGCCATTTCGGAATCCCTAACAGAATCATCACCGACAACGGCACACAATTCACAAGTCGCACCTTCATGCAATACGTCCAAGACCTTGGCGTCAAGGTCTGCTTTGCTTCTGTTGCTCACCCGAGGAGCAATGGTCAAGCGGAGAGGGCAAACGCTGAAGTGCTGCACGGACTCAAGACAAGAACTTTCGACAGGCTGCACAAATGCGGAAGAAACTAGATTGAGTAGTTGCCGGCGGCTCTTTGGTCAATCAGGACGACACCAAATCGAGCCACTGGACAGACACCCTTTGCTCTTGTCTACGGAGCAGAAGCAGTTCTCCCTACGGAACTCGTATACGGGTCTCCTCGAGTGCTCCCTTACGATGAGCTCGAGCAAGAGCAGCTGCGGAAAGATGACGCACTGCTCCTCGAGGAGGACCGTCTTCAGGCTGCTGTACGAGCTGCTTGATACCAGCAAGCTTTGCGCCGCTACCATAGCCGCAAAGTTAAAGCCAGAAGTCTCGAGGAAGGCGACCTTGTTCTTTGGCGCGTTCAGTCCGCCAAGAATTCCAACAAGTTGACGCCAAAGTGGGAAGGCCCTTATCGGGTGAGACAAGTCACAAGGCCCGGCGCTGTCCGCCTTGAGACCGAAGAGGGCTTACCGGTGAGCAACTCCTGGAACATTGAGCATCTTCGCAAGTTTCACCCATAAGGCGCGGTTGCCGTGGTCCGCTCCGGCAACCACCTTTTGTACAAGTCTTGCCGCTGTTGCATGTAAACCTTTGTACAAAGCCGGGCGCAGACCCCGTGCATCAGTAAAACTTTTTGTGCCTTGCACGACTTGTCATTTCATGCCTTTTCGTTTTTCTTGCATGGGTTATCTGACACTTTGTGCAGCACACATCCCCGGTAAGCAATAACGGGCCACAAAGCTCTATGCCTACGTTTCCTCTGCTTTTCTTTCTTTTCTCAAGCAGAAGAAGGATTCCTCGCGCACAAGTTTGCCGTGGGGGAAGGAGACAGTGGTATGGACCAAGTGCCATTCAAGGAAGCCTCGCCTTGCCGGGAAGCAGACCATACACAAAAGCTAAGTTGCCAAAGTTTGAGCATTCAAAATTTTAAATTCTTAGTTATCTTCCTTGAACGACCACACTTTGTATGGAAAACCTGTGCGCGGAGGAACCTACCCGTGGCTAACCGCGCCCTTACTTTGTTTCGAGCACGCTCAACGGCTTAAGTGCGCTGCGACAAGTGTCGCGCCCTTACTTCGTTTTCGAGTTCGCTCAACAACCTAAGTGTGCTGCGACTAGCTGCAGCAAGGTTTCTTGCCGGTGGAGGCGTTGCCAGCAGGCTGCTGAAGTTCCGCACTCAGCGCTCGCGGCAAGGTCTCCTCGCCGGCAAGTTCCCTGAAGGCGTAGGGTAAAAGCATACAAAGCGAGGAAGTCGAACAAGGGGAATAACACTGCATTAACTACTCAAAATAAAGTTATATTACAAGCTAACTTGTCGCTGTTCTAATAAACTACTGTCCATAACGTGATTGATAGCGACAAGGGAAGCAAAAAGGAAGACGGTCTAGTCCACGCGGTCGCCGTCGACTCTTCGGATCTTGCCCACCTTGGCCACGATGGGGGCGACAAGAGCCTTCAGCGCCTCCTGGTCGGCCTCGGGCGGCAAGGTCCGGAGGAAATTCCCAAGATTGATCCCGGGGTTGCGGTAGACTATCTTCATCAACACCCTCTCCACAACTCCCGTGCAAAACCTGGCGCGCCAAAGATGTCGGAGAAACTGATCGCCCACGAACACCTATGGGACCGGAGCCCCTTTTCGGTACGGCAAGGGAGCGGAGGGAGCACGAAGAGCGGATCGAGGTGCACACGCGAGCAGTTTACCCAGGTTCGGGCCGCACGGATGCGTAAAACCCTACTCCTGCCTTGGTTTGTTATTGAGTTATTGGCTCGGGAGCAAGAAGATCTACAGTGCCTGAGGCGAGCTACACCGAGCGTGAGAGTGATCGAGCTTCGGAACCTCCTCTACGTTGTGCATGGGCCTCCTTTTATAGGTCAAAGGGGTCACCGACAGGTGGCAACGTAGTTGAGGGTAAGAACGTAAAAGTGGTGGTAGTTGTAACAGTGTGTGTATAGTGTTTTGTACCTAACCCCGACGGTGGGGGACAAGGGCATTGAATGCCCGTCACCGTCACCCAAAATAGTGCAAAAAGCGTCCGTCCGGGCGTCTCCGTTCGCCACGACGGTGGCCTTGTCATCGTGTGATGGGCCTTGAAGCCCTCGTTGGTTACCCCAAGTGGAAGGTGTAAGATGCAGTAAGTAGAAGTGTTTTCCCCTAGCAAAGATGCCAAGGATCGATTCCCCAGAGACTCCTAGGTTCAACAAGTAGGTGTCAATTGCTACGGTGCCAGATTAGTAGCAACCAACGTGGACCTGCACACAGATACAAATAACTTTGCTCCCAACGAGTACAGAGAGGTTGTCAATCCCTCCGGCCTTGTAGTTCACAAAGGGTTAAAAGCAATGATAGTAGTGATAGATAGTTTTTGCAATAGTAAGTAAATAGCGAAAAAGTAAATAGTGGATGTGATCAATGATGGTAATATGGACCGGAGTCTCATGATGTTCACTAGTGATGTCTCTCTCCCAAAAGACGATAAAACAGCTATGTGAGGTAAACAAATTACAGCTGGGCAATTGACAGGACCACGAACGCAAACCAATACTGACTACATTGCAAGAAAGGTTGAGGTTCAAAGCATGGGCGGTACGCCAAAGTAAGTAGACCGAAATCCATCAATATCTACTACTAATCATCCACCTTGAGATATCTATCCAGAACATCTCGCTGGTATTAAGTTGCGAGTCCCACCCATAGTGTAAACTCAATGCAACAGACAACTGCATTAAAAGAACTTTGCGTAAAGTAAACAATCCTTGCACCCGCGGGCACAAGCACCGTTGTTTTCCCCCTTGTGGCAACAACACATCCCCTAGACTCATGTTTCCATCACTCAAGCTAGTCATCGAGGGGCATGAACCCACAATCAAGCATAACGTTCCCTCTTGGAGTCACTACCTACTACTCGGCCAAAGCAACAAATAACAACGGAGAACATGCAAGAATTACTTATGAACTAAAATATAAAAGAGGTGAATCAAATATATTACTCAAGATCAATCTGAACATAATCTCATAATCCATCGGATCCCAGCAAACTCAACATAGCAACAGCATAAGGATTACATAGGTGCCTCGATCATGTAGGGCAGCTCACGAGGACTAATTAGTGAAGCACAAGAACGGGAGGAGAACATCACATAGCTACTGGTCATGGACTCATGGTCCAAGGGAGACTACTCACGAGTCATCCGGGAGGCGTCCATGGTGGTGGAGAAGCTCCCGGTGGTGATCCTCCCCTCCAGCAGGGTGCCGGGAAGAGTTCTCCTGGTGCTCCCGATCTTGGAAGCAGCGGCGACGGCAGAACAGAGATGGGATCGCGAAAAGAAGTCCTTTTCTAAGGGTTTCGGAGGTCCCTCTAAATATATGCCAAAGGGGGGCACCGGACGGGCTTCGTGGGGCCCAGGTGCCCCCCCGGCGCGGCCCAGGGGGGGGCGCGCCCACAGGGCGCCTGGAGCCCCTGTGGCCCCCCCAGGCTTCCCTTCGGAGGCAGTGTCGTTCCCGGATCGCTGATTTTTTATATAATTTTTCTGGATTTTTCTGGGCAGTTCTCTAAACGTGAAAACCTTAAATACAAAAATAGCCGAAAACAGAAACTGGCACTGGGGTGCACTGGATTAGTAAGTTAGTCCAAATATGATCAAAAGTGTATGGAAGTGTATGAATATCATAGCAATATCACCCAAAAGTGGCATGGAGCAAGCAGAAATTATAGATACGTTTTGGACGTATCAACATCCCCAAGCTTAATTCCTGCTCGTCCTCGAGTAGGTAAATGATAACAAGAATAATTTCTGTGGTGACATGCTATTAACCATATAGGACTTTCTCATAGTCATATGACAAAAGCTTACTGAGACAATGATTCTAAAGTAATTAAGTTGCCTCAAGAGAAAATCACAAATGACTGAAAGTTTTACAACATGAAACTGAAACATCAAAAGGATTTGCAATGAACATGATGTGCAAATATGATAAAGTGATATCAAGCTTGCCCCCTTTAGTGATGCAAAACATAAATGCAGGGGCACCTTCAAGGTTTAAGTGATGACTAGATACAATCATTTCAGAATAAACGATATCACAATCATGCAAAAGACAATGCTACTTTGGGACAATGCACATTACACTCAGAATGACAATCATGCTCTCAGTAGTTGGTGCTTGAAGTGCTAGAGCTTTTTATTTTGAAACATGGAAGCAATTGTGTCAACGGTAGTAGTACTTCATATGTGTCATGCATAAAACATCCTGTAAGTTGCAAGCCTCATGCATCGAATACCAATAGTGCTCGCTCCTTGTCCTAATTAGCTCGGGTTCCCATGGGTTATCATTGCATTACATATGTTTTAACCGAGTGTCACAAAGGGGTACCTCTATGCCACCTGTACAAAGGTCCAAGGAGATAGATCGCATTTGATTTCTCGTTTTTGATAGATCTCAACTTGAGGACATCCATACCGGGACAACATAGAAAATAGATGATGGACTCCTCTTTAATGCATAAGCATATTCTCATGAGAGATTGAGAATTAAGGTCCAAGCTAAAACTTCCACCATGATGCATGGCTTTGGTTGGCGGCCCAATGTTCTTCTCTAACAATATGCATAGTTATTCAACCCACGGTAAATCACCCTTACTTCAGACAAGACGAACATGCATAGCAACTCACATGATATTCAACAAAAGTGTGACAGTTGATGGTGTCCCCAGAAACATGGTTACCGCTCAGCAAGCAACTCATAAGAAATAAGATACATAAGCAACATATTCTTTACCACAATAGTTTTTAGGCTACTTTCCCATGAGCTATGTATTGCATGGTTAATTTGCTTAGTACAGGTGGAGGTTAGCAAAAGGACTGGGATCGATCAACTAAGAGAGCAATGACGGTCATAATCATGCAGAGCGACAAAGCAACATTGAATCAGGCATGGTAGTTATATCGCTACTTAGAAATAAGAGATCATCAAGGCTTGACAGACTTTCTTTACAGTCTTAAATATGCGCGAGCATACGCCAAGTCAATCAAAATAAATTCTCGAAGGAAGATATTACTAAACCATACCATATCATAGGCAAACAAACCAAGTTGATACTCCAATAACACATTGGGAACCCCCCAGCTATTTGAGATTAACCAAAAGAAAACCTGAACTACTAAGCACCATCATGAAAGTAGCAACTTTATCATAGACACATTAACCCATGCAACGGAAGCAAACTCTCTTAATAAGGTGAGCATGGTAATTAAAGAGAGTTCAAGCAACCAACTAAATAAAAGCTCTTGAAAAGATAAGCATGAATACTAAGAGCAGAGCACGATAGTAGCTATTAAAAGACAAAGAACACACACAGCATAGATAGACATGAAAATTCTATGTTATGTTCTAGGTAGAAGTGGAGCGTGTTTCTCTCCCACATAAAGGAATGCTGAGTTTCGACTCGTTATGAAAAACTAAAAAGAAAACTAAAAGCAAGACGCTCCAAGCATAGCACATATCACATGAAGTGATTAAAATATAGTGGAACGAAAGACGAACTGATAATGTTGATGGAGAAGGGGATGCACGGGGGCATCCCCAAGCTTAGACGCTTGAGTCTCCTTGAATATTTCTTGGGGGTGCACGGGGGCATCCCCAAGCTTGAGCGCTTGACACTCCTGAATCTTTTTATCATCTTCCCTCGCACACTTGAAAACTCCCTTCATACATAACTCATCATAATCTGATTAGCGAGGTTAGTACCCTTAATAAAATAATTATACCTTGCTGGAAATAAAGATATTCTTGAAGTTCTACTGTTTCTCAAGATTGCGAAAAGGTTTTTGCAAAGAAAAAGCAAGTTCTCAATTTGCAAAGTGAAGGTAAGGCAAAACAGGACAGAATCTGTGAAAAACAGAACAACATGAAGTAATTGACCTGTTCGGGATACTTCTGCAACTCAAATCAAAAAACTCAGAACTGACGCACGAAGGACAATTATATAGAGAACGCTGTCGAAACAATTCAGACCAAAAAGATGATCTGGTGATTTTATACGAATTTTTCTATCCAAGGACAGAATCTGTTTCCTGGGCAGCACCTCACAACTTTTGAACTTTCTAGCAATCAGAGGCTATACTTGGCACAAATATGAAAAGCAAAGATACAATGATGATGCTACAGAAGAAAACAACATCAAGACACAACAAAAGCAAAAATTTATTCATGTGGGCTGTGTCGGGGGAAACTGTCCTCCCACGAGCACCTATGGGACCGGAGCCCCTTCTACGTTGCGGTAAGGGAGCGGAGGGAGCACGAAGAGCAGATCGAGGGGCACACGCGGGAAGTTTACCCAGGTTCGGGCCGCGCGGACGCGTAAAACCCTACTCCTGCCTTGGTTGTATTGAGCTCGGGAGCTTGAAGAGCTACAGTACTAGCTACACCGAGCGAGAGAGTTGCTTAGGATTCGAACCCTTTCTACGTTGTGCATGGGCCTCCTTTTATAGCTCAAGGGGTCACCGACAGGTGTCAACGTAGAGGAGGGAAAAAATGTAACTTTGGTGGTAGTTGTAACAGTGCGGGAACAGTGCGTGAACAGTGGTCTTCACCTAACTTTGACAGTGGGGGACAAGGGCATTAAATGCCCATCACCGTCGACCCCAAAAGTGTCCGTCCATGCGTCTCCGTTCGACACGGCGGTAGCCTCGTCACCGTGCCTTGCCACCGTGTCCCCCAGGCTGCACAGCCGTCCGCCACGCGTCCCTGGAAGGGCCCCAGGGTGACGCGTGGGTAGATGAGCTGGAGCGCGGGCACACAGCGTGGGTTTCCCCGGCAAGCACCTTGCCGGGGTCTTGATCTTGCCGGGCCCGAAAGCTTGTCGCTCTCCGGGTCCTGTCGGGGCGCGTGGTGTGCCGAGGCATTTCTTGGGGTGTGCATTCCTTGGCCTTCCTGGCAAGCTCCTCTTGCCAAGGTCTTGTATTAAAATGATAATCTTGAGCCTGGTGCGGCCTTCCCGGCAAGCTCCTCTTGCCGGGGCCTTGATCTTCTGACTTTTATACTTTGTTCTTGAATGGCTTTATAAGGACCAGAAAGGTTTCCGGCGAGCACGTGGTAAACCCTGCCACGGGAAGCTGCTACTGCCCGTGCACAAGTTGGGGTACTAAGGTACCCCTATCTTAGTACACCGACAAGAGCCCCTGGGCCTGGGCCACACACGGTGCCGAGCGCTGTTGGGCCAGGCCCAAAACAGTGCACGGGCACACGCGGCCCACGGCAAGCCGTATCCCCTTCCGTATCCGCCGCATCCCTCCCTAACGGCACGCGTCGATTGCGGCGTCGTGGGAGAGATCGTGGCCTGTTGTTTAATGGGAAATGCGGAGCGTCCCCCACTCCCCCCTTAAAAGCAGAGGAAGCAGGGGCAGTTTCCCTCCTTCGTCTTCATTGTGTCTTCATCCTCCAGAAATCCTCCGCTGCCCCTTGCCTCCACCCCTCCTCCGCCGTCTTCCGCATCCGCGGCGCCGTCGAGCTCCTCGCCTATTCCCTCGCCGCCTCCGCCATGGCTCCGAAGAGCGACAAGGCGAAAGCGGACAAGGCCAAGAAGGAGAAGTCTAAGCAGGCGGCGAAGCTGGCCGCCCTGCGGAAGAGGAATGTGGTCTTCGCGCCGAGGCTTGGCGCGAAGGAGCTGCGGAACAAGTACTATCTCTTCTGGTCCGGGGAGACCAAAGCTCATCCCCGCACCAGAGCCTTCCCTGCCGTCGCCAGAGATATGTTTCCCGACGGGTATTTCTTCTTTGCTGCTTTCTTCCACTATGGATTGTGCCCTCCGTACTTGGAGTTCTTTTGCGATATCATGAACACATACAACCTCCACCTCCTAGATTTCACTCCCAACGCCATCCTTACGATGGCAGTTTTCGCACATCTGTGCGAAAACTATATTGGGATTCATCTAAATGTCGCCCTTTTCCGCCATTTCTTTATGCCTCGAGTAGAGGCTGGCGCTCCCCTTTCCGGCGGCATCTCCTGGATCTTCCGGCTGAATAAGAAGGATTCATACCTGAAGGGAGAACTCCGCGGCAAGTGGGAGGAGTGGCGTGCAGATTGGTGCTGGGTAGTGGAGGATAAGCCGGAGCCCTTCACTGCGTCGCGCACGACAGCTATAGTGCGCGGCAGGGATTGGAGCGAGTTGGCCCCAGAGGATAACAAGCTTAGCATTGCCCTTATTAGGATTATTCGTCTCCGGGCCGCTAATCTGACCATCGGAGAGGTTGGGGCAGATTTCCTCCGCCGCCGCATCGCCCCTCTACAAGAGAGGAAGAGGGCCGCATGGGAATTTGGCAATGCGGTGGATATCATGAGGCTGCGCCCTGGATTAAACTTCAATTTCACTGCTTTGGAGCTGAAAGGAATGGTCCGAGAGCTCTTCAAGCATGACCCGCCCCATCCGGAGTGGTTCAGACCGGCCAAGGGAGTGGTGCCACTGTGCAACAACACCGCCTGTGATTCCTTGCGCGCAATGATGCCGGCGTGCGACTCCCATGGCATCGTCCCCACCTGGATCGAGCCTCCGCCGGATGCTGTGCTGAGCTTCTTCGACAACTTAGTTGAGACGCCCAAGAACACCGAGGAGAACAGGGGCCTCACCCGGGCCACTACGGCGCGGGACATAGCTTACATTGCTTCCAGGATGGAAGAGGCCGCCGCAGCTGCGGCGGCAGGTGACTTTGGATATGCCGTGGACGATGCAGAGGCTGCGAACGCGTTGAGCCAAGCAGAGGAGGCCGAAATCCTCAGGTTGCTCAAGCTTCCGCCCGAAGAGTTTGCCGGGGTGACTTCCCTGAGGCTTTCCGGGATACCCGGGGTTGCCGGGGTGAGCGAGGCCGCCGTGGGGAGCGGGGTTGCCGGAGGGAGCGGGGCCGCCGGAGGGAGCGAGGCCGCCGGAGGGAGCGAGGCCGCAGGGCATGATGCTGGACCCAGCGGGCCTGCCGGGGAGGAGGAGGAGGAGGACGTCGAGGCTGATGAAGACATCGGTGGATCTCTGGGACTCGACGATGATGCCTCCTCGTCCTCAGAGAACTCCCCGCCTCCGGCAAGTCCTACACGAACACCGAGGAAGCGCCTCCGCAAGGCGGCTACAGCAGCGAGGCCGCAGGCGCCTCGACAGCAGCCTGCTCGCCGGGCGACGCGCGCCACCAGGGCGAGCCAAGCCGCGACGGAGGCGCCCCGCGCACCCGCGCCTAGCGCAGGGGGATCCTCCCGGAGCGAAACGGCCGCTCCTCCTGCTCCTCGGGACTCGGTGTCAACGGGGGCGGGGTCTTCGCAGCCCGCAGCCCCGGAGACCGCCAAGCGCCCGAGGGAACCTTCTCCTCCTGCTCCTCGCGCGGGAGCATCTCAGGTGGAGTTCGACTTCTCCGCCCTCAGCTCCGACGACGACGAGGAAGAGGAGTAAGTATTTGCAATTTGTAACTTCTTCGATTTTGTCTTGGTCTTCCTTGATGATTCTGATCTTGTTCTTGCTTTGCTTTCAGGACCCTGGCCCGGCGGATGGCGAAGAGGGCCAAGATCCCCGTGGTTGAGGTCGAAGACGACTCGCCCGCCGCGGCGACCGAAGACGCGCCAGCGGCAAGCTTGCCGGATCAACCCGCTGCTCCAAGGAGCAGCCCCCAGCGCAGCCCCCAGCGTAAGTCTGGTTTTTATACTCCTGCTTGGCGGGCGCGCTTGAGGTTGCTGTCTATACTGATATTTTGTTGTCTTGTTTTTGTCTTGTGCAGAAGTGGAGCTGCAGCCGCAGGAGCGCCCGGAGACTGCCCCCGACGAGCTACTCGCTCCACCCTCCCCGCCAAGGGCGAACTCCCCGGCGAGGGAGAACGCTCCGCCAAGGGCGGGCACCCCGCCAAGGGTGAGCAGCCTGACAAGGGTGACCACCCCGCCAAGGGAGGGCGCGGGCGGCCCTCCGCCAGCAGGGGCCACCGCTCCACCGCCAAGGGAGGACTCCCCGGCGAGGGAGCCTGTCGTTGAAGAAGTCCGCGAAGGTGAGTCTTGTAGCTTTTTCTTCTCGGACTTATCTTTTTTGGATATTTGCTTGACTTCTTCTTTTCTTTTTCTTCTGATAGATCCTCCCGCACCGGAGCGGATGGAGACAGAGACCGCCGGCGAGGAGGGCGCGCCAGGCGACGGCGGCAACGCCACCGCCGCTGAGGGCATGGCTGGAGCCGACAAGCCTGCCGCTGAGGAGACCGCCCCGACCGCGGACGCCGCGGCTGGGGAGGGGGGCGGCGACCACACTGCTGGCCCGGAGGCAGCAGGAGCGTCAAGCGCTGCACCGGCCGCCGACCCCTCCGCCGCCACGGAGCAACCAGGCGTCTATCTTGAGGCCCCCAACGGAGTCTTTATACAAGTCCCGTGGGGGTCTTCGTCGCGAGCCCCCGTGGAGGGAGAGACCTACGACGGAGAGGTTCTCGCCTCCGCGGGGTTGAAGGTTGTTGAAGCACTTGGCGGTGGAGACGAGCCCGAAGAGGAGAAGCTCCTTCGCCGGCTCCTGGCCCTTTACCGGGCCAGGCAGGCGAAACTGGACTCCCGGGAAGCTCTTGCCGCCAAGGCTGGAGTCGACTTGGAGAAGCGGGCCGTGGAGCTTTGCGCCGCCAACCAGGCCGCCCTCCGCAATTTGGGGGAGGAGCGGGAAGAACTTGCCGGGGAGCAGCAAGCCTTCCTCCTGGAGAAGGCGGAGGCAAAAGAGCGGCAGCGGCTGGCCGCCGAGGAGTTGTCTCGGCGGGAGGGGGCGCTCAACCAGCGGAAGGTCGAGCTCGACGCCCATGATGACGAACTCACCGCCCGGGAGCAGACCCTTGGCGGGGCCCTGAAGGAGGAAAAGGATGCCGCAGCCGCCGCGGAAACCTCCAAGAGGGACCTGGAGCTCAAGGTGGATCAGCTGGAGCGGTACCTGAAGGCAAGTGAGGACAGAGTCACCGTGCTCAATGTGGAGCGGGAGAAAGACTCCCACACCAACTCTGACTTGTAGGTACGCCTCTCCAAGAAGGGCGACGAGCTCACTGCCGCCAAAGATTCGATTGCTGACTTGGAGTTGAAGGTCTCCACTCTGACCGATTCGCTCGACGCCGCTCGGGACCGCGAGACGAAGCTGAAGGACGAGCTCCGCAAGGAGCGGAACTTGGTGGAGAGCGCCGCCGTCTCAGCGAACAACTTCAGCCGGGCGGTGAAGCAGTGGACTGACGATCTGGTCACCTCCGCTGCCAACATTGACAAGGAGATGATGGCGCTGAGGGCGGAGCACCTCGTGTACTCTCCCGACGAGGACCTCCCCCACAGCGCCAAGTTAAGTCTCTTCTTCAGGGGAGTCGCGCCGGCGCTTGCACGGCTACGGGAGAAGCTCCCCGCGCAGCTGGCCGACGAGTCGCGTCAGCTCTGCGCGGGCACCTTGGAGCGCGTCTTGACGAAGATCGTCTACCGCAACCCTGGTATCAATCTTGTCAACGTCCTCCGCACCTTGCCGGACGACGCACATCAGGAGGCGTTGAAGGCGCAGGTCGCCCACATCGTCGCCAAGGTGAACAAAATCTCAAGGCGTGAAGGCGACCGCGTAGATTAGGCTTCTTTCTTTCTGTTTCCTTTGCCGCTGCAAAGTATGTTATGGACATGAATCAATTAGTTATTGCGGCAAGTTATCCATTGTAATATACAATCTTATTCTGATCGATCAATGCGGTGTTATCTCCCTTGCTTTTGGTCCTTTACTTTGTATGCTTTCTACCCTACGCTTTTAGGGGACTTGCCGACAAGGGGCCCTTGCCGCGAGCACTGAGTGCTGGACTCTTAGCAGCCTGCTGGCAAAGGACCTCGTCGGCAAGTAACCTTGCCGCAGCTAGTCGCAGCGCACTTAGCTTGCTGAGCGAACTCGAAAACGAAGCAAGGGCGCGACACTTGTCGCAGCTCACTTAAGTCGTTGAGCGTGCTCGAAAACAAAGTAAGGGTGCGGCTAGCCACGGGTAGGTTCCTCCGCGCACAGGTTTTCCATACAAAGTGTGGTTGTTCAAGGAAGATAACTAAAATTTAAAAAATTTAACTGCTCAAATTCGGGTAACTTAGCTTTCATATATTGCTTGTTCCCCGACAGGGCTTCTCTTTCTTGAACAGCACTTGGTTCGTCCTCCACCTCCTTCCCCCCGGCAAACTTGTGCGCGAGGAATATTCCTTCTGCTTAAGAGGGAAAGAAACAAGAGGAGGAAAAACAAGTATATAGCCTCACGGCTTGCTAGTGCTTACCGGGGATGTGCGTTGCACAAGGTGCCAAACAATGCATGCAAATAACAAAGAAAGGCATGGAAATGGCAAATAGTGCGAAGCACAAAAACTTTACTGATGCACGGGATCTGCCCCGGCTTTGTACAAAGGTTTACATGCAACAGCGGCAAGACTTGTACAAAGGGTGGTTGCCGGAGCGGATCACGGCAACCGCGCCTTATTGGTGAAACTTGAGAAGATGCTCTATGTTCCAGGAGTTGCTCACCGGTAAGCCTTCTTCGGTCTCAAGGCGGACAGCGCCAGGCCTTGTGACTTGTCTCACCCGATAAGGGCCTTCCCACTTCGGCGTCAACTTGTTGGAATTCTTGGCGGACTGAACACGCCGAAGAACAAGGTCGCCTTCCTCGAGACTCCTGGCCTTGACCTTGCGGCTATGATAGCGGCGCAAGGCTTGCTGGTATCGAGCAGCTCATACAGCAGCCTGGAGACGTTCCTCCTCAAGGAGCAATGCATCATCTTGACGCAATTGCTCTTGCTCGAGCTCATCATAAGCGAGTACTCGAGGAGATCCGTATACGAGTTCCGTGGGGAGAACTGCCTCTGCTCCATAGACAAGAGCAAAGGGTGTCTGTCCGGTGGCTCGACTTGGTGTCGTCCTGATTGACCAAAGAGCCGCCGGTAGCTCCTCTATCCAGTTTCTTCCGCACTTGCGTAGCCTGTCGAAGGTTCTTGTCTTGAGTCCGCGCAGCACTTCAGCATTGGCCCTCTCCGCTTGACCATTGCTCCTCGGGTGAGCAACAGAAGCGAAACAGACCTTGGCGCCAAGGTCTTGGACGTACTGCATGAAGGTGCGACTAGTAAACTGTGTGCCGTTGTCGGTGATGATCCTGTTAGGGATTCCGAAACGGCAAACAATTGACCTGAAGAACATGACTGCTGACTGTGCTGTCACCTTTCTCACTGGTTCCACTTCTGGCCACTTTGTGAACTTGTCGATTGCAACGTACAACTACTCAAAGCCCCCGACTGCGCAGGGAAAGGGGCCGAGGATATCGAGCCCCCAGACCGAGAAGGGCCAGGATAAAGGAATCGTCTGGAGAGCTTGAGCTGGCTGATGAATTTGCTTGGCATGGAACTGGCACGCTTCACACTTGGTTACTTGTGCAGTTGCATCTTGGAGGGCTTCTGGCCAGAAGAACCCTTGCCGGAACGCCTTCCCGGCAAGTGCCCTTGCGCCAATGTGGTGGCCACATATGCCTCCGTGTATCTCTGCCAACAGCTTCTGTCCATCTTCTCTGGAAATGCACTTCAACCTGACACCATTGAGCCTTCTTCTGTACAGTTCATTGCCAACGAACTGGTACATACTTGACTGCCTGGTTATTTTCTCCATCTCTTCTGGGTCGTCGGGAAGTTCTCCAGTTTGCAGAAAACGAACGATTTGCTGTGCCCATGCTGGAGCCTGAGGCTCAACAACAAGGACTAAAGGCATGAGGGCTGCTGCGGGAACCTCAGTTTCTACGGCAAGAACCTGCGGTTCTGTCGGAGCTGATGGTCCCCCGGCAAGCCTGCCGGGGCAGGACTTGTCGGGAACGTTTGCTTCAACTGTACAGACCCTTGGATCCGCAGGAGCAAACTGTTCCTCAGCATCTTGGCTGCTGATCTTGGGGACCTTGGCGGCGGCTTCGGGAAGATCCGCCGGCAAGTAGTCGCCGGAGACCAACTTTCTCTTCTTACTTTGCCCAACTGATGGTGTAACGGATGGTTGAGTTAGCTTGAGCAGGAAGGTCCCCGGTTCCACAGGTAACTTCATCGCAGCACACTTTGAAAGGCCATCTGCAATATCATTCTGAGCTCTTGGGACGTGCTCCATTTGCAAACCCTCAAAGTGTTCTTCAAGCTTCCTCACTTCATCAACATAGGCTTCCATCAAAGGGCTCTGGTGACTCTTGTTCACTTGTCGGACCACCAACTGAGAATCCCCCCGCACAATCAACTTCTTGATCCCAAGTTCGGCCGCAATTCTGAGGCCGGCAAGCAAACCTTCATACTCGGCAGTATTGTTTGTCGCTTGTTCCTTGGGAAAGTGCATCTGGACAACATACTTGAGGTGCTCTCCGGTGGGCGCTATGAGTACCACGCCGGCGCCGGCGCCTTGCAGCGAGAAGGCACCATCAAAGTACATTACCCATTCACTGCTCGCTTCTTGGACGGGGACGTTTGTCTCTGGAACTTCTTCATCGGGCGTTGGGGTCCATTCTGCTATGAATTCTGCCAAAGCTCTGCTCTGTATGGTTGAAGTACTCTCAAACTTGAGACCAAAGCTTGACAGCTCCAGTGCCCACTCGACGATCCTGCCTGTTGCTTCAGGATTCTGCAATATCCTCTTCAACGGAAAGCGAGTGACCACTGTTATCTCGTGTGCTTGGAAGTAATGGCGCAGTTTTCTTGAGGCCATGAGGAGGCCGAAAAGCAACTTCTGCACCCCAGAGTATATTGATCTAGCCCCCTGCAAGAGGGAACTTACAAAATACACTGGGCGCTGCACCATCTTCTTTCGCACTTCATCTTGTTCCTGCGCAGACTTGTCCTTGTCGGAGCCAGAATTTGTCGGGGAAGCCCCCTGCTTGTCGCTGGATTCGCTCGCCAGTGGTGTGGATTCCTCATCCGCCTCCCTCTCCGCTACTAACGCAGCACTAACCACTTGATTGGTCGCCGCTAGGTATAGCAGCAACTTCTCTTGCGGCCTAGGTGCGACAAGTATTGGAGTGGAGGATAGGTATCCTTTCAAATCTTGCAGCGCTGCCTCCGCTTCCGGGGTCCATTTCATAGGACCTGCCTTCTTCAAGATTTTGAAGAAAGGCAGGGCGCGTTCTGCAGACTTTGAAATGAACCTACTGAGGGCAGCCACACAACCAGCAAGTCTCCTTATGTCCTTGACGCGCTTCGGGGCTTTGATCTGCTCGATGGCTTTGATCTTGTCGGGATTGGCTTCAATCCCCCTCTGGGACACAAAGAACCCGAGAAGCTTGCCGGAGGGGACTCCGAAGACGCACATCTCGGGATTCAACTTGAGCTGGATCTTGCGCAGATTCCCAAAAGTTTCTTCCAGATCTTGTATCAGGGTATCTTTGTTCTTGCTCTTGACCACTATGTCATCCATGTAAGCTTCCACATTTCTGTGGATCTGTGGCTCAAAAGCAGTGTGCACCACCCTTGCAAATGTCGAGCCTGCATTCTTCAATCCAAAGGGCATGCGTATGAAGCAATATGTGCCGCATGGAGTAATGAATGCAGTCTTTTCTTCATCTTCCTTGGCCATGAAAATCTGGTGGTATCCTGAATATGCATCAAGGAAGGAAAGCAGCTCACATCCAGTGGTGGAGTCAACAATCTGGTCAATACGCGGCAAGGGAAATGGATCCTTGGGACATGCTTTATTCACATCAGTGAAGTCTATACAAAGTCTCCACTTCCCATTGGCCTTGCGTACGACAACTGGATTGGCCAACCACGTAGGATGGATCACGCCTCTAACTAGGCCTGCTGCTTCCAACTTCTTTATCTCTTCCGCGATGAACTCTTGGCACTCCACGGCTTGCTTCCTGACCTTCTGCTTGACGAGCCGCGCATGAGGACAAATAGCAAGCTTGTGCTCAATTACCTTCCTGGGAACGCCGGGGATGTCAGATGGTTGCCACGCAAACACATCGACATTCGCCCGCAGGAAAGCAACGAGCGCGCTTTCCTATTTGTTGTCGAGCGTAGCACTGATGGTGAAGGTACCACCAGTGCCGTCCTCCTTGGCGGACACCTTCTTGGTTGCCGGTGGAGCGGCCATCCCTTTCTTGCACTTGCCGGTGGAGCTCGATGGTGCGTCCTCGACGGCAGCGCAGCACTCCAAAGAGGTGCGTTTGCCGGAGTGGGCCCCAGAACTCTTGCCGGACTTGGTCTTGGTCTTCCCCCCGGGAGCTTCAGCGGCAAGTGTGTTGCTTTCTGCTACGGCTGCTGCATCCTGGTATATCTTGTCGGCGCAGATAAGCACGTCCTTCTTGTCGCCAGGGACAGAGATGACACTTATCGGCCCCGGCATCTTGAGTACGTTGTAGGCATAATGGGAAGCTGCCATGAACTTGGCGAGGGCAGGACGTCCAAGTATCCCATTGTATGACAGTGGGATATCGGCTACGTCAAAGGTTATCCTCTCCGTCCTGAAATTGAGCTCCCCGCCAAAGGTCACAGGCAGAGTGATCTTCCCCTTTGGCTTGCTCCTTCCCGGGTTTATTCCTTGGAACGACCCGGTTTCTTCGAGCTCGCCGTCTGGGATATGGAGTTTCTTGATCACAGCTGAGGAGATCAAGTTCAGGCCGGCCCCGCCGTCAACCAACATTTCGGTGACCTTGAGGTTGCGGATAGTTGGTGAGACCAACATCGGCAAGCACCCGACCGCAGTTGTGCGTTCAGGGTGATCCTCAAGGTCAAAAATGATGGGCGTGCTGGACCACTTCAGCAGCCTGCGTGACTCAACGGGCGACTCAGCTGCGTTTACTTCCCTCACCCACTGCTTGAGTTGGCGGTGGGAAGTATGCAGGGAGGCGCCTCCGTCGACACACAGAACTTCTGTGGCCTTCTGGAACTCCTGCTCACTGTTATCTCCTTCCTCCATGTCGTCGTTGTCTTCTTCCTCATCCTTGTCGCGACCCCGGGGAGGTCGATCTCCTTGCCGCTGCTTGGCCTTGCCGCGGCGTCCTCCCCGGCCATTGAATGGCCGCTTCTTGCTTGGCTCTCCCCCGCCACCTTGGGCCTTCTCCTTGTCGCGACGCTCGTATTCAGCCTTCTGCTGTTCTACGAGGTACTCGACTCGTTTGCAGTTCGAAAGGTCATGGCCCTTGGTGCGGTGGATCTTGCAATATTGCTTATCGGAGCCGTCCTGCTTGTCGGCTGCCGCTACAGGGGCAGGCTCTTTGTCGGAACCGCCAGCCTGTGCCTTCTTGGCGGGAGCCTCCTTGCCGGACTGCTCGACGACCAGCACTTCCTTGCTCTTCTTTCTTCTGTTGTTCCGCCGCCGGCTCTTCTTTGCCAGGGCGGCATCATCACTGTCGCTTCCTCCTACGCCAGTATCCTCTCCGGGGAGTCTCCTCCCCTCTTCGGCGCGCGCGCATTTGTCAGCCAGAGCGTAGAGCTCGCTGACATCCCGTATCTTGGTCATGGCCATCTCTTCCCTCATGCGGCGGTTACGCACGTTCTGGTGGAACGCGCTGATAACCGCGGCAGGGTGGACGTCGGGAATGTTGTGTTGCACGCGGCTGAATCTCTAGATGTACTTGCGCAGGGATTCTCCTTCCTTCTGGGCCAAGATGTGGAGATCGCTCTCCTGGCCATGGGGTTTGTGGCCGCCCATGAAGGCGCCAACAAATTGGTGGCACAGATCTGCCCACGAAGAAATGGAGCCTTCCGGCAAGTGCATAAGCCAAGAACGGACGTTCGGCTTAAGCACTAGCGGGAAGTAGTTGGCTAGTATCTTCTCGTTGCGTCCCCCGGCAGCCTGCACCGCGATGGTGTAGATGCTGAGGAACTCCGAGGGGTGCGTCTTGCCGTCGTACTTCTCGGGTACGTCGGGCTTGAAGTTTTTCATGCTGGGCCACTGGACGCGCCGCAGCTCATGGGTGAAAGCAGGGCAACCTGCCGCGTACGGCAAGTCGCCTGGTTCACCGGGCGCGTACGTGTCGACAGCGGTTCCAGCGCGCTGATCTGATTGTCGTCGGGTTTCTCGTCGGCGCTCGATGCGCGTCCGAGCGTCTTCTTGCCGCCGATCGTCGAGGACTCGGCGCTAGTCCCGACGACCCCGCGGATCCGACTATGCCGTGGAGTCGTCGTCGACGTTAATCCGGCGGGGTGGCGTCTTCTGCTTCCGCGGCGGGGAGTGCACGGTGGTTGCACCCCCGGCGGTCTTGTCGCCATCGGCCTTCGTCTGGTCGACTTGCCGTGGCCGCGATGTCGCCGGCTGCTGCGGCGTGTCGTTGTTGGCGAAGGCGATGAGGCTCTGTATCGTCGCCCTCCAGTCTTCGGCCTTGTCTGCCGCTGGAGGGAAGTCGAGGAGCAGTTGCGCTCTGGCTAGAGCTTCTGCTGGAGAGGAGGGGAGCGGCGGCGAGCGGTGCGAGGAGCGAGATATGCTCGGACTTCTAACAGGGTTAGAAGGAGCAGTCTCTCGCCCCGACGACCGCGCCTTGCTCGTGCCAGGACGATGGCCCTGAGCATCCCGCAACCCTCCGGTTTGTCCTTGCCCCAGCAAGCGTATGGTACCTCCTGTACCACGACGTTGCTGGCCTGTCGTCTGCTGAGAGGGACGTGGTGCGTCTACGGACACCGAGGCTTTGGAGTTCGCCCGGTCGTCCGTCTTGTCCTTGGATTTGGTGGCGCCGTGAGTTTCCTCGCCGGCGACCACCCTTCCGCCGGCGTCTCCCCCACCAACCGTTGGTTCTGGTGGCCGTGGGATCGACGTAGACGGGCCTGCGACCTCCGAAGCCTTCTTCTTCGGAGCCATGTTGGTGCTGCTGATGAAGTTGATGAAGCTGGAGAGGTTGATGAAGAACGCGCCCGCGTGAGCGCCGGATCAGGTTCGCACAACCTCGAAGTCCCCTACCTGGCGCGCCAAAGATGTCGGGGGAAACTGTCCTCCCACGAGCACCTATGGGACCGGAGCCCCTTCTACGTTGCGGTAAGGGAGCGGAGGGAGCACGAAGAGCAGATCGAGGGGCACACGCGGGCAGTTTACCCAGGTTCGGGCCGCGCGGACGCGTAAAACCCTACTCCTGCCTTGGTTGTATTGAGCTCGGGATCTTGAAGAGCTACAGTACTAGCTACACCGAGCGAGAGAGTTGCTTAGGATTTGAACCCTTTCTACGTTGTGCATGGGCCTCCTTTTATAGCTCAAGGGGTCACCGACAGGTGTCAATGTAGAGGAGGGCAAAAATGTAACTTTGGTGGTAGTTGTAATAGTGCGGGAACAGTGCGTGAACAGTGGTCTTCACCTAACTTTGACAGTGGGGGACAAGGGCATTAAATGCCCGTCACCGTCGACCCCAAAAGTGTCCGTCCATGCGTCTCCGTTCGACACAGCGGTAGCCTCGTCACCGTGCCTTGCCACCGTGTCCCCCAGGCTGCACAGCCGTCCGCCACGCGTCCCTGGAAGGGCCCCAGGGCGACGCGTGGGCAGATGAGCTGGAGCGCGGGCACACAGCGTGGGTTTCCCCGGCAAGCACCTTGCCTGGGTCTTGATCTTGCCGGGCCCGGAAGCTTGTCGCTCTCCGGGTCCTGCCGGGGCGCGTGGTGCGCCGAGGCATTTCTTGGGGTGTGCATTCCTTGGCCTTCCTGGCAAGCTCCTCTTGCCAAGGTCTTGTATTAAAATGATAATCTTGAGCCTGGTGCGGCCTTCCCGGCAAGCTCCTCTTGCCGGGGCCTTGATCTTCTGACTTGTATACTTTGTTCTTGAATGGCTTTATAAGGACCAGAAAGGTTTCCGGCGAGCACGTGGTAAACCCCGCCACGGGAAGCTGCTACTGCCCGTGCACAAGTTGGGGTACTAAGGTACCCCTATCTTAGTACACCGACAGGCTGCCTCCCAAAAGCGCTTTCTTTTATGCCTTTAAGCTAGGCATAATGCATAGATCAAGTTTTATCAAGAGTAAAAGAATAACTAGCCCGTACAACGGACTCAAAAGGTAACTTGACCTTCTTACGAGGGAAGTGTTCCATCCCTTTCTTGAGAGGAAACTGAAATTTTATATTACCCTCTTTCATGTCAATGACAGCACCAACGGTGCGCAAAAAGGGACGTCCCAAAATAATTGGACATGAAGGATCACATTCAATATCCATAATAGTGAACTCAACGAGCACATAATTATCATTGACAATGATAAGAACATCGTCGATCCTCCCCAAAGGTTTCTTTGTGGAAGAATCAACGAGACGGACACCAAAAGAACAAGAATCATAAGGTTTCAATTTAAGCATATCATATAGTCTTTTGGGCATAATAGAAGTACTAGCTACAATATCACATAAAGCAAAGCATGAGAAGTTATTTATCTTAATTTTAATCATAGAATCCCAACCATCTCCTAGCTTTCTAGGTATGGAGGCTTCTACTCTGAGTTTCTCCTCCCTAGCTTTCATGAGAGCATTAGTGATATGCTCTGTGAAGGCAAGAATAAGCGTGCTAGTGTTGGAATCCTTAGCCATTCCTTGTAGAAAGGCGACAACTTCTGAAATACTACAATTATCAAAATCAATTTTATCATTAGTGGGCAGAATTGTAGTGTCATCCTCTTTGTTTAATTCGCTCTCTATTATAAGAGTTTGAACATCTTCCCAAGTTTGGGGAAGCTCTGGAGCAATTTTAAACTGAGGCTCATACTTTTTTCCTGGAAGACCATGCCTTGGGCATAACTCTCCGTCATAACTAGTGTAATCACAAGGTTTATTTTTTTTGTAAATCCCGTCAGAGATAAGTGGGGCAATGGAAGTAGGGGTGTACCCCTCCCATTTAGTGTTTTTGGTAGAACCCATAGTAGCAAGCAAGCAAGATAACTATTTTTGTGATTTTCAATAAAAGGAACTAAAGTAAAAATGATAGGTAAACTAACAAGACTAAAAAGCAAAGGTAAAAGATAGCATGCAACTCCCCTATCCTGAAGAGTGGAGTCCCCGGCAACGGCGCCAGAAAATACTCCTTGATGGGCCTCGAACCCCTCGTTGGTTACCCCAAGTGGAAGGTGTAAGATGCAGTAAGTAGAAGTGTTTTCCCCTAGCAAAGATGCCAAGGATCGATTCCCCAGAGACTCCTAGGTTCAACAAGTAGGTGGCAATTGCTACGGCGCCAGATTAGTAGCAACCAACGTGGATCTGCACACAGATACAAATAACTTTGCTCCCAACGAGTACAGAGAGGTTGTCCATCCCTCCGGCCTTGTAGTTCACAAAGGGTTAAAAGCAATGATAGTAGTGATAGATAGTTTTTGCAATAGTAAGTAAATAGCGGAAAAGTAAATAGTGGATGTGATCAATGATGGTAATATGGACCGGAGTCTCATGATGTTCACTAGTGATGTCTCTCTCCCAAAAGATGATAAAAGAGCTATGTGAGGTAAACAAATTACAGCTGGGCAATTGACAGGACCACGAACGCAAACCAATGCTGTCTACATTGCAAGAAAGGTTGAGGTTCAAAGCATGGGCCGTACGCCAAAGTAAGTAGACCGAAATCCATCAATATCTATTACTAATCATCCACCTTGAGATATCTATCCAGAACATCTCGCTGGTATTAAGTTGCGAGGCCCACCCATAGTGTAAACTCAATGCAACAGACAACAGCATTAAAAGAACTTTGCGTAAAGTAAACAATCCTTGCACCCGCGGGCACAAGCACCGTTGTTTTCCCCCTTGTAGCAACAGCACATCCCCTAGACTCATGTTTCCGTCACTCAAGCTAGTCATCGAGGGGCATGAACCCACAATCAAGCATAACGTTCCCTCTTGGAGTCACTACCTACTACTCGGCCAAAGCAATAAATAACAACGGAGAACATGCAAGAATTACTTATGAACTAAAATATAAAAGAGGTGAATCAAATATATTACTCAAGATCAATCTGAACATAATCTCATAATCCATCGGATCCCAGCAAACTCAACATAGCAACAGCATAAGGATTACATAGGTGCCTCGATCATGTAGGGCAGCTCACGAGGACTAATTAGTGAAGCACAAGAACGGGAGGAGAACATCACATAGCTACTGGTCATGGACTCATGGTCCAAGGGAGACTACTCACGAGTCATCCGGGAGGCGTCCATGGTGGTGGAGAAGCTCCCGGTGGTGATCCTCCCCTCCGGCAGGGTGCCGGGAAGAGTTCTCCTGGTGCTCCCGATCTTGGAAGCGGCGGCGGCGGCGGAACAGAGATGGGATCGCGAAAAGAAGTCCTTTTCTGAGGGTTTCGGAGGTCCCTCTAAATATATGCCAAAGGGGGGCACCGGACAGGCTTCGGGGGGCCCAGGCGCCCCCCCCGGCGCGGCCCAGGGGGGGCGCGCCCACAGGGCGCCTGGAGCCCCTGTGCCCCCCCCAGGCTGCCCTTCGGAGGCAGTGTCAGTCCCGGATCGCTGATTTTTTATATAATTTTTCTGGATTTTCTGGGCAGTTCTCGAAACGTGAAAACCTGAAATACAAAAACAGCCGAAAACAGAAACTGGCACTGGGGTGCACTGGATTAGTAAGTTAGTCCAAATATGATCAAAAGTGTATGGAAGTGTATGAATATCATAGCAATATCACCCAAAAGTGGCATGGAGCAAGCAGAAATTATAGATACGTTTTGGACGTATCATCGTGGCTTGCCACCGTGTCCCTCAGGCTGCACAGCCTTCCGCCACGTGCTCCTGGAGGGGCCCCAGGGCGACGCGTGGCCGGATGAGCTGGAGCGCGGGCACACAGTGGAAGCTTGCCACGGCAAGCGCCTTGCCGCGGTCGCTACCTTGCCGGGCCCGGAAGCTTGTCGCTCTCCGGGCCTTGCCGGGGCGCGCGATGCGCCACGGCAAGTCTCTTGTAACGTTATGTTTTGTCCTTCCTGGCAGGCTCCTCCTGCCAGGGTCTTGTGCTATGGGGGTAGTCTTGAGCCTGGAGCGGCCTTCCCGGCAAGTTCCTCTTGCCGGGGCCTTGTTTCTTTGTCTTGAATACTTTGTTCTTGAATGGCTTCAAAGGAACCAAAGTGGGCCTTGGCGAGCGCATGGCAAGCCCTGCCACGGGACGCTGCTACTGCCCGTGCACAAGTCGGGATACTAAGGTACCCCTACTTTAGTACACCGACACGAAGCAACAGAAGTTTTGGCTTCCACCTCTTCCAGTGATCCGAGCTCCCTACAACAACAACAACAACAACAACAAGAACTCTGGTGGCCGTGGTTTCTCGCACCCACCCAACCCAAGCAACCAGTCAAAGTTTCAGTCTCAAGGTTCCAAGTCAAGTGCTCCTCATTACCGTCCTCTCTCAGAAGTGGTCTGCAACAAGTGCACTCAGAAGGGTCATTATGCTAACAAGTGCCCCAACCCAAGGCGCCTTCCGCCTCCTCCACCTGTCAGCACAGCTATTGTCAAGCATAATCCAAAGGCTGCAAGAGTGAATCTGATGAATGCAGCGCAAGCGGAGAATTCTTCTGATGTCATATTGGGTAACCTTCCAGTTAACACTTTTCCTGCTAAAGTGTTGTTTGATTCGGGTGCCTCATGTTCCTTCATGTCATATCCATTTGCATCCAAGCACAATGTTATCACCAAAAATTTGCCTCAGAAGTTGCAAGTTATTTCTCCGGGGAGACGTAAGACTTCTAGTGTGTTTGCTCCGGATGTATCTATTCGCATGGGTGATTGCCGCTTTCTGGCTAAACCGGTGGTTCTCGGCAACTCCGACAATGACCTCATCCTCCGGATGGATTGGCTTACTCAGCATGATGCTCACATTGATTGTGCAAATAAGGAAGTCAAGATTACTCATCCTGATGAAGACGTGATTATCTTCGCCTCTCGGGATAACACAATCAGGCTTTTCTCTCTCAATGACAAGGTCGAGATTAATGCCATCTCTCAAATTCCGGTGGTTAACGAATAGGAAGACGTCTTTCCCGAAGAACTTCCAGGCATGCCTCCACATCGTCAAGTGGAATTCGTCATTGAACTCGAGCCTGGTACTGAGCCAGCATGCCGGCGTCCGTACAAGCTCTCTCCTGGAGAATTGAAGGAGTTGAAGAAGCAGCTTGATGAACAAGAGCGTTTGGGTCTGATCAGGCCTAGTACGTCTCCTTGGGGCTGCGGTGTCTTATTTGTCAAGAAGAAGGATGGCCCGGAGCGCCTCTGCGTTGATTATCGGCCATTGAACAAGAAGACAATAAAGAACAAGTATCCGGTCCCCAACATCAATGAATTGTTCGAGCAGCTCAAAGGAGCTAAAGTGTTCTCAAAGCTCGATCTCCGAATGGGCTCACCAAATTCGCATTCGCGAAGAAAATATCCACAAGACTGCCTTCAGAACGAGCTACGGCTCCCATGAGTATACAGTCATGTCTTTTGGTCTCGCCAATGCTCCACCTACCTTCTCGAGAATGATGCACTACATTTTCAACCCCTACACCGGCGAGTTTGTGCTTGTGTATCTGGATGACATCTTGGTATTCTCCAAGAATGAAGAAGATCATGAAAAGCACCTCCGTCTGGTTCTCGACAGACTCCGTGAACATAAGTTCTATGCCAAGTTCTCCAAGTGCGAATTTTGGCTCGATAAGGTCTTGTATCTGGGCCATATCATCTCCGCTGACGGTATTGCTGTGAACCCCGAGAAAGTTGAAGCAATTGTCAACTGGGAACCTCCTCAGAACGTCAAGCAACTCTGAAGCTTCCTTGGTCTTGCTAGCTATTGCAGTAGGTTTGTTGAGAACTTCTCCAAGATTGCCAAGCCTCTCTCCAACTTGCTGCAGAAGAATGTCAAGTACAACTGGTCTCCAGATTGTGATGTGGCTTTCAAAATTCTCAAAGAAAAGCTCATCTCTGCTCCAGTTCTTACTCCTCCAGATGAGTTCAAGCCCTACGAAGTATTCTGTGATGCTTCTCTTCAAGGACTTGGTGGTGTGCTTATGTAGGACAAGAAAATTGTGGCATACACTTCTCGTCAGCTGAAGCCAAGTGAGAAGAACTACCCCACACATGATCTCAAACTAGCAGCTGTGGTACATGCTTTGATTACATGGAGACACCTTCTGTTGGGCAGAAAAGTCGATATCTTAACCGATCACAAGAGCTTGAAGTACATCTTCACACATCCGAATCTGAACCTCCGCCAGACTCGTTGGCTCGAAATGATCCAAGAGTATGGTCCAAGCATCGAATACACACCTGGCAAGGCGAATGTGATTGCAGATGCTTTGAGCAGAAAAGCATATTGCAACAGCCTCCTTATCAAGCCGTTCCAGCCTGAGCTTTGTGAAGCATTCAGGAAGCTCAACCTCCAAGTTGTTCCGCAAGGTTTTCTTGCAAATCTTCAAGTTGGTCCTACCTTGGAAGATCAGATCCGTGAGGCCCAACTCAGTGATGCTATGGTGCAGAAAGTGAAACATGGTATTGCAGAGGGTACTCCCAAATACAAGTGCTATCACGTTGATGAGAGAGATACCTTGTTCTTTGAGGACAGACTTGTGGTTCCCAAAGGTGATCTCAGGAAGCTCATAATGGACGAAGCACATGATTCCCTCCTTTCGATTCATCCTGGCAGTTCCAAGATGTACCAAGACCTCAAGCAATCTTACTGGTGGACACGCATGAAAAGGGAGATTGCCCAATTCGTGAATGAATGTGATGTCTGCAGAAGAGTGAAGGCAGAGCATCAACGTCCAGCCGGTCTTCTCCAACCTCTTCCTATTCCTGAGTGGAAATTCGACCACATTGAAATGGATTTCGTCACTGGCTTTCCTAAGTCCAAGAGAGGGAATGATTCTATCTTTGTGGTGATTGACAAGCTTACCAAAGTCGCTCACTTCCTTCTAGTCAAAGAATCCATCAATGCAGCTCAACTGGCAAAATTGTACACTTCCAGAATTGTGTCCTTACATGGCATTCCTCAAGTTATCTCCCCAGACCGTGGAAGTTTGTTCACTTCTAAGTTCTGGGACTCCTTTCAGTCTGCCATGGGCACTAAGATCCGTTTCATCACTGCTTTTCACCCTCAGACTAGTGGTCAAGTCGAGAGAGTGAATCAGATTCTAGAAGACATGCTCAGAGCCTGTGTCATATCTTTTGGCATGAAATGGGAAGATTTCCTTCCATTTGCCGAGTTCTCTTACAACAACAGCTTCCAAGCAAGTGCCGGCAAAGCTCCGTTTGAAATCCTCTATGGCAGAAAGTGTCGTACCCCTCTCAACTGGTCCGAGACGGGTGAACGTCAACTTCTTGGCAATGACTTGATCTCAGAAGCCGAAGAGATGTGCAAAGTCATACGTGAGAATCTCAAGGCCGCTCAGTCGCGTCAGAAGAGCTACTCTGACGGCAAGCATCGTGATTTCGCTTTCAACATTAGGGATCATGTCTATCTCCGTGTTTCTCCGATGAAAGGCACCCAAAGATTCGGTATCAAAGGAAAGCTTGCTCCTAGATACGTGGGCCCTTTCAAGATCCTTGGCAAAAGAGGCGACCTAGCCTATCAACTTGAGCTCCCTTCCAACTTCGCCAATGTTCATGATGTGTTTCACGTGTCTCAACTCCGCAAGTGCTTCAAGACACCTGAACGCACCATTCCGTTTGAGGAGATTGATCTTCAGCAAGACTTGTCTTACCGAGAGCACCCAGTTGCTATTCTCGAAGAAACCGAGTGCAAGACCCGCAACAAGTCAATCAAATTCTTGAAAGTCAAGTGGTCACACCATACCGACCGTGAAGCTACGTGGGAACGAGAAGATCACCTTCATTCCGAGTACCCTTCCTTCTTCCAGTCCTAGATCTCGGGACGAGATCTTGTAGTAGAGGAGAGTTTGTAATGCCCCGGATGTAATACTTACCCTTTCGGGCAATATATATATCTTTGTGCTGAATCAGTTCAATTCTGGGCTCTTCGTCTTTTTGGGTTTTCGTCCTTTTGTCGTGTGCGTGTGTGCATTCATCCATGTCATGTTGTCATGTGCTTTGCATTGCATTTGTGTTGTCGTTTGCATCCGGTCTCACTCGTTCCTTTCCGTTGTCCGTTTCGAGTTCCGGAGCTCTCTCACGTGTCCGTGGCATCCCCGAGGCCTACTTTTGTGTTTGGCCGTGTAACGTTTCCGGTTTGGCATGAGACTTGTCGTGCGATGTTGTTTTGATGTGTGTAACCCGCCTGTCAAATCTCGTCGCGTTTGGAGTTCGTTTGATACTTCAACAGTTATTCTCGTGGGCTAGAAGTACCTCCTCTTTGAGGCCCAAGAAACCCCTCCAACAGCCCACCAACCCAACTCAAACCCTTCCCTTCATCTAGACCATCCAATTGTGATCTCGTGGCCGAAAACCTCCCCTCATTTGGACAACCCTAGCTCCTTGTGCCTATATAAACGTCCACCTACCTCAAATTTCGCGTCTGAAACCCTAATGTTTCCACTGTTGCCGCGCCGTCTTTCCACCGTTGACGCGCGGTGCTTCCACCGTTGAGCCGCCATGCTTCCGACTCGTCGCCGCCGTGCTTCCGACGTGTCGCGCCCGTGCTTCCGACTCACCCGAGCGTGCTTCCGAGATCCGACCCGTGGGCCCGAGCCGGCCCCGTCGTCTTCAACCTCCCGTCGCCGCGCTACCTCGCCGGAGGCCCCTCGCCGCCGGCCGGAACTCGCCCCGCCGCCGGCCTCAGCCTCCTCGCCACCCCGTCTCTCCTAGCCGCCCGCCGCCGCCGGTATCCAGCCGCCGCCGCGCTCTCCGGTCACCGCCGCCGCGGGCCTCCCGCCGGCCGGCGCCGTGCCCCACCTTCCTCCCGCCGGCGTTGCCCCTCGAAGGAGTAGGAGCCAGCCGCATCGAGGCCGCCGCCCCGAGCCTCGAGGATCCCCTCGATCTGGATCGACTCCTCCCGCTGACCAACCCTAACGGGCCCGAGTGGAGCCGCGGGTCCAGCCCGTTAGCCGCGTTGACCCCGCCGGACCCGGTTGACCGCGCCCGATCCGCTCCAGACCCGCTCCAGATCCGGTAGACCGCGTTGACCGTTGACCAGAGGTTGCCTCCGTTTTTCACTAAGTCCCTAGTTTTCTATTGTCTGATGCAGTTTTGTATTGATGACAACTTTTGCTGTGGTTGTCCGATTTGAGTGAATGATATGTCAAAATGATCATGGTGACTTGTACTATGTTTTGTTCCATTGTGCCATGCATGTTTAAGGTCATCTAGATGTCTTAATCTTCATGAGAAGAGTGCTACTTGTTATAAACTGCTGCTAGTAGTTGTTTTCATGCCATGTTTGCAATGTGATAACTTGTTGCATGTTTATCCAAATGAAGCAAATGATATGTCCACATGTTCATCATGATATGCTCTACATGTTGGTTGCTTTAGCTTGCATGATAGATTTCATCTTGCCATGTTTATCTCCTTTGCAAAAGTGCTAGTGGCTGATATGATGTTAAACTTGTTACGAGATGCCTAGTTGAGGAGCTCGTTGCTATTGATGTGGTTGACCCCTTGTTGCATGCTTAGATGTTTTGGACTCCCCATCATGTGTACTTTGCTGTGGTGCTTACCCCTTGCCATGCTATGCTTTGAGGTGACTTAAACTTGCTCACAAACATGCCATGATATTACTGCTGTTTTAACACTTAGTGAAATTTCACTAAGTCTGGAATCTGTAATTTCCAGATGCCATGTTTGCTTGTTGTTCTAGGCAAATCCATGATAGTTTTGGGGTGACTTTTGATGATTCCTTGTTGTATAAGTTGTTGGCTATCCATTCATGCTCTCACATGCTTATTTGGGCGGCTGTAGCATATTTAACTCTTGCTCCCAAGTTGCTATAAAATACTGCTGTCAGGTTTTTGTTGTCAAGTTCAAAATGTCATAGCTTGTTGCTATTGATCCATGCTTCCTTGGGAGATGCTCCAATGGAGTTGTTTGCTGTAGGATATGTCTACTTTATGTCCATGCTCCTTGTCATGATATTTGAGTGTTGTAGCCTATATATTTCTTGCTCCGAAGTTGCTATGTGGCTGTTAATTTCAGCTTTGCCAATGTTTATTGTTTCGGGTGTATCTTTTAGCCCGTTGCTCCGTTTTGAGCAAGTCCTGTATGTAACTTGTGTGTTTTTTCATGTAGATACATAATATCCTCATGTTAACATGTTTTGAAGTATTTTGCTTGTTGCATATTGTCATGCTCCTTATGCTGTAACTCTGTGCTTCCTATGTTGACTTTCTGTGCTTCCTAAGTGCATCTGTAGTGCTTCCTTAGTGCATCAGCCATGCATCCTGTGGTTTGCGCATTGCATCTTGTTGATTTCGTGTCTTGTGTGTTTTGTTTTGAGTAGAGCCGGAAGCCGAGACCGAGTACGAGAACGAGGTTACTACCGAGGTTGAGAACGACGAGCCCACTTACGATCCCATCGACGACTCTTCATGCAAGATGACCTGACCTGGATACCATTACTATCTTTGCCTATTGCTAGAAGTCTCGCTCTATAGCTTTTGCCTCGATGCCCATGTTTTTTCCTGTCAGCCTCCTATTGTAACCATGAACCTGTTTAACCACCCTACCTATGCAAACCTTTGATTGGCTAAGTAAGCTTTGCTCAGCCCCTCTTATAGCATTGCTAGTTGCAGGAGAAGATTGAAGATTCTTGCTTCATGTTGAAGCTTATTGGGATATCACACTATATTAATTATTAAATGAAATCATCTATATATTGGTAATGGGTGGAAGGCTAAGCCTTTTGCTTGGTGATTTGTTCCACTCATGCCGCCCTAGGAACCGTATAAACCGGTGTTATGTTCCTTGATTATGCGTTCCTCACACGGTTGGGGTTATGGGACCCCCTCGATAAACCGCTAAGTGCTAAGTCTTTTCCAGCAAGCCCCAACATTGGTACTATTTGCCTAATAACTAAAAACTTGCATAGGGAGTAATTAACCCTCTTCTTAATCTACAACCCCGGGCCAGTGCTCCACATGAGTGTTGGTCCGAAATGGGGAGCCTGCGGGGCCACCATGGGGGAACCCGAGGTCTGGTAAAAACCCATAGCTTCGCCCATCCGGTCGTGGCCTGAGACTAGATACGCGCGGCTATTGTCAGGGTGTCGGCACGCCGGGAGGATTTGCTGGATTAGCCTTACCTTAGTCGGAGTATCTTGATCACGGGATTCCGAGGATACTCGGGCCTTCCCACTTTGGAGTTGCGACTCCGCGGATAGTGGGCTTGTCATGGGCCAAGTTGAAACACCCCGACAGGGTTATGAACTTTCGAAAGCCGTGCCCGCGGTTATGTGGCAGATGGGAATTTGTTAATATCCGGTTGTAGAAAACTTGACACCATGTTCAGAATACACTACCAGCGTGAGTACCGTGACGGTCATTTTCCGAAAGGGGTTCAGGAAGTGAACACGGTGGGGTTATGTTTGACTTGCCTTAGTTAGGATCACTTCGTGATCATCTTTTTGTCTGAGGCACTTCTCTTCTCGCTGTCTTTTACGTAAGTTAGTGCTAGTGCTGCTGCAACCTCTTGTTCTTTCTTCAGCCTTGTTCCACACCCAAGGCTTGGATAGTTGTGTTACCCGGGAACGGGATTGCTGAGTCCTCTGTGGCTCACAGATTCTACACCACACCAGATGCAGGTACTCAGGCGATCTACTCAAGTGACGGCACCGAGCTGTACTGGGAGTACGACGAGGACCGTAGCCGTTACTATGTGCACTATCCCGACGATCAATAGAGGTTTCTACTAGGGGCGATTCAGACCTGTGGTTTAATGTTATGTTTGGTATCTTTCATTTGGATCTTCACCCTTAGATGGGTTGTGATGTTTATTTGAATGATGTTTGGATATGTAATGAATTGTGTGACGTGGCGCATGTAAGCCAACTATCTTTTCCGCTTTCATTCCTATTTTTTACATGAGATGTGCAAAGGTACCAAACTTGCAGTCATTCCAGAATGGGCTTATATCTTTAAGTCGTGCCTCGACACGTAGGAGATATAGTCCCATCCTGGGCATTACAGTACTTCTAGTTTCATACTTGTTCTAGGTAAAGTAAATGTCAAGCGTGCGTAGAGTTGTATCGGTGGTCGATAGAACTTGAGGGAATATTTGTTCTGCCTTTAGCTCCATGTTGGGTTCAACACTCTTACTTATCGAAAGAGGCTACAACTAATCCCCTACACTTGTGGGTTATCAAGACCTTTTTCTGGCACTATTGCCGGGGAGCAATAGCGTGGGGTGAATATTCTCGTGTGTGCTTGTTTGCTTTATCACTAAGTAGATTTTATTTGTTGTTCTAAGTTGTTCTCTATCTTTAGTTATGGATATGGAACACGAAATACCAAAAAACTTAGGTGTCCTTGCTACTCATGGAGATGGGGAACCTCCTAAAACCCTCGATGCCAATTATGTGAAAGATATTATGTACTACTTTGATAATCCTGAGAAAACCCCATTCAACTATGTAATGGGAGTAACGTTGGATCAACGTGAATACTTTAGGGATTATCGCTTGACACAAAAAGGGAAACTGTTATCGGATCAAATTCATTTGTTGCATTGGTATGCTCGGAAACTATGCTTGAGATATGATTATACTTGTTGCTCTAGGATGAAGGCTCCACACCTTCCCTTTTCATGCAAATTTAGTGATAATAAAACCTTAGCTTCTTATGCTAATGCTATATATGATTATTATGATGTGGAACAAATAGAAGAATTCGTTGCTTTTAAGGATGCTTATGAAATTGAATCTCTGTTTAGAAAGAATGATGCTTTGGATGATGATGTTTCTAGGCCTGAAAATCTTGCTATATTGAAATATTGCTATTTGAATTATGAATATAACTCCCATATTGATGCGTTAATTGAGAAGGTCTCCACTGTCCAAGAAGAGATTAATATTTTGCAGGAGTCTATGGAAGAAGAAATCAATGACATTGTGAGCTCATTATATGAAAAAGATGAGGAGGAGAGCGAAGAACAAAAGGAGGAATAGCGGATTAGCTACCCGTGCCCACCTTCTAATGAGAGTAACTCTTCAAATCATACATTGTTTAATTTCCCTTCGTGCTTACCGAAGGATGAATGCTATGATGATTGCTATGATCCCGTTGATTATTTTGAAATATCCCTTTTTGATGATGCTTGCTATGCTTGTGGCCAAGATGCCAATATGAATTATGCTTATGGAGATGAACTTGCTATAGTTCCTTATGTTAAACATGAGATAGTTGCTATTGCACCCACACATGATAGTCCTATTATCTTTTTGAATTCTCCAAACTACACTATATCGGAGAAGTTTGCACTTATTAAGGATTATATTGATGGGTTGCCTTTTTCCATTGCACATGATAATTTTGACGAGTATAATATGCATGTGCTTGCTGCTCCTAATTGCAATTATTATGTGAGTGGAACTACATCTCCGCCTCTCTATGTTTCCAACATGATAAAATTGCAAGAAACTGCTTATACTATGCATTGGCCTTTAATTGATGTGCATGAATTGTTCTTGTATGACATGCCTATGCATAGGAAGAGAGTTAGACTTCGTTGTTTCTTGACACATATCACTTTGTGCTCACTACTAAATGTCAAATCATTGCTAATTAAAATTAGCTTTGATATACCTTGGGATCCGGGTGGATCCATTACTTGAGCACTATATGCCTAGCTTAATGGCTTTAAAGAAAGCGCTGCCAGGGAGACAACCCGAAAGGTATAGAGAGTCATTTATTTCTGTTGTGTGCTTTTATAAAGTTTAAAACAAAAATAAATAAAGAGGGGAACCTAAAACTTTTTGAAAAAGAAAAGTGAAAGTAAGAAGGACGAGCACCGTTGAAATGGGGGAGCTCCTTGAACTTTGTTCATGCCCATGGAAACTTTGCAAATCTTGAATTACAGAAACTTCTCATCAAAAATAATTATCCCCTTGTACAATTCCATTGTATTATAAAAATAATGTTCCAAGGTTTGCCTTTAGGATGTTTACAATGCTTGTTGGTTTGTGCGGTGCAGGACAGAAACTTTGGCTGTAGTGCGCGATTTGACATTTTTTTGCTGGAACGTCAAATGGTTCTGAAACTTTTGGGACTGTCTTTCTATACAAATTGTTTGTTTTTCCTAATTTTGGCAGAATTTTTCAAGTATCAGAAGTATGGTGAATGTTCAGATTATTACAGACTGTCCTGTTTTAGACAGATTATGTTTTTGATGCATAGTTTGCTTGTTTTGATGAAACTATCAATTTCTATCAGTGGATTAAGCCATGGAAAAGTTATATTACAGTAGCTACAATGCAAAAACAAAATAGGAATTGGTTTGCAACAGTACTTAGAGTAGTGATTTGCTTTATTATAGTAACGGATCTTACCGAGTTTTCTGTTGTAGTTTTGTGTGGATGAAGTGTTCGAAGATCGAGGAGGTCTCGATGTGAGGAGAAGAAGGAGAGGCAAGAGCTCAAGCTTGGGGATGCCCAAGGCACCACAAGTAAATATTCAAGGAGACTCAAGCATCTAAGCTTGGGGATGCCCCGGAAGGCATCCCCTCTTTCTTCAACAAGTATCAGTATGTTTTCGGATTCATTTCATTCATGTGATATGTGCAACTCTTGGAGCGTCGTGTGCTTTCTATTTTTCCTTTTAATAAATGCACCATGCTGGTATGAGGTAGTCCTTGGTTGATTTATAGAATGCTCTTTGCACCTCACTTATATCTTTTGAGTATGGCTTTATAGAATACTTCATGTGCTTCACTTACATCATTTGAAGTCTGGATTGCCTGTTTCTCTTCACATAGAAAACCACCATTTGAAGAATGCTCTTTTGCTTCACTTATAATTGTTAGAGCGTGGGCATAACTTTTGTAGAAATAATTAAAACTCTCTTGCTTCACTTATATCTATTTAGAGAGTTGACAGGAATTGGTCATTCACATGGTTAGTCATAAAATCCTACATAAACTTTTAGATCACTGAATATGATATGTTTGATTCCTTGCAAGAGTTTTGCGATATAGAGATGCTAATATGTGGGAGGAACTAGTGAATGATTATGGTTTAGTAAAAATATTGGTGTTAAGGTTTGTGATTCCCGAAGCATGCACGTATGGTCTCCTAACTATGTAACCAAATTGGCGCGCATTGTATTTTGATTGTTTATCTTTGTGTGAAGGTCGGGGGCGTGCGATGGTTAACTCCTACCAACCTCCCCCATAGGAGCATGCATCGTAGTATCTTTGCTTCGAGGGCTAATAGATTTTTTGCAATAAGTATGTGAGTTATTTATGACTAATGTTGAGTCCATGGATTATACGCACTCTCACCCTTCCACCATTGCTAGCCTCTCTTGTACCGCACAACTTTCGCCGGTACCATACATCCACCATATACCTTCCTCAAAACAGACACCATACCTACCTATTATGACATTTCCATAGCCATTCCGAGATATATTGCCATGTAACTCCACTGTTCCGTTTATTATGACACGCACCATCATTGTCATATTGCCTTGCATGATCGTAAGATAGCTAGCATGATGTTTCGATGGCTTGACCGCTTATTGATGTCATTGCTACGCTAGATCATTGCACATCCCGGTACACCGTCGGAGGCATTCATATAGAGTCATATTTTTGTTCTAGTATCGAGTTGTAATATCGAGTTGTAAGTAAATAGAAGTGTGATGATCATCATTATTAGAGCATTGTCCCTTGAAAAAGAAAGAAAAAAAAAGAAAGGCCAAAAGAAAAGAAAAGAAAAGAAAGGCCAAATAAAAAAAGGAGAAAGGCAAAATAAAAAAAGGAAGGCCCAAAAAAAAGAAAAAAAAGGGGGCAATGCTACTATCTTTTTCCACACTTGTGCTTCATCATAGCACCATGTTCTTCATGATAGAGAGTCTCCTATGTTGTCACTTTCATATACTAGTGGGAATTGTTCGTTATAGAACTTAGCTTGTATATTCCAAAGATGGGCTTCCTCAAATGCCCTAGGTCTTCATGAGCAAGCAAGTTGATGCACACCCACTAGTTTTCTTTTGAGCTTTCATACACTTATAGCTCTAGTGCATCCGTTACATGGCAATCCCTACTCACTCACATTGATATCTATTGATGGGCATCTCCATAGCCCATTGATACGCCTAGTCGATGTGAGACTTTCTCCCTACTTTTGTCTACTACCACCTTCTATTCCACCCATAGTGCTATATCCATGGCTCACACTCATGTATTGCGTGAAGAATTGAAAAGGTTCAAAAAAGTAAAGTATGAAAACAATTGCTTGGCTGACACCCGGATGGGCATGAGGGGTACCTTGTGTTAATAAAAGGGAGCATAAAGGACTATATGATTTTGTAGGGATAACGTTCTTTAGCATTGATATTTTGAAAGACTTGATTGTTTGTTGGGATGCCCGAGTATTAAATTCTTCTATGTCAAATGATAGACTATTGCTTTGAATCACTCGTGTCTTAATATTGATGCCATGATTAGATTACATGGTCAAGATTATGCTAGGTAGCATTCCACATCAAAAATTAACTTTTTTATCATTTACCTACTCGAGGACGAGCAGGAATTAAGCTTGGGGATGATGATACGTCTCCGTCGTATCTATAATTTATGATTGTTCCATGCCAATATTCTACAACTTATATATACTTTTGGCAACTTTTTATACTATTTTTTGGGACTAACATATTGATCTAGTGCCCAGTGCCAGTTCCTGTTTGTTGCATGTTTTTTGTTTCGCAGAATATCCATATCAAACGGAGTCCAAACGGACGGATATTTTTTTGGAATATATGTGAATTTTGGGAAGCGGAACCACCACGAAACGATGCTTGAGTGGGCCTCGAGGGTGGGGGAAGCGCCCCCCTGCCTAGGGCGCGCCCTGGACCCTCGAGGCCACACCGCTTTCGCCACAAGAAAGATAATTTCCGGATAAAAATCGTGTCAAAAAATCAGCCCAATCGGAGTTACCGATCTCTGGGAATTTAAGAAACGGTGAAGGGCCAGAATCTGGTAACACAGAAACAGAGAGAGATAGAGAGACAGATCCAATCACGGAGGGGCTCTCGCCCCTCTGCCGCCATGGAGGCCATGGACCAGAGGGGAAACCTTTCTCCCACCTAGGGAGAAGGTCAAGGAAGAAGAAGAAGGAGGGGGCTCTCTCCCCCTCGCTTCCGGTGGCACCGGAGTGCCACTAGGGCCATCATCGTGTGATGGCGATCTACCACCAACACCTCCGTCATTTTCACCAACATCTCCATCACCTTCCCCCATCTATCTACAGCGGTCCACTCTCCCGCAACCCGCTGTACCCTCTACTTGAACATGGTGCTTTATGCTTTATATTATTATCCAATGATGTGTTGCCATCCTATGATATCTGAGTAGATTATCGTTGTCCTATCGGTGATTGGTGAATTGCTATGATTGATTTAAATTGCTTGTGGTTATGTTGATGTCCTTAATTTGGTGCCCATCATATGAGCGTGCACGTGGATCACACCATAGGGTTAGTTGTATGTTGATAGGACTACGTATTGGAGGGCAAGAGTGACAGAAGCTTCAACCTAGCATAGAAATTCATGCATACGGGATTGAAGAGGGACCAATATATCGTAATGATATGGTTGGGTTTTACCTTAATGAACGTTAGTAGTTGCAGATGCTTGCTAATAGTTCCAATCATAAGTGCATAGAATTCCAAGTAAGGGATGACATGCTAGCAGTGGCCTCTCCCACATAAAACTTGCTATCGGTCTAGTAACGTAGTCAATTGCTTAGGGGCAATTTCGCAACTCCTACCACCACTTTTCCACACTCGCTATCACTAATTTAGTTGTGTCTTTATCTTAAGAGCCCCTAGTTTTATTTACATGCTCTTTATATTCTTGCAAACCTATCCCACAAGATCTACAAAGTACTTCTAGTTTCATACTTGTTATAGGTAAAGTAAATGTCAAGCGTGCGTAGAGTTGTATCGGTGGTCGATAGAACTTGAGGGAATATTTGTTCTGCCTTTAGCTCCTCGTTGTGTTCGACACTCTTACTTATCGAAAGAGGCTACATCTGATCCCCTACACTTGTGGGTTATCAAGGCATCCCCAAGCTTAATTCCTTCTCGTCCTCGAGTAGGTAAATGATAAAAAAAAGAATTTTTGATGTGGAATGCTAACCAATAGAGTTTTTCAATGTAATTCTCTTAATTGTGGCATGAGTGTTTAGATCTGAAAGATTCAAGATAAAAGTCTATATTGACATAAGAAATAACAATACTTCAAGCAATACTAACAAAGCAATCATGTCTTCTCAAAATACTATGGCTAAAGAAAGTTATCCCTACAAAATCATATAGTCTGGCTATGCTCCCTCTTAATCACACATAATATTCATATTATGCACAACCCCGATTTCAGCCAAGCATTTGTTTTCATACTCTATCTTTTCAAACCTTTCAACTTTCACGCAATACATGAGCATGAGCCACGGATATAGCACTATGGGTGGAATAGAGGTGGTTGTGGAGAACACAAAAAGAAGGGAGATAGTCTCACATCGACTAGGCGTATCAACGGGCTATGGAGATGCCCATCAATAGATATCAATGTGAGTGAGTAGGGATAGCCATGCAACGGATGCACTAGAGCTAAATATGAATGAAAGCTCAACAAAGAAACTAGTGGGTGTGCATCCAACTTGCTTGCTCACGAAGACCTAGGGCATTTGAGGAAGCCCATCGTTGGAATATACAAGCCAAGTTCTATAACGAAAATTCCCACTGTTATATGAAAGTGACTAAGCATGGGACTCTCTACAATGAAGAACATGGTGCTACTTTGAAGCACAAGTGTGGAAAAGATAGTAGAATTGTCCCTTTTTCTTTCTACTCTTTTTTTTCTTTTTTTGGGCCTTTCTTTTTTTTTCTTTGGCCTTTCTTTTTTTCTCTTTTTTTTCTTTTTTTGTTGAGGGGCTTTATAGATTTAGCCTTTCCTCCCACGGGACAATGCTCTAATAATGATGATCATCACACTTTCATTACAACTCGATATTACAAATCGATACTACAACAACAAAGTATGACTCTATATGAATGCCTCCGTCGGTGTACCGGTATGTGCAATGAAAGAAGAGTGACATGTATAAAAATTATGCATGGTGGCTTTGCCACAAATACGATGTCAACTACATGATCATGCATGGCACTATGACAATATGATGCGTGTCATATAAACGGAACGATGGAAAGTTGCATGGCAATATATCTCGGAATGGCTATGGAAATGCCATGATATGTAGGTATGGTGGCTGTTTTGAGGAACAATATGATGGCTGTTTTGAGGAAGGATATATAGTGGGTTTATGGCACCGACGAAAGTTGCACGGTACAAGAGAGGCTAGCAATGGTGAGAGTGCGTATAATCCATGGACTCAACATTAGTCATAAGAACTCATATACTTATTGCAAAAATCACGAGTCATCAAAACAAAGCAATCAACGCATACTCCTAGGGGGAGGTTGGTAGGAGTTAACCATCGCGCACCCCCGAACTCCACACAAAGGTTGGCACTCTACAAATACCTCATGCTCTAACTTCGTCACATAGCGGTTTACCATACGTGCATGATACGGGAGTCACTAACCTTAACACAAGCATTTATCAATTTCATAATAACTCCACTAGCATGACTCTAATATCACTATCCTCATGTCTCAAAACAATTATCAAGCATCCAACATCTCATTCTATTCAATGCACTTGGTGTGAATTTTTTTACTACATTGACATTGGATGTTTATCATGTGAAGACTAGTTTCTTTAGCCTAAACACTTTACCATGCAGTTTTAATAGACTCTCAAATAGATATAAGTGAAGCATGAGAGTTCAAAATTTTCTACAAAATATTACCACCACCATGCTCTAAAAGATATAAGTGAAGCACTAGAGCAAAAACTATTCAACTCAAAAGATATAAGTGAAGCACATAGAGTGTTCTAATTATTTCTAGGCCATATTTAACTCTCTCAAATAGGTGTGTCCAGCAAGGATGATTGTGGCAAACTAACAAGCAAAGATTCAATTTTTACAAGACGCTCCAAGCAAAACACATGTCATGTTGCGAATAAAAATATAGCTCCAAGTATAGTTACCGATGGATGAAGACGAAAGAGGGGAATCTGTCAAAACAACACACGAAAAACAGAATCTGTCAAAGACAAAACAGTCTGTAGTAATCTGCAGGGTTCGCCTACTTCTGGAACTCCAAAACATTCAAACTAAATTGGTAAATTTGCGCAATTTGTCTGCCAATCAGAATAAAAAAGAATCAACTAAAAATCACGCTCCAGTAAAATCCCACGACTACTTTAGCGAGCGCTAACGATTCTGTTTTTCACAGCAAGATCATGTAAACTTCACACAAGTCTTACAAAGGTTCTACTTGGCACAAACACTAAACAAAACATGAAACCACATCTAATCAGAGGCTAGATGCAATATTTATTCCTTAACAGCAATGAAAACAAAAAACATAAAATTGGGTTGCCTCCCAACAAGCGCTATCGTTTTACGCCCCTAGCTAGGCACGATACAAGATAGATCTAGGTATTGCCATCTTTGGAAGGTAATCCATAAGTGGCTCTCATGATGGATTCATATGGTAATTTGATTTTCTTTCTAGGAAAGTGTTTCATGCCTTTCCTTAATGGAAAATTGGAATCTAATATTTCCTTCCTTCATATCAATAATTGCACCAATCATTCTAAGGAAAGGTCTACCAAGAATAATAGGACAAGAAGGGTTGCAATCTATATCAAGAACAATGAAATCCATGGGCACATAATTCCTATTGGCAACAATAAGAACATCATTAATTCTTCCCATAGGTTTCTTAATAGTGGAATCCGTAAGATGCAAATTTAAAGAACAATCATCAAGCTCATGTTTTTGGGATAGTGGAGACACTTGCACCCAAATGACACAAAGCATGGCATTCATGATCTTTTATTTTTATTTTTATAGTAGGTTCCCACTCATCATAAAGCTTTCTAGGTATAGAAACTTCCAATTCAAGTTTTTCTTCATAAGATTGCATCAAAGCATCAACTAAATGTTTAGTGAAAGCTTTATTTTGACTATAAGCATGCGGAGAATTTAGCACGGATTGCAACAAGGAAATACAATCAATCAAAGGGCAATTAGCATAATTGAAGCCCTTGAAATCCAAGGTAGTGGGTTCATCACTATGCAAATTTTTAATCTCTTCAATCCCACTTTTAGCAATTTTAGCATCAAGATCTAAAAACTCCGAATTATTGGGACACCTTAGAGCAGAATCATCTCCAATCCTATTCCCATCAAGATTAATACTAGAAAACAAGGATCTAATAGGAGACACATCAATAACTTTCAGATCTTCATCTTTATTTTTATGATAACTAGAAGAACACGATTTAATATAATCTTCTCTTTTATCACGCATTCTAGCGGTTCTTTCCTTGCATTCATCAGTAGAAATTCTCATGACTTTGAGAGACTCATTGATATCATGCTTAGGTGGGATAGATCCAAGTTTCAAAGAATCAACATCAAGAGTAATTCTATCCACACTTCTAGCCAATTCATCAACCTTAAGCAATTTCTGTTCAAGCATAGCATTAAAATTCTTTTGCGAGATCATAAACTCTTTAACACTAGTTTCAAATTCAGAAGGCATCTTTCCATAAGAGTTGTTGTAGGAATTACCATAATTATTAGAGGAATTACTAGGAAAAGGCCTAGGATTAAAATTACCTCTATAAGCATTGTTACCAAAATTATTCCTACCAACAAAATTCACATCCAAAGATTCATTGCTATTTTCAATCAAAGTGGACAAAGGCATATCATTAGGATCAGAAGAAGCACTCTTAGCAGCAAACAATTTCATAAGTTCATCCATCTTTCCACTCAAAACACTAATTTCTTCGATAGCATGCACCTTCTTACTAGTAGATCTTTCGGTGTGCCATTGAGAATAATTAACCATAATATTATCTAGGAGTTTGGTAGCTTCTCCAAAGGTAGTTTCCATGAAAATGCCTCCGGCGGTCGAATCTAAAAGATTTCTAGAAGCAAAATTCAAGCCAGCATAAAAGTTCTGAATAATCATCCATAGATTTAACCATCTGTAGGGAAATTACGTTCATCAATTTCATTCTCTCCCAAGCTTGTGCAACATGCTCATGATCTAGTTGCTTAAAATTCATAATATCGTTTCTAAGAGAGATGATCTTAGCAGGTGGGAATTATACTTAGAGATAAAAGCATCTTTGCACTTATTCCACGAATCAATACTATTTCTAGGCAAAGAGGAAAACCAAGTTTTGGCATGATCTCTAAGTGAAAATGGAAATAACTTCAATTTAACAATATCGTTATCCGTATCCCTTTTCTTTTGCATATCACACAAATCAACAAAGTTGTTTAGATGGGTAGTGGCATCTTCACTAGGAAGGCCGAAGAATTGATCTTTCATGACAAGATTCAACAAAGCAGCATTGATCTCACAAGATTCAGCATCGGTAATAGGAGCAATCGGAGTGCTAATAAAATAATTGTTGTTGGTATTGGAGAAGTCACACAATTTGGTATTGTTCTACGCCATAGTGACTAGCAAGCAATCCAACACACACAAGCGAACAAGAAGCAAGCGAACGATAAACACACGGCGGAAGGAGGGCAAATAAAACTGCAAGTGTGAAGTGGGTGAGAGGAAAACGAGAGGCAAATAAATGTAATGCAAAGGATAGGGGTTTGTGATAGGTACTTGGTATATGACTTTTGCGTAAGCCTCCCCGGTAACGGCGCAAGAAATTATTCTTGCTACCTCTCGAGCTTGCGTTGTATTCCCTCGAAGAGGAAAGGGAGATGCATCACAGTAGCGTAAGTATTTCCCTCAGTTTTTGAGAACCAAGGTATCAATCCAGTAGGAGACCACGCGCGAGTCCCTCGCACCTGCACAAACAAATAAGAACTTCGCAGCCAACGCGATAAGGGGTTGTCAATCCCTTTACGGTCAATTACGAGAGTGAGATCTGATAGAGATGATAGTTTATATTTTTGGTATTTTTGGTTTAATAAAACAGAAAATAAAAGCGGTAAAAGTAAAGTAGATGTAGATTGATATATTAAAAATAGACCCGGGGGCCATAGTTTTCTCTAGTGGCTTCTCTCATGATAGCGGTATTCTACGGCGGGTAAACAAATTACTGTCGAGCAATTGATAGAAAAGCGAATAATTATGAGACTATCTAGGCATGATCATTGTATATAGGCATCACGTCCGAGACAAGTAGACCGACTCCTGCCTGCATCTACTACTATTACTCCACACATCGACCGCTATCCAGCATGCATCTAGTGTATTGAGTTCATACGAACAGAGTAACGCTTTAAGCAAGATGACATGATGTAGAGGGATAAACTCAAGCAATATGATGAAAACCCCATATTTTTATCCTCGACAGCAACAATACAATACGTGTCTTGCTGCCTCTACTGTCACTGGGAAAGGACACCGCAAGATTGAACCCAAAGCCAAGCACTTCTCCCATTGCAAGAACTAAAGATCTAGTGGGCCAAACCAAACCAATAATTCGAAGAGACTTGCAAGGATATTATGAGCACACATAAAAAGTTCAGAGAAGAACCAAATATCTTTCATAGATAACCTTGATCATAAACTCACAATTCATCGGATCTTGACAAACACACCGCAAAAAGAGATTACATCGAATAGATCTCCTCGAAGACCGAGGAGAATTTTGTATTGAGATCCAGAGAGAGAGAGAAGAATCCATCTAGATACTAGCTATGGACCTGAAGGTCTGTGGTAAACTACTCACAACTCATGGTGAGGGCGATGATGATGAAGAAGAAGGCCTCCTTGCTGGATCCCCCTCCGGTGGAGCTCCGGAACAGGCTCCAAGATGGGATCTGCATGGGAACAGAAGCTACAGTGGTGGAATTAGGGTTTTCTCTCTGCGTATGGAGTTTCTGGGGTACGTGAATATATATAGGAAGAAGGAGGGCACCGGGGGCCACACGAGGGAGCCTCTAGGAAGGGGGCGCGCCAAGGGAAGGGGGGCGCGCCCCCCTCCCTCGAGGGCAGCCCCTCTGTCCCCTGACTTGGTCCTGAAGTTTCCTGTGCGTGATTTTCTCCAAAAAAAATATCTCTCGCGAAGGTTTCATTTCGTTTGGACTCCGTTTGATATTCCTTTTCTACAAAACCCTGAAATAGGCAAAAAAACAGCAATCTGGACTGGGCCTTTGGGTTAGTAGGTTAGTCCCAAAAATGATATAAAAGTGAATGATAAAGCCCATTAAACATCCAAGACTTCATAAATAATAGCATGGAATAATCAAAAATTATAGATACGTTGGAGACGTATCAACCGTTTCCCATCAGCACGGTTGAAGTTCCTGCGGTCTGATAAGACGAAAACAAGGAAATATCACCGCATACATGCACATTAGCACCCGTGTCAATCAACCAATCAGGAGAATGACATACTGAAAGAATAGTGGGAAATATACCATACCCATCATCCTTCATGTCAGTGTCTCTAATGACAACATTAGTGGTTTTGCCACCTTTTCCAAGATGATGCTTGTCATAGCGATTAGGGCAACTAGGAGCCCAATGATCAGGATCTCCACACACATGACAAACACCTTTCTTCTTGTCATTCTTCTTCTTGAAGTTGGTGTGTTGCACAGCCTCGTTCTTCCCATCAAACTTTGCTTTACCATCAAACTTGCCCTTGTTCTTGAACTTGTGTGACTAGAAGTTTTTCTTTTGTACCAGATTGGCACTAGATTCTCCCTCAATACCTCGAGCACGTGTGTCCTTTGCTCTCGCCTTTTCTTCCACATCAAGAGTACCAATGAGATCCAGAACGGAAAACTCCTGTCTCTTATGCTTCAGTAAGGTAGCAAAGTTCCTCCACAAAGGAGGAAGTTTAGTGATGATACCCCCGGCAACAAACTTGTTCGGCAGCATGCAATTGAAGTGCTCAAGTTCTCTAACAAATGATTGTATCTCGTGAGCTTGCTCAACTACGGAGCGCTCTTCAGTCATCCTGTAATCATAGAATTGCTCCATGATGTACAGCACAGTGTCAGCATCCGAGACCCCAAACTTGGCCTCGAGTGCGTCCCACATATCTTTTCCATTATCAATTGACGCATAAGCATCAACTATGTTCTCACCAAGAACACTCAAGAGAGCAGCCCTAAACAGGGTATCCATTTTCAGAAAAGCTTGTTCCTGTTGAGCATCATAATCTCCTTCAAGTTTGCCAAAAGTGGTGTCATAGCAGCTCATGGTTTGAAACTACAGAACAACTCTCACGCGCCACCTCTTACAGTGGATACCCTCAGACACAGGAGGTCTCATGGAAGCAGCAAAACAACTTGGGGTAAATTGCCTATAATAAGGTTTTTGGAATGTTGGAAATATGAGCAATTTACCAAGTGATTTTATTAACAGAAATACTAGATAAAGCATGACTAATATAGCAGTAATAGAGCAAGTCATGCGATCTGACAAAGAGAAGGTAAGTAGCATCTTCATATATAGAACAGACAGTAGAACTAGATGCATATATGAAGTAGGACCTAACATATTTAGAGCAAACACTTGAACAAAGAACAGTGACAGTGTTTCTAACAGAAAGATCAAGAACACATATGGGCGAGAGACTAGAACAAGATAAACTAGAGAGATCATAGAGACATACGAAGCAGCAGCAAAAGCCTCGGTCTTGGGTGCGATGTCCTCGCCGGCCATGTCGTTGAAAAGGTTGTCGGCGTCGGGGAAGAAGTCGTCGTTCGGGAAATAGTCGTCGGCGACCGGATCGTCCGTGATGAAACAACCAGTAGTCGCGCCAAGCGCTCCCCAAAAACCTTATCACCCTTGTCCCGTAGAGGACCCAAAGTGGTGCAGTATCGGAGGCCTACTGTCCCGACCTGCGGTGCACGCCGCAAGCCGGGATGAGAAAGACAGCAGCAGCTCAGAGATGGAACCGGTGGCGAGAGGAAGGAGAGGTTCTGGTGCGTCTCTCTGGGAGGAGCGACCTCCCTTTTATAGGCGCAAGAGAAGGAGGCTAGAGGCTGCGCCGGGAGCTGAAGAGAGCGAGGGAGACTAAACGAACATGCAGCAGCCGGAGAGGCGCGCCGTTCATTCAGTGTCCACTATAGAAAACGTTCAGCTTCCGACTGACCTTTGGTATACCTGTCGTGCGTGGCAAAAATTAGACATCGGCTCGGCTCATTTCTGCAACCCCAGGCGCGGCGGGCGGCGGAGGAGGAGCGCGCGTGGATGTCCCTCTTGTTCTCATGCTCGTACAAGTGGAGAAGGAGCCTCCCTTATAAAGAGGTCCAACTCCGTGTAAACTAGCAATGTGGGACTAAACTTTAGTAGTGCCCCTTTCCTTGCACGAATGGGCTAAGTGGGCCTTTAGAATTTATTAGGAATTTCTGAAATTAATATTAGGCTGGGCCATAATAGACTAAAATTCCAGCATGGCGTCCCTCCATTGCACCACCATCGGCGGCGAACTCGACGGGTCACGATGCCGCTTGTGCTGCACTGCAGCTCCGCCGTCGTGGCGAGATCCATAGGATGCAACTCCTCCGGCGTTGCAGCGCCGGTATCTTGGATGAGAAGCAACCGCGATTCCCCTTGGTAGCACTGATGGCCCGGTAGGGACGCAGCCGTGATGTCCCCTGCGTAGCGCCAATGGCTGATTGATGGGTTGCTCCTGCTTCTCCGGTGGAGGAATGGGGATACGGCAGAGAGCAAGAGGAAAAAATGGTTGTGGAGGAGATAATGTGGAGAGATAAGAGAAAAGCGGTGCGTCTTGCAGAGGCCACGTGGCGGAAGCAGGAGGAGGCTTGCGTTTGGTTGTTTTTATCCAGCTTAAATTAAACGTTTTCCAAAAAATAATTCTATCTTGGCACAACATTTCACATCACGGGCCTTTACCCAATCATATTCTCTTTCACCTCTCCCCAGCGTCATATGTGCTAGCCCGTCTATGAATAAAGCCTTCTCGAATCCGAACACATCATCTAACAAAAGATGAGCCTATATGGAAAACAAAGAAAAAACCATGCTAGGTGAAAATGTTCAGATGTCAACCCGATAGATCGACTAACTAAGCATCAACCGAAGATGATGGTTTAGAAAGAGAGGCTTCCTTGTGTTGGTGTGATGACTTGGTAAGCGTTTACCAATATAGTGCATGTGTTCTAGTTTTCTTTATAGATACTCAGTGGGTTAACCATTTAGGAATCACATTCAGTCTGTTGATGGGCATACTATGTATGTCAGGGAAAGGATCAAAGTGAGTGAGATACCTGCTAAAGAAACAAAACCTCATCGATCACGACCTGTCCCCTTTTGGCATCTGCTGCAAGTGAGACAGCCACGCTTTGTGTTGCAAATGCAACAGGTCAGAATTTACTAGGCATCCAGCTAAGTAGTGACGTGGAGCTCGTTGGAGTCTTCGGTTTGTGTGATGCGCAATTTGGGCAAAGGAAGCCAAGATTTTCGACTTTGGTGGCTACAGCCATTTTCTGGACTATTCCACCTGTGATGGCTGCCAAAAAATGTGCAGACAACTTTCAATTTATAAGCGAATAGAACTCATGGGGCAGTTTGTTTTGTTGTTTCTTTCCTCTTTCTTTTTCTTTTGTCTCCTACCTCGCCTCAGTCTATGTAGTTCTACTCTTCCTATTGTGCATGTAAACAAATGTGTTGGACAAGTTTCTCCATGCATGTCTTCCGTTTCTAATAAAAAGAATGTGCCCCCCCTCGTGAAGTTGGTGAAAGAATACTATGTATGGTCTAGCAACATAGCTTAGCCAATGTGCTATAGTATGATATAAGTAGAAGATTTTCCCATGGCCTCTGCTACACGTCGTTTTTATAGCATCAAAAACAAATTCTAGTATTGTGAAACCTTCAGTTATACATATTTTTATTAATGAACATTCAGAACACATTCAATTAATGCATTACCAAAGAAGGCGCATCAAACAAGCACTCATGCAGATAAAAAGCTGTAATTTATTATTTAGTTCAAAACCTTACTTACGATCTTCAATAAAACTATTTATTCCCATTCATTTGCTATTGTGCCAGCAAATAATTCATAACAGCTTTCTCTCAAAAAAAAGGGTGCACGCCGAGGGATCCCCTTTCGGCGGTGACGAATAACCCTTGGTGGAGATGGATTATCCTTGCAATAATCTGCATCACTGCAACTCTCTTCATTGTTACCAGTATTTCCACTTGTGTTACTGGAATCTGTATCATCATCCTTTCTTGTATAGTCAATAATATCTCCGGTCGGAACGCTTGCCATCATATCCTCTTTGATTCCTTTAAGCTGCAACAAAATAGTCAAAATATATATGTAAAACGTCCAATGAACTAATAACATAGGGTAAGTTTCAATAGTTACATGATAGTTTAGTAGCTTACGTTGCAACCCAGAGAGCAGAAGCGGAATGGGTCAAGAAGACCGCGATTGCAAATCTCACAATTGTATGATGATGATGCTACCTTGACCGCGGAAACACCACAACCACGATGTTGTGGGCGCTCATTAAGAAATACAACCGTTGCACTGTTGATAACATATGTTTGTACATCACTGATATCAAGTATATCTTTTAACTCGGCAACCCTGATAACATCATGGTATGATGACCGCCTTATCTACAAGATTCCATAAGTTAATTCATGTTGGCCATGAAACAAAGGTAGATCAATCCACTTTTCCGTGAAAGATAATACATGTTTGATGTGTTTAGATGATGCGTTGTATTAGATTTGGTAACTTTTGACACGTGTTCTATAAATATATGGTAGGTGTTAATACCAACCATATTTATATAACAAGATCCCCAAGTTCATAGACAATATAAAATGATGTAAAATTATCTTGCATAATCCCAGTTACAAAATCATAATGTTGTATGCCATACCTGGATTACTCGATGGGTGGAATGATGGCATGAACGACAATAATAGCAGAAGGCGGCCTTTGATTCCTCGCAATCTATGCAGAATAGGTTACACTCATTGCGAGTAGAGGAGAGATGGTTGGTGCAAATTGCGAAGAACTGTGTTGCAAGCAATAGCTCTAGCCATGTAGGCACCGTCCCCCCCTTCATGGAGAAAACAAAGATGCTTTGCACTTGTACTCCTATGTGTTGTGTTTAGTAAGGGACGGTATGCAGTACCTTTATAGTGTGATCTAGGCAGTAAAACAGTTTTGGCGCACATAGTTTGTTGCAGAATTTGTGGGGCTGAAACTGACATGTAGTCCATAAAAACAGGCTCACATATCTTTTGTAATTTTTAGGTGCTTAGGTTAGGTACAACCAAGCATTTGGCATTTCTCCATTTCAGTGGATGGTTATCCATTCTTCTTAGTACATCTAGGAATAAATGTCGCGTGCACACAATATTTTCTTTAACGACACAAGTGCCAAAAGGGGTTGTCACCAAAACATAATGGGAAAGGATGAGTGCTTAATTTAGGACATGAAAAAACAATAAAAAAAAATTGTGCATTAAGATTAATGTCTTAGCTGGACCGTCAAACCAATAAATATATGATACGATATATAAATACTAGAAATTATATGGTCCACATTAATACTAAGACAACTGTGAAAATAAATTGCAAATCAAACAAAAGATTTGATCTACATACACATATTTTTATTATGAGAATCATCTTTAAATCTGCTCATTTTGTCCTTTCTTGTGTGTACTTTGAAATATCTTTCTTTTTTGTGGGTCAAATAAGCATTTATTCCATTATAACAAGATTACACAATCCAGAGGCAAGAGATCCTCAATACATGAGGATTCTCCACTCATTCACAATGCAGTGCAACACTCAGAGGGACTATATCTTGCTAGGGACAGTCTGAAATTCGTCTAGAACTCTAAACTAGCTTGAACAAGCAATCGAGGCAGAAATGCCAATTTCTTATGTATGGCATACATGTTGAATGTTGTTAGATGATGATCTAACCATTTTTCTCATCACAAAGTATGCATCGGCAATATAATTTGCAGCATTACTTAGGTACTGCTGTAGTCATTTTTAGACTTCTCTTCTATGAGTAAAATGCTACGAGTAAGAGTAATGCTATGAGTAAATTCAGATTTCCTTGCTTTAGGCATAAGAATAAGCTGATAAGTACATAATATTGATACTTTGCATGCTATGAGTAAAATGCTCTATTTTCTTTCGTCACCTTGCTTGTATGAATGAGTATCTCATTTTAACTAGCTGGAGAATGAAAGCATTGTACTAGCTGAATTTGTCTTATCATTCTAAAGAACTTGTTTATTTTTTCTACAACGTCTACAAGAACTTAGGTAAAATGCTCTATTTTTTCTTGTGTCACCTTTCTTGTATGACTTGAGTATATCGTTTTAACTATCTGGGGAACAAAAATCATTGTATTAGCTGAATTTGTGTTATCATTCTAAAGAACTTGTCCTTTTTTTTGAATGGTTTGTTCATAATATATTGGCTCTAGTGTTTTGATTCTTCTCTTCTGATTCATGTAACAGGGGGATGGCCGAAGGCATGATGATAGTTCTATTGTTGTTCTAGTGTAGCGAAGGTGGCCTAGTCGACTATGGTCGCCTAGTGAGTCGTGCATACAGTTTCATCTGCCTGGAGCAGGAGCCCAGTTTGTGCTGATTGTCAATTCTCATTGTGATTCTCCCTATATCTGTGTGACTGTGATTGTATTTGTATCTGTGTTATTACACTAGTAAAGCTTGTAACTGTGTCATGACAGAAGGAGCCCAGTATATTTGTGTGACTGGTTGATTATCGCTGTTGTTATTTGAAATATTACTTGTGTTTTTTGTCTGTTCTTATTTAAATATGGTTATGTATTTCTGTCAAATTGTAATCCGAATAATATGATGCTGTCAAAAGGGTCCCACTTTAATAGATCCTGACAATTGAGATCCATCTGACTAGTGGACCCATTTAATAAAAAAGAAAATGAAATTGTCCAGACAAAAAGCCCACGACCCATGAAATAAAAAGGCTGCATTGTTGGGCTTGGTCCATGAAGCTGACAAAAAATTCATAGGAAAACAATACAAATGGGCTGAATTAATGGGCTCGGCCCATATAAACACCGAACTGGACCGGGCTGATTCTTGTGGCACATCAGGTTGCCATGTCTGATGCCTACGTGGCATGGGGAGGCTGCTAGTGACCAAAACAAGACAGTAGGCATATTTTGGTCGTAAACGTCTACGACCTTCTCACAGAGAAGGTCGTTGATTTCAGTTTACGACGGTCAGCTTTTGACCATCTGTTTTTAGTCACAAAAAGGTCACAAATGGAAAATAATGACCATTCAGTGACCAATAGTCAAGGTCACAAGTTGACATATTTCTTGTAGTGAGTATTACACATAACTGATGCAGCGAAGTATACCTTATAAGCACATTTCGCCGAGTAGGTACCTTTATAATTCCACGACCAGAACCATTTGTCTTCAGCACCATGTATGATTTGAGCTTCAGAGATCGCCTCTCATAAGGTTAAGATCTGATGAAAAATGTGAATATTTATTTTCTCTGATGAAAATATTGTATTCTAAGGATCAGAAATACTTGGTGAAGGCAAAGAGGCACTCGAGAAAGCCTTTGACGCGTATAACACCATGAATCATGCCAAGTAGGCGAGCACCAGGGAAAGTCGACACCATCTTCAAGTAGTTGTCTCCAAGATCATGGTCCCAAACACAGTAGGGAAGAACGACCCCTTTTTTGCTCATCTGTGAGATGGTATGTTGGCCAGCAAGCGCTTGTCCTACCACACGCGCCATATGGGACCAACGATCATCATGTTGTGCATTCTCTATAAATTTGTTACAACTAGTCGATCGTTGGCATGCACCTTCCTGGCCCACTGTGTCGTCCGCCTCTTTCTCAACACAAGGATGCCAAGATAATGTTGGTGGATGAAAGCCTCTTGAATGACCATGCAAAGAAGTGGCTTGTGGAGAAAAAGAAGAAGGTCAACGACCGTATGGAGTACGAGGCGGCGAGGGCGGCTACACCAGCAGCTGCGCATGCAGTAAGGATGTAGGCGGAGCAGACGGCCCAGATGCAGGCAGACGCAAGGATGGTCACGGAGCAGGCGACATGGATGGCGTCCGACAAGTGATCCGGCTAGCCAACGAGTGATCCGTCATGCTCGGACATTGATTTTATTTTGGCATGTCTGGATTGTTGAACTATGATTTGTTTTGCTTTGTGGTGTTTGTTTTGAACTGAATTGTCTGAATTGAGACAATTCGTATTGTATGATCGATGTGCATGAATTACATACATTTAAGATTTCGCATTTGAGCTGTGTTCATGTGAGGTCATCCGGCACTGTCTGTGGACGGGTCTTGGACGTATAGAAGGATGAATTTGCCAAATCCAACTGTAAATGCTCAATAAGAGGAGTTCTGAAGGAGGGCCTGGCCATTGTTTTGACTCCAGGAAGGTACGCACATGGCAAGTCTGGCCATTCTTATGGCAATTTTTTTTAAAAGATGGCAAGTCCGGCCTGTCGATCGGCAGAGCCCGACTCTAGTTCTGGTGATTTTTCGCTAAAGTTCCGTATATACACTACAGGAAAAAAATTTGAAGCCGTGTACCTAATGCACTCGGCTTATAGCAATATACACTCGGTTTACATGTAAGCCGAGTAAAACACCCGGCTTATGCGACACGGTTTACACTCCATCGGCTTATAAGGTATAAGCCGAGTGCCTCTCCAAAAACACACGGTGTATTCCTAAGCCGTGTGTTTTTAAGCGGCTCTCGGTTTACTAAAGTAACTTGACGGCAGCAGGTAGATAACGGCCACGTGTCACCGTCTGTATAAACCGAGTGCCTATAAGTCGAACACGGTTTACCTATATGCCGAGTGCCTAGCTGAGCCGCACGGTTTACATATAAACCGAGTGCCCGAGCGAGCCACACGGTTTACATATAAACCGAGTGCCCGAGCAAGCCACACGGTTTATGTATAAACTGAGTGCCGTAGAGAGCCACACGGTTTACATATAAACTGAGTGCCCGAGCGAGGCACACGGTTTATGTGTCCGATTACCATGAGCCGCCGTGGCTCAGCATGGCCTATAAGCCGAGTGCCTTGCACCTGAAACACTCGGCTTATAGACCTATAAGCCGAGTGCCTTGCACCTGAAACACTCGGCTTATAGGTCACATAGTACTACTTTGCATCTATAAGCCGGGTGCTGTGTGCTGGGACACTCGGCTTATAGGACAAATAGTATTATTTTCACATCTATAAGCCGGGTGCTGTGTCCTGGGACACTCGGTTTATAGGCCAAAAAATATTTTACTACAATTGATTCAGCAAGCAATATATCCAACATGGCTTATGCAAGTGTCATCTCATTGCTTATTTCCTACTCCCTCTGTAACTTAATATAAGATGTTTTTTGACACTATGCAGTGCCATAAAACGTCTTACATTAGGTTGCGGAGGGAGTATCAGCCAGCTGGTTAGTAAAGTTACCATCAGTATTAAGCATTCATAACCAAGAACAGACAAGCTCTATTAAACGTTTTATCATTGTAAATGGTGAAAACCTGTGCCCAAGCAGTGTTAGAAGCCTCAGGTGTTAATGTCTGTTTAACTATACCACAAGGTCAGATCTCCGAAAATTCTAGGGATCCTCTGCTGTAGAAAGGTCCCTACCAAAACAAGGAAAGATGGAATAATTCCAAATTTTTCAAGAAGATTTGATAACAAACGAAACTAAACGGGCACATGTTTTTTTGTTTCATTGAAATCCAAGCCTGTACAAAACAATCAAATGTCAAGAACACTCACAATATCCAACGCCTACACCTACAGGACCCACGAAAGGCAGGACGGGCAGCCGCAACATATATATTGATTGTCTTCATCTTTCACATAGTCCATCCTCGTAGCATAACCCTGACAGAGACATGAACAGTGTTAAAATTGAATCCAAATCAAAGGAGGCGGGTAGTCCGCAAAGTCATGGCAACACCCAGGAACTGAACCTGCAGCCTCGGTCACTTTTCTTGTTTGGTTAACCACTATTCTCCCAGGTGAACACCAAGCATGCAACGCGATTCATTACATCAAACTCTAATTTGCAATGATAAATCAGAGAGGACATGATATCACTTAGCAGCATAATATCTTCAACGCAATTGCTCCAAGAATTGAAATTCAACTTAATCAACAATTAATAACCAAAAGTTCCGTTTTTTTAGTAGTAAAGTATCAAGCATGGATATGTACTTATAAAGATGCAGGGATCTTAAATATTCAGACATCCGTGGAAAAGAAATGGAAAAACAATGAAATATCAATTTCAGTTATATGCAGAGGTGCAACATAAAAAAATCCGTGGACTTTACTCTGTTCTGTTGAAATTATTCTTGAACCATTTGATAGCTTTTATAAACTAGTAACAGCCAATGTAAAAATTATGGTCTCTAATTCTCTGCATATATAATAAAGTATCCAATGGAGACATGATACTGATGTCAATGCCACAAAGATCAAGACGGATAAAACTTCAACTACGTGACACATTCATTCCATAGTTTTACAGCACCAGGACTTGACCAGCAAGATCAGTCATAACAGGAAACCATACTATAAAACAAATAGGAGCTTGGGAAACGATTCGGGTGGAAAACTGTACCATCTTGAAGGTTCACCATATCCTCTGCATCACCGAATACTGTCGTCGGGTCAGGGTCCTGTTCAAAAACAAATGCAAGAGACGTTTAAGATTCCCTGAGTGATGATGCTATGTGAAGCTATAAGGGGCAAGTGCTTAATTCAGCTCAACAAGCTACGCACACATTTGCATGTGTGAATCACATTAATAGGTTAAAGTCAAGCCTGTGGTTTCATTCACTCTTCTCTTGAGAAAAACAAAATCCCCCATATTTCTTCTCTACAAAATATAACATCTAGCACATGCTTCATTTTTTTGAAGCATATACTAAAAATACATTAGATAGTAGGGGTGGACATCTCATATACTCCCTCTGTCCCAAAATAAGTGACTCAAAATACATAAAATACACTAGAGACAGTAGGGGTGGACATCTCATATTTTATATGATTATTGTAAGGACTTTATTTTTCTGCATGTAAAAGGATGTCCATTTTTCCCATTTGACACTGGTTACCTTACCTCCGACAGAAACTCGAGATTCTACTAGGCTGTATGACCAAAAAGCATTATGACAGAATAACAGAGATAGAGAGCAGAACCCCCTTTCCGTTTTATGGTAACTATCTCATGCTCTCTTTCTAAAGACAAAATCAGTTCTTAACAAGGAATGTACCTACCCAGAAGCTTCCTTAAATAAACCAGCTATGCATGCGAAGACAAGGCAATCCACATTAAGGGGGATCAGACACCACCATATACAACCACATGTATTTCATGCCTTCAACAACAATGTCTTACCCCGATGCTATTGTGGTATCTTTCAACATGCTCATCTTGCCCATCGCAATGCAAACTAGTAGCAAGCAGCTAGCGCCAGCAAAGTGTAATACTAATCGGCCATGTCGATATGAAAGCATAGCAGAAACGATTAGGAAACTACATGTTTCTCAAGTTTGATCTTACTACGAGCTTGTGATAGATAGATAATCCACTAAACCGAAATGCATCATGGCCGACAAGAAAGATACTTAATCATACCAAGTTGCCAAAAACATATATACCTGTTCGATCTCCCTTATGGTCCTCCCAGCGTGGCCGATCACAACTACCACGTGCTCATCCGTGACACCAATTGTGAGAGACCCTTTTGCGTATAAAGGCATTGCAAAACTGAAACTCCTATAGGAAGAGCACTACTGGGATGGTAAGCTAGCTACTACAAGACTTGTACTTCAAGTACTGCTGCTACAACAAGTGTAACACCAAGCATCAGATGCATGAAAATGTGAATTTGGGCTGCATTGTAGTCTTTGCAAGAGAACCACAATGAACTGCTATGTAGTCTTGGAAGCAAAAACCTACTAAAACACGTGGCACCACCAGCCCATAAAATCCTATAAATGACCATGGCACGATGGCCAGCAAAAAAATTACCATCGCTCGATGGCGGTGGACACACAGAGCATGAGAGAGAGAGAGAGCAGGGGAGAGAACCAGGTGCTTACCAGCCATGCCGGAGTGGAAGAAGAATAGGGGCCACCGGATGGAGAGTGCAGGTGGTGTCAGAGTGGAAGAAGAACCACCGGGTACATCACACGGTGCTCAACCTGAAAAATTATGCCTGAGAATTAGAGAAAAAAGGGAAGGTCAATCAAGGATAAATATGTTGGCAACCTCACACTAACCAAAACTTGGAATCTATTGCTGCAATAGAAGTGGCAATGCCTTGCCTTAACAATAAGCAACACTTAAATAAAAAGAAGTCAGATTGTATGCTTTAAGTTTCTAGCACACCTCTGTTTACAAAGACTCCGGCTAGAGACCATGTAAGTTCTCGTTTTTATCAATTCCAAAGAGCTGACAGGCTGTAACTACAGACATAATCCTGGATCGGATTTTAATGGCATATGAAATTTGAAAAGTTTCAGTGTAATCAGATATAGAAGACGTAGAATTTGTTCCTCTGGGGATTTAAGTCAACCATATATAGCCAAGACGAAGACCTTCATTTACAAAGAGAAGGCAACTTTTATTGAATATACAAACAATTATCTCCTCCAAAAAACAGACTCTAGTGTCATTGGTCCATATATGATGTTTTCCGATCAACATAAACAGCAGAGGAGAGAACAGGTAGCTTACCAGCAGCTGTGCCGGAGTGGAAGAACAGAGGCGCCATCGGAGGGGCAGGGTGGAAGGCATCGGAGTGGAAGAATATTCCCTTGCAAAAACCACACGGTTGTTGTGTCGTGCACCTATGCGCGCGAGGAAACTGCATCAGAGAACCATACCTGCCAACCACAGATCATGACTAGAATGAGGTCCATGCATAATAATCATTGATTGATAAAGCATATAATGCAAAAAAAATGTGAGGTACACAAAAGTATCCATCAATTGATTTGTTCGAAGCTACAGTTGAGTTGTGCAATTGAACCCCACATTACTCCAGTAGTATAATATGATGATTTCACATGCATCAAAGATAGATCTGTCTTACCTTAGTTGATCTTAACTTAGTGGATTTTTTTACGGACTCAAATATCATCAGTTCTTTCATTGATTAGAAATAAGCCAGATTATAAGCTTTTATCTATTCCAAAGAGCTGACAGGCTATGTCCGCAAAATCCCACCAGGAATCCAAGAACTCCTACTCCTCGTCTACGAAGATCCCGCCCCTAGCCACCCGAGTCCTACAGGAGGCGGTTGGTACAAATCGTGGCAAATAAACGGCGAGCAGGGGGAGAGGCTGACTCACCGACGACCGGCGCGGATCCCTCGGAGCCCATGGCGAGCTCGTCTAGCTGCCGACGGAGGGAGGCTGGGCGGCGGAGATGGCCGGAGGCCCTCAACCCTAGCGAACGGGGAGGGCCGGCGGAGGGAGGCTGGGCGGCGGCGGAGGGAGGCTGGGCGGCGGAGATGGCCGGAGGCCCTCAACCCTAGCGAACAGGGAGGGCCGGCGGCGCCGATGGGAGAGTCAGCTCGGGGCTCCCCATGCTCGGGGAGTGGGGGATCTGTGCTCTTAGGGGAGGCCGGCGCCGGGGGGGTGGGGATCTGTGCTCTTCGGGGAGGCCGGCGCCGGGGGGGTGGGGGGCTGCGAGGTGGAGGGTGGGCGGCGACGGGAGGAAAGGGGCGGCGCGGGGGAAAGACAGAGGGAAGACAGAGGAGGAGGCGCGGGGGAGAGAAGGAGATTTGGGGCAAAATGAGCTATGCGCGCCTCTAATTTCGCCAAGTCCCGCGTCAAAATAAGCCCAATGCAGTAGGGTAAGCCTAGTGCCACTGGAAAGTACACGGTTTATAAAAAAAATTGTTTTATTACAATACAAAAAGTTTATTAGTTTTACTTGTTCTTCTTTCTTTTTATTGTACTTTTTATAGTATTTTTATGATACTTATAAGCCCAGTGCAGTATCTTTATGATACTAATTTTTTTCTTTTTATTATAGTTTTTTTATTGCATTGTTTTTATAAATGATATCCTCTCCCCTTATTTCAATATTTCCACTCTTTAAAATATCGGCCAATATTCCGGTAAAATTTTGGGCGTGTTCTGAGTACACCTCACCTGCGGCTACTTGTAAACTACCTCGGTGCCATGCCCGATCCAACCGTTTAAATCCTCGGAAAATTGTATGATGCCGGAAATCCTCGGGACCTGGCACGGTGTCAAAACATGGACCCTACAGGTTGTGGTAAATGTTTGGGCGCGTTTCGAGTAGGGCTCACCGGCAGCCGCTTGTAAACTACACCATCTCCGATGTAGTCTCTCGGTACCGAGAGGCAACGAGTCAGGTATGTGAAGGAAGTGTGGGCCCTGTTGTTCCGTTGGCCTCGAAACTTCTCGTGCTCTCAAAGGAGGCCATCGAATGACACGTGCCAGACCCCCGCATTTTTCGGACCCGCTTGGAATATTTGTGACATTTATTGCACTGCTAGGGTTTTCGCGCCGGAAATTACAGATCTGCAAGGCGGCACATGAAATCATGCCCAGAAGCGGCATGTAAAGTCCTATGTGATGTCTTTGCGACATGCGTAGGCCTTTTGCAGACGAGGGAGGGGAAGGCCCAGCCACCGGGGGGAGCAAAGTGACCTCGGTGCCATGCCCGATCCAACCGTTTAAATCCTCGGAAAATTGTATGATGCAGGAAATCCTCCGGACCTGGCATGGTGTCATAACATGGGCCCTGCAGGTTGTGGTAAATGTTTGGGCGCGTTTCGAGTAGGGCTCACTGGCGGCCGCTTGTAAACTACACCATCTCTGATGTAGTCTCTCGGTACCGAGAGGGAACGAGTCGGGTATGTGAAGGAAGTGTGGGCCATGTTGTTCCGTTGGCCTCGAAACTTCTCGTGCTCTCAAAGCAGGCCATCGAATGACACGTGCCAGACCCCCGCATTTTTCGGACCCGCCTGGAATATTTGTGACATTTATTGCACTGCTAGGGTTTTCGCGCCGGAAATTGCAGATCTGCAAGGCGGCACATGAAATCATGCCAGAAGCAGCATGTAGAGTCCTATGTGATGTCTTTGCGACATGCGTAGGCCTTTTGCAGACGAGGGAGGGGAAGGCCTAGCCACCGGGGGGGAGCAAAATTACCTCGGTGCCATGCCCGATCCAACCGTTTAAATCCTCGGAAAATCGTATGATGCCGGAAATCCTCGGGACCTGGCACGGTGTCATAACATGGACCCTGCAGGTTGTTGTAAATGTTTGGGCGCGTTTCGAGAAGGGCTCACCGGCGGCCGCTTGTAAACTACACCATCTCCGATGTAGTCTCTGGGTACCGAGAGGGAACGAGTCGGGTCTGTGAAGGAAGTGTGGGCCCGATAGCACCGTTGGCCTCGAAACTTCTCATGCTCTCAAAGGAGGCCATCGAATGACACGTGTCAGACCCTCGCATTTTTCGGACCCGACTGGAATATTTGTGACATTTATTGCACTGCTAGGGTTTCCGCACTGGAAATTGCAGATCTGCAAGGCGGCACATGAAATCATGCCCAGAAGCGGCATGTAGAGTCCTATGTGATGTCTTTGCGACATGCCTAGGCCTTTTGCAGACGAGGGAGGGGAAGGCCCAGCCACCGGGGGGGGGGAGCAAAATTACCTCGGTGCCATGCCCAATCCAACCGTTTAAATCCTCGGAAAATCGTATGATGCAGGAAATCCTCGGAACCTGGCACGGTGTCATAACATGGACCCTGCAGGTTGTGGTAAATGTTTGGGCGCGTTTCGAGTAGGGCTCACCGGCGGCCGCTTGTAAACTACACCATCTCCGATGTAGTCTCTGGGTACAGAGAGGGAACGAGTCGGGTCTGTGAAGGAAGTGTGGGCCCTGTTGTTCCGTTGGCCTCGAAACTTCTCGTGCTCTCAAACGAGGCCATCGAATGACACATGTGAGACCCCCACATTTTTCGGACCCGCCTGGAATATTTGTGACATTTATTGCACTGCTAGGGTTTCCGCACCGGAAATTGCAGGTCTGCAAGGCGGCACATGAAATCATGCCCAGAAGCGACATGTAGAGTCCTATGTGATGTCTTTGCGACATGCGTGGGCCTTTTGCAGACGAGGGAGGGGAAGGCCCAGCCACCGGGGGGGGGGGAGCAAAATTACCTCGGTGCCATGCCCGATCCAACCGTTTAAATCCTCGGAAAATCGTATGATGCAGGAAATCTTCGGGATCTGGCACGGTGTCATAACATGGACCCTGCAGGTTGTGCTAAATGTTTGGGCGCGTTTCGAGTAGGGCTCACCGGCGGCCGCTTGTAAACTACACCATCTCCGATGTAGTCTCTGGGTACCGAGAGGGAACGAGTAGGGTCTGTGAAGGAAGTGTGGGCCCTGTTGTTCCGTTGGCCTCGAAACTTCTCGTGCTCTCAAAGGAGGCCATCGGATGACACGTGTCAGACCCCTGCATTTTTCGGACCCGCCTGGAATATTTGTGACATTTATTACACTGCTAGGGTTTCCGCACCGGAAATTGCAGATCTGCAAGGCGGGACATGAAATCATGCCCAGAAGCGGCATGTAGAGTCCTATGTGATGTCTTTGCGATATGTGTAGGCCTTTTGCAGACGAGGGAGGGGAAGGCCCAGCCACCGGGGGGAGAGCAAAATTACCTCGGTGCCATGCCCGATCCAACCGTTTAAATCCTCGGAAAATCGAATGATGCCGGAAATCCTCGGGACCTTGCACGGTTTCATAACATGGACCCTGCAGGTTGTGATATATGTTTGGGCGCGTTTCGAGTAGGGCTCACCGGCGGCCGCTTGTAAACTACACCATCTCCGATGTAGTCTCTGGGTACCGAGAGGGAACGAGTCGGGTCTGTGAAGGAAGTGTGGGGCCTGTTGTTCCGGTGGCCTCGAAACTTCTCGTGCTCTCAAAGGAGGCCATCGAATGACACGTGTCAGACCCCCGCATTTTTCGGACCCGCCTGGAATATTTGTGACATTTATTGCACTGCTAGGGTTTCCGCGCCGAAAATTGCAGATCTGCAAGGCGGCACATGAAATCATGCCCAAATACTCATTAAGTAGTGAATATAAAGGCAATGAAAACCATCATAAATCAAATTTTCATAAATTTTCTGGTTGCAAAAAATAGGCAAAAATATAAGCCTAGTGTTTTCGTGGGGCACACGGCTTATAGACCTTGTAAACCGAGTTCTTGGGCAGGGCACACGGCATATAGTACGTATAAGCCGAGTGCCTGCCTCCGACACACGGTTTATAGATTGCTCCGTGACGGCGCCGTCAGCCACCTCCGTTGCAGACACGTGGCAGTTTGTCTTTGCCGAGTGTGTACTATAAGCCGGGTGCTTTTTCGAGTAGATACCGTGTAGTTCGTATAAGCCGAGAGCTTTTATTAGGCACTCGGCTTATAGATGACCATAAGCCGAGTCCTTTGTGTTTGCCGGGTGTTATTTTTCCAAGACTCGGCTTAGAGAAGCATAAGCCGGGTGCCCGAAAAATAGCACTCGGCTTATAGGCTAACACACGGGAAAACCGAATTTTCCTGTAGTGATATGAGGAAAAAGATGTGGCAGATCACCGGTGGAATTCGTCGGCGTTCAGTCGCAATACCAGTAGTCGTGCTCTCACCTTCCTCCTCCATGAGCGAGGCCGAGGAGTCGCCGTGCACCCTTCTGCTGCCGTTCCTGGACAAGAGCCGCCACTGGACGGCCGGGGAGCTCAAGGCTGGCCTCGAGGGGAGGGACGTCGGCGCAAAGGTCGACGCTCTAAAGCGCGCCATCATGCTCCACCTCAACGGCGACCTCCTCGTCACCGTCGTCCGCTGCGTCCTCCCCTCCAACGAACGCATCATCAACAAAACAAATAGCGTGTTATTTCGGCGTTTAAACTTCGCTATACCATATTTGAGGGTGTCACGTTATGTTTTACCCATTTTACACGTTATGCCGCTATTCACGTTATAGCGTGCTATAATGGCGCTAAACGCAAAAAAGTTTTAGCGTTTTTAGCGTGGAGCGATAGAAACACGGCAGACACTCAGCCCATAGCAGCCAATCGGGCATCGATCCAATGCAAAGCAACAATAGGCCCATTTAGGATGAAAATATTGCATTTTTCTTGACGAAAATAAGAAGAATTCTCTTAAGTGCATGTAATGTCATAATGTGTACACCAGCGGTATGCATGTATAGCTCCTAGACAAAATTTTAGATGTTAAAATCCTTGATTTCTGAGTATGATATATTTGGCATTTTTTTCCAAAACGCTATTTTGAATATAACACACAAATAACACGCAATAACTTGTATAGCATTTGGAGAAGGGCCACGCTATTTTAGATAGCGCACTATTTTTTTCGTTGCGCATCATCTAGAGGCTCCTCCTCCTCTACCTCGAGGTGGTGGACAAGCGGGACCAAGCCTCCGGCAAGGTCATCCCGGAGATGATCCTCGTCTCCCACCACCTCCGCAGCAATCTCCAGCACCCCAACGAATACATCCGCGGCGTCACGCTGCGGTTCCTCTGCCGGCTCCGCGAGCCGGAGCTGCTCCAGCCGATTGCGCCCGCCATTATCGCCAATCTCAAGCACCCAGCCCCTTTCGTCCGCCGACACGCGCTCTCCGCAATCTTTGTCATCTTCCGCCTGCCTTGTGACGAGCAGCTCATTCCAAATGCGCCTTACCTTGTGGACCGTGCTCTCGCCATGGAGCAGTACCCGAGTGCACGGAGGAACGCGTTCCTCATGCTCTGCGACTGCTCGCCGGATCATGCAAGCGCTTACCTGCTCGGCAATGCTGTCCGCGTCACCGAGTGGCCTGTCCCCGTCCAGATGGCCGCCCTCGATTTCGTTCGCAGAGGCTACTCTCCTCGCTTCAGAACCACGTATATTGAGATCATCATGTCGCTCATCTCCACTGGCACAACGCTCTTGTCTGTATCCCATGCACCGACGTTGATCAGCTCAGCTCACAGAGTGACAACAAGTTGAGGCTCATTATCTTGGAACGCCTGCACAAGCACAAGCTGTGCACCTCACACCGTTATATCATGGTCAGTTTTGTCATGGACATCCTGCACTCGCTTGCCACCGCTGATGCTGATCTGGATGTCAGAAGAAAGGTTCTGGATTTGGTGCTTGGTTTGATCACCACACAAAATGTGGAGAAGGTCGTTTTATACCTCAAGAAGGAGGTTTTTGAGACAATGGACAGTGTGCACGAGATGGCCTATGAATACTACATCATGCTGGTGGAGACGATCCATGCCTGTGCCGTGCAGTACCCAAGTGTGGCTGGATTGATGCACATCCTCTTGGATTCCCTTGTGTATGGTGGTGAGATTGCTTCAGCTTCGGACGTCATTATGTTTGTGCGTGACGTCATCGGGACCGACCCTTTGCTGCGCGTGTCCGTGATAGTGAGGCTGGTTGAAAGCTAAGTTTTATCCAGGATTCCTTCATCTGTTCATGTGCTCTCTGGATCCTCGGGGAGTACTCGTTTTCCCTATCTGAGGTCGAGAGAGCCATTTCTACCATTATGCACACACTTGGAGATGAGCCCTTCAATGATGTCTCTGAGAAAAGCGATGAATCTATTTTTGACTGCGCTACTACTAGTGGGTTGTTGGATTGCATGCAGTGTCTCAGATTTCTCATTATGTTAGGTGATTTTCACTTGGCCGCCGTCTTGCGTGTACGTTGACCAAGCTTGTGCTGAGGCTGGAGGAGGTTGAGCCATCTAATAAGGTTGAAGCAAACAAGGCATCAGCACAGTCTTTGCTCATCATGGTGTCCATGCTGCAGCTGGGGAAGTCCCCTTACGTTCCCCACCCTATTGACAGTGACTCACATAACAGAATTGTGTTCTGTGTTAGGTTGCTTTGTAGCACTGATTATGATCATGCAAGGAAGGTTTGGTTGCTGTCGTGCCGCCACTGCTTCACAGACATGCTTGCTGAGAAGCAATCCAGGAAGAAGAATGACAAGATGAAGGTCGACCACAGAATGCCCATTCACATCCTGATGATTCCATTGATTTCTACCACCTGGGCAGCAGGAGGGGAATGGGCCAACTTATTGAGTTGGAAGATGAGTTCCGAGATGATTTAATGGTTGTTCTGGTGAACTCAAGGATGCAAATAATTTGAACCGCCCTATTCAATTGACAGGGTTCGGTGATCCTTTGTACGCTGAAGGTTTTGTTACCGTTAATCAGTACTATGATATGATACTGTACTTGATATTATAGTCGTAAACAAGACAAACGAAACAATGCACAACTTGTGTTTGGAGTTTGCAACAGCATGTAAAAATGCAGCACTTGAACGCTCTCCGAAGTACACTGTGGCTCCTAACTCAAGCGAGCAAATCCAGGCCAACATCAAGATTTCTTCATCAAATGTTGGACTTATAATTACTCGCATCGTTTATGAGACTTCAGATCAGTACCAGAATTTACGCAGTTGCCGACGTCCTCATCTATGCCGACGGCTAGGACTGGACGTACGAGCGAGCTTTTCGACTCGGCCCGTTACAGCTCGGCTCGATAGGATAATCGAGCGGGCCGAGGTATAAAAACATGCCCGTATCGCGATCGAACCGAGCCGAGTTTCGGCCGGTCCAGCCCGGTGACTCGCTTGCGGCCCAGCCCAATTCCGCCGTCCATCGCAACGGCTAGCGCATTAGGGCACGAGCAACACACAGCCAGTCTCTCGTCTCTCTCTTTCTCTGCTCTGCACTGCCTCGCCCCTCTCTCGCCTCACTGCAAATCTGGATCGATGGCGACTCGGCACCGGCGGCGACGGGCAGCGCAACCGTTCCTCACCACACCGGACGCAGACGGACGCGCCTCCCCTGGTTTCTCGCGGAACGTGACGAGCCAGCGCAGGTATCTCCTTCCTTCCCAATCCCTAGCTGCATCTCTCTACACTTCAGTAGTACGCATGTGATGGATGAATCGATGGATGTAGTCATGTAGTTTGAACTCCACGTACACATCTGATGGATGGATCGATGGATCAATGGACGTAGTCAGGTATGTTGGAAATATGTGCAATTTATCAAGTGATTTTATTAACAGAAATACTAGATAAAGCATGACTAATACAGCAGTAGTAGAGCAAGTCATGCGATCTGACAAAAGAAGGTAAATAGCATCTTCATATATAGAACAGACAGAAGAACTAGTTGCATATATGAAGTAGGACCTAACATATTTAGAGCAAACACTAGAACAAAGAACAGTGATAGTGTTTCTAACAGAAAGAGCAAGAACACATACGGGCCAGAGAATAGAACATGATAAACTAGAGAGATCATGGAGACATACGAAGCAGCAGCGGAGGCCCCAGTCTTAGGTGCGATGTCCTCGCCGGCCATGTCGTCGAAGGGGTTGTCGATGTCGGGGAAGAAGTCGTCGTTGGGGAAGTAGTCGTCGGCGACCGGATCGTCCGTGATGAAACAGCCAGTAGTCGCGCCGAGCGCTCCCCAAAAACCTTATCACCCTTCTCCCGTACATGACTCAAAAGGTGTGGTTTCGGAGGCGTACTGTCCCGACTTGCGGTGCACGCCGCAAGCCGGGATGGGGAAGATTGTAGCAGCAGCTCAGAGAATGGAATTTGGGGCGAGAAGAGGAAGAAGTTCTGGTGCGTCTCTCTGGGAGGAGCGACCTCCCTTTTATAGGCGCAAGAGAAGGAGGCGAGAGGCTGCGCCGGGAGCTGAAGAGAGCGAGGGAAACGAAACGAACAGGGAGCAGCCGGAGAGGTGCGCCGTTCATTCAGTGTCCACTATAGAAAACGTTTAGCTTCCGACTGACCTTTCGTATACCTGTCGTGTGTGGCAAAAATTAGACATCGGCTCGGCTCATTCCCGCAACCCGCGGTGCGGCGCGCCGTGACGAGGCATGGCGGGGCGGCCGGCGACGGAGGAGCGCGCGTGGATGTCCCTCTTGTTCTCATGCTCGTACAAATGGAGAAAGAGCCTCCCTTATAAAGAGGTCCAACTCCCTGTAAACTAACAATGTGGGACTAAACTTTAGTAGTGCCCCTTGCCTTGCACGAATGGGCTAAGTGGGCCTCTAGGATTTATTAGGAATTTATGAAATTAATATTGGGCTGGGCCATAATAGACTAAAATTCCAGCAATCCCCCACCAGATCTCAGAGGCACACAAAATTTGCCTTTGGTTCCAAAACACTGTTTTATATACCGGTACTGCAGTGGAGACTGTTAAGTTGAACTTCCACCTAGAACTCTGTGCTACACTAGTAAGCAACTTGAACAGTGGATTGGGCCTTGAACTGCAAGTTTTCTGCGAATCTAGCTTCACACAAAGCCTTGACCGTTACTTGGCTACCGTGGGTCTTTCCAGCGGGTGGAGCTTATGCGTCATACTCCGTGACCTTTCATGAGTTTACTAGAGAGAACCTTACTCTCATAGATTGCGACGTTTGACAATCAGACTCATATAGGTGTGTTCTTCAAAAGATGTTCTGCAGGACAACATCTCTGCTTACGAGAGCCACTTAGAACACATTAAGATATACATCAACCTGCCATGCAGATTTAGGAGAGTATTGCATCTTCATGGAGTGGTTTTGTTAATAGTAAGGATACTCTCCTCTCAGTTGACCAACAGCTTGTCTTCCACATCTAATTCACGGGATCTCCGATCACAAAGACTAGGTTACCACTGTGAACAACTCATATTGTGGGTCTCATACCCATCTCCCTCGATGCATTATCTATCACATTTCGTGATAGACCCTTAGTAAACGGATCTGCCAGATTTTTAGACGTTTGGATATAATCCAATGAAATTACTCCGGAGTTTTTCATTTTCCTCACATACTTTAACCTTCTCTGAATGTGTCTTGATGACTTCATGTTATCCTTTGAGCTGCTCACTTTCGTGATCACAGTTTGATTGTCGCAGTTCATAAGGACACCCGGTACAGGTTTCTCAACTACCGGCAAGTCATTCAAGAGCCGACGAAGCCAATCCGCTTCGACCGTAGCTGTATCTAGTGCTGTGAGCTCTGCTTCCATTGTTGACCTCGTTAAGATGGTCTCTTGCAAGACTTCCAAGAAACAGTGCCACCTCCATGAGTGAATACATATCCGCTCGTGGCCTTTATCTCATCAGCATCTGAGATCCAGTTTGAGTCACTATACCATTCAAGCACCTTTGGGTGCCCGGTGTAGTGAGTTCCATAATTTGCAGTGCCTTTCAAATAACGCAAAACTCTTTCTAAAGCTTTCCAATGCACATCTCCTGGTTTTGAGACAAACCGACTCTGTTTGCTAACAGCAAAAGAGATGTCAGGTCTTGTAGCACTTGCTAAGTACATAAGCGAGCCAATAATCCGAGAATATTTCAATTGATCTCTAGCAATTCTTCGATTCTTTCGAAGTAGCACGCTGGCATCATATGGTGTTGGAGAGGGCTTGCAATCACTATAGCCAAAGCGACTCAAGATCTTTTCCACATAGTGAGATTAAAGCAAGGTAATCTCACCATCATCGTCTCAACAACTTGATGTTCAGAATGACATCAGCCACTCCTAAATCATTCATCTCAAAACAACGAGATAGGAAATCCTTGACCTCCTTAATAACATTCAAATTTGTTCCGAAAATCAGTATGTCATCAACATACAAGCAAATGATAACTCCCTCACCCCCACCATGGCGATAGTACACACATTTGTCAGCTTCGTTCACAACAAAGCATGCAGCTGTTAAAGTTCTTTCAAACTTCTCATGCCACTGCTTTGGTGCTTGCTTGAGTCCTTACAAAGACTTCAGCAACTTGCACACTTTTCCTTCCTGACCATCTATTACAAACCCATCTGGTTGTTCCATATAAATTTCCTCATTCAACTCTCCATTTAGGAAAGCAGTCTTAACATCCATTTGATGAACGAGAAGACCATGTGAGGCAGCTAGTGAAAGTAGAACTCGAATAGTGGTCAACCGTGCCACAGGTGAGTAAGTATCAAAGAAGTCTTCACCTTCCTTTTGGGTATAACCCTTAGCCACGAGCCGTGCCTTGTACTTTTTGATAGTACCACCAGGCCTAAGCTTCTTCTTGAATACTCATTTGCACCCTATAGTTTTGCACCCATAAGGACGATCGGTTATCTCCCAAGTTTCATTCACTAAGATGGAATCCATCTCACTACGAACCGCTTCCTTCCAGTAGTCAGAATCTTCAGACGCATAAGCCTCTGAGATAGAACTGGTAGTGTCATCTACTAGATAGACAAGAAAATCATCACCAAAGGACTTTGCAGTCCTCTGTCTCTTGCTCCTATTAGGGGCTTCATTGTTTTCCTCCACGGGTTTGTCAAAGTGTTCCATCGAAATGGTAGGTTCAGTAATTGCAACTGATTCTTGATTCGATGAACTAGGCATCTCCTGAGTAGATGAGGTAACCATATCCTTCATGGGAAAGATATCTTCAAAGAAAGTCGCATCATTCGACTCCATGATTGTACCGACATGCATGTCAGATACTTTGGATTTTACAACCAAGAATCTATATCCAATGCTTCGAAAAGCATATCCCAGGAAAACACAATGACTTTTGCCAAACAACCCCAGGTTCGTATATAAGAGAGTTTAACCTTTTCTTCTCCCATTCCTCGAATGGAGTTATTTCTTTGTTCTTTGTGGGAACTCGGTTTAGGACATGACATGTAGTCAATATCGCCTCCCCCGACCATGCCTTGGATAGACCCGATGTATCTAACATGGCGTTAACCAAATCAGTTAGCGTACTGTTCTTTCTTTCGGCCACCCCATTTGACTGAGGTGAATAGGGAGGCGTCCTCTCATGGATTATACCATGTTCCGCACAAAAAGCATCAAATTCATTGGAAAAATACTCTCCACCACAGTCGGACCTAAGCTTCTTAATCTTACGATCAAGTTGGTTTTCCACTTCAGCTTTATAGATATTGAAAAAGTTCAAAGCCTCATCCTTAGATTTCAGAAGATACACATGGCAGTATCTAGTGGAGTCATCAATTAACGTCATGAAATATTTCTTTCCACCTTTTGTCAAAACACCGTTCATTTCACATAGATCTGATTGTATGAGCTCTAGTGGTGCAAGATTTCTCGTTTCCGCAGTCATGTACGACTTACGAGGTTGCTTAGCTTGCACACAAACTTGACACTTAGATCCCTTGACGGTGGTGAAACTAGAGATTAAGTTTAATTTGGCTAGTCGTGACATGCAACCAAAGTTAACATGACACAGACGTGAATGCCACACATTTGATTCACTATTGTTGCAAACATGATTAACAACTTTATTGCAAACATCTGACAAGGATAAACGAAACATGCCTCCTGACTCATAGCCTTTGCCAACAAATGTTCCATACTTGGATATTACAAATTTATTCGACTCAAAGAAAAGCTTGTAGCCATCTCTACATAACAGAGACCCGCTAACAAGATTCTTATCGACGGAGGGGACATAATGCACATTCTTCGGCCGCACGATCTTCCCCGAAGTAAACTTCAGATCGACCATGCCAACACCACGAACAGAAGCACTTGAACCGTTTCCCATCAGCACGGTTGAAGTTCCTGCAGTCTGATAAGACGAAAACATGGAAATATCACCGCATACATGCACATTAGCACCCGTATCAATCAACCAATCAGGAGAATGACATACTTAAAGAATAGTGGGAAATATACCATACCCATCATCCTTCATGTCAGTGTCTCCAATGACAACATTGATGGTCTTGCCGCCTTTCCCAAGATGACGCTTGTCATAGCGATTAGGGCAACTAGGAGCCCAATGATCAGGATCTCCACACACATGACACGCACCTTTCTTCTTGTCATTCTTCTTCTTGAAGTTGGTGTTTTGCACAGCCTTGTTTTTCCCATCAAACTTTGCTTTACCATAAAACTTGCCCTTGTTCTTGAACTTGTGGGAATGGAAGTTTTTCTTCTGTACCAAATTGGCACTAGATCCTCCCTCAATAGCTCGAGCATGTGTGTCCTTTGCTCTCGCCTTTTCTTCCACATCAAGAGTACTAATGAGATCCGGAACGAAAAACTCTTGTCTCTTATGCTTCAGTAAGGTAGCAAAGTTCCTCCACGAAGGAGGAAGTCTAGTGATGATACTGAAGGAAATATTCCCTAGAGGCGATAATAAAGTTATTATTTATTTCATCATATCATGATAAATGTTTATTATTCATGCTAGAATTGTATTAACCGGAAATTTAGTACATGTGTGAATACATAGACAAAACAGAGTGTCCCTAGTATGCCTCTACTAGACTAGCTCATTGATCAAAGATGGTTATGTTTCCTAGCCGTAGACATGAGTTGTCATTTGATCAACGGGATCAAATCATTAGGAGAATGATGTGATGGACAAGACCCATCCGTTAGCTTAGCACTATGATCGTTTAAGTTTTACTGCTATTGCTTTCGTCATGACTTATATATACATGTTCCTATTACTATGAGATTATGCAAGTCCCGAATACCGGAGGAACACTTTGTGTGCTACCAAACGTCACAACGTAACTGGGTGATTATAAAGGTACTCTACAGGTGTCTCCGAAGGTACTTGTTGGGTTGGCGTATTTCGAGATTAGGATTTGTCACTCCGATTGTTGGAGAGGTATCTCTGGGCCCACTCGGTAATGCACATCACTATAAGCCTTGCAAGCATTGCAGCTAATGAGTTAGTTGCGGGATGATGTATTACGGAACGAGTAAAGAGACTTGCCGGTAACGAGATTGAACTATGTATTGAGATACCGACGATCGAATCTTGGGCAAGTAACATACCGATGACAAAGGGAACAACGTATGTTGTTATGCGGTTTGACCGATAAAGATCTTTGTAGAATATGTGGGAGCCAATATGATCATCCAGGTTCCGCTATTGGTTATTGACCAGAGACGTGTCTAGGTCATGTCTACATAGTTCTCGAACCTGTAGGGTCCGCACGCTTAAGGTTTCGATGATAGTTTTATTATGAGTTTATGAGTTTTGATGTACCGAAGGAGTTCGGAGTCCCGGATGAGATCGGGGACATGACGAGGAGTCTCGAAATGGTCGCGACGTAAAAATCGATATATTGGACGACTATATTCGGACATCGGAAAGGTTTCGAGTGATTCGGGTATTTTCGGAGTACCGGGGAGTTACGGGAATAGAAGAGAGAGGCCAAAAGGAAGGAGGCGCGCCCCCCCCCTTCTGGTCCGAATTGGACAAGGGGTGCAGCCCCCTTTTCCTTCTCCCTGTCCCCCTCTTTCCTTCTCTCCTATTCCGGAAAGGAAAGGGGAATCCTACTAGGACTTGGGAGTCCTAGTAGGACTCCCCACACTTGGCGCGCCCCCTCTAGGGCCGGCCTCTCCCTCCCTCCTTTATATACGGGGCAAGGGGGCACCTCTAGACACAACAATTGATCTCTTGATCTCTTAGACGTGTGCGGTGCCGCCCTCCACCACAGTTCTCCTCGATAATATTGTAGCGGTGCTTAGGCGAATCCCGGCGACGGTAGAACATCAAGATCGTCACCACGCCGTCGTGCTGACGGAACTCTTCCTTGACACTCGGCTGGATCGGAGTTCGAGGGACGTCATCGAGCGGAACGTGTGCTAGAACTCGGAGGTGCCATAGTTTAGGTGCTTGATCGGTCGGGCCGTGAAGACGTACGACTACATCAACCGCGTTGTTCTAACGCTTCCGCTTTCGGTTACGAGGGTACGTAGACACACTCTCCCCTCTCGTTGCTATGCATCTGGTAGATAGATCTTGCATGATCGTAGGAAAATTTTGAAATACTACGTTCCCCAACAGTGGTATCAGAGTCAGGTCTATGCGTAGATGATATGCACGAGTAGAACACAATGAGTTGTGGGCGATACTAGTCATACTGCTTACCAGCATGTCATACTTTGCTTCGGCGGTATTGTGAGATGAAGCGGCCCGGACCGACATTACGCGTACACTTACGCGAGTCTGGTTTCACCGTTATGAGCACTCGTTGCTTAAAGGTGACTGGTGGGTGTCTGTCTCTCTCACTTTAGCTGAATCAAGTGTGGCTACGCCCGGTCCTTGTGAAGGTTAAAACAGCACATACTTGTCGAAACATCGTTGTAGTTTTTGTATGCGTAGGTAAGAACGGTTCTTGCTAAGCCCGTAGCAGCCACGTAAAACTTGCAACAACAAAGTAGAGGGCGTCTAACTTGTTTTTGCAGGGCATGTTGTGATGTGATATGGTCAAGACATGATGAGTTATACGGTTATGTATGAGATGATCATGTTTTGTAAAGTTATCGGCAACTGGCAGGAGCCATATGGTTGTCGCTTTATTGTATGAAATGCAATCGCCATGTAATTGCTTTACTTTATCACTAAGCGGTAGCGATAGTCGTAGAAGCAATAGTTGGCGAGACGACAACGATGCTACGATGGTGATCAAGGTGTCGCGCCGGTGACGAAGGTGATCATGACGATGCTTTGAAGATGGAGATCAAAAGCACAAGATGATGATGGCCATATCATGTCACATATTTTGATTGCATGTGATGTTTATCTTATTTTGCTTAGAACGACGGTAGCATTATAAGATGATCCCTTACTAAATTTCAAGGTATAAGTGTTCTCCCTGAGTATGCACTGTTGCGAAAGTTCGTCGTGCCGATACACCACGTGATGATCGGGTGTGTTAAGCTCTACGTTCAAATAGAACGGGTGTAAGCCAGTTTTGCACACGCAGAATACTCGGGTTAAACTTGACGAGCCTAGCATATGCAGATATGGCCTCGGAACACTGGAGACCGAAAGGTCGAGCGTGAATCATATAGTAGATATGATCAACATAAGATGTTCACCATTGAAACTACTCCATCTCACGTGATGATCGGACATGGTTTAGTTAATTTGGATCACGTGATCATTTAGATGACCGGAGGGATGTCTATCTAAGTGGGAGTTCTTAAGTAATATGATTCAATTGAACTTTAAATTATCATGAACTTAGTCCTGGTAGTATTGGCATATCTATGTTGTAGATCAATAGCTCGCGATGTTGCTCCCCGTTTATTGTTTATATGTTCCTAGAGAAAAACTAAGTTGAAAGATGTTAGTAGCAACGATGCGGACTAGGTCCGTGATCTGAGGATTATCCTCATTGCTGCACAGAAGTATTATGTCATTGATGCACCGCTAGGTGATAGACCTATTGCAGGAGCAGATACAGACGTTATGAACGTTTTGACAAAAGCTCAGTATGATAACTACTTGATAGTTTAGTGCACCATACTTTACGGCTTAGAATCGGGACTTCAAAACTGTTTTGAACACCACGGAGCATATAAGATGTTCCAAGAGTTGAAATTAGTATTTCATACTCATGCCCGTGTCGAGAGGTATGAGACCTCTGACAGTACTTTGCCTACAAGATGGAGGAGAATAGCTCAACCAGTGAGCATATGCTCAGATTGTCTGGGTACTACAATTGCTTGAATCAAGTGGGAGTTAATCTTCCAGATAAGATAGTAATTGACAAAGTTCTCTAGACACTATCACCAAGTTAGTAAAACTTCGTGATGAAATATAATGTGCAAGGGAAGACAAAAGTAATTCCCGAGCTCTCCGCGATGCTGTAATCAGCGAAGGTAGAAATCAAGAAACAACATCAAGTGTTGATGGTTAACAAGACCACTTATTTCAAGTAAAGGGGAAAGGGATAGAAGGGGAACTTCAAGAAGAATGACAAGCAAGTTGTCACTCTCGTGAAGAAACCCAAAGCTAAACTCAAGGCTGAAACTAAGTGCTTCTACTGCAAAGGAAATGGTCACTGGAAGTGGAACTGCCCTAGATACTTGGCGGATAAGAAGGATGGCAAAGTGAACAAAGGTATATTTTGATATACAGATTATTGATGTGTGCTTTTCTAGTGTTCATAGCAACCCTTGGGTATTTGATACCGGTTCAGTTGCTAAAGTTAGTAACTCGAAACAAGAGTTGCATAATGAACAGAGACTAGTTAAAGGTGAAGTGACGATGTGTGTTGGAAGTGGTTCCAAGATTGATATGATCATCATCGCACACTCCCTATACTTTCGGGATTAGTGTAGAACCTAAATAAATGTTATTTGGCATTTGCGTTAAGCATGAATATGATTTGATCATGTTTCTTGCAATACGGTTATTCATTTAAAGTCATAGAATAATTGTTATTCTGTTTACATGAATAAAGCCTTCGATGGTCATACACCCAATGAAAATAGTTTGTTGGATCTCGATCATAGTGATACACATATTCATAATATTGAAGCCAAAAGATGCAAGGTTAATAATGATAGTGCAACTTATTTGTGGCACCGCCGTTTAGGTCATATTGGTGTAAAGTGCATGAAGAAACTCCATAGTGATGGACTTTTGGAATCACTTGATTATGAATCACTTGGTGCTTGCGAACCATGCCTCATGGGCAAGATGACTAAAACTCCGTTCTTCGGAACAATGGAGCAAGCAACAGATTTGTTGGAAATCATACATACTGATGTATATGGACCGATAAGTGTTGAAGCTCGTGGCGAGTATCGTTATTTTCTGACCTTCACTGATGATTTGAGCAGATATGGGTATATCTACTTGATGAAGCACAAGTCTGAAACATTTGAAAAGTTCAAAGAATTTCAGAGTGAAGTAGAGAATCATCGTAACAAGAAAATAAAGTTTCTACGATCTGATCGTGGAGGTGAATATTTGAGTTACGAGTTTCGTCTTCATTTGAAACAATGTGGAATAGTTTCACAACTCACGCCACCCGGAACACTACAATGTAATGGTGTGTCCGAACGTCGTAACCATACTTTATTAGATATGGTGCGATCTATGATGTCTCTTACCGATTTACCGCTATAGTTTTGGGTTATGCATTAAAGACAGCTGCATTCACATTGAATAGGGCACCATCTAAATCCGTTAAGACGACACCTTATGAACTATGGTTTGGCAAGAAACCAAAGTTGTCGTTTCTTAAAGTTTGGGGCTGCGATGCTTATGTGAAAAAGCTACAACCTGATAAGCTCGAACCCAAGTCGGAGAAATATGTCTTCATAGGATACCCAAAAGAGACTGTTGGGTACACCTTCTATCACAGATCCGAAGGCAAGATATTCGTTGCTAAAGATGGATCCTTTCTAGAGAAGGAGTTTCTCTCGAAAGAAGTGAGTGGGAGGAAAGTAGAACTTGATGAGGTAATTGTACCTTCTCTTGAATTGGAAAGTAGTACATCACAGAAAATTGTTCCAGTGATTCCTACACCAATTAGTGAGGAAGCTAATGATGATGATCATGAAACTTCAGATCAAGTTTCTGCTGAACGTCGTAGAGCAACCAGAGTTCGTTCCGCACCAGAGTGGTACGGCAACCCAGTTCTGGAAGTCATGTTACGAGACCATGATGAACCTACGAACTATGAGGAAGCAATGATGAGCCCAGATTCCGCAAAATGGCTTGAGGCCATGAAATCTGAGATGGGATCCATGTATGAGAACAAAGTATGGACTTTGGTTGACTTGCCCGATGATCGGCAAGCCATCGAAAATAAATGGATTTTCAAGAGGAAGACCGACGCAGACGGTAATGTTACTGTTTACAAAGCTCGACTTGTTGCGAAAGGGTTTCGACAAGTTCATGGAGTTGACTACGATGAGACTTTCTCACCTGTAGCGATGCTTAAGTCTGTCCGAATCATGTTAGCAATTGCCGCATTTTATGATTATGAAATCTGGCAAATGGATGTCAAAAATGCATTCCTAAATGGATATCTCAAAGAAGAGTTGTATATGATGCAACCAGAAGGTTTTGTCGATCCAAAAGGTGCTAACAAAGTATGCAACCTCCAGTGATCCATATATGGACTGGTGCAAGCATCTCAGAGTTGGAATATACGCTTTGATAAGTTGATCAAAGCATATAGTTTTATACAGACTTGCGGTGAAGCCTGTATTTACAAGAAAGTGAGTGGGAGCACTACAACATTTTTGATAAGTATATGTGAATGACATATTGTTGATCTAAAATGATGTAGAATTTTCTGGAAAGCATAAAGGGGTGTTTGAAAGGAGTTTTTCAAAGAAAGACCTTGGTGAAGCCGCTTACATATTGGACATCAAGATCTATAGAGATAGATCAAGACGTTTGATAAGACTTTCGATGAGTACATACCTTGATAAGATTTTGAAGTAGTTCAAAATGGATCAGTCAAAGAAGGAGTTCTTGCCCGAGTTATAAGGTATGAAGTTGAGTAAGACTCAAAGCCCGACTTCGGCAAAAGATAGAGAAAGAATGAAAGTCATTCCCTATGCCTCAGTCATAGGTTCTATAAAGTATGCCATGCTGTGTACCAAACTTGTTGTGTAGCTTACCATGAGTTTGGCAAGAAGGTACAAAAGTGATCCAGGAGTAGATCACTGGACAGCGGTCAAAATTATCCTTAGTTACTGGATGACTAAGGAAATGTTTCTCGATTGTGGAGGTGATAAAGAGTTCGTCGTAAAGAGTTACGCCGATGCAAGCTTTACACTAATCCAGATGACTCTAAGTATCAATCTGGATGCGTATTAAAAGTGGGAGCAATTAGCTAGAGTAGCTCCATGCAGAACATTGTAGACATAGAAATTTGCAAAATACATACGGATCTGAATGTAACAGACCCGCTGACTAAATTTCTCTCACGAAGCAAAACATGATCACCCCTTAGTACTCTTTGGGTGTTAATCACATGAGGATGTGAACTAGATTGTTGACTCTAGTAAACCCTTTGGGTATTGGTCACATGGCGATGAGAACTATGGGTGTTAGTCACATGGTGATGTGAACTATTGGTGTTAATCACATGGTGATGTGATCTAGATTATTGGCTCTAGTGCAAGTGGGAGACTGGAGGAAATATGCCCTAGAGGCAATAATAAAGTTACTATTTATTTCCTTATATCATGATAAATGTTTATTATTCATGCTAGAATTGTATTAACCGGAAACTTAGTACATGTGTGAATACATAGACAAAACAGAGTGTCCCTAGTATGCCTCTACTAGACTAGCTCATTGATCAAAGATGGTTATGTTTCCTAGCCATAGACATGAGTTGTCATTTGATCAACGGGATCACATCATTAGGAGAATGATGTGATGGACAAGACCCATCCGTTAGCTTAGCACTATGATCGTTTAAGTTTTACTGCTATTGCTTTCTTCATGACTTATACATGTTCCTATGACTATGAGATTATGCAACTCCCGAATACCGGAGGAACACTTTGTGTGCTACCAAACTTCACAACGTAACTGGGTGATTATAAAGGTACTCTACAGGTGTCTCCGAAGGTACTTATTGGGTTGGCGTATTTCGAGATTAGGATTTGTCACTCCGATTGTCGGAGAGTTATCTCTGGGCCCACTCGGTAATGCACATCACTATAAGCCTTGCAAGCATTGCAGCTAGTGAGTTAGTTGCGGGATGATGTATTACGGAACAAGTAAAGAGACTTGCCGGTAACGAGATTGAACTAGGTATTGAGATACCGACGATCGAATCTCGGGCAAGTAACATACCGATGACAAAGGGAACAACGTATGTTGTTATGCGGTTTGACCGATAAAGATCTTCGTAGAATATGTGGGAGCCAATATGATCATCCAGGTTCCGCTAATGGTTATTGACCGGAGACGTGTCTCGGTCATGTCTACATAGTTCTCGAACCCGTAGGGTTCGCACGCTTAAGGTTTCGATGACAGTTTTATTACGAGTTTATGAGTTTTGATGTACCGAAGGAGTTCGGAGTCCCGGATGAGATCGGGGACATGACGAGGAGTCTCGAAATGGTCGAGACGTAAAAATCGATATATTGGACGACTATATTAGGACATCGGAAAGGTTCCGAGTGATTCGGGTATTTTCGGAGTACCGGGGAGTTACGGGAATAGAAGAGAGAGGCCAAAAGGAAGGAGGCGTGCGCCCCCTTCTGGTCCGAATTGGACAAGGGGTGCAACCCCCTTTTCCTTCTCCCTCTCCCCCTCTTTCCTTCTCTCCTACTCCGGAAAGGAAAGGGGAATCCTACTAGGACTTGGGAGTCCTAGTAGGACTCCCCACACTTGGCGCGCCCCCTCTTGGGCTGGCCTCTCCCTCCCTCCTTTATATACGGGGGCAAGGGGGCACCTCTAGACACAACAATTGATCTCTTGATCTCTTAGTCGTGTGCGGTGCCCCCCTCCACCACAGTTCTCCTCGATAATATTGTAGCAGTGCTTAGGCGAAGCCCTGCGACGGTAGAACATCAAGATCGTCACCACGTCGTCGTGCTGACGGAACTCTTCCTCGACACTCGGCTGGATCGGAGTTCGAGGGATGTCATCGAGCTGAACGTGTGCTAGAACTCGGAGGTGTCGTAGTTTCAGTGCTTGATCGGTCGGGCCGTGAAGACGTACGACTACATCAACCGCGTTGTTCTAACGCTTCCGCTTTCGGTCTACGAGGGTACGTAGACACACTCTCCCCTCTCGTTGCTATGCATCTGGTAGATAGATCTTGCGTGATCATAGGAAAATTTTGAAATACTACGTTCCCCAACAGATACCTCCGGCAATAAACTTGTCCGGCAGTATGCAATTGAAGTGCTCAAGTTCTCTAGCAAATGACTGTATCTCATGATCTTGCTCAACTACGGAGCGCTCTTCTGTCATCCTGTAATCATAGAAATGCTCCATGATGTACAGCTCAGTGTCGGTATCCGAGACCCCAAACTTGGCCTCGAGTGCGTCCCACATATCTTTTCCATTATCAATTGACGCATAAGTCCTACCTCTTGAGCTTGCGTTGTATTCCCTCGAAGAGGAAAGGGAGATGCAGCACAGTAGCGTAAGTATTTCCCTCAGTTTTTGAGAACCATGGTATCAATCTAGTAGGAGACCACGAGCGAGTCCCTCGCACCTGCACAAACAAATCAGAACTTCGCAGCCAAAGCGATAAGGGGTTGTCAATCCCTTTACAGTCACTTACGAGAGTGAGATCTGATAGAGATGATAATTATATTTTTGGTATTTTTATTTTAATAAAACAGCAAATAAAAGCGGTAAAGTAAAGTAGATGTAGATTGATATGTTGAGAATAGACCCGGGGGCCATAGTTTTCTCTAGTGGCTTCTCTCATGATAGCGGTATTCTACGGTGGGTAAACAAATTACTGTCGAGCAATTGATAGAAAAGCGAATAATTATGAGACTATCTAGGCATGATCTTTGTATATAGGCATCACGTTCAATACAAGTAGACCGACTCCTGCCTGCATCTACTACTATTAGTCCACACATCGACCGCTATGCAGCATGCATCTAGTGTATTGAGTTCATACGAACAAAGTAACGCCTTAAGAAAGATGACATGATGTAGAGGGATAAACTCAAGCAATATGATGAAAACCCCATCTTTTTATCCTCGATGGCAACAATACAATACGTGCCTTGCTGCCCCTACTGTCACTGGAAAAGGACACCGCAAGATTGAACCCAAAGCCAAGCACTTCTCCCATTGCAAGATCTATAGATCTAGTAGGCCAAACCAAACCAATAATTCGAAGAGACTTGCAAGAATATTATGAGCACACATAAAAAGTTCAGAGAAGACCCAAATATCTTTCATAGATAACCTTGATCATAAACTCACAATTCATCGGATCTCGACAAACACACCGCAAAAAGAGATTACATCGAATAGATCTCCTCGAAGACCGAGGAGAACTTTGTATTGAGATCCAGAGAGAGAGAATAAGCCATCTAGATACTAGCTATGGATCCGAAGGTATGTGGTAAACTGCCACAACTCATGGTGAGGGCGATGATGTTGATGATGAAGGCCTCCGTGATGGATCCCCCTCCCGGAACAGGCTCCAAGATGCGATCTCCACGAGAACAAAAGCTACGGCGGTAGAATTAGGGTTTTCTCTCTGAGTATGGAGTTTCTGGGGTACGTAGGTATATATATAGGAAGAAGGAGGGCACCGGGGGCCGTGTGGGCCAGCCTCGAGGCAGGGGGCGCGCCTTGGGAAGCGGGCGTGCCCCCCACCCTCGAGGGCTGGCCCTTCGTCCCCTGACTTGGTCCTGACGTTTCCCGAGCGTGATTTCCTCCAAAAATATCTCTCGCAAAGGTTTCATTCCGTTTGGACTTTGTTTGATATTCCATTTCTGCAAAACCCTGAAATAGGCAAAAAACAACAATCTGGACTGGGCCTTTGGGTTAGTAGGTTAGTCTAAAAATAATAACAAAGTGAATGACAAAACCCATTAAACATCCAAGACTTCATAAATAATAGCATGGAACAATCGAAAATTATAGATACGTTGGAGACGTAGCAAGCATCCCCAAGCTTAATTGCTGCTCCTCCTCGAGTAGGTAAATGATAAAGAAAGAATTTTTGATGTGGAATGCTAACCAATATAGTTATTCAATGTAATTCTCTTAATTGTGGCATGAATGTTCAGAGCTGAAGGATTCAAGATAAAAGTCTATATTGACATAAGAAATAACAATACTTCAAGCAATACTAACAAAGCAATCATGTCTTCTCAAAATACTATGGCTAAAGAAAGTTATCCCTACAAAATCATATAGTGTTGGCTATGCTCCCTTGTTATCACACAAAATATTCATATCATGCACAACTCCGATTTCAGCCAAGCATTTGTTTTCATGCTCTATCTTTTCAAACCTTTCAACTTCCACGCAATACATGCGCGTGAGCCATGGATATAGCACTATGGGTGGAATAGAGGTGGTTGTGGAGAAGACAAAAAGAGGGAGATAGTCTCACATCGACTAGGCGTATCAACGGGCTATGGAGATGCGCATCAATAGATATCAATGTGAGTGAGTAGGGATTGCCATGCAGCAGATGCACTAGAGCTAAATATGAATGAAAGCTCAACAAAAGAAACTAGTGGGTGTGCATCCAACTTGCTTGCTCACGAAGACCTAGGGCATTTGAGGAAGCCCATCGTTGGAATATACAAGCCAAGTTCTATAACAAAAATTCTCACTAGTATATGAAAGTGACTAAACATGAGACTCTCTACAATGAAGAACATGGTGCTACTTTGAAGCACAAGTGTGGAAAAAGATAGTAGCAATTGTCCCTTTTTTTTTTCTTTTTTTTCTTTTTTTTTTCTTCTTTCTTTTTCCCCTTTTTTTGGGCCATTCCCTTTTTTTTCTTTGGCCTTCCCTTTTTTTTGCGGAGGGGCTTTATAGATTCAGCCTTTCCTCCCATGGGACAGTGATCTAAAAATGATGATCATCACACTTTCATTACAACACAATATTACAACTCGATACTACAACAACAAAGTATGACTCTATGTGAATGCCTCCGGTGGTGTACCGGTATGTGCAATGAAACAAGAGTGACATGTATGAAAAGATTATGCATGGTGGCCTTGCCATGAATACGATGTCAACTACATGATCATGCATGGCAATATGACAATATGATGCGTGTCATATAAACGGAACGGTGGAAAGTTGCATTGGAATATATCTTGGAATGGCTATGGAAATGCCATGATAGGTAGGTATGGTGGCTGTTTTCAGGAACAATATGGTGGCTGTTTTGAGGAAGGATATATAGTGGGTTTATGGCACCGGCGAAAGTTGCTCGGTACAAGAGAGGCTAGCAATGGTGGAAGGTTGAGAGTGCGTATAATCCATGGACTCAACATTAGTCATAAGAACTCATATACTTATTGCAAAAATTTACGAGTCATCAAAACAAAGCAATCAACGCATGCCCCTAGGGGGGAGGTTGGTAGGAGTTAACCATCGCGTGCCCCCGACCTCCACACAAAGGTTGACACTCTACAAATACCTCATGCCTTAACTTAGTCACACAACGGTTCACCATACGTGCATGCTACGGGAATGACTAACCTTAACACAAATATTTCTCAATTTCATAATCACTCCACTAGCATGACTTTAATATCACTATCCTCATGTCTCAAAACAATTATTAAGCATCCAACATCTCTTTCTATTCAATGCACTTGAGGTGAATTTTTTTACTACATTGACATTGGATGTTTATCATGTGAAGACTAGTTTCTTTAGCCTAAACACTTTACCATGCTATTTTAATAGACTCTCAAATAGATATAAGTGAAGCATGAGAGTTCAAAAATTTCTACAAAATATTACCACCACCATGCTCTAAAAGATATGAGTGAAGCACTAGAGCAAAAACTATTCAACTCAAAAGATATAAGTGAAGCACATATAGAGTGTTCTAACAATTTCTAGGCCATATTTAACTCTCTCAAATAGGCGCGTCCAGCAAGGATGATTTTGGCAAACTAACAAGCAAAGACTCAAATTATACAAGACGCTCCAAGCAAAACACATAACATGTTGCGAATAAAAATATAGCTCCAAGTATAACTACCGATGGATGAAGACGAAAGAGGGGATGCCTTCCCGGGGCATCCCCAAGCTTAGGCTTTTGATTATCTTGAATTTACTTGGGGTGCCATGGGCATCCCCAAGATTAGGCCTTTGCTACTCCTTTTTCCATAATCCATCAAAGCAATACTCAAAACTTGAAAACTTCACAACACAAAACTTAGACAAAAATTCTTGTGAGCTCCATTAGTAGGAGAAAACAAACCACTACTCAAAGGTACAGCAAGGAATTCATTCATTGTTTTTATTGGTGTTAAACCTACTGTAATCCAAGTTCTCTATTGTTCATGTCCTCCAATATTACTCATAGATACATCGGAATAAGCAAACAACACACGAAAAGCAGAATCTGTCAAAGACAGAACAGTCTGTAGTAATCTGCTGGGTTTGCCTATTTCTGGAACTCCAAAAAATTCAAACTAAATTGGTAAATTTTCGCAATTTGTCTACCAATCATCAACAAAAAGAATCAACTAAAAACCACGCTCCAGTAAAATCTGAAGACTACTTTAGCCGGCGTTACGATTCTGTTTTTCACAGCAAGATCGTATAAACTTCACACAAGTACTACCAAAGGTTCTACTTGGCATAAACACTAAACAAAACATGAAAACACATATAATCAGAGGCTAGCTGCAATATTTATTCCCTAACAGCAACAAAAACAAAAAACAAAAATTGGGTTGCCTCCCAACAAGCTCTTTCTTTATAGCCATTAAGATAGGCTTGAGAACTCAATGACGCTCACATGAAAGACAAGGATTGAAGCACAAAAAGAGCATCATATAACATGTGACAAACACATCTAAGTCTAACATACTTCCTATGCATAGGCATCTTATAGGAAAACAAATTACCAAGACAAGCAAGATCTAGCATATGCAAGGAAGGCGAAAGAAACAATAGCAATCTCAACATAACGAGAGGTAAATTAGTAACATGAAAATTTCTACAACCATATTTCCCTCTCTTATAATAATTGCATGTAGGATCATGATAAAATTCAACAAAATAGCTATCACATAACATATTCTCAACACGATCCACATGCATGCGAAGTCGACACGCTTCCAAAATAGTGGGATCTAAAGTTGACAATCTTCCAAACCTACTTTCAATATTATTGCAAACATTATTATCAATCTCATATTCATCATGGGGATTAAATTTATTTTCAAGATCATAAGAATAATCACACCAATCATGATCATTGCAACAAATAGTAGTCATAGCAAAACTAGCATCCCCAAGCTTAGGGTTTTGCATATCATTAGCACAAATGACATCAAGAGAATTTATAATAGCATCATTGCAATCATGCTTTTCATCAAAGGAACTATCAAGTATGGGTGCAATAGCAACGATCTCATGTTTAACAGAGGGAACTATAGCAAATTCTTCTTCATAAATATTGGCATCATGTCCACAAGAATAGCAAGCATCATGTTCATCAAGGGATATTTCAATCAAATCATCGGAATCATCGTTATCTATAGATTCATGCATATCATTATTTTCCTTCAAAGCAGCGGTCATTCCTTCAATAAATTCTTTGATATTGGAATTATGAGCATAGTTTTCATAGCAATATTTAAGTATGTCAAAATTTTCAAATTCATAGAGAGTAATATCATACTTTTCAATCAAAGAAGCAACTTCATAAGCACCCTTAAAAGCAACGAATTCTTCAATTCGTTCGATATCATAGTAACTATAAACACCCTTTGCATAAGAAGATAACATTTCATTATCATTAAACTCACATAGTTAGGGGAGGTGTTTTTTAGGGTTCTTAGAGCAACAAGTAAAATCACATATTTCACAAAGATTCCCAGCATAACACAACAATCTGTTTATCTGATCCCATAAGAGTATCCCCTTTTCAGACAAATGGTGACGCACAAAATGAGCATGCTCATCTAAAGATTTCCCATCAACTAGGCTAGTTGGGGTTTCAGCACGAGCGCATAAGGATCGAAGATGATCCAAGTAGAACACCTTAAGGTGATCCATAACAATAGATTTTTAGCAAGCAAAGATGCAAGCACATAGAAGGCACATAGCACACAAGCAAATGAGAGCCAAGCGAATGATAAACACACGGCGGAAGAAGGTAAATAAAACGGCAAGGGTGAAGTGGGGGAGAGGAAAACGAGAGGAAAAAATGTAATGCGAAGGATAAGGGTTTGCGATAGGTACTTGGTATATGACTTTTGCGTAAGCCTCCCTGGCAACGGCCCCATAAATTCTTCTTGCTACCTCTTAAGCTTGCATTGTATTCCCTCGAAAAGGAAAGGGAGATGCAACACAGTAGCATAAGTATTTCCCTCAATTTTTGAGAACCAAGGTATCAATCTAGTAGGAGACCACGCGCGAGTCCCTCGCACCTGCACAAACAAATAAGAACTTCGCAGCCAGCGCGATAAGGGGTTGTCAATCCATTTACGGTCAGTTACGAGAGTGAGATCTGATAGAGATGATAATTATATTTTTGGTATTTTTAGTTTAATAAAACAACAAATAAAAGCGGTAAAAGTAAAGTAGATGTAGATTGATATGTTGAGAATAGACCCGGGGGCCATAGTTTTCTCTAGTGGCTTCTCTCATGATAGCGGTATTCTACGACGGGTAAACAAATTACTGTCGAGCAATTGATAGAAAAGCGAATAATTATGAGACTATCTAGGCATCATGTCCTCCACATCTACTACTATTAGACCGACTCCTGCCTGCATCTACTACTATTACTCCACACATCGACCGCTATCCAGCATGCATCTAGTGTATTGAGTTCATACGAACAGAGTAACGCCTTAAGCAAGATGACATGATGTAGAGGAATAAACTCAAGCAATATGATGAAAACCCCATCTTTTTATCCTCGATGGCAACAATACAATACGTGCCTTGCTGCCCCTACTGTCACAGGGAAAGGACACAGCAAGATTGAACCCAAAGCCAAGAACTTCTCCCATTGCAAGAACTATAGATCTAGTAGGCCAAACCAAACCAATAATTCGAAGAGACTTGCAAGAATATTATGAGCACACATAAAAAGTTCAGAGAAGAACCAAATATATTTCATAGATAACCATGATCATAAACTCACAATTCATCGGATCTCGACAAACACACCACAAAAAGAGATTACATCGAATAGATCTCGTCGAAGACCGAGGAGAACTTTGTATTGAGCTCCAGAGAGAGAGAAGAAGCCATCTAGATACTAGCTATGGACCCGAAGGTCTGTGGTAAACTACTCACAACTCATGGTGAGGGCGATGATGATGATGATGAAGGCCTCCGTGATGGATCCCCCTCCCAGAACATGCTCCAAGATGGGATCTCCATGGGAACAGAAGCTACAGCGATGGAATTAGGGTTTTCTCTCTGCGTATGGAGTTTATGGGGTACGTAGGTATATATAGGAAGAAGGAGGGCACCGGGGACCGTGTGGGCCAGCCTCGAGGCTGGGGGCGCGCCCTGGGAAGGGGGGCGCACCCTGGGAAGGGGGGCGCGCCCCCACCCTCGAGGGCTGGCCCTTCGTCCCCTGACTTGGTCCTGACGTTTCACAAGCGTGATTTCCTCCAAAAATATCTCTCGCGAAGGTTTCATTCCGTTTGGACTCCGTTTGATATTCATTTTCTGCAAAACCCTGAAATAGGCAAAAAAAAACAGCAATCCGGACTGGGCCTTTGGGTTAGTAGGTTAGTCCCAAAAATGATAACAAAGTGAATGATAAAGCCCATTAAAAATCCAAGACTTCATAAATAATAGCATGGAACAATAAAAAATTATAGATACATTGGAGACGTATCAATAAGCATCAACAATGTTCTCACCAAGAACACTCAAGAGAGCAGCCCTAAACAGGGTATCCATTTTCAGAAAAGCTTGTTCCTGTTGAGCATCATAATCTCCTTTAGATTTGCCAAGAGTGGCGTCATAGCAGCTCATGGTTTGAAACCACAGAACAGCTCTCATGCGCCACCTCTTATAGTGGTACCCTCAAACACAGGAGGTCTCATGGAAGCAGCAAAACCACTTGAGGTAAATTGCCTATAAAAAGGTTTTTGGATTGTTGGAAATATGAGCAGTATACTAAGTGATTTTATTAACAGAAATACTAGATAAAGCATGACTAATACAACAGTAGTAGAGCAAGTCATGCGATCTGACAAAGAGAAGGTAAATAGCATCTTCATATATAGAACAGATAGTAGAACTAGTTGCATATATGAAGTAGGACCTAACATATTTAGAGCAAACACTAGAACAAAGAAAAGTGACAGTGTTTCTAACAGAAAGAGCAAGAACACATAGGGGCCAAAGAATAGAACAGGGTAAACTAGAGAGATCATGGAGACATACGAAGCAGCAGCGGAGGCCCCAGTCTTGGATGCGATGTCCTCGCCAGCCATTTCGTCGAAGAGGTTGTCGACGTCGGGGAAGAAGTCGTCGTTGGGGAAGTAGTCGTCGTTGGACTTATAATTACTCGCATCGTTTATGAGACTTCGGATCACTACCAGAATTTACGTAGTTGCCGACGTCCTCATCTATGCCGACGGCTAGGACTGGACGTACGAGCGAGCTTTTCGGCTCGGCCCGAAGCTCGCTCCAGCTTAGCCCGTTACAGCTCGGCTCGATAGGATAATCGAGCGGGCCGAGGTATAAAAACAGGCCCGTTTCGCGACCGAGCCGAGCCGAGTTTCGGCCGGTCCAGCCCGGTGACTCGCTTGCGGCCCAGCCCAATTCCGCCACCCATCGCAATGGCTAGCGCATTAGGGCACGAGCAACACACAGCCAGTCTCTCGTCTCTACCTTTCTCTGCTCTGTGCTGCCTCGCCCCTCTCTCGCCTCGCTGCAAATCTGGATCGATGGCGACTCGGCACCGGCGGCGATGGGCGGCGCAACCGTTCCTCACCACACCGGACACAGATGGACGCGCCTCCCCTGGTTTTCCGCGGAACGTGACGAGCCAGAGCAGGTATCTCCTTCCTTCCCAATCCCTAGTTGCAGCTCTCTAAACTTCAGCAGTACGCATGTGATGGATGAATCGATGGATGCAGTCATGTAGTTTGAACTCCACGTACACATCTGATGGATGGATTGATGGATCAATGGACGTAGTCAGGTATGTTGGAAATATGAGCAATTTATCAAGTGATTTTATTAACAGAAATACTAGATAAAGCATGACTAATACAGCAGTAGTAGAGCAAGTCATGCGATCTGGCAAAGAGAAGGTAAATAGCATCTTCTTATATAGAACAGACAGTAGAACTAGTTGCATATATGAAGTAGGACCTAACATATTTAGAGCAAACACTAGAACAAAGAACAATGACAGTGTTTCTAACAGAAAGAGCAAGAACACATACGGGCCAGAGAATAGAACAGGATAAACTAGAGAGATCATGGAGACATACGAAGCAGCAGCGGAGGCCCCGTTCTTGGGTGCGATGTCCTCGCCGGCCATGTCGTCGAAGAGGTTGTCGACGTCGGGGAAGAAGTCATCGTTGGGGAAGTAGTTGTCGGCGACCGGATCGTCCGTGATGAAACAGCCAGTAGTCGGGCCGAGCGCTCCCCAAAAACCTTATCACCCTTCTCCCGTACATGACTCAAAAGGTGTGGTTTCGGAGGCCTACTGTCCCGACCTGCGGTGCATGCCACAAGACGGGATGGGGAAGATCATAGCAGCAGCTCAGAGATTGGAACTTGTGGCGAGAGGAGGAAGAACTTGGAGCAAGAGAAGGAGGCGAGAGGCTGCGCCGGGAGCTGAAGAGAGCGAGGGAGACAAAACGAACATGCAGTAGTCGGAGAGGCACGCCGTTCATTCAGTGTCCACTATAGCTTCCGACTGACCTTTCGTATACCCGTCGTGCGTGCCAAAAATTAGACATCGGCTCGGCTCATTCCCAGAACCCGCGGCGCGTCGTGACGAGGCGTGGCGTGGTGAGGCGGGCGGCGGAGGAGGAGCACGCGTGGATGTCCCTCTTGTTCTCATGCTCGTACAAGTTGAGAAAGAGCCTCCCTTATAAAGAGGTCCAACTCCCTGTAAACTAGCAATGTGGGACTAAACTTTAGTAGTGCCCCTTGCCTTGCACGAATGGGCTAAGTGGGCCTCTAGGATTTATTAGGAATTTCTGAAATTAATATTGGGCTGGGCCATAATAGACTAAAATTCCAGCAAGGTAGATGTAAGGCTAGATGGGTGGATGTATTGTAACCTGTATGGCTAGATGTAGCAGCGATGGATGGGTGGATCATGGATGGATGGAGTTGTAGGGCAGAATGGATGGATAGATCAAAAAAATTATGATTCCATGTGTAATTAGTTTTCTTCTGTTGATGACCTAGTTGATGATCTACTTGCTGTTGCATAGCAGCTTGAAAGATAAACTACTTGCTAGAAAATTACATAGACTCCATGTCTAATTAGTTTACTTTTGTTGATGATTGACCGTTTGTTGTTTGTTGATGTGTGCAGACAATGGACAAGGAAAAGGGGAAGGGGAGTGGGAAGGAGAAGGAGAAAGAGAGGACTTTGGACTCCATTATGAAGAGCAAGCTGCCGGTCTCAGGGATGCAGAAGGGGAATGGGAAGGGCAATGGTGTGTGATGCTAGTTATATCAAAGGTTCTCACAAGGACTTCAATGTGGTGGTATGATTCCTATTTTTTCTTCTATGGTTTCTGCCTATTTCTTGTATGTGGCTGACTTCCAAATAATTAGGAGAGGGATGAAGATGAGGAGGAGGATGTTGAGAATACCAAGTTTCCCAAGATTGTTGATGTGGGGGATAACAACAATTGGTAACTATTCTTTCAACACGTTCCAATTTTCATATCTTTACATGATCTCAATATGTTTACAAATCAGTGTTACATGTAGACATTCGTCATGTGGGTGTTGCTCTTGCTGTTTTGAAGATGGATGTCTACATGATCTTGTCACGTGGATTGTGGACGTCAATGTGATCGTCTCGTGTCATTTATTTTGTTGTGATGAACTTCGAGTAATGTGTTTGTTGTGATGAATTTCGAATTATGTGTTTGTTGTGATGAACTATGGACCTTCAATGATGTTGTTATGAACCATGCACTTTCAACGAAGTTGTTGTGAACTTGTGATGAACTATGAACTTTTTATTATGCGGTTTTCACTAGTCAATGTTTGGCTGTCAACATTTTCTCATTTTTTATGTCAAAGTGGTAAGAGTTATGTTGTACAAAATTTCTTTGTTTAGCTGTCAATATTTGATGTTTTGATGTGTAAAGTTCAGAAGAAGTTTTTTCCAAAATACATTAGAAATGCTGCCCAATTCTTTCTCTAATATCTGTTACGTTCTTACAATTTTCATAGAAGAAAGCTTATTTTTCATTACTATGACCATTTCTTAAAACAATAGATTGCTTGATGTTTCATTTTTAGTGATATAAACTGTTAGTTTTTTAAAATATGGGTTTAGTTGCTGCAAAAGAATCAAGACTGTGGAGTATATACTGATATTCATAGGTACAAGGCTCTGGGGGCAGCTGGTTTACGAGCCGGCTCGGTCTGAGCCGAGCCACACCTAGAACGAGCCGAGCCACCTAAAGTAGGCTCGTTGGCTGAGCGAGCCGAGCCGCTTCAGAGCGAGCCAAACCCAGGCTGGGATCAAACTCGGCTCGGCTCGGCTCGTGTCAAGCCCTACCGACGGCCCCCATCGGCATAGATGGACGTATGCCGACGGCATTTCTACGCCTATGGGGGCCGTCGGGACCGCTCGCTATACGCCTACGGGGGCCGTCGGCATAGACGAGACCGTCGGTATAGCCCGGGCCCACCAACCCGGTCAGTGACGACCGTTTGACGGCTTTGAAACTATGCCGACGGGGCTGACGGCGGCCGTCGCCGTCGGCATATATATGCCGACGGCCGTGCCATCGGCATACATATGCTGACATCACCGATTCGCGCCGTTGACACGTCATCGATTCGTGTCATCGTGTGTGGAGGGGGACGGATAGATATGCCGACGGCATAGGCCTAGCCCATGCCCTCTGCCACATCATGGATCCGCATGCGACGACACGTCATCGATCCATGGGATCGTAGCTCCGTGTGCGAAGCTATGCCGACGGTTTGCCCTCGGCATACCTCAATTTTTTATTTTGTCCTTGTATTATTTATTATTTTGTACTTTTTTCACAAGATAAATGTGTGCTTTTTGTATTTTTTTATTTATACCTCCTACGGTTGTGGAAGCGTGGTGGCAGGCGCAGGCACCCGGCACGCGGCTCCGGGGTGTGCCCCCCTCACGGGCATCGCCGCCGCCGTGTCTCGGAGGAGGGAAACGGCCATGTCGGGCCTACGCGTAGGGAATGTTGGGGTGGGTTTGGGCCGGGACTGTATTGGGGGTGTAGCTATGTGCTGGGCTATGACAACCAGGTGAACAGGTCCACCGGTCAAACTCCGTCCGGCGAAAGTCAAAGGGCTAGACCCCGCGGTCGTCTGTGTCTGGGTTAGACGGGATGGGGTACCTGTGGGGTAGCAATGCCGCCAGGTGTTGCTGTGGGACCTCCTACGGTTGTGGAAGTGTGGTGGCAGGCGCAGGCACCCGGCACGCGGCTTCGGG
>LR738716.1:66601133-66694917 GCA_902687465.1 Secale cereale
GGTAGCAATGCCGGCAGGTGTTGCTGTTGGCCCACCTAAGGTTGTGGAAGCGTGGTGGCAGGCGCAGGCACCCGTCACGCGGCTCCGGGGTGTGCCTCCCTCACGGGCGTCGCCGCCGCCGTGTCCCGGAGGGGGGAAACGGCCACGTCGGGCCTACGCGTAGGGAATGTTGGGGTGGGTTTGGGCCGGGACTGTGTTGGGGGTTTAGCTATGCGCTGGGCTATGACAACCAGGTGAATAGGTCCACCAGTGAAACTCCGTCCGGAGAAAGTCAAAGGGCTAGATCGGCGGTCATCTGTGTCAGGGTTAGACGGGACGGGGTACCTGTGGGATAGCAATGCCGCCAGGTGTTGCTGTGGGCCCTCGTATGGTTGTGGGCCCTGCTCGCCCGCGCACACGGCCCAGACTCCCCCGCTCCTCCCTGATACGTCCAAAACGTATCTATAATTTTTGCTTGCTCCATGCCTCTTTTGGGTGATATTGCTATGTTATTTATACACTTCCATACACTTTTGATCATATTTGGACTAACCTATTAACTCAGTGCACCCCAGTGCCAGTTTCTGTTTTCGGCTGTTTTTGTATTTCAGGTTTTCACATTATGAGAACTGCCAGGAAAAATCCAGAAAAATTATATAAAAAATCAGCGTTCCAGAAGCTACCTTGCGCCCGAAGTACAGCCGGGGGGGGGGGGCACCAGGGCTCCAGGCGCCCTGGCGGCGCCCCCCCCCCCTGGGCCGCGCCGGGGGGGCGCCTGGGCCCCCCGAGGCTCCGCTGATGCCCCCCTTTGGCATATATTTAAAGCGTCTCCCGAAACCCTCGAGACGGAAACTCTTTTTCGCGATCTCATCTCTGTTTCGCCGCCGCCGCCGCTTCCAAGATCGTGAGCACCAGGAGAACTCTTCCCGACACCCTGCCGGAGGGGAGGATCACCACCGGGAGCCTCTCCACCACCATGGACGCCTCCCGGATGAGTTGTGAGTAGTGTCCCTTGGACCATGAGTCCATGACCAGTAGCTATGTGATGTTCTCCTCCCATTCTTGTGCTTCACTAATTAGTCCTCGTGAGCTGCCCTACATGATCGAGGCACATATGTAATCCTTATGTTGTTGCTATGATGAGTTTGCTGGGATCCGATGGATTATGAGATTATGTTCAGATTGTGTTTGAGTAATATATTTGATTCACCTCTTTTATATTTATGTTCGTAAGTAATTCTTGCATGTTCTCCGTTGTTATTTATTGCTTTGCCCAAGTAGTAGGTAGTGACTCCAAGAGGGAACGTTATGCTTGATTGTGGGTTCATGCCCCTCGATGACTAGTTTGAGTGACAGAAACATGAGTCTAGGGGATGTGCTGTTGCCACAAGGGGGAAAACAATGGTGCTTGTGCCCGCGGGTGCAAGGATTATTTACTTTACGCAAAGTTCTTTTAATGCAGTTGTCTGTTGCTTTGAGTTTACACTATGAGTGGGACTCGCAACTTAATACCAGCGAGATGTTCTGGATAGATATCTCAAGGTGGATGATTAGTAGTAGATGCAGATGGATTTCGGTCTACTTACCTCGGTGTACCGCCCATGCTTTGAACCTCAACCTTTCTTGCAATGTAGTCAGCATTGGTTTGCGCACGTGGTCCTGTCAATTGCCCAGCTGTAATTCATTTACCTCACATAGCTGTTTTATCGTCTTTTGGGAGAGAGACATCACTAGTGAACATCATGAGACTCCGGTCCATATTACTATCATTGATCACATCCACTATTTACTTTTGCGCTTTTACTTACTATTGCAATTATACCTATCACTATTATCACTTGCGTTTGATCCTTTGTAAACTACAAGGCCGGAGGGATTGACTACCTCTCTGTACTCGTTGGGAGCAAAGTTATTTGTATCTGTGTGCAGGTCCACGTTGATTGCTAATATCTGGCGCCGTTAGCAGTTGACACCTTCTTGTCGAAATAGGGAGTCTCAGGGAAAACTATCCTTGGTATTGCCAAGGGAAAACTTCTGCTACACTGCATCTCAAACCTTCCACTTAGGGTAACCAACGAGGGGTGAGAAGCCACCTAGCACTCCCGCAGCTCGTCTCGAGCGCCGCCCGAGCCATCGCCGGCTGGTTCCACCGGCGTGCTGCCGTCGAGGTCCCCGCCACCGCAGATGAGTACCCCGCCGCCCTGCTCCTTCTTCTCCTTCTCTCACTCTCTCACGGTCTCTCTCCTCTCGCTCACTGGAGAAACCACCGCCGCCGCATGAACCCGCGCCGTCGAGCTCGCCACAGCTCCACCACCGGCGCCAGAACCGGACGGGATCCACCGGATCAGCCCGGATCCACCACCCCTGTCCTCCTCCGGCCTCACAGCCCTCGCCGGAGACCCTGCCACCGCTGCTGCCTGGCACTCGTTGGGGAAGATGACGACCAGCAGGCGCCGCCTCGCGCGCCTCCCTGCGCGCACATGGGCCTCCTCCACGCGCCCGTGCCGGCCCCACTCCGGCGGGCCCAGCGACTCCCAAGGCCCAGTCCAGCTCCCCTCCCCCCCGCCGGCCTACTGACCTCATCCGTCCTGGGCTTGGCCCAATTGGTGAGCAATGCTCAGCCCATCTATTTTGTGCACCGTGCGCATTTTAGTTATCCTGCACCCGTCCGTTTTTTTTACAGAAAATGACCAAGTCCCAGAAAACAGTTTCATGTATGCATGTTTGAATGGGTGTATCTTTGTGCATAATTACCCAATTTGAGTGAATGATGTATCAAAATGTTCGCCTCGCGATGCTCTTCATATTGTTGTACTGTGGCATGTTTGTTTGAGTTCTTCTTGATGCCCTAATCATCGTTGCAAAAGTGCTATATGTTTTAAAAGGCTAAAAATCGTTATTATGATAGCATGTTTGTGGGGTGATACCTTTGTGCATGTTTATCCAAATGAAGCATATGATATGTCAAAATGTTCATTGTGAAGTGCTCTACATGTTGGTTGCTGATGCATGCTTGTTTGAGTTCATATTGCCATGTTAATATCTGTTGCAAAAGTGCATGTGGCTGTCAAGTGCTGAAACTTGTTATAAGATGCTGATTTGTCTTGTTCATAGCTATTGGTGTGATTGTCTTTTATGCCACATGTCAATATGTTTTACAAGCACAATCATGCCATCTTTGCTGTGGTGTAATCCACTTTTCATGATATGCCTTGTGGTGTTTGAAACAAGCTTGTAAAGTAGCCTACTCGCTGTTGTTGTTTTCTGAGACTTGTTGAAAACTGCTATGTCTGAAACTGTTATTACCTGATGCCATGTTTGCTTGATGCCCCACTCAAATCCACGCATGTTTTAGTGTGTCCAATGATCATGTCTTGTTGTACATGTTATGCTCTATCCATCCATGCCCTTGTTTGCATATATGCCCTGCTGTAGCTTGTTTAAATCTTGCTCTCAAGTTGCTATAAAATGTTTCTGTCAACCTGTTATCATCAAGTTCAGTTTTGCCATGTGATTTGCTAGTGATCTATGCATCCTATGACCATGTTCTTGCCATGAGTAGCTTCATAAACATGTCTTCTTGCTGTTTGTTATATTCACGTGCCATGTTATGCTTTGAGTTGAGTTACACAAGCTTGCAAACATGCCTACTTGTCATTGTTTCTGCCATGCTCTGTTTTTTCACCAAGTCTGAAAAATCAGTAAACTTCTTGAATCTTGCCATGCTAGTTTAATTGTGTTCCAGCAAGTTTTGGGTGCGCTCTGAGTTCATGCTTGTTGAGAATCATGTCTATTTCACATCCATGCCTTTTGTTATCATGCTGGGGTGCTTTAGCATAAATATACCTTGCTCCAAAGTTGCTATGTTGCTGTTAACTTCAGCTTTGCATTGTAACTTGTTTTGCTCATATCTTCTAGGCCGTAGCTCCGAATTAAACAAACTTTATATGTAACTTGACTAGAATTTCGAGTAGATCATCTTGGTGCATGTTAAATTGCTGTTTAACAACTTTAACTTCAGGTTTGTTCAGATCTGGACCCTTTTCGAAACGTGCCTATGAGGACTTACCGGAATTATTATATGTTGTTTCCGGCATCATTTAAACTTGCCTTGTTGTGATGTTCTTGTGTGCTTCATCCCTTGCCATGAATTGCATCATATAGATTTGTCTTCCATCATACTTGGTTGAGCATCTTGACATGTTCTTGAGTGGTGTGTTTACCATGTTGTGTGCTTCTTCTCGCTAGTTCATTATCCATTGCGTTCGTGAGGATTCGTTCGACTACACGTGGTTCGTCTTCGTGGCTTCTTCTTCGGCTTCTTCATGGACTCGTTCTTCTTCCTTGCGGGATCTCAGGCAAGATGACCGTCACCTTGGATACCTTTACTATCATTGCCATGCTAGTTGTCTCGATGCTATCGTTATATGTCGCATTACCTATCTATTTGTCAGCCTATCCTTGTTGCCATGAAACCTCTAACCTTTGACACCTTCCCAGCAAACCATTGTTTGGCTATGTTAGCTTGCTCAGCCCCTCTTATAGCGTTGTTAGTTGTAGGTGAAGATGAAGATTGCTCCATGTTGGAACTTGTTGTTGGAATATCACAATATATCTTATATATGATAACACACCTATATACTTGGCAATGGGTGGAAGGCTTGGCCTTTTGCTCTGTGTTTTGTTCCACTCATGTCACCTTAGGAGCCAATAAACCGGCGTTATGTTCCTTGATTTTGTGTTCCTAACGCGGTTAGGTATATGGGGACCCCTTGACAGTTCGTCTTTGAATAAAACTCCTCCAGCAAGGCCCAACTTTGGTTTTATTTGCAACATAATAAAAACTTAATTAATTAATTGCATAGGGAGTTAGCGCTACCCGACGATTCTTCTACATACAGGGAGGGGCCAGTGCCGATGGTGTTGGTCCCAAATCGAGCACTGTGCGGGGGTGCCCCTTGGCAACTTGGGGTATCTCGCAGCTGTGCGCGTCGCTCATCCGGTCATGGCCTGAGACGAGATACACGTGGCTACTATCAGGGTGTCGGCATGCCGGGAGGTCTTGCTGGACTTGTTTCACCATTGTCGAAATGTCTTGTGCACCGGGATACCGAGTCTGATCGGATTATCCCTAAGATAAGGGGTAATTCTTTTACTTCTGCTGATCGTGAGAGCTTGTGATGGGCTAAGTTGGGACACCCCTACAGGGTTATGATCTTTCGAAAGTCGTGCCCGCGGTTATGTGGCAGATTGGAATTTGTTAATGTCCGGTTGTAGAAAACTTGACAGATGGTCCGAAATAAAATATACGAACCGCGTGAGTAACCGTGACTGTCTCTTTTCACTTCGAGAAGAGAACACGGTGGGGTTATGTTTGACTCGTAGGTAGTTCAGGATCTCTAGCGATCATTACTAGTTTGCGACCGTTTGCGTAGATGCTCTTCTTATTCTTGCACTTGTAAGTTAGCCACCATATATTGCTTAGCCGCTATTGCAACCTCACCCCTATCCTTTTCCATACCCATTTGAAAGTGCAGTATATCGACTAGAGGAGGGGTGAATAGGCGATTTTTATGAAATGCTTCAAAACATGGTAGTTTCGAAGACAAACGATAAGCTCAAGCCTATTAATATGCAGCGAAAAGTGGACTACACTAGATAAGCCATAGTCATGTATTCAATGAAGTGAAAGCATGAAGACTAATAGCAACTAGGAAGTAGTGATCATAAAGGAAGAAGGAATGAAGCCAATCACAACAAGTAGATACTCAGTGAAGACAATCAGATAAGTCAAGCATGCAATGTCTTCACAACATAGAGCAGTAAGTAAAGGGAAAGAAAGGATAGAACCAGTAGCTCGGGGAAGACAGTGATTTGTTAGACCAGTTCCACTTGCTGTGACAACTGTACGTCTGGTTAGGGAGGCTGAGATTTAACTCAGAAGAACGCGTCTACACCTTGTTCCCCTTGAGCAAAGGACACCCGGTCCTCGCCCAATCACTCTTGTAAGTCTTCAAGGTAGACTCCCAAACCTTCACAGACATCGTTCACCGGCAATCCACAATGACTCTTGGATGCTCAGAACGCGATGTCTAACCGGCTAGAGGAAACATAGTCCTCAAGTGTAATAAGTCTTCAGGTCACACAGACAGAAAGACTTCAGTGATGCCTAACACTCTTTGGCTCTGGGTGTTTGGGCTTTGTCCTCGCAAGGATTTCTCTCTCTCAAATGCTTCGGATGTGGGTTGCTCTCAAACGACAAAAGTCGTGTAATAACTCTGAGCAGCCACCAATTTATGGTGTAGGGGTGCGCTATTTATAGCCACTGGGCAACCCGACCTTATTTATCCGAAGTGACCCTGGGTCACTAAGGAACTGACACGTGTTCCAACGGCCAGATTTCAAACACACACTGCAACTTTACTTGAGCTCCAAGTAAAGCTGAGTCATCCGCCTCTGGATAAGATTTGCTCTCATAGTCTTCGCTCGAAGACATAGGATTTGGTTGAGCATCACTTCAGTCACTCTGACTTAGTTCACTTGGACCCCACTTAACAGTGTGGTGGTTCCTATGACTCAACAAAGAAGAAAAGGAAACAACGAAACATCTACGTCTTCGCTCTCCATAGTCTTCACACAATGTCTTCTCATGTCATAGTCTTCAACATGATTATCTTCATATACCACCACTGATATCAATGTCTTCATACATTTTTAGGGGTCATCTCCGGTAGGTTAACCGAATCAATGAGGGACTACAACCTGTGTTATCCTGCAATTCTCATAAACACATTAGTCCCTCAACCAGGTTTGTCGTCAATACTCCAAAACCACTAGGGGTGGCACTAGATGCACTTACAATCTCCCCCTTTTTGGTGATTGATGACAAACTGGTTGAAGTTTTCAAGGGGGATAAAGATATGTGAAATTGTAAAGGATAAAGGTATTGTCTTTGTAAGTAGCAAAAGGCTCCCCCTGAAGATGTGCATATAGTTGATTTGCCTTTGAATGCAAATGCACATGGCAGGTTGTACTTGTGGAGATGCTCTTCAACTTATGAAGACAATTCATCATGCATAATTGATATGTCGAAGATAATGACATGCATAATGAAAAATGGACATCTGCAATAATGACTAAGTGCGGAATATAAGGTAGCAGATGCGGAATTTATCATCGCATTACAGAGTAGCATAAAAACATAGCAGACGACCATTAGTTTAACTGTTACAACTCAAAGAACCAAATGTAGCAAAACGAGAGTTCTAAGCACTAGGCAAATTATAAAGCACCCGCCCATATGGACCCTCTTGAAGACTATCAAGTCATATGCTTCTCCCCCTTTTGTCAGTAAGGACCAAAAAGGTTTGAAGACATAGAGCCTCTACTCGTTCCCAGTTGGAGGAGAAGAGGATGCAAGGTCAGTGTTGTTGTTTGGCGGTGCAGAAGTAGTTGGTGCAGTGTCGATGCGCGCTGAAGTAGGAGGCGGTGAAGTAGCATCATCCTGATCATCGATCACCCTGGCGTCAATGGTTGCAGCGGAGGAGGAGTATTCAAAATCTTCAAGAGATGGAATTCGACGCATAACAACAGTCATTGGAGGAGTGTTGTCAAACTTGAATCTCTCAGTGAAGCCATCGTCTTGAAGATCTGCTTCAGCACTCAGCAAGGTGAAACTCTTCCAAGACCTCCGACATGTTTCATGAGCAACAAAAGCATTCTTGGTGGTAAGATTGCGAATACGATTGACATCCACCAAGAGGCTTTGCATCTGATGCTTTAACCAGAGGTGATTCCTGTCCTGTTTCTGATGAAGGGCTACCAGAAGCTCTCGGTTGTTCAGGACACGAGATCGCTTCTGAGGCCTTTGAACGATGGTGCTTTCAGTGGCTTTGGTTTCAGCGTGTCGAGGTAGACGAGTACGGCCAGCCAGAGGATAAACACGTGAGACTGCTGGAACTCCTTCAATCTGCTGAGTGAAGCTCTGGTGATCAGCGTTGTGAAGACTAACTGGCTCTTTAGCAGGCTTTTGGTAGATGGCTTCAGCTGACATATCAACCTCAGGCAAGAAAATCTTATGGTTGCGAGCAAAGGGCTGATAGGTGATAGCTGAGTGCAACTTGATGAGGCGCATTATCCAAGGGGCGTAAAATTTCAGACCAAATAGATCAGCTCCAGACATAGCCATTTGCCTGATGAATAAATCTTGAGCATTGAAGCTGATGCCATTGAAGATATAGAAGACCAAAGTCTTCATAGTGCCTTCAAGCTTGGCTGATGAAGAATGTCCTTTGATTGGCCATAGAGTACGCTTGATGATATGATAGATGGTGCGCGGCAGGTACTCTAGATCTTCAACAAAGAATTCCTTAGGATATTCAGCATCACTTGGCAGAGGATTCATCATGCTGCGCATTTGGCTCATGTTGGGCTGATGTTTTTGAAAGATACTCTCCAAGGCTTCAGTGTGCAATTGACAGCCAGGTTCATCTAGATCTCCTGGAGTGGGCAGGCCAGTAAGCTCAATGAGATCAAAGGCTTTAGCTTCATGATGCACATTGCATGTCATCCACTCAAGGACCCATGTCTTCGGATCCCTGTTGTAGCCTCGGATGTGGAGTGTTGCATAGAATTGCAGAAGCAGCTCTTCATTCCAATGCTCTTTATCTGTGACAAAATTGAGTAGGCCAGCATCACGGAAGCAGTCAAGAGCTTCCTCCAAGCAGGGCAGACCAGCAATAGCTTCAGTGTCAAGATGCATATGAGGGAAAATGCGCCCTTGATCATAGAGTACTCTTGAGTAGTAGTTGCGTTGTTGATGGCTCCAGAACTTGTCTGATGATATTCTTGGCTTGGAATAAGGGTTCTTGGCGCTGTCAAAGAAGGTGTTGTGCGCAGTGAAGCTATTGGCATTGAATGACCCTGAAGAGGTTGAGGCAGTCTTGGCTTAGGCTACTGAACTTGGGGCCTGTGCGCAACATGATGATCAAACTGAGGACCAGCAGCATGCGGTTCAGTGGTAGGTGGCAGAATCAGAATCGGCCACCGGACAGTAACAAGTTGATCATCCTTGTTGTATGCTTGCTCAATGGTATGAGGCCATGGAGGCGGAACAGGAGCAGAGGCATTTTCTTAAGGCTGCAGATTGGCGTCAAGTGCAGCATTAGCTTCAGGCACAGCACTGGCTTCAGGAGCAGCATTGGGTTCAGGAGCAGTTACTTCAGGTGCCACATAAACTTTAGCCATGACCACGTCATTGGCTTCAGTGTTGGTGGTGGCAGCCTCTGAATTTGTAGCCTCCACTTCAGGAGCTGGAGGGTCGGACACGTTCTCCTCGAGAACAGGGGGTGTGGCAGTACGTTATTCTTCAACTTGGGGTTGTTCTTCTACTTGTTGGGATGGTTCTTCTTCGGCTGATGCAGCCGGAATATCTTCAGCCGCTTTGGCTTCAGATTCTGAGGGGTTCCCAGTAGGAGCAGCATCAGGTGCAGATGGTTGCTCTACTCCTTCTGGAACACGTGGGGCGACGACTTGAGGCCTTGGTCCTTTGCAAAGCCTGCGAAAAGCTGGCGATGCCTGAGGAGATGGAGGTTGTTGGGCCTCAAAGTCTTCATCTTCTAGCACCGTACTGGTGCCTTGAGTTTGCTGGGGAGTGGCTTGCGTATCCTGTGGGTGATCAGCCCACGAGTCATCCTGAGCAATTGGCGTCAATGGACGACCAATGCTGATGCGTTCGCTGTTCGTGAGAACAGGCGAAGAGTGAATGTTGTATTCGATCTGAGGAAGGACATCATCATCTTCAACATTGTCTTGAGGACCAATGTCTTCAGATGCGGTGGGGTCAACAGCTAAAATGTCTTCTGCCTTTGTGGGAGCAGGCTCATGAACAGTCAGTCTTCGTTCTCTCTGTGCAGATGCAGGGCGAGCAACTGAGATTGGCTCGACAAAGATAGGCTCTTTGGAAGCAGCCTTATCCTTCTTGGTTTTGCGCTTCTTGGTGGGTGGAGCTTCATCAGTAGATTGCTTACGCTTGCGAGCTTCAGCTTCAGCCACCTTAGTCTTCTTGAGCTTTGAAGCGGTTGGGGTTGCCTTAGGCTTCGAGCCAGTCATGCTAGCAGGGAAGACTATGCGAGGCATTTCCTGCCCAGATTCTTCAGCTTCGGGCACAGGTTGCTTCTTCTTCTTCTTGGCAGCCATCATTGGATCAATGCCAGGACGCCCAAGTGCCTTGCGCTTTTCAGCTTCATTGAATGCTTGAACGCATTTCGCAGCCAAGTCCTTGATTCTCTCACGAGAACCTTTAGCTTCTTCACGCCACTGGCGAAAGGCTTCCTTGAGCTCGTGCATCATAACTTTGAAGTTTTGAATTTCTTGCACGCTGAGCTTGTCCACATGCTTCTTGAACTGAGCTTTTTCATAGTCTATCTTCTGCTTCAGCTCAACAATTCTTTGGGCCAGCGCCAGCTCAGAAGCAATGGAGCCATGGAAGGAGACGCTGAGGCCAACTGGAAGTTGAAGATCGTCGAAGCTCATGTTGGGTGTGTCAAACCATTCATCAATGAAGTTATTGATCACTTCAACGTCAAAGAGCGGCAAATCATTGAAGATTTCAGCATCTTGCTTGCTCTTGATCAATAGCTCTAGAGCATCATCACCAAGATCTTCATCACTTGAGAGATCAAGGGTATCATTGGCAGTCTTCAGTACTGCATCAGGAGTGAGAGCTGGACTGGGGTTGCGTGTTGGCTTCCTCTTCAGCTGTCTGCTCTTGGAGATACGAGAGTGTTCCTCAGATTGCACACTTGGTGCAGGTGGAGCAGTGGCCAAATGCTTCACTCTAGACGCCCTTGGAGGAGTAGTGTTTGAAGCCTTTGATTTCTTCTTCTGGGGCTTCGACGTTGCAGGTGCTTCTTTAGAGTCAGTATCTGCTTCGGGCTGATCCACATCTTCCCCTTGAACCCTTATGTGACTGATGAGGCCCTCTAGGTTGTAGAAGGGCCCAACTAGATTCGGTTCAGCTTCGCGCGTGCCATCAGCGCGGGGCGCGAAGGGGCCAGGATTGAAGTCTAATCCCCAAAGCTTCTTGTTCTCTTTGGCCGAGTTCTTGGCGAATTGAAGATTTCGCTTGAACAGATTGTCGTCACGACACCAGAGCAGAGAGCTTGGATCAGCATCAGTAGGTTGAGGCCCTCTGACCATGCAAGGATAGAAGCCTTGAGCAATGGCTTCAGCACGAGTCTTGGGGGGGGGAGATTCTTATAAGCGGTATCTCCCCATGGATGCTTGATGGCGTTTTTCTCAGGATACTCTTGGGTCACGAACCTATACTTGAACCACTATTCAGCCCAGTATCTTCGAATCCATTGGATTCATGTCTTCCTCTGATTGTAATCCTCCTCTGGATCAGTCTTGTATATCTCCTTGAGATCAGGAGGCAAATCAATGGAGGTGTTGCCACGGCGCTGTCTGCCACCCTTTCTTACTGTCTTGTCAGTTGCCATTTGCTTCATCCTGAAGGGCTTCAAATTGAATGGCTTCAAAACAGGCAAATGCTTCGGTCTGCTGGTCAGACAGGAACTGTCTTCAGGGGAATGAATGTGACGCTGCAAAAACTCTGCAAATGAATGCAGACTATGAGAACCAAGGGATTCTCCCACGGACATGTACCTGTGACAGCATTAGAGATGCGAGGGAAGGGGAAGAGCTCATATGCATTCTCAAAAGTTTTGAAGATTAAAACAGTTTTGAAGACTTTGACCTCATAGTGCGAAGACATTCACTCATGGGAGTTGGTTCCAGATTTGTACGAATCCACGAATAAGTACAAGTGAGGAATCTAACTGTAGTTGAAGCATATGTGAATGTACTAGGCAAGATATGAGATGCAGAAAGGATAGATCTATATATCTAAGTTGGCAGAAACCTCTTGTGGTAAAGTAGATGAATCCTTATGGATCTAGAAGATGGTAAAAAGAAAGTTTTATTTACCACACGAAGAACTGCTTAGACGGAGAGAAGTTGGATGCCCAGTAGTTCGGTCTTCCGTGCCCTAACTTGGCGACGGAGGACAGCTACGGCGACGGCGGAGTAGAAGATGTCTGCGGCCGGCGTGAGGACGGCGTCGACGAAGTTGCGGCAGCGAAGCGCTTCGTCGCCAGCGTCGTTGAAAGCTAGCGGAGGTGCTAGGGTTGGTCGAGGTGGAGAGGTGGTAGAAGAAACTTTTGACCGTGATGGGACGTGCATTTATAGGCATGGGAGACGGCACAACATAATTACTCAGGTGCCCCTGACGGTTCACGTACGAGTGACACATGGCGGTCATGTAATGCATTGGGAGTTGTCCCACGATCCCACGTACACCACGACTGTCGGAGTGGTCATTCCGGCTTCTCCGGGTTTCAGGCATAACAGATAGAGCATTAAAATCAGATTTAAAGTTTGTCTCCATATCTTCTGCTGACAAGGACGCAGAGAAGATATTCGACTGTTTCAACAGAATGCATATGATTTGGATAGACAGAGTGTGAGATGAGAAAGCATAGAGAGGTTAGGGTCCGATCACATTAACTTAGTCCAAAAGATTCAAATATGAAGACATAGCTATAAGTGAATGTTGTTGAGGACAGAACACAACTCTCTCTCTCTCTCTCTCTCTCTCTCTATATATATATATATATATATATATATATATATATATATATATATATGTCCTATATGAAGACAAACCAAGTGCGAAGACTTTGCAAATGTAACGCCACGAGAAACGCTCCAAACAAGAATTTGGTGGTGGCGTTACCCACCGTATAGGAAGTATTAGACCCAGACACGGCGCACAATTATCGTGGCGCTCCGAAGTCAAATTCTATGTTAATGTAGAATGTAAGTCTTCATTGATTGAAGATATACTTTACTTCGTGTGTTGCACATCTAAGTCATCAATATGCATAAGTGTTAGGACGTGTGCCTGATTACAGGACATTTGACGATTCTAAGATATTTAGCTCACACAGCAACTTGCAAAACCTTTTCTCATCCAAGGGCTTTGTGAAGATATCTGCCAGTTGCTCTTCAGTGTTGACGTGTATGATATCAATATCTTCCTTCATAACATGATCTCTGAGAAAGTGATGATGAATTTCAATGTGCTTTGTCTTCGAGTGCTGAACTGGGTTGTTGGTAATCTCGATGGCGCTTTCATTATCACAGTAGAGTGGCACATGCATCAGATGGACTCCATAGTCCTTGAGTGTTTGCTTCATCCAGAGAAGCTGAGCGCAGCAAGATCCAGCACCAATGTATTTAGATTCAGCAGTGGAGAGTGATACACAGTTCTGCTTTTTTGAAGACCAACAGACAATTGATCGTCCTAGAAAGTGACATGTGCCTGATGTGGACTTGCGATCAACTTTGTCACCAGCATAATCAGCATCTGAGAATCCAACTAGATCAAACTCTAAGCCCTTTGAATACCATAATCCTAGTGTTGGGGTGTAAGCCAAATATCGAAGTATTCGCTTCATAGCTAAGTGATGCGACTCCTTTGGTACTGCTTGATATCGAGCACACCTGCAAACACTAAGCATAATATCTAGCCTAGATGCACATAAATAAAGTAAAGAACCAATCATGGAGCGGTATACCTGTTGATCAAACTCTTTACCATTGGCGTCGGGACCCAGATGATGTTTAGCAGGCATTGGCGTCGAGTACCCTTTGCAGTCTTGCATTCCAAACTTCTTCAGGAAGTCTTTAAGGTACTTCTCTTGAGATATGAACATGTCGTTGCTTTGCTGACGAATTTGAAGACCAAGGAAGAACTTCAGCTCACCCATCATGGACATTTGATATTCCTCTTGCATCATGTGACCAAACTCATCACTGTATTTCTTGTCCGTGCAGCCGAAGATAATGTCATCCACATAGATTTGGCAGTCAAATATCTCATCATCATATGTCTTCGTGAAGAGTGTGGGATCTAGGGATCCTGGTTTGAAGCCTTTGCTCTTCAGGAAGTCTTTGAGAGTGTCATACCAAGCACGAGGCGCTTGTTTGAGGCCATACAGTGCCTTGTTGAGCTTGTATACCATACCAGGACGTTTTGGGTCTTCAAAGCCAGGTGGTTGTGCAACATACACTTCTTCTTCAATTCTTCCATTGAGAAAGGCACTCTTTACATCCATTTGATATAGAAGTATGTTGTGATGATTTGCATAGGCTAGCAGTATACGAATAGCTTCAGGACTAGCCACAGGAGCAAATGTTTCATCGAAGTCAATCCCTTCAACTTGAGTGTATCCTTGAGCAACAAGACGAGCTTTGTTTCTGACCACTTGACCATGCTCATCTTGCTTGTTGCGATAGATCCATTTTGTGCCTATTATGTTGTGCTTTCGAGGATCAGGACGCTTGACAAGTTCCCACACATTGTTCAGCTCAAACTGTTGAAGCTCTTCTTGCATTGCTTGAATCCATTCAGGCTCCATAAAAGCTTCAGCAACTTTCTTGGGTTCAGATATTGAGACAAAAGCAAAGTGCCCACAGAAATTTGCAAGCTGTGTTGCTCTTGAGCGAGTGAGTGGACCAGGAGCAGTTATGCTATCAATTATCTTCTCAACTTGTACTTCATTTGCAACACGAGGATGAGCTGGACAAAGATTTTGCTCTTGCTGTACATTGTCTTCATCCGGAGTATTGTCTTCAGGCTGAGCATTGTCGTCAGGTTGATTTGGAGCAGAGATGATGAGTTCCTCGTCAGGTTGTGCTTCAGAAGGCATGATCTCACTAGTTCCCATTAGCTTGATAGATTCATTTGGTGAAGCTTCATCTAGCACATTTGGTAGGGACTCTCTTTGTGATCCATTTGACCCATCAAACCTCACATCCACAGTTTCAACAGTTTTATAGAGAAAAATGTTGAAGACTCTGTAGGAGTGTGAGTCCTTTCCATATCCGAGCATGAAGCCTTCATGAGCTTTGGGTGCAAATTTTGACTTATGATGAGGATCCTTGATCCAGCACTTAGCTCCAAATACTCTGAAGTAGCTTACATTTGGCTTCTTTCTAGTGAGGAGTTCATAGGATGTTTTCTTCAGAATCTTGTGAAGATAAACACGGTTGATGATATGGCATGCAGTATCAATAGCTTCGGGCCAGAATCTTCTTGGTGTTTTGTACTCATCGAGCATCGTTCGAGCCATCTCAATTAGAGTTCTGTTCTTGCGCTCAACGATCCCATTTTGCTGAGGTGTATATGGGGCTGAGAATTCATGAGTGATTCCCATCTCATCCAGATAAAGATCGAGGCCAGTGTTCTTGAATTCAGTGCCATTGTGACTTCTGATATGTTTGATCTTGATGCCATAATTGTTCATGGCACGGTTGGCGAAGCGTCTGAAGACATCTTGCACTTCAGCCTTGTAGAGTATTATGTGCACCCATGTGTATCTTGAGTAATCATCAACAATGACGAAGCCATAGAGACAGGCTGTGGTAGAGAATGTGGAGTAGTGAGTAGGGCCAAATAAGTCCATGTGGAGCAGCTCGAAGGGTTTAGATGTCGTCATGATTGTCTTCGAGGGTGCTTGGCTCTAGTCATCTTCCCAGCTTCACAAGCACCACATAGATGATCTTTCTTGAACTTGACTTCCTCGATGCCTATGACATGCTTCTTCTTTGCGAGAGTGTGCAAGTTCCTCATGCCAGCATGTCCTAGCCTTCGATGCCAGAGCCAGCACTCTGAAGCTTTTGCTAGTAGACATATGGCCATCTGCGGTCCAGCTGAGAAATCTACCATATACAGATCACCTTTTCTGTATCCTTCAAATACTAAAGACTTGTCAGATTCCATTAGTACACTGCAACAAAATTTACCAAAGATCACAATCATGTTTAAGTCACAAAGCATTGGGACAGACATTAAGTTGAAGCCAAGAGATTCAACAAGCATGACTTTATCCATGTGCTGATCTCTTGAGATTGCAACTCTACCTAGACCCAACACTTTGCTTTTACCAGTATCAGCAAATGTGATGTGACTCTTGTTGGATGGACATAAAGTTGAGTCCATGAGAAGATTTCGATCACCAGTCATATGATTTGTGCATCCGCTATCCATAATCCATTCTGAAGACTTTGGTGTCTCCCCCTACAATGAAGTTAGGAGGATAGGCTTCATTAAAAGCCATTGTGAAGCATAAACATTTGATGCATAAGTGGATTACGAAAGCTATAGATGAAAGTTAGGAATGATAAGATGTTCAGCAAGTGATTTATGAATAGTATGAGCAGTAAGTCATTTTGGGCATTTGATCTTGTGCCCAGCAAGTGTTTTAGGTCCCCAGCAATAGCATCTGAAGCCTTTGACTATATGCTGGAGACCTTTCTCTGCAAGAGAAATTAGTTCTTCTTAACCACCCACATTTTCAGGGGTGGCTTAGAAGCAATGAGTCTAAGAGCAGCATCTGAGAATTTTGGCTTTGGGGCCCTAGCAAACAGTCTTGCAGGAGGAGAATAATACTCATAAGAATAGGCAGAAAAATTCTTGGATTTATGAACATAGCGGTTTGAAGAAACACACTCATATTCATGGGTCTGAGTATGGTTTCCCTGCAAAACATTCGCGTTAGGGTGACTCAGATGAGTCCTTTGTCTGTATGAAGCCATAGGACCATATGAAGTCTTTGGTCTGGGATTTGTCTTCCTCCCAGGAGGTGTCATGATCGTATTTGCTGGAAGCTTCTCAAGACAAACTTTGGGTACCCAGATATTCTTCATAGGTGGTCCATTCCTACAGTTAGTACCAATATACCTGGCAAACACTTCACCATTTTGATTCTTAAACAGTTTATAGTTTGCATCAAAGGATTCATCAATGATAACAGGATTAGCACAAGCGATGCCAGATAAGGTAGATGGATCCACTGAAGGTCCCTTTGCAGCAACCCATGTGGTTTTGGGATACTGCTCAGGCTTCCAGTATGAACCATCAACATTCATTTTCCTGTCGAACCCAACACCCTCTTTCCTAGGGTTTCGGTTCAGTATCTGCTTTTTGAGGACATCACATAGAGTCTGATGCCCTTTGAGGCTTTTGTACATCCCTGTTTCAAGCACAGTCTTCAACCTAGCATTTTCATTAGCAATAGTAGTGGTTTCCTCAACAGAGGGGTTAGTTACCACATCAATAGTTGAAGATATTGCAACAGTGGCAGCAGTAGAGCATTCAGCAACAGATGTAGCATTATCACGTTCAATGCATTTTAGACATGGTGGTTCAAACTCTTCGTGAGAAGCACTGACATGTTGAGCAAGTAATGAACCATGCTCCTTCTGAAGATCTTCATAACATCCTCTTAACTTTTCATGATTGGATAAGAGAGTGTTATGAAGACTTTGAAGCGTAGTTAACTTAGCCTGAAGCCTCTGAAGACTTTCAGCTAAGTTTTTTGACTCTTCCATTTCTTTACCCAACATGTCATTGCTCTTTTTAAGCATTTTTGAGTTTTTTCCAGAGCAATTTGTTGTTTAGTGGCAAGGGAAGCAAGCTTGACATAGTTGGGTCCAAACTCATCACCAGATTCATCATCACTAGATTTAGATGAATAGCATTCGGTTACCTTGGCACCTTTTGCCATAAGACATGGTGCAGAAGATGATGGTTCTGGATCGAAAGTCATCGTCTTGAGGGATTCCTTGAATTTCTCAAACCCAGAATCATCACGAGTTCGATGACCTTCATAGACTTCAGAGACACGGTCCCAGATAAGCTTCGCATGATCAAGATGCATGATGCTCCTGAACTGATCTTGAGACAGACAGGAGCAGATGACGTCCTTCGCTGTGAGATTGAGAAGGGAGAACTTGCGAATGTCATCAGCTTCTGCCCTCTTCCATAGATTGGTATGACCAATCTCAGTGACAATCCACAGCTCACTGTTAATTGCCATGAGACGTTTCTTCATCATGGCCTTCCACTTGGGATACTCATGACCGTCAAACATAGGGCACGACACTGTCTTCATTCCTGCGGTCGACATAATTAAAACTCCAGGTGGTTAAACCGAATCACACAGAACAAGGGAGTACCTTGCTCTGATACCAATTGAAAGTGCAGTATATCGACTAGAGGGGGGGTGAATAGGCGATTTTTATGAAATGCTTCAAAACATGGTAGTTTCGAAGACAAGCGATAAGCTCAAATATTAGTTTGCAGCGGAAAGTGGACCACACTAGATAAGTGATACGTCCAAAACGTATCTATAATTTCTGCTTGCTCCATGCCTCTTTTCTGTGATATTGCTATGATATTTATACACTTCCATACACTTTTGATCATATTTGGACTAACCTATTAACTCAGTGCACCCCAGTGCCAGTTTCTTTTTTCTGCTGTTTTTGTATTTCAGGTTTTCCCATTACGTAAACTGCCAGAAAAATCCCGGAAAAATTATATAAAAAATCAGCGTTCCGGAAGCTTCCATGCGGCCGAAGTAGGGCCAGAGGGGGACCACAGGGGCTCCAGGCGGCCTGCCCAGGCGGCCCCCCCTGGCCGCGCCGGGGGGCGCCTGGGCCCCCCTGACCCCCTCTGATGCCCCCCTTTGGCATATATTTACACCGTGTCGAGGAAACCTTGATTCCAGACCCCTTTTCTCCAGACGCGATTCCGATCTCCGCCGCCATCGCCATCAAGCTTCGGGGGACCATAATTCCTGCGCCGGCACCCTGCCGGGACGGGGAAGTGCCCCCGGATTCATCTCCATCGACGTTGCTTCCTCCCTCCATGATGCGGGAGTAGTTCCTCCTCGGGGCTGAGGTTCTTACCAGTAGCTATGTGGTCAATTCTCTCTCCCATGATGTGATCTTCGTTGTGATCATAGGCTATGTTAATCTAGGGTGATCCCATGATATTTCCCGTTCCTCTATGTATTGGATTGATGTACTCACTTGTCTTTATCTAGTATAATCCCCGAGACCAAGGTGACAGCGGTCTATTGGACATGGATTAGAAAAATATTTTCATGAGTGATTTCCTCTCTTGTGTGTTGATTGAAGATTGAGAGTCTCTTGGTGCTTGTCTTTGACTATCCTTTAGATATGTTGTGGTGATTGTGGGACTCTCTTTGGATGGCCGCGGTGACATTGGGAAATCCTTAGATTGAGAACTACGAACATTGAGGTGTGCTTTTGTAGCCCTACATAATTCTCGTCCTCTTTTGACCACGAAGGAATGACCTCCGGGTGCGTCTCCATTGCATGTTTTATGGGAAATATCATGTGATTCGATTATGTTAATGTTGTTGGGAGTTGCCACTAGTGAAAGCATGATCCCTAGACCTTGTTTCCACCATTGCAATACCATTTGTGCTCACGTTTACCACTTGTTTGCTTGCTGCACTTTTTATTACAGATTTATATTACTTTGTTTTGCCATCCATATCACTTGCCATTTAACATCTCTTCGCCGAACTAGTGCACCTATACATCTAACAAGTGTATTAGGTGTGTTGGGGACACAAGAGACTTCTTGTATCTTAGTTGCAGGGTTGCTTGAGAGAGACCATCTTCAACCTCTACTTCCCTCAGTTCGATAAACCTTAGGTCATCCACTTGAGGGAAATTGCTGCTGTCCTACAAACCTCTGCGCTTGGAGGCCCAACATAGTCTACAAGAGTAGAAGCGTGTGTAGACATCAAGCTATTTCTAGCGCCGTTGCCGGGGAGGTGAGCGCTTGAAGGTATATCTTTAGATCTTGCAATTAAATCTTTTTGTTTCTTGTTTTTATTTCACTAGTTATGTTTATGGAAAACCGTGCTATTGGATCGTTGCTTGCGGGAAGGCGTCCCACACCTGTGGTGGTTGCTCCTCCCCCTACTGAAATTGTGCCCTATAAAATACCAGCTGGTATTATCGATTATGTTCTGGCTAATCGTTATGCAGGAGACAAACATCCCGGTGAACACTTGCTATATCTGTTACAACTATGTTCATTATTTAAGCTTGCAGGTGTATCAAGGGAGTTTGTCATGAGGAAATTATTTGCCTTGTCACTGAAAGGAAAAGCATTGGAATGGTATAGGCTACTAGATGACTCTCACCTGCTGGATTGGGAAGAGATCCAGTCTCTCTTTTACTCCAAGTTTTATCCTCTTCATGAAGTCCATGAGAATAGGAATTATGTTTATAATTTATATCCTCATGACGGAGAGAGCATAGCTCAAGCTTGGGGGAGACTGAAAACGTTAATGCTAAAATGTCCTAACCATGGGCTCCCCAAAGATATAATTATTACTAATTTCTATGCGAGGCTTTCTCAATAGGATAAAGATTTGCTCGACGCTTCCTCTATGGGTTCTTTCACAAACAAAAAGATTGATGCTAAATGGGAACTCCTTGAAAGAATTCAACGCAACACTGAAGATTGGGAGATCGACAAAGGTAAAGAGTCAGGTATAATTGATGAGTATGATTTCATTAAGTCCTTTGTTGAAACTACAAGTTTTAATAAGTTTAGTGCTAAGTTTGGGCTTGATTCTCAACTCCTTGTTGATTTCCTCAAATCTTTTGCTTCACATCTTAATATGCCTAAGGAGGATTGGATCAAGTATCGTAAACCTTTTAAAGAGACTTGCAAAGAAAATGAAATTGTTCATGATGATTGCAACATGCATGGTCCAATTCCTAAAAATGAAGTTTTATATAAGCATGTTAATATTTGTGGAGTGGATAGACCTTGTGAAAGGCCTATGATTGAAGAAGATAAGTATTGTAAGCAACATAAGCATGAAAGAACAATCACTTGGGTCAGAGATTTAAATGAAATTGCTAGAGAATTGTGTGACCTTTATCCTTTTACTTGTGAACTTTGCCGTATAGAGGGTCACTTTAATTTTCAATGCATGAACTTTCAAATCATAACTGTTAATCGGTTGTGTGATAACATAATCACCTCCGATCTTTATGATGAGCTTATGTTATTTTTGATGTGTGAAGAGTTATCAGAAAAGACTTCTTGGCTGGATGATAATGCCATAGGAATAAAAAACACTTTGCAAAATTGCCATCTCTATTGTGTTGTTAATTGCCATGATAATGATTACATAAGTAAGATTAGAAAGGAGGGAACTTTACCAAAGTATAAAAATGTCTCTTATATTTCTGCTAATAAAAAGGAGAGTTTCTCCCAAGTTTCCCCTATTGTTTCTAATGATAAACCAGGATATGTGGAGAAGCTTCATCTCCAATCACTCCCTCCTAAGGTGAAGAAGAAGAAAAAGAAGAGGAGGAGGAAGAGGAGCAAGAAGGAAGAAGAATGGGTATCAACCTGGCCTGAGCATATTCCTCCCATCAACTTTTATCCTAACGGTTGTAAGTTTAAAGAAGAAGGTGAAGTTTATTGCCTTAATTATCATCTTGATGATACGTCCGTAGGTACTATTGAAGATGATTTTGATTATGATATGCATGTTACTTATTGTGATTGGGAAAATGATCATAATGCTACTTATGATCTTAAAAATCTTTTTGGTACCAACTCTGAAAGTGATAATATGGAAAGCTCTAAGCTTGGGGATGATAGGATTGCAAATCCTTTACCCACTAGTGATGTGACAATTGATAATTCTCTTGCTAGTAAGAATAAAGACAACATGTTTACAAATATAGTTGCTAGCAATGATAATGCTCTTCTCTACCATGATGATGTTATAACTCCTATCTATAGTGATTATAAAGGTACCTATGACATAAGGAGAAATTATCCTTATGAAACTTGTCATAATCATGGAGGGAATTACTCCCTTGTTGAACACCACCCTCCTAATATACAATTAATCTATAGTGTTCAAGTTGTTTATGATAGTCCTACTCCCACTATTACCAATGAGAAAGAGTATGCTTATGTGGAGAGTGAGAGTACCATTTTGCATGTGGATCATGGTAACAATGCTTTATCTGATGCTTATATTGTTGAGTTCATCCATGATGCCACTGAAATTTATAATGAGAGAGGGAGACTTGGTTCTAAATATCTCAATAATAAGAGGTTTCCTCTCTTTATGGTGAATATTTTAAAGTTATGCTTGTTTTGTCTTCCTATGCTAGTTGCTTTGTGCTTCAATGAATTATTCTATTGCAATATTCCTATGCATAGGAAGCATGTTAGGCTTAAATGTGTTTGGTATTTGCTTCTTGATGCTCTCTTTTGTTCTTCAACTCTTATTCCTACGAGAGCATCATTAAAGTCTTATGCCTAGCTTAAAGGCATAAAAGAAAGCGCTTTTGGGAGGCAGCCCACAATGAATAAAATTTTATTTTGCTTTTGTTGTGTATTGATGTTGTTACTACTGTAGCATCATCATTGTATCTTTGCTTTTCAAATTTTGTGCCAAGTATAGCCTCTGATTGCAAGAAAGTTCAAAAGTTGTGACGTGCTGTCCAGGAAACAGATTCTGTCCTTGGATAGAAAAATTCGTATAAAATCACCAGATCATCTTTTTGGTCTGAATTTTTTCGACAGCGTGCTCTATATAATTGTCTTTCGTGCATCTGTTTTGAGTTTTTTGATTAGAGTTGCAGAAGTGCCCCGGAAAAATCATTTACTACCTGCTGTTCTGTTTTTCACAGATTCTGTCATGTTTTGCCTTTCCTTCATTTTGCAAACCTAGAGCTTGCTTTTTCTTTGCAAAAACCTTTTGGCAATCTTGAAAAACAGTAGACCTTCAAGAATATCTTTATTTCCAGCAAGGAACAATTATTTTATTATGGGTACTAACCTCGCTAATCAGATTATGATGAGTTATGTATGAAGGGAGTTTTCAAGTGTGTGAGGGAAGATGATAAAAAGATTCAGGAGTGTCAAACGCTCAAGCTTGGGGATGCCCCCGTGCACCCCCAAGAAATATCCAAGGATACTCAAGCGTCTAAGCTTGGGGATGCCCCCGTGCATCCCCTTCTCCATCAACATTATCAGTTCGTCTTTCGTTCCACTATATTTTAATCACTTCATGTGTTATGTGCTATGCTTGGAGCGTCTTGCTTTTAGTTTTCCTTAGCTTTTCATAACGAGTCGGAACTCAGCTTTCTTTATGTGGGAGAGAAACACGCTCCAATTCTACCTAGAACATAACATAGAATTTTTATGTCTATCCTTGCTGTGTGTGTTTTTTGTCCTTTAATAGCTACTATCATGCTTAGCTCTTAACTTTCATGCTTATCTTTTTAAAGAGCTTTCGTTTAGTTGGTTGCTTGAACTCTCTTTAGTTATCATGTTTATCTTATTAAGAGAGTTTGCTTCCATTGCATTGGTTGATATGTCTATGATAAAGATGCTACGTGCATAATGGCACTTAGTAGTTCATGTTTTCTTATGGTTAGTCTCAAATAACTGGGGGTTCCCAATGTGTTATTGGAGTACCAACATGATTTGTTTGCTTATGATGTGGTATGGTTTAGTAATATCTTCCTTCAAAGAATTTATTTTGATTGACTTGGCGTATGCTCACGCATATTTAAGACTGTGAAGAAAGTCTGTCTAGCCTTGATGATCTTTTATTTCTGAGTATCGATATAACTTCCATGCCTGATTCAATGTTGCTTTGTCGCTCTGCATGATTATGACCGTCATTGCTCTCTTAGTTGGTCGCTCCCAGTCTTTTGCTAACCTCCACCTGTACTAAGCGGACTGACTGCTTGTGCATCCAAATTCTTTTAACCAGTTATGCCATATGAGTCCACCATACCTTCCTACATGGTATTTACCTGCCATTCCTAACGGAGACTTGCATGTACCATCTCGAAATTATTCAAAGAAAAGCATTCCTATTTTGTGCCTCTGTTGTAAGTCCATGAGGAAGTAGTAGTTAATTCATAATCTTTTTAAGTTGGACAAGCTTCACCCCGGGATTGCATGTATAATGTGCAAACCCATAATACGAGAAGGAACTGGCATTGAGTGCGCCCGGCTCAAAATTAATATAACAAACAAACCCTCCTTCACGCTTTGTTCATGAGAAATCAGAAAACTTTGGCAGTGATAAACAAAGGAGATTAAGAGGATGTGATCGTCCTCATTCGGGAGCCGTTCCTCGAAACTTGTCCATCTCAAGAAGTGATTGAGTTGTCTGCTAGCATTCGTTGACGAAACATGCATGATCTAAAAAAAATTTATTACCCCTGTTATAAAACCAAGAGCTCTGGTACATGTTTTGTCTTTGTTTCCGACTACGGGTTTTAAACCTTGCCAACAAAAGCCACGGTTCGAGAGTCTCCACCTTCTTTTAAAAGCACCAACTACTGAGAGCATGATTGTCATTCTGAGTGTAATGTGCATTGTCCCAAAGTAGCATTGTCTTTTGCATGATTGTGATATCGTTTATTCTGAAATCATTGTATCTAGTCATCACTTAAACCTTGGAGGTGTCCCTGCATTTATGTTTTGCTTCACTAAAGGGGGCAAGCGAGATATCACTTTATCATATTTGCACACCATGCTCATTACAAATCTATTTGATGTTTCAGTATCATATTGTAAAACTTTCAGTTCTTTGTGATTTTGTCATGAGGCAACTTAATTACTATAGATTCATTGTCTCAGTAAGCTTTTGTCATATGACTATGAAAAAGTCCTATATGGTTAATAGCATGTCACCACAGAAATTATTCTTGTTATCATTTACCTACTCGAGGACGAGCAAGAATTAAGCTTGGGGATGTTGATACGTCCAAAACGTATCTATAATTTCTGCTTGCTCCATGCCTCTTTTGGGTGATATTGCTATGATATTTAAACACTTCCATACACTTTTGATCATACTTGGACTAACCTATTAACTCAGTGCACCCCAGTGCCAGTTTCTGTTTTCTGCTGTTTTTGTATTTCAGGTTTTCCCATTACGTAAACTGCCAGAAAAATCCTGGAAAAATTATATAAAAAATCAGCGTTCCGGAAGCTTCCATGCGGCCGAAGTAGGGCCAGAGGGGGACCACAGGGGCTCCAGGCGGCCTGCCCAGGCGGCCCCCCCTGGCCGCGCCGGGGGGCGCCTGGGCCCCCCTGACCCCCTCTGATGCCCCCCTTTGGCATATATTTACACCGTGTCGAGGAAACCTTGATTCCAGACCCCTTTTCTCCAGACGCGATTCCGATCTCCGCCTCCATCGCCATCAAGCTTCGGGGGACCAGAATTCCTGCGCCGGCACCCTACCGGGACGGGGAAGTGCCCCCGGATTCATCTCCATCGACGTTGCTTCCTCCCTCCATGATGCGGGAGTAGTTCCTCCTCGGGGCTGAGGTTCTTACCAGTAGCTATGTGGTCAATTCTCTCTCCCATGATGTGATCTTCGTTGTGATCATAGGCTATGTTAATCTAGGGTGATCCCATGATATTTCCCGTTCCTCTATGTATTGGATTGATGTACTCACTTGTCTTTATCTAGTATAATCCCCGAGACCAAGGTGACAGCGGTCTATTGGACATGGATTAGAAAAATATTTTCATGAGTGATTTCCTCTCTTGTGTGTTGATTAAAGATTGAGAGTCTCTTGGTGCTTGTCTTTGACTATCCTTTAGATATGTTGTGGTGATTGTGGGACTCTCTTTGGATGGCCGCGGTGACATTGGGAAATCCTTAGATTGAGAACTACGAACTTTGAGGTGTGCTTTTGTAGCCCTACATAATTCTCGTCCTCTTTTGACCACGAAGGAATGACCTCCGGGTGCGTCTCCATTGCATGTTTTATGGGAAATATCATGTGATTCGATTATGTTAATGTTGTTGGGAGTTGCCACTAGTGAAAGTATGATCCCTAGGCCTTGTTTCCACCATTGCAATACCATTTGTGCTCACGTTTACCACTTGTTTGCTTGCTGCACTTTTTATTACAGATTTATATTACTTTATTTTGCCATCCATATCACTTGCCATTTAACATCTCTTCGCCGAACTAGTGCACCTATACATCTAACAAGTGTATTAGGTGTGTTGGGGACACAAGAGACTTCTTGTATCTTAGTTGCAGGGTTGCTTGAGAGAGACCATCTTCAACCTCTACTTCCCTGAGTTCGATAAACCTTAGGTCATCCACTTGAGGGAAATTGTTGCTGTCCTACAAACCTCTGCGCTTGGAGGCCCAACATAGTCTACAAGTGTAGAAGCGTGTGTAGACATCAGCCGGCACCCTGCCGGGACGGGGAAGTGCCCCCGGATTCATCTCCATCGACGTTGCTTCCTCCCTCCATGATGCGGGAGTAGTTCCTCCTCGGGGCTGAGGTTTCTACCAGTAGCTATGTGGTTATCTCTCTCTCCCATGATGTGATCTTCGTTGTGATCATAGGCTATGTTAATCTAGGGTGATCCCATGATGTTTCCCCTTCCTCTATGTATTGGATTGATGTACTCACTTGTCTTTATCTAGTATAATCCCCGAGACCAAGGTGACAGCGGTCTATTGGACATGGATTAGAAAAATATTTTCATGAGTGATTTCCTCTCTTGTGTGTTGATTGAAGATTGAGAGTCTCTTGGTGCTTGTCTTTGACTATCCTTTAGATATGTTGTGGTGATTATGGGACTCTCTTTGGATGGCCGCGGTGACATTGGGAAATCCTTAGATTGAGAACTACGAACTTTGAGGTGTGCTTTTGTAGCCCTACATAATTCTCGTCCTCTCTTGACCACGAAGGAATGACCTCCGGGTGCGTCTCCATTGCATGTTTTATGCGAAATATCATGTGATTCGATTATGTTAATGTTGTTGGGAGTTGCCACTAGTGAAAGTATGATCCCTAGGCCTTGTTTCCACCATTGCAATACCATTTGTGCTCACGTTTACCACTTGTTTGCTTGCTGCACTTTTTATTACAGATTTATATTACTTTGTTTTGCCATCCATATCACTTGCCATTTAACATCTCTTCGCCGAACTAGTGCACCTATACATCTAACAAGTGTATTAGGTGTGTTGGGGACACAAGAGACTTCTTGTATCTTAGTTGCAGGGTTGCTTGAGAGAGACCATCTTCAACCTCTACTTCCCTGAGTTCGATAAACCTTAGGTCATCCACTTGAGGGAAATTGCTGCTGTCCTACAAACCTCTGCGCTTGGAGGCCCAACATAGTCTACAAGAGTAGAAGCATGTGTAGACATCAATAAGCCATAGTCATGTATTCAATAAAGTGAAAGCATGAAGACTAATAGCAACTAGGCAGTAGTGATCATAAAGGAAGAAGGAATGAAGTCAATCACAACAAGTAGATACTCAGTGAAGACAATCAGATAAGGCAAGCATGCAATGTCCTCACAACATAGAGTAGTAAGCAAAGGGAAGGAAAGGATAGAACCAGTAGCTCGGGGAAGACAGTGATTTGTTAGACCAGTTCCAGTTGCTGTGACAACTGTACGTCTGGTTAGGGAGGCTAAGATTTAACTCAGAAGACCGCGTCTTCACCTTGTTCCCCTTGAGCTAAGGATACCCAGTCCTCGCCCAATCACTCTGGTAAGTCTTCAAGGTAGACTTCCAAACCTTCACAGACTTCATTCACCGGCAATCCACAATGACTCTTGGATGCTCAGAACGCGACGCCTAATCGGCTGGTGGAAATACAATCCTCAAGTGTAATAAGTCTTCAGGTCAAATAGACAGAAAGATTTCAATGATGCCTAACACTCTTTGGCTCTGGGTGTTTGGGCTTTGTCCTCGCAAGGATTTCTCTCTCTCAAATGCTTCGGAGGTGGGTTGCTCTCAAACGACAAAAGTCGTGTAATAACTCTGAGCAGCCACCAATTTATGTTGTAGGGGGTGGGCTATTTATAGCCACTGGGCAACCCGACCTGATTTGTCCGAAATGACCCTGGGTCACTAAGGAACTGACACGTGTTCCAACGGTCAGATTTCAAACACACACTGCAACTTTACTTGAGCTCCAAGTAAAGCTGACTCATCCGCCTCTGGATAAGATTTGCTCTCATAGTCTTCGCTCGAAGACATAGGATTTGGTTGAGCATCACTTCAGTCACTCTGACTTAGTTCATTTGGACCCCACTTAACAGTGCGGTGGTTCCTATGACTCAACAAAGAAGAAAAGGAAACAACGAAACATCTACGTCTTCGCTCTCCATAGTCTTCACACAATGTCTTCTCATGTCATAGTCTTCAATATGATTATCTTCATATACCACCACTAATATCAATGTCTTCATACATTTTTAGGGGTCATCTCCGGTAGGTTAACCGAATCAATGAGGGACTACTAACTGTGCTATCCTGCAATTCTCACGAACACATTAGTCGCACTAGATGCACTTACACCATTAAGCTTTGCTAGTCTTGATACCCATGGTTATGGGATTGCTAAGTCCTCGTGGCTCACAGGTACTACAACAACAGTTGCAAGTGCAGGTTTCCGATGACTTGACGTGAGAGAGATATTCTTTGTGTTGGAGTTCTTTCTTCTTCTTCTTCATCAGTCTTGGGTTAGGTTCCTGGTCGGCAGCCTGGGATAGCAGGATGGATGTCGTTAAGCTTTTCATGTTTGCATCCGTAGTTGGATGTCTTGTATTGATGTTGTTGTATTCATGTGACTTGTATAAATTGTTGTATCCCCATATATTATGTAATGGTACAATGTAATAATATCCATCTTGCTAAGTGGCCGAAATGTGGTTGTGCCCCAATCAAGAGTGTGTCACGTGATCGGGATAGAATCGCATCTTGGGCCTGACAAGTTGGTATCAGAGCCTCGACCGACCATAGGAGCCCCCTTGATTGATCGTAGCTTGGCCGTTGTCGAGTCTAGAAGAAAACTTTTTCGGAGTCTAGTTATATCGGAGAGTAGGAAATCTTTTTACTCCTCAGTCCCTTCGTCGCTCTGGTGAGGAATATTGACGTTGGTGTTTTGAATTACTCATCTTCCCCTTCATGTTTTTTTAGGATCACGCGGTTAGTTTTTTGTTCGCTGCGAGGTCTGTTCTTTTCATCTGGTGCATCTCTCGTCAAGTCGATTTGACCCTCCTCGTCTTTAGCTTCAATCCTCGGTTCTTTCCATCCGACGATGTTTCCCCTTCCAAAGTTGTCTTTCTTTGTTCCCACCCGTCCACCCTTTTTCTTCTCGGAGCCGGAATCCTTAATGGAGTATCCATCCTACTCGTGTAAAGCCTTGCTTTCTTTCATCAATTATTTCAACTGGAAGATTCCCATCTCGTTCGAGATTCTTCATCTCATTTTCTTGTTTCTTCAAGTCAAGTATTCAGCATTTGTCATATTATTTTTCCTCGTCTCAATTGCTTCACCTTGCTCGTTCGTCTCTCGCCATTTACTTGTTCCGGAGTTCCGAAGATATCTCAGGGATTCGTCTATGTTCCGATTAATTTGGGGTTGTCACCTCATTAGAGTTTTTCAATCGTTCCAATGCATCATCTCCTTTTTGATCCTTTTTAACGGTGTTTTCCCTTCGGTGGGCTCATAACCCAGAGGTCTTTCCCAGGATCTTGCCTGACTCTTCTATTTTTCTGGAGTGTTCCGAAATTCTTTTGAAAGTGTGACGTAAGAATGAATTCCATCAGTCATATGCCTTCTCCAAGATCGCTTTCGAATTCTTTTCAACTTTGGTTCAACCTTTCCTATTTTCATTCTTCCGGAGGGTCTCAACAATTTTGGTGGTGTATCTCATCGTCATTCCCAACATTTGAAGATCGAGGAAGAATTCCTCCAAATCTTGTCCGTTCTCTCAAAGATTCGTGATGCTAGCATGATGTTATCCTCTTACTGTTTTGATCGTGTCAAATTTTTTTCTCAACCATTCGGAGTATTTCATGAATTCTTTCCATTGTGTTCCTCCGAAAGCCATCATTTTAGAAGATTTCTTCGTTCGTAGTTTCCAACTTCGTCCTCCAAATATTCTTCATTGATGCCTCTTCGTTCGTATCACATTCGTCCGGTGCTTCGTTCAAGTATTCTTTAATCAGTTCGCGGTCTCTTCGTTCTCTTGTATCTAAATTCCCCAAGTGCTTTATTCTTCCCGGCGATTCATTCTCTTCTATTCACTCAATTCAATTCTTGATGGTGGTTTGTTCATTATTCTTTTTCCGGTGCTTCTTGAAGTCTTTCTCAAATTTGAGATATATTCCTCTTTAATCTTATTTCAACGAGAATAAGTCATACGCAAATCCATTATTTCTCATCAATTTAATTGGTGGAGGATAAGCATAACATAATTCTTATTCTTCAAGTTGATTTAATCCCTTCCTTCGGAATTTGTTCTTGATGAATAAATCCTATTTCCAAGTGCTTTCATCTTTTCTTTCTGGAGTTCAAGTTTTCTCGGCTATCTCGTCGGTACCTCCATCTAAATCATCGCAAGGCTTTAATCTTATTCTTTTTATCCGTCATTTCTAAATCATCATCCTTTTTATTACCGGAGTTCCTCATGGTGGTTCTTCATGAGATTATTCATTCTTCAAATGTTCATCTAATTCTTCTGGAGCAGCTCAAGTATTCTTCTTCTCGTGTCTTGATGTGCAAATAATCCTTCGTATTCTTTTGAAGTGGAGGTTTGCATTTCGTTCTTCATCTCATCTATTCAATATTTGGTTACGGCATAATTCACCTCAAGTTTTGAGATGTTGTCATAAGTCCACACCAAGTTAATTCTTTTCGTTGGTGATTTTCCAACAACTCCGTTCGTCCCTTCTTCGCAAGGATGCTTTCAAATTCTTTTGTGCCAAAAGATGTTGTTCTACCTCCTTTCTTCTCATTCTTAATTTGATCCGGAGGCATTTGTGTTGTTTCATCTCGTCAAGTATTATTCCATCCTCTCAAGTTCTTGTTCTATTTCGTTCATGTTCAACCGGTGTGCTATTCCTTTCATTTTCAGCCGGAGTGCTGCCCAAATTTTCTTGGTCTTATTCCTTGTCTATCTCGCTTAACCGGAGTGGTTTTTCGAATTTATTCTTGTCCTTCAGCACTTCATTCTTATCTTTCTACCGTCAAGACTCTCGTACGCTGCATTGTTCCTCTTTTTTAACGGAGCTTCTCTACCTAGTTCATCTCCGTTCTCTTCTTTCTTTCAAGTGGCTCAACCTCTCAAGGTTCTTTGGTTTCACCTTCTTCACTTTTCTCTTCCGTCTCATTCCTAAGATCTCGGGACGAGATCTCTTCTTAGTAGGGGAGTGTTGTCACACCCCAAGACCGATGACAGGTGTTGTCTGTGTATTAAAGTAGGGGTACCTTAGTATCCCGACTTGTGCATGGGCAGTAGCAGCGTCCCGTGGTCTGGCTCACCACGCACCCGCCAAAAGCCCACTCTCGCCCCTTTTGAAGCAATTCAAGAACAAAGTATACTTGTCAGGAGATCAAGGCCCCGACAAGAGGAGCTTGCCGGGAAGGCTGCTCTAAGCACAGGACCACTTTATTCTCACAAGACCCTGGCAAGAGGAGCTTGCCAGGAAGACCAAAGGATAACACTTCAGAAGATATCACGTGGCGCATCGTGCGCCCCGGCAGGACCCGGGGGAGCGACAAGCTCCCGGGCCCGGCAAGATAGCGACCCCGGCAAGTGCTTGCCAGGGAAGGCTTACACTGTGTGCCTGCGCTCCAGCTCATCTGCCCACGCGTCACCCTGGGGCCCTTCCAGGGCCACGTGGCGGATGGCTGTGCAGCCTGAGGGACACGGTGGCGAGCCGCGGTGACAAGGCCACCATCGTGGCGAACGGAGACGCCCGGGCGGACGCTTTTGGGGTGACGGAGATGGGCATTCAATGCCCTTGTCCCCCACCGTCAGGGTTAGGTATGAACCACTGTACATCTACTGTACATACACTGTTCGCGCACTGTTGCAACTACCACCGATTTTACACTTTTACCCTCCTCTACGTTGACACCTGTCGGTGACCCCTTTGAGCTATAAAAGGAGGCCCATGCACAACGTAGGGGAGGTTCGATCTCGGAAACTCGATCACTCCTACGCTCGGTGCAGCTAGTACTGTAGATCTTCAAGCTCCCGAGCTCAAGAACTCAATACAACCAAAGGCAGGAGTAGGGTTTTACGCGTCCGCGCGGCCCGAACCTGGGTAAACTGCCCGCGTGCGCCCCTTGATCTGCTCTTCGTGCTCCCTCCGCACCCTCGCACTCTCTGCCTCCGCAAGGGTCGACAGAGAGCCGAGCTCCACCCTCTCCTCCGCCGTCTCCAACATCCGCAGCACCGTCGACCTCCCCGCCGTCCCCGCCATGGCCCCGAAGAGCGACAAGGCGAAGAGTGACCAGGCGAAGAAGGAGAAGTCCGAAAAGGCGGCGAAGCTGGCAGCCATGCGGAGAAGGATGGTGGTCTTCCCACCGAGGCTCGGCGCGAGGGAGCTGCGGGACAAGTACTACTTGTTCTGGGCGAGGGAGACGAAGGCTCATCCTTGCACCCGAGTCCTCCCCGCCGTAGCCGTCGACATGTTCCCGGGAGGTTACTACTACTTCGCTTCATTCTTCCATTGCGGTCTCTGTCCTCCGTATTCAGAATTTTTCTGCGATGTGATGAACACCTATGGACTCCACCTCTTAGATTTTACCCCGAATGCCGTCCTCACTTTGGCCGTTTTCGCACATCTGTGCGAAAACTACGTCGGGGTCCACCCAAACATAGCTCTCTTCCGCCACTTCTTCACGCCTAGAGTAGAATCTGGATCCCCACTCTCCGGCGGTATCTCCTGGATCTTGAGGCTCGGCAAGAAGGAGGCGTACTTGATTGGAGAGCTACGCGGCAAGTGGGAAGAGTGGAGAGCTGATTGGTGCTGGGTTCTGGAAGATGCACCCGAGCAGTTTACCTCGTCGCGTCAGACTGCAATAGTGCGCGGCAAGGATTGGAGTGACTTGGCCCCGGAGGATGACAAGCTGCAGATTGCCCTTACTAGGATCCTTCGCCTCCGGGCTGCCAACCTGACTGTGGGTGAAGTTGGGGCCGATTTCCTCCGCCGCCGCATTGCCCCTCTGCAGGAAAGGAAGAGACCCGCTTGGGAGTTTGGCAACGCGACAGACCGCATGAGGCTGCGCCCCGGGATGAACTATAACTTCACTGTCTTGGAGCTGAAGGGGATGGTCCGGGAGCTGTTCAAGCACGACCCCAGGCACAAGGAGTGGTTCACCCCGTCCCGGGAGTAGTTCCGTTGTGCAACAACACTGCCCTTAGTGCCATCCGCGCGGTGATGCCTGAGTGCGACTCCCACGGGGTTGTCCCCACCTGGCTGGTGCCTTCAGCGGAGACCGTGCAGGCCTTCTTCGACAACCTGGTTGAAAAGCCACGCAACGCCGAGGAGAAGAAAGGGCTCACCCGGGAGACCACCGAGCGAGATGTGGCGTACATTGCCTCCAGAATGGAGGAGGCCGCTGCAGCTGCGGCTGTAGGTGAATTTGGGTACACTGTGGATGAAGCAGAGGCAGCGGACGCAGTGAGCCAGGCCGAGGAGGAGGAAATCCTCAAGCTGCTGAAGATTGCGCCCGAGGAGTTTGCCGGGGAGCCCGCCGGGGGGCCTGTCGGGACGAGCGAGGCCGCCGGGCAGGGCCCCGAGTCCAGTGAGCCCGCCGAGGAGGACGCCGAATCGGGCGATTCCGACGAGGACTCGGGCGGGTCACTGAACCTGGACGACGACGACTCCTCATCCTCAGAGAATTCTCCGCCACCACCGAGTCCTCCGCCACAACAGAAGAAGCGCCTCCGCAAGGCCACTGAGACGACGAGACCACAGGCGCCCGACAACAACCGAAGCGTCGTGCGACGCGCGCCACCACGACGAGCAAGGTCGGCAAGGAGGAGCCCCGAGCCCGAGCGACAAGCGGAGGGGGATCTTCCCGGAGTGGCTCTGGTGCTCCTTCTGCCCCTCGGTCTTCAGCGACGACTGGCGCGGGGTCTTCACAACCGGCAGCTCCGGAGCCCGCCAAGCGCTCGAGGGAGCCTTCTCCTCCAGCTCCTCGCGCCGGAGCACATGAGGCACAGTTTGACTTCTCCGCCCTCAGCTCCGATGAAGAGGAGGAAGAGTAAGTACTTGCAGCTTTAATTACCTTTTATTTTTGTTGCTTTGTCTTGATCTCTTTTTCGTCTAACTCTGATCTTGTTTGGCTTCCAGGACCTTGACCCAGCGGATGGCGAAGATGGCCAAGATCCCTGTGGTTGATCTCGAGGACGACGAGCTTGCCGCAGCGACGGGGGATGCGCCAGCGACAAACTTGCCGGACCAGCCTGCTGCTCCGGGGAGCAGCCCCCAACGTAAGTCCTTTGTTCGCTTTTCTGTTTGTCGGGCGCGCTTGAGGTAGTTATCCTTATTAAAGTTTTGTTGTCTTGTGCAGAAGTGGAGCCGCAGCCGCAGGAGCACCAGGAGGTCGCCCCCGACGAACCGCTTGTTCCACCCTCCCCGCCAAGGATGAGTTCCCCGGCAAGGGACAGTGCTCCGCCAAGGAAGGGTACTCCGCCAAGGGCGAGTACCCCACCAAGGGCGAGCAGCCCGACAAGGGTGGGCACCCCGCCAAGGGAAGGCGCAAGCGGCCCTCCGCCAGCAGGGGCCACTACTACGTCGGCAAGAGAGAATTCCCCGGCGAGGGACCCCGTTGAAGAGGCCCGCGAAGGTAAACCCTTGTAATTTTTTCTTCTTGGATTCATCTTTTATGGGGGACAAGGGCATTGAATGCCCATCGCCGTCACCCCAAAAGCGTCCGCCGGGGCATCTCCGTTCGCCACGATGGTGGCCTCGTCACCGCGGCTCGCCACCGTGTCCCTCAGGCTGCACAGCCATCCGCCACGTGCCCCTGGAAGGGCCCCAGGGCGACGCGTGGGCAGATGAGCTGGAGCGCAGGCACACAGTGTAAGCCTTCCCCGGCAAGCACTTGCCGGGGTCGCTATCTTGCCGGGCCCGGGAGCTTGTCGCTCCCCCGGGTCCTGCCGGGGCGCACGATGCGCCACGTGATATCTTCTGAAGTGTTATCCTTTGGTCTTCCTTGCAAGCTCCTCTTGCCAGGGTCTTGTGAGAATAAAGTGGTCCTGTGCTTAGAGAAGCCTTCCTGGCAAGCTCCTCTTGCCGGGGCCTTGATCTCCTGACAAGTATACTTTGTTCTTGAATGGCTTCAAAAGTGGCGAGAGTGGGCTTTTGGCGGGCGTGGTGAGCCAGACCACGGGAAGCTGCTACTGCCCGTGCACAAGTCGGGATACTAAGGTACCCCTACTTTAATACACCGACAGGAGCCCCGGGCCTGGGCCATACACGTTGCCGAGCGCTGTTGGGCCAGGCCCAAAACAGTGCACGGGCACACGCGGCCCACGGCGCGCCGTTTCCCGCTCCGCATCTGCCGCATCTCTCCCTAACAGCACGCGTCGATTGCGGCGTCGTGGGAGAGATCGTGGCCTGCTTCTTTAATGAAAAATGCGAAACGTCCCCCACTTTCCCCTTAAAAGCAGAGGAAGCAGGGGCAGTTTCCCTCCATTGCCTTCATTGCGCCTTGAATCTCCAGAAACCCCCGCCGCTCTCTGCCTCCGCAAGGGTCGACAGAGAGCCGAGCTCCACCCTCTCCTCCGCCGTCTCCAACATCCGCAGCGCCGTCGACCTCCCCGCCGTCCCCGCCATGGCCCCGAAGAGCGACAAGGCGAAGAGTGACCAGGCGAAGAAGGAGAAGTCCGAAAAGGCGGCGAAGCTGGCAGCCATGCGGAGAAGGATGGTGGTCTTCCCGCCGAGGCTCGGCACGAGGGAGCTGCGGGACAAGTACTACTTGTTCTGGGCGAGGGAGACGAAGGCTCATCCTCGCACCCGAGTCCTCCCTGCCGTAGCCGTCGACATTTTCCCGGGAGGTTACTACTACTTCGCTCCATTCTTCCATTGCGGTCTCTGTCCTCCGTATTCAGAACTTTTCTGCGATGTGATGAACACCTATGGACTCTACCTCTTAGATTTTACCCCGAATGCCGTCCTCACTTTGGCCGTTTTCGCACATCTGTGCGAAAAATATGTCGGGGTCCACCCAAACGTAGCTCTCTTCCGCCACTTCTTCACGCCTAGAGTAGAATCTGGATCCCCACTCTCCGGCGGTATCTCCTGGATCTTCAGGCTCGGCAAGAAGGAGGCGTACTTGATTGGAGAGCTACGCGGCAAGTGGGAAGAGTGGTGAGCTGATTGGTGCTGGGTTCTGGAAGATGCACCCGAGCAGTTTACCTCGTCGCGTCAGACTGCAATAGTGCGCAGCAAGGATTGGAGCGACTTGGCCCCGGAGGATGACAAGCTGCAGATTGCCCTTACTAGGATCCTTCGCCTCCGGGCTGCCAACCTGACTGTGGGTGAAGTTGGGGCCGATTTCCTCCGCCGCCGCATTGCCCCTCTGTAGGAAAGGAAGAGCCCCGCTTGGGAGTTCAGCAACGCGGCAGACCGCATGAGGCTGCGCCCCGGGTTGAACTATAACTTCACTGTCTTGGAGCTGAAGGGGATGGTCCGGGAGCTGTTCAAGCACGACCCCAGGCACAAGGAGTGGTTCACCCCGTCCCGGGGAGTAGTTCCGTTGTGCAACAACACTGCCCTTAGTGCCATCCGCTCGGTGATGCCTGAGTGCGACTCCCACGAGGTTGTCCCCACCTGGCTGGTGCCTTCAGCGGAGACCGTGCAGGCCTTCTTCGACAACCTGGTTGAAAAGCCACGCAACGCCGAGGAGAAGAAAGGGCTCACCCGGGAGACCACCGAGCGAGATGTGGCGTACATTGCCTCCAGAATAGAGGAGGCCGCTGCAGCTGCGGCTACAGGTGAATTTGGGTACAATGTGGATGAAGCAGAGGCAGCGGACGCAGTGAGCCAGGACGAGGAGGAGGAAATCCTCAAGCTGCTGAAGATTGCGCCCAAGGAGTTTGCCGGGGAGTCCGCCGGGGGGCCTGTCGGGACGAGCGAGGCCGCCGGGCAGGGCCCCGAGTTCAGTGAGCCCGCCGAGGAGGACGCCGAATCGGGCGATTCCGACGAGGACTCGGGCGGGTCACTGAACCTGGACTACGACGCCTCCTCATCCTCAGAGAATTCTCCGCCACCACCGAGTCCTCCGCCACAACAGAAGAAGCGCCTCCGCAAGGCCGCTGAGACGACGAGACCATAGGTGCCCCGACAACAGCCGAAGCATCATGCGACGCGCGCCACCACGACGAGCAAGGTCGGCAAGGAGGCGCACCGAGCCCGAGCGACAAGCGGAGGGGGATCTTCCCGGAGTGGCTCTGGTGCTCCTTCTGCCCCTCGGTCTTCAGCGACGACTGGCGCGGGGTCTTCACAACCCGCAGCTCCGGAGCCCGCCAAGCGCTCGAGGGAGCCTTCTCCTCCAGCTCCTCGCGCCGGAGCACGTGAGGCGCAGTTTGACTTCTCCGCCCTCAGCTTCGATGAAGAGGAGGAAGAGTAAGTACTTGCAGCTTTAATTTCCTTTTATTTTTGTTGCTTTGTCTTGATCTCTTTTTCGTCTAACTCTGATCTTGTTTGGCTTCCAGGACCTTGACCCAGCGGATGGCGAAGAGGGCCAAGATCCCTGTGGTCGATCTCGAGGACGACGAGCCTGCCGCAGCGACGGGGGATGCGCCAGCGACAAACTTGCCGGACCAGCCTGCTGCTCCGGGGAGCAGCCCCCAGCGTAAGTCCTTTGTTCGTTTTTTTGTTTGTCGGGCGCGCTTGAGGTAGTTATCCTTATTAACGTTTTGTTGTCTTGTGCAGAAGTGGAGCCGCAGCCGCAGGAGCACCAGGAGGTCGCCCCCGACGAACCGCTTGTTCCACCCTCCCCGCCAAGGATGAGTTCCCTGGCAAGGGACAGTGCTCCGCCAAGGACGGGTACTCCGCCAAGGGCGAGTACCCCGCCAAGGGCGAGCAGCCCGACAAGGGTGGGCACCCCGCCAAGGGTGGGCAGCCTTCTCATAGATCTCAAGCTCTCCAGACGATCCCTTTGTCCTGGCCCTTCTCGGTCTGGGGGGCTCGACATCCTCGGCCCCTTTCCCCGCGCAGTCGGGGGCTTTGAGTACTTGTACGTTGCAATAGACAAGTTCACAAAGTGGCCAGAAGTAGAACCAGTGAGAAAGGTGACAGCACAGTCAGCAGTAAGGTTCTTCAGGTCAATTGTTTGCCGTTTCGGAATTCCTAACAGGATCATCACCGACAACGGCACGCAGTTCACAAGTCGCACCTTCATGCAGTACGTCCAAGACCTTGGCGCTAAGGTCTGCTTTGCTTCTGTTGCTCACCCGAGGAGTAACGGTCAAGCGGAGAGGGCCAATGCTGAAATGCTGCGCGGGCTCAAGACAAGAACCTTCGACAGGCTGCACAAGTGCGGAAGAAACTGGATAGAAGAGTTGCCGGCGGCTCTTTGGTCAATCAGGACGACACCAAATCGAGCCACCGGACAGACACCCTTTGCTCTTGTCTATGGAGCAGAGGCAGTTCTCCCCACGGAACTCGTATACGGGTCTCCTCGAGTGCTCGCTTAGGACGAGCTCGAGCAAGAGCAACTGCGGCAAGATGATGCACTGCTCCTCGAGGAGGACCGTCTCCAAGCTGTTGTGCGAGCTGCTCGATACCAGCAAGCTTTGCGCCGCTATCATAGCCGCAAAGTCAAGGCCAGGAGTCTCGAGGAAGGCGACCTTGTTCTTCGGCGCGTTCAGTCCGCCAATAATTCCAACAAGTTGACGCCGAAGTGGGAAGGCCCTTATCGGGTGAGACAAGTCACAAGGCCCGGCGCTGTCCGCCTTGAGACCGAAGAAGGCTTACCGGTGAGCAACTCCTGGAACATTGAGCATCTTCGCAAGTTTCACCCATGAGGTGCGGTTGCCGTGATCCGCTCCGGCAACCACCTTTTGTACGAGTCTTGCCGCTGTTGCATATAAACCTTTGTACAAAGCCGGGCGCAGACCCCGTGCATCAGTAAAACTTTTGTGCTTCGCACCATTTGTCATTTCGTGCCTTTCTTTTTACTTGCATGTATTATCTGACACTTTGTGCAGCACGCATCCTCGGTAAGCAATAACAAGCCGTAAGGCTCTATACTTGTGTTTCTTCCTCTTTTCCTTCCTCTCTTAAAACAGAAGAAGTGTTCCTCGCGCACAAGTTTGCCGGGGGGGAGGAGACAGTAGTATGGACCAAGTGCTGTTCAAGAAAGGGAAGCCTTGCCGGGAAGTAAACAATCCATGAAAGATAAGTTGCCAAAGTTTGAGCAATTTAAAAATTTCAAATTCTTAGTTGTCTTCCTTGAACGACCACACTTTGTATGGAAAACCTGTGCGCGGAGGAACCTACCCGTGGCTAGCCGCACTCTTACTTTGTTTCGAGCATGCTCAACGGCTTAAGTGAGCTGCGACAAGTGTCGCGCCCTTATATCATTTTCGAGTCCGCTCAACAATCTAAGTGTGTTGCGACTAGCTACGGCAAGGTTTCTTGCCGACAAGGGCATTGTTAGCAGGCTGCTAAGAGTCCCGCACTCAGCGCTCGTGGCAAGGGTTCCTTTGCCGGCAAGTTCCCTAAAAAGCATAGGGTGAAAAGCATACAAAGTGAAAGGACTAAAGCAAGGGAGATAACACTGCATTGATTACCCAAAATAAAAATATATATTACAGATATAACTTGCCGCTGTTCTTACCAACTACTACCCATGACTTAATCGACAGCGGCAAGGAAAGCGGGAAGAAGGAAGCCTAGTCTCTATGGTCTCCATCGACCCTCTGGATCTTGCCCGCCTTGGCTACGATATGGGCGACTTGTGCCTTCAACGCCTCCTGGTCGGCTTCGGGCGGCAGGGTCCGGAGGACGTTGACAAGGTTGATCCCGGGGTTGCGGTAGACAATCTTCGACAACACCCGCTCCATAGTACCCATGCAAAGCCGGCGTGCCTCGTCAGCCAGCTGCGCGGGGATCTTCTCCCGTAGCTGCGCAAGCGCGGGCGCCACCCCTCTGAAGAACAGGATCAGCTTGGCGCTGTGGGGGAGGCTCTCGTCGGGGGAGTACGCGAGGTGCTCTGCCCTCAACGCCACCATCTCCCTGTCGATGTTGGAGGCGGAGGCGACGAGCTCCTCGGTCCACTGCTCCACTGTCCACTGGAAGTGGTTTTGCGAGACGGCGGCGCTTTCCAGCAAGGCCCTCTCAGTACGAAGATCGTCCTTCAGCTTCGTCTTGCGGTCTCGGGCGGCGTCGAGCGAGTCGGTGAGGGTGGAGACCTTCAGCTCCAAGTCAGCGATGGAGTCCTTGGCGTCGTTGAGCTCTTTGCCCTTCTCGGAGAGGCGCACTTGCAGCTCCGAGTTGGTGTGGGCGTCTTTCTCCCGCGCAGCGTTGAGCGCAGTGACCCTGTCCTCACTCACCTTCAGGTTCGACTCCATCTGCGCCACCCTGGCCTCCAGATCCCTCTTGGCGGTCTCTGCGGCAGCGGCGGCATCCCTCGCCTCCTGCAGAGCCCCCCCAATGGCCTGCTCACGAGCGGTGAGGTCGTCCTCGTGGCTGTCAAGGTTGACCTTCCGCTGGTTGAGCTCCCCCTCCCGCCGAGACAGATCCTCGGCGGCCAGTCGCTGCTGCTCCTCCACCTCGGCCTTCTCGAGGAGGAATGCTTGGTGTGCTCCGGCAAGCTCTTCGCGCTCCTCCGCCAAGTTTCGGAGGGCCGCCTGGTTGGCGTCACGGAGCTCCGCGGCACGTTTCTCCAGATCAGCACCGGCCTTGGCAGCCAGAGCCTCTCGGAACTCCAGCTTGGCTTGCCTGGCCCGGTACAAACCCAGGAGTCGACGCAGGAGTTGCTTCTCTTCGGGCTCGTCGCTGATGCCGGGCGCGTCGACAACCTTCAATCCGGCGGAGGCAAGAACTTCTCCGTCGAAGGTCTCTCCCTCCGCGGGTGCCCTTGATGAGGACGCCCACGGGACTTGGATAAAGACCCCGTTGGCGGCCTCCAGATAGACCCCCGACCCAGCTGCAGGGGCGGAAGGGTCGGCGGCCGGCGCAGTGTCCGGCGCTCCTGCAGCCTCAGGGCCAGCAGTACGGTCGCTGGACTCTTCCCCAGCTGCCGCGTCAGCGGTCGGGGCTGTCTCCTCGGCGGCTGGCTCGTCGGCGCCGGCCATTCCTTCCGCAGCGGTGCCGTCGCCAGCGTCGCCGCGCACCTCCTCCTCGGCGATGGTTTCCGTCTCCATCGGCTCCGGGGCGGGTGGGTCTGACAACAAAAAAAAATCATCAAGCAAATATCCAAAAAAGATGAATCCAAGAAGAAGAAATTACAAGGGTTTACCTTCGCGGGCCTCTTCAACAGGGTCCCTCGCCGGGGAATTCTCTCTTGGCGACGTAGTAGTGGCCCCTGCTGGCGGAGGGCCGCTTGCGCCTTCCCTTGGCGGGTGCCCACCCTTGTCGGGCTGCACGCCCTTGGCGGGGTACTCGCCCTTGGCGGAGTACCCGTCCTTGGCGGAGCACTGTCCCTTGCCGGGGAACTCATCCTTGGCGGGGAGGGAGGAACAAGCGGTTCGTCGGGGGCGACCTCCTGGTGCTCCTGCGGCTGCGGCTCCACTTCTGCACAAGACAACAAAACGTTAATAAGGATAACTACCTCAAGCGCGCCCGACAAACAGAAAAGCGAACAAAGGACTTACACTGAGGGCTGCGCTGGGGGCTGCTCCCCGCAGCAGCAGGCTGGTCCGGCAAGTTTGTCGCTGGCGCATCCCCCGTCGCTGCGGCAGGCTCGTCGTCCTCGAGATCGACCACAGGGATCTTGGCCCTCTTCGCCATCCGCTGGGTCAAGGTCCTGGAAGCCAAACAAGATCAGAGTTAGACGAAAAAGAGATCAAGACAAAGCAACAAAAATAAAAGGAAATTAAAGCTGCAAGTACTTACTCTTCCTCCTCTTCATCGGAGCTGAGGGCGGAGAAGTCAAACTGCGCCTCACGTGCTCCGGCGCGAGGAGCTGGAGGAGAAGGCTCCCTCGAGCGCTTGGCGGGCTCCGGAGCTGCGGGTTGTGAAGACCCCGCGCCAGTCGTCGCTGAAGACCGAGGGGCAGAAGGAGCACTAGAGCCACTCCGGGAAGATCCCCCTCCGCTTGTCGCTCGGGCTCGGGGTGCCTCCTTGCCGACCTTTCTCGTCGTGGTGGCGCGCGTCGCACGACGCTTCGGCTGTTGTCGGGGCGCCTATGGTCTCGTCGTCTCAGCGGCCTTGCGGAGGCGCTTCTTCTGTTGTGGCGGAGGACTCGGTGGTGGCGGAGAATTCTCTGAGGATGAGGAGGCGTCGTTGTCCAGGTTCAGTGACCCGCCCGAGTCCTCGTCGGAATCGCCCGATTCGGCGTCCTCCTCGGCGGGCTCACTGGACTCGGGGCCCTGCCCGGCGGCCTCGCTCGTCCCGACAGGCCCCCCGGCGGGCTCCCCGACAAACTCCTCGGGCGCAATCTTCAGCAGCTTGAGGATTTCCTCCTCCTCGGCCTGGCTCACTGCGTCCGCTGCCTCTGCTTCATCCACAGTGTACCCAAATTCACCTGCAGCCGCAGCTGCAGCGGCCTCCTCCATTTTGGAGGTAATGTACGCCACATCTCGCTCGGTGGTCTCCCGGGTGAGCCCTTTCTTCTCCTCGGTGTTGCATGGCTTTTCAACCAGGTTGTCGAAGAAGGCCTGCACGGTCTCCGCTGAAGGCACCAGCCAGGTGGGGACAACCCCGTGGGAGTCGCACTCAGGCATCACCGTGCGGATGGCACTAAGGGCAGTGTTGTTGCACAACGGAACTACTCCCCGGGACGGGGTGAACCACTCCTTGTGCCTGGGGTCGTGCTTGAACAGCTCCCGGACCATCCCCTTCAGCTCCAAGACAGTGAAGTTATAGTTCAACCCGGGGCGCAGCCTCATGCGGTATGCCGCGTTGCCGAACTCTCAAGCGGGTCTCTTCCTTTCCTGCAGAGGGGCAATGCGGCGGCGGAGGAAATCGGCCCCAACTTCACCCACAGTCAGGTTGGCAGCCCGGAGGCGAAGGATCCTAGTAAGGGCAATCTGCAGCTTGTCATCCTCCGGGGCCAAGTCGCTCCAATCCTTGCCGCGCACTATTGCAGTCTGACGCGACGAGGTAAACTGCTCGGGTGCATCTTCCAGAACCCAGCACCAATCAACTCTCCACTCTTCCCACTTGCCGCGTAGCTCCCCAATCAAGTACGCCTCCTTCTTGCCGAGCCTGAAGATCCAGGAGATACCGCCGGAGAGTGGGGATCCAGATTCTACTCTAGGCATGAAGAAGTGGCGGAAGAGAGCTACGTTTGGGTGGACCCCGACATAGTTTTCGCACAGATGTGCGAAAACGGCCAAAGTGAGGACGGCATTCGGGGTAAAATCTAAGAGGTGGAGTCCATAGGTGTTCATCACATCGCAGAAAAATTCTGAATACGGAGGACAGAGACCGCAATGGAAGAATGAAGCGAAGTAGTAGTAACCTCCCGGGAACATGTCGACGGCTACGGCGGGGAGGACTCGGGTGCGAGTATGAGCCTTCGTCTCCCTCGCCCAGAACAAGTAGTACTTGTCCCGCAGCTCCCTCGCGCCGAGCCTCGGCGGGAAGACCACCATCCTTCTCCGCATGGCTGCCAGCTTCGCCGCCTTTTCAGACTTCTCCTTCTTCGCCTGGTCACTCTTCGCCTTGTCGCTCTTCGGGGCCATGGCGGGGACGGCGGGGAGGTCGACGGCGCTGCGGATGTTGGAGACGGCGGAGGAGAGGGTGGAGCTCGGCTCTCTGTCGACCCTTGCAGAGGCAGAGAGCGGCGGGGGTTTCTGGAGATTCAAGGCGCAATGAAGGCAATGGAGGGAAACTGCCCCTGCTTCCTCTGCTTTTAACGGGAAAGTGGGGGACGTTTCGCATTTTTCATTAAAGAAGCAGGCCACGATCTCTCCCACGACGCCGCAATCGACACGTGCCGTTAGGGAGAGATGCGGCAGATGCGGAGCGGGAAACGGCGCGCCATGGGCCGCGTGTGCCCATGCACTGTTTTGGGCCTGGCCCAACAGCGCTCGGCACCGTGTATGGCCCAGGCCCGGGGGCTCCTGTCGGTGTATTAAAGTAGGGGTACCTTAGTATCCCGACTTGTGCACGGGCAGTAGCAGCGTCTCGTGGTCTGGCTCACCACGCGCCCGCCAAAAGCCCACTCTCGCCCCTTTTGAAGCCATTCAAGAACAAAGTATACTTGTCAGGAGATCAATGCCCCGGCAAGAGGAGCTTGCCGGGAAGGCTGCTCTAAGCACAGGACCACTTTATTCTCACAAGACCCTGGCAAGAGGAGCTTGCCAGGAAGACCAAAGGATAACACTTCAGAAGATATCACGTGGCGCATCGTGCGCCCCGGCAGGACCCGGGGGAGCGACAAGATCCCGGGCCCGGCAAGATAGCGACCCCGGCAAGTGCTTGCCGGGGAAGGCTGACACTGTGTGCCTGCGCTCCAGCTCATCTGCCCATGCGTCGCCCTGGGGCCCTTCCAGGGGCACGTGGCGGATGGCTGTGCAGCCTGAGGGACACGGTGGCGAGCCGCGGTGACGAGACCACCATCGTGGCGAACGGAGACGCCCGGGCGGACGCTTTTGGGGTGACGGCGATGGGCATTCAATGCCCTTGTCCCCCGCCGTCAGGGTTAGGTATGAACCACTGTACATCTACTGTACATACACTGTTCGCGCACTGTTGTAACTACCACCGATTTTACACTTTTACCCTCCTCTACGTTGACACCTATCGGTGACCCCTTTGATCTATAAAAGGAGGCCCATGCACAACGTAGGGGAGGTTCGATCCCGGAAACTCAATCACTCCTACGCTCGGTGCAGCTTGTACTGTAGATCTTCAAGCTCCCGAGCTCAAGAACTCAATACAACCAAAGGCAGGAGTAGGGTTTTACGCGTCTGCGTGGCCCGAACCTGGGTAAACTGCCCGCGTGCGCCCCTCGATCTGCTCTTCGTGCTCCCTCCGCACCCTCGCCATACCGTAGAAGGGGCTCCGGTCCCATAGGTGCTCGTGGGCGACCAGTTTCCCTGACAGGTGTCAGCCTGTTATTCGTTGTCGTTGCCAGGTCATCTGCGTGCGTGTTGCATTTTGCCATGTCATCATGTGCATTGTCATCATCATGTTTTCAAAACTTGCATTCGTCCGAGTTCCCTCATCCTTCCCGTTGTCTGTTCCGAGCCCAATCACACTCAGCACGTGCCCGTGGTACCTCCGAATATTTATTTTATGAGTGGCCGGAAAATGTTCTCGGAATGGGATGAAACTTAGTGTGTAGTCATATTATAGTGTAGACAGGCCGGCTGCCAAATTTCATCGCATTCGGAGTTCGTTTGATAGCCCCGCCGTTAAACTATAGCGGCAGTATAGCCGGTTAAAACGACGGACGTTTTCGGTATCCGAAAACCCCCGCGGGCCTCTCTCTATCTTCTCTCTTCTCAGCCCACTCACCTCTCTACACAGCCCACTAGGCCTAGCCTACCCCCTCTCTCGACCCAGACCGCCCGATCGAGATCGGTGGGTCCAAAAACACCCCCACACACACAAACCCTAGCCATTACCCTATTTAAACTCCTCCCCTTGCCATTTTAGGCATCCCTAACCCCCTCTAGCCTTCCCTAACCTCCCATCCCACCTCCTCCTCACATTCCGTGCGGCGCCAGCCGCGGCCCGCCACTTGGCGCCGCCACCCGCCGTCGCCCCGGCTAATCCGGGGGTGACACGTCACCTGCAGCGCCTCCCGTAGCCAACCAGCGCCTTCCACATCGCCTCCACCGCCTCCCACCACGCCAGGCCCAGGTCCGGCCGCCCGGGCTCCGATCCGGGCCCGAGCCGGCCCGCCGCCAACCGCCGCTCGCCCACGCACAGGGCCCCGACTCCCCCGCTCCTCCCGCAGCTCGTCTCGAGCACCGCCCGAGCCGTCGCCGGCTGGTTCCACCGGCGTGCTGCCGTCGAGGTCCCCACCGCCGCAGATGAGTACCCCGCCACCCTGCTCCTTCTTCTCCTTCTCTCACTCTCTCACGGTCTCTCTCCTCTCGCTCACAGGAGAAACCGCCGCCGCCGCATGAACCCGCGCCATCGAGCTCGCCACAGCTCCACCACCGGCGCCGGAACCGGACGGGATCCGCCGGATCCGCCCTAATCCACCGCCCCTGGCCTCCTCCGGCCTCGCAGCCCTCGCCGGAGACCCTGCCACCGCCGCCGCCTGGCCCTCGTTCGGGAGGACGACGACCAGCGGGCGCCGCCTCGCGCGCCTCCCTGCGCACACATGGGCCTCCTCCACGCGCCCGGGTCGGCCCAACTCCCGCGGGCCCAGCGACGCGCAAGGCCCAGTCCAGCTCCCCTCCCCCCACCGGCCTGCTGACCTCCTCTGTCTTGGGCTTGGCCCAATTGGTGAGCAACGCTCAGCCCATCTATTTCGTGCCCCGTCCGCATTTTAGTTATCCTGCACCCGTCGGGTTTTTTTTACAGAAAATGACTAAGTACCAGATAACAGCTTCATGTATGCATGTTTGAATCGGTGTATCTTTGTGCATTATTACCCAAATTGAGTGAATGATGTATCAAAATGTTCGCCTCGTGATTCTCTTCATATTGTTGTACTGTGGCATGTTTGTTTGAGTTCTTCTTGATGCCCTAATCTTCGTTGCAAAAGTGCTATATGTTTTAAAATGCTGAAAACTGTTATTATGATAGCATGTTTGTGGGGTGATAACTTTGTGCATGTTAATCCAAATGAAGCATATGATATGTCAAAATGTTCATTGTGAAGTGTTCTACATGTTGGTTGCTGATGCATGCTTGTTTGAGTTCATATTGCCATGTTAATATATGTTTTAAAAGTGCATGTGGCTGTCAAGTGCTGAAACATGTTATGAGATGCTGATTTATCTTGTTCATAGCTATTGGTGTGAGTGTATTTTATGCCACATGTCAATATGTTTTAGAAGAACAATCATGCCATCTTTGCTGTGGTGCAATCCACTTTTCATGATATGCCTTGTGGTGTTTGCAACAAGCTTGTAAAGTAGCCTACTCGCTGTTGTTGTTTTCTGAGACTTATTGAGAACTGCTAAGTCTGAAACTGTTATAACCTGATGGCATGTTTGCTTGATGCCCCACTCAAATCCATGCTTGTTTTAGTGTGTACAATGATCAAGTCTTGTTGTCCATGTTATGCTCTATCCATCCAAGCCCTTGTTTGCATATATGCCCTGCTGTAGCTTGTTTAAAGCTTGCTCTCAAGTTGCTATAAAATGTTTGTGTCAGCCTGTTATCATCAAGTTTTGTTTTGCCATGTGATTTCCTAGTGATCTATGCATCCTATGACCATGTTCTAGCCATGTGTAGCTTCATAAACATGTCTTCTTGTTGTTTGTTATATTCACATCCATGTTATGCTCTGAGTTGAGTTGCGCAAGCTTGCAAACATGCCTACTTGTCGTTGTTTCTGTCATGCTCTGTTTTTTCACTAAGTCTGAGAAATCAGTAAACTTCTTGAATCTTGCAATGCTAGTTTAATTGTGTTCTAGCAAGTTTTTGGTTGTGCTCTGAGTTCATGCTTGTTGAGAATCATGTCTATTTCACATCCATGCCTTTTGTTATCATGTTTGGGTGCTGCAGCATAAATATACCTTGCTCCAAATTTGCTATGTTGTTGTTAACTTCAGCTTTGCATTGTAACTTGTTTTGCCCATATCTTCTAGGTCGTAGCTCCGAATTAAACACACTTTATATGTAACTTGACTAGAATTTTGAGTAGATCATCTTGGTGCATGTTAAATTGATGTTTAACAACTTTAACTTAGGGTTTGTTCAGATCTGGACCCTTTTCGAAACGTGCATATGAGGACTTACGGGTATTGTTATATGTTGTTTCCGGCCTCATTTAAACTTGCCTTGTTGTGATGTTCTTGTGTGCTTCATCCCTTGCCATGAATTGCATAATATAGACTTGTCTTGCATCATACTTGGTTGAGCATCTTGTCATGTTCTTGAGTGGTGTATTTACCATGTTGTGTGCTTCTTCTCGCTAGTTCATTACCCGTTGCGTTCGTGAGGATTCGTTCGACTACACGTGGTTCGTCTTCGTGGCTTCTTCTTCGTCTTCTTCATGGACTCGTCCTTCTTCCTTGCGGGATCTCAGGCAAGATGACCGTCACCTTGGATACCTTTACTATCATTGCCATGCTAGTTGTCTCGATGCTATCGTTGTATGTCGCACTACCTATCGATTTGTCAGCCTCTCCTTGTTGCCATGAAACCTCTAACCTTTGACACCCTCCCAGCAAACCGTTGTTTGGCTATGTTACCCGCTTGCTCAGCCCCTCTTATAGCATTGTTAGTTGCAGGTGAAGATTAAGATTGCTCCATGTTGGAACTTGTTGTTGGAATATCACAATATATCTTATATATAATAACAAACCTATATACTTGGCAATGGCTGGAAGGCTTGGCCTTTTGATCGGTGTTTTGTTCCACTCTTGCCACCTTAGGAGCCGATAAACCGGCGTTATGTTCCATGATTTTGCGTTCCTAACGCGGTTGGGTATATGGGGACCCCTTGACAGTTCGTCTTTGAATAAAACTCCTCCAGCAAGGCCCAACTTTGGTTTTATTTGCAACATAAAAAAAACTTAATTAATTAATTCCATAGGGAGTTAGCTCTACCCGAGGATTCTTCTACATATAGGGAGGGGCCAGTGCCGATGTTGTTGGTCCCAAATAGAGCACTGTGCGGGGTCGCCCCTTAGCAACTTGGGGTATCTAGCACCTCTACGCATTGCTCGTCCGGTCGTGGCCTGAGACGAGATACATGCGGCAACTATCAAGGTGTCGGCACGCCGGGAGGTCTTGCTGGACTTGTTTTACCATTGTCGAAATGTCTTGTGCACCGGGATACCGAGTCTGATCGGATTGTCCCTAAGATAAGGAATAATTCTTTTACTTCTGCTGATCGTGAGAGCTTGTGATGGGCCAAGTTGGGACACCCCTACAGGGTTATGATCTTTCGAAAGCCGTGCCCGCGGTTATGTGGCAGATTGGAATTTGTTAATGTCCGGTTGTAGAAAACTTGACAGATGGTCCGAAATAAAATACACGAACTGTCATGGAATTAGCACGGCAGATGTCCGGCTTAGAAGAGGCCATCGCGCGGGTTCGCTTGAAGAGGTTAAAAGCACACAAAGGACACAGAGGATTTATACTAGTTCGGCCCCTTCGATGAAGGTAAAAGCCTACGTCTAGTTTGGTGTGGTATTGCTTGGGCGTCGATGAACAAGGAGCGAATCGCTTGCCTGTGTCTCGAGCTGTTGTTTCTTGTCCTTGAACCGTCGCCGGGTCGTTCCTTTATATAGGAGGCAACGCCCAGTCCGGTTTACAGAGTCCCGAGGCCGGCTCATAAACGTGTCCGCCTCGGTCTCTACTCTTTCTATCTTACATCCCAAGTTACATGATATGACGGTTTACAAACCGTAGGACTTACACATGGGCCCTAAACCTCTATGGGATGTAACCTTTTGTATATATTCTACTGGGCTTGTGATAATACAACTATGTCAGTGTAATCCGGATCTTCCTGGCCGGTTCATACCTGCAAGTAATATCCCTGACATTAGGCCCTAGATTGATTTGAACTTATTCATGTCAGTCTTCTAAGTCTTGCATAAATTTCTACTCTGCAATTTATCTGCTTCATAAACCGGCCATGACGTCATCTTCTGGAATCGCCTTAATCCGTTGTGACGTCATCTCCGCACTTAAAGCTCACCTCTATCTGTTACCTTTATTAAATGTCGCACCGAAAATCGAGGCGACAACGCGATCTTTATCCAATCTCTGACCTCCTCGATTCCCGCGCTTACCGTTTTCACCTCTTTGGCTTATAAATACCGCCGTCGTCCTTCTGCCTTCGTCTTCCTCCATCTCCGTCGCTTGAAGCTCCGTCGCCGCTCTTCGAGCTCATCATCGTCCTCAAGCCAAGGCCGCTGCATCACCCTGAACGTTACCAGAGTACTTCACCGCCGTCATCCGCTTCGCCAGGTACTCTTTCCTTTTCCCTATAGATCACAATCTAGGGTTTCGTCCGTAGCTCCGCCATGAAAACCTTGAAGCTTTGTTGTTCATCCCTGTATGTTAATTTTGCTGTAGATTCAACACTTATGTAGATTCGTCCTGAATCCAATCGCTCCTGCTCCGTCCTCGTGTCTTTTAGTTCTTCTAGCTTACCAGTTTAGATTTGATCTGTAGAAAATCTTCGTGGTCCTTCCTGTATATAACTTGCGTTTATTCCATCTTTTTCTTATGCCTCAGATCCATTTTTACTTCAGCTTTGTGTGGAAATTGTTTCTTCACATTATAGATCTGTAGCTTGTCTTCACCGGTTTAGTCAATCATACGCTTTCTTTGACGGTTTAGACGTAAGCCCATATCCATAATTGATGGTTTAACTTCTGCCTTTTCTGTCATCATGAACCGGTAGCTGCCTTACTCTTATATGCTTCCGGATTAGTAACACCATTAGTCCCTTACGTAAACCGGCAATTAGGTCCATAACTTTATACAATGCTCTGGCTTATGTTTTAGCAATTGGTAAACCGGATTCTGCACTGTAACTTTCAGCATTTCCTCAGTCAAGATGACAGCCAAGCAGTTCGTCGCTTGCAACTGGGCCCCTTCCGGCATTACTGAGGATGATTTAACGAACACTGCTTCAATTGGTATTCTGGGTCCTAAGGAGGTTCTGCATTGGCGGGCTCCAGGAGATGAGTGTCCACCTACTCCTAGGGAAGGAGAGGTCATTGTTTTCTTTGATCACTTGGCCCGGGGTTTTAGCCCTCCCGGTTTAAAATTCTTCTGGGATGTGCTAGCCGCTTTTCAGCTCCATCCTCAAGACGTAGGTCCAAATTCTATGTCAAATATCTGCAATTTTCAAGTCTTCTCAGAGGCATATCTTCAAGAAGCACCATCAGTGGATCTGTTTCGAGACTTTTTTCATCTGAACCGGCGAACGGAGTTTACTGACGGGCCACATCAAGAATTGGGTGGCGTCAGTATCCAAAAGAGAAAGGATGTGAGCTTCCCTCATGCTACCCTTCACAGCCACCCCAAGGAATGGAACCAAACATGGTTCTATTGTAAAGACAGTTCGCCTGAAGGAGAAAACCCACTGCTGGGTTACCGTGCGTATCGCCTACCAACGGATCATCCCTTGCCACAGCGCCTCAGCGCCCCGGATCGTGCCCAGTTTGCTCCTTAACTTTTTAAGCTTAGGGCCTTTGTAGCCAACGGCTTAACCGGAGTAGACTTTGTCCACTGCTGGCTTGCCTGGAGCATTCTCCCACTGAGCCGGCGCTCAGGCCTGATGTGCGAGTATACTGGTACACCGGATGATCCTCAGCGCCACATTGATATAATACTTCCTGAAAAAGAAGTCACTAAATCCGTGAAGAAAATGCTAAACATCTCTCTGGAAGAGTGCAGCCGGACCGGTTTAGCTCCGTTCTGCGAAACCAATAAACCGCCAGCCGTAAGTCCTTTCTGATCTTTTCCTATTTGTTTTGACCCGGCCATATCAATTGTTTTGTATTTATTTCCTACCTTCTGCACAGACCAATGATCCCTTCTGGAAGAGGAAAACTCAAGATAAACCGGCTAAGCAACCACGCCGGAAAACTTATGTTGTTAAGAAGAAGAAGGCTGTTGCTGCCTCCGGTGCACATCCTGAGGAGGATGATCCGGATTCGGAGGTACCCATTAAACCTTATATGCTTTAATCTCCCTTTATCCAAATTTATGTTAACAGTGCCTTTCCACAGGATCTGGCGGAAGGAAGTAAAGCGGCGGGAGTTGAGGTAATTTCTCTCTCTTCTGACTCAGAACCGTTGCCCACCAAAATCCGCCGGGTGTCCCGGAAATATCCCTTTTCTCATCCTTATGCTCAATTGGATCCCAACTTTCTTTTGAAGAAACAGCAGCATGAAGCACGCCGGACCACGCGCCATAGTGGCCATGTGGTGGAGTCATCTGGAATACCTCTTACGCCAGCTCGCAGGCGTCGCTCCGAGGTTTTACTTTATCCAACTCTTCTTCATCCAAAATCCGGGCTCATACGTAAACCGCTTAAACCGTATGATCCTAACTATCAGGAGGCTCCTTTGTCCTCTTCCGGCGAGTCAACTGCTACACAGGTCCCTATGCTGAAGACTGTGCCTGGGTAAGTTCTTTTCAAACATCCGGTTTACCTTCATGTTTTTGAATTCATAATTCTCATTATTCCTTTGATTTTTACCAGAAAACCGAAGCCTAGCAAGAAGGCGAAAGCATCCAAAGCGGCTGCCGAAACCACTGCCGCTGAACCGGCTGATGACCCTGAAGCGGCCATCCTTCCCGAAGACATCCCTGAAGCTCAGTTTGATGATCCTCTTCCTATGGATCATGATGATGTCACTGCTCCAGGAGGTGACAATATGGAGAATGCGGCTGATCCGGCGAGCCCTGTCCGGGTTAGCCCTCCTTGGGCTAACCCGGCTCCTGTCAGCCCGGCGCCTACCGCTGCCCCTCTTCAACCAACTGCCGCTTCATCTGCGGACGTTGAGATAACCGGGTTAGGTTTCACTGCCCCCACTGAGCCTGTCATCTTGGCCAGACATACTGCCAAGGAGGAAAAACTTCAACAGGACAAAGGCATGTGGAGCACAGACTTATCCAGCTATGCCGAGTTGAGTGCCCAGGAGCTTCATTCCGGGTATCTGAACCGGCTCTTTACCAGCCGCGAGTATGAAGCCGGGTTGGTTAACATGATGAAGGATAAATACGAGGTAATTTCCTTTCCTTTTACTTGTCTCTGTTTTGTGTTCTTACAATCTTGTCTTCAGGCCATAGTAGCCCCCAAGTGGCGGTTTAGCTGCATTGTGGGTGAACCGGGACTTTCCAGTGTTTCTGAAAATGAACTTACATTAGCCCCCAAGTGCCAGGGGTATAACTTGTTTTATGCGCATGGGACTTGTCTGAAATTCTCTTTTCGCCCTTCAATTGCACATTAGCCCCCAAGTGTCAAGTGGATAACTTGTTATATGCTTGAGACTTGATTGACTTGTCTTTCTAATCCGTTTGACTTCCTTGTAGGCTGACCTGACCCGGAGGGCTTCGGAGGTAATTGAACTCCGGAATAGATTGGCTGTTAATGAAAATGCTTCCGCCAAAGCCAAGGAAGAGCTTGTGCTTACCTTAACCAACATGGAAAAATTGAAAAAGGACTTCGAAGCAGAGCGGTCCACCTGGGAAGTGCAGAGGAATGCTCTGGAAAAAAGAGCAAAGGATGCTGAAGCTGCCCTTAATCCGGTTACGCAGGAGTTGACCGGTTTAAAACAACAAGTAGAACTCATGACTTCTGCTATCTTTGGTGAGTACCCCTCTGCATATGTCTTCCATCTTTGTCATCCTTTGTTCTGCTCCGGTTTTAACTTGGAGAATATATATATGTAGGGAGGCGCATAACTCATCTTGGAGATGATGTCCGGAAGAAGCTAAAAGCATCTTATACCCTGGTGGAGCATCTTTATTCCGGTGCTCAGAGGGTTATTAGTGCAATGTCCCATAACAAACCGGCACCAACTACCATCCAAGGCACTTTGGAGAAGCTCTCTGTCCTGCCTGTGCGTCAGGTGGAGGTGAAGAAGTCTGCTGCACGGGCCGGTTCTCTGATGGCGTTGACCCGGGCCAAAGCATGGGTTCCGGACTTTGATCCGGCTGAGGCTATGAACGGATATCCCAGCAACAAAGAGGATGGATCCACCTTCTCTACCGAAGACCTTCGTGCCTTAACCAAGGAGATGCGCCCGCTCGCCAGCAAACTTGCCGATGAAGCGGATCTGACAAGGTATCATCCGGGCTATGACTTAGAAAATGAGCGGGTGGATCGGCCGGTTTACGACAACGAGAATCTGATCCACGAGTGCGTGGCCATACTTTCGCTCCAGATATTGATCTGTCAGACCTGATTAATGAGGAAATGTACTTCTGTGCACTCTCCAAAATTGATTGGCGCGTCCCTGTCTTCCAGTCGCTACCTGAAGATGAAGAAGTTCCGGAATAAGTCGACCCTCAGCCTTCACAGTGTGAAGAGGAGTCGTAAACTGTTCGGTTTAATTTGTAGCTGCTGAACACTTTTGCAAAAACTTTAATCCGTTCGGGCCTGCAGGTGCCTTATAATAGGATAGTTTGAAACATTGTCTTTGTCCCAATGCGGATGTCACAGCTTAACTTGGCGTCTGCCAATTTTAATCCTTTGTTTTGCCATGGTTGATTCGTTTATGTTATCTGTGCCTGCATAAACGATGCTAAAAAGATGTCCTGGCGGTTTACCACCGGACCTATTACACTGTTCCAATAAATATATATCAAAGGAATATCTGTTTTATACCAAAGATACCGCATACCTCTGATTAAGTGTGCCTGACGTCCTTAATCCGGTAGACAGAATTGAAAGCGTAGATGCTAATGAGGCTCTTGGCTCTCTTGGCGTTTGCCTGATGACTGATCCGGGTTATGATGAATGCCGGTTTAACTCATGCTGGTGTTCATGACCCAGACTTTTAACTTTGCAGATATATGGTCAACTTTGAGGTTGCCCAATCCCGGATCAATAGACTTGGTTAACAACAAAAACTTGTAAAATCACAAGAACAAAGCTTTTTGGCAAATAAGACCATGTAGTCGAGGCTTTTTACGAGCTGCCAGGATCGAAATCGAGGCTTTTTATGAGCTGCCAGGCTCTGGCTTTTTGCGAGCTGCCAGGCTCCAGGATTTTTGTGACCGGCCTTTAAGCTCTAGGCATTATTTTAAGAGCGGCCTTTAAGCTCTTGGCTTTTTGTGAGCTGCCAGGCTCCATATTTGATGCATCAAGGGCGCCGGTTTAGGAGGCTTCTGATTCGAATACGATCAGTAAACCGGACCAAAGGGGTTAAGCTAGGATTCGAATACGATCATGTAGCCCCCAGTGGCTTTGGCGTTTCGCCGATCAAGAGGGTACCGACAGATTCGAATACGATCCAAGTCGGACCCAAAAGGGGTTAAGTTATGATTCGAATACGATCATGTAAACCGGACAAAAGGGGTTAAGCTAGGATTCGAATACGATCATGTAGCCCCTAGTGGTTTTGGTGTTGTGCCGATCAAGAGGGTACCGACAGATTCGAATACGATCCAAGTCGGACCCAAAAGGGGTTAAGCTATGATTCGAATATGATCAAGAAGCCCCCTAGTGAGTTTGGCTATGTTCTCTTTGGTTCGAATACGACCTATGTTTGAACAGGAAGCCCCCAAGTGATCATAGAGTCAGGGTACCTATATGGGAGTTGTGCTGTGCGGCAAACCTTCTTTGGTCCCTTCATAAATAATTGTCCTGCATATCAAAATTGATAAATCAAAGCATCTTCTTTTCTTGATCAAAATGATATATATCAAGAGAAATAAACTTTAGATGGATATCACCTGAGTGAATTCCCATATGACAATTCTATTTGAAAAAGATGGCTGATCCCCAGGTTTACCGGGGGTGCCTATTTATTTATTAATCATAATATATACAGGATACATGAAGCGGAGCCCATGGCTCAAGTGTAGTAAGGCCGCAGAAGAGCAGTGTTCCACGGCCGCTTCGTCTCTTCCTCTGTTGTACGTGAGTCTTTATGCTCTCGAACGTCAATCAGGTAGTATGAACCATTGTGTAGGTTCTTGCTGACCACAAAGGGTCCTTCGCAAGGTGGGCATAACTTGTGCATATCTGTCTGGTCTTGAATGAGCAGGAGCACCAGATCCCCCTCCTGGAACGTCCTGGTCTTAACCCGGCGGCTGTGATAGCGGCGCGGGTCTTGTTGATAAATTGTTGATCGTGCCGCTTGTCGTGGAATTAGCACGGTAGATGTCCGGTTTAGAGGACATAGGTGTGGAGCCATCGCGCGGGTTAGCTTGAAGAGGTTAAAGCACACAAAGGACACAGAGGGTTTATACTAGTTCGGCCCCTTCGATGAAGGTAAAAGCCTACGTCTAGTTTGGTTTGGTATTGCTTGGGCGTCGATGAACAGGGAGCAGATTGCTTGCCTGTCTCTCGATGGATTATTGCCTGTCCTTGAACCGTCGCCGGGACGTTCCTTTATATAGGAGGCAACGCCCAGTCCGGTTTACAGAGTCCCGAGGCCGGCTCATAATCGTGTCCGCCTCGGTCTCTACTCTTTCTTCCTTGTACCCCAAGTTACATGATATGACGGTTTATAAACCGTAAACTTTACACATGGGCCCTAAGCCTTCATGGGCCGTAACCTCTACTGAGCTTATAAAAACACAGCTACATTACCGTAATCCGGATTTCCCTAGCCGGTTTATACGTGCTAGTAATATCCCAGACATTAGGCCTCAGAGTGATTTGAACTTGTTCATGTTAGTCTTCTAAGTCTTGCATAAAATTCTCCTTTGTATCTTCCATGCTTTGTAAACCGGCTATGACGTCATCTCCGGAAATCATTTTATTCGGTCGTGACATCACCTCCGCATTTATTGCTCACAGCTGTTTGTTACCTTTGTTAAAGGCTATCCCGAAAATCGAGGCGACAGTAGAATCCTTATCCAATCTCTGACCTCCTTGATTCCCGCGCTTGCCGTTTCATCTCTCCCGTCTATATAAATACCGCTGAGCCTTTACTCTTTTCCTTCCTTCTGCTCTTCTTCTTCCTCCGTCGCCCGAAGCTCCGCCGCTGCCTTCGAGCTCGTCGCCGTTGTCAGCCAGGACGCTGCATCACCCTGAAACGCGTCCAGAATACTCTGCCGCCGTTCCTTTCTTTCTCAGGTATTCCTTTCCTCTCTCTACAGATCTCTCATCTAGGGTTCCTCCATTGCTTCCGCCATGAAACCTCGAAGCTCTGCTGTTCATCTTGTAGTTTATGTCTGCAGTAGATTCCAACCAAAGATTTGTTTCAAACGCGCTCCTGCTCCGTAGTTTAAACTTAGATTCGGACCTTTAAATTCGCCCCCTTATATTCATTTGACCTGTAAAAATCCTTCGTAGTTCTTCCTGTGATAGAATTGCGTATATTTCACCTTTTTCTTACCGCTCAGATCTATTTTTACTTTAGCCTTCTGTAGAAACCTGTTTCTTCGTCTTGACAGATCTGCAAGTTACTCGCCGGTTTAACCAATCATATGTTCCTCTTGCAAAACATCAACCATTAACCCGACGGTTTAGCCTCCTCTTTTTGTTATCATAAACCGGTAGCAGCTCGTCTCCCATCTGCTTCCGGGTTGTCAATGCCATTAGTCCCCTGTCTAAACCATCGATGTAATTTGATAACACAATCCAGTTTATACTTCAGCACTTGAATAATCCAGATTTTGCACTTTACTTTTTCAGTGTTTTCCTTTTTCTCATATGTCTGCCAAGCAGTTCGTTTCTTGCAACTGGGTTCCTTCCCGCATTACGAAAGAGGACTTAACCAATGCTGCTTCGATTGGTATTCTGGGCCCCCAAGCAGTTCTGAAATGGCGGGCCCCAGGGGATGAGTGTCCTCCTACCCCCAAAGAAGGAGAAGTTATTATTTTCTTTGATCATATGGCTCGGGGTTTTAGCCCTCCCGGTTCAAAAAATTTCCGGGATGTGCTGGCCGCTTTTCAGCTTCATCCTCAGGACATAGGTCCAAATTCCATATCAAACGTCTGCAATTTCCAAGTCTTCTCCGAGGTGTACCTTCAAGAAGAGCCATCAGTGGACTTGTTCCGGGACTTTTTCCACTTAAACCGGCGGAGAGAGTTTACTGCCGGACCACATCAAGAACTGGGCGGGGTTAGTATTCAAAAAAGAAGAGATGCGGTCTTTCCTCACGCTGCTCTCCATACACACCCCAAGGACTGGAACCAATCCTGGTTCTACTACAAAGATACTTCGCCTGAAGGAGAGAACCCACTGTCGGGTTACCGCGAACATCGTCTTCCTGAAGATCATCCCCTGCCGCAGCGTCTTGGTTCCTCAGAGTGGGCCCGGTTTGCCCCTCAGCTTGCCAAGCTTAAGGCCTTTATGGCCAACGGTTTAACCGGAGTGGATTTCGTCCGTTGTTGGCTTGCCTGGAGCATCCTTCCTCTAAGCCGGCGCTCCGGTTTAATGTGTCAGTATAGCGGAAAGACGGATGATCCTCAACGCCACATCGACATAATGCTTCCTGAGAAGGAAGTTATTGAATCCGCTAAGAAAATGCTCAACATCTCTCTGGAAGAATGTAGCCAAACCGGATTGGCTCCATATTACAAGAAGAACAAACTGCCAGCAGTAAGTCTTAACCTCTTCTGTTTGTGTCTAATCCATCCATATAAATTATCTTCCATTTACCCTTCATCTTCTGCACAGGCCGACGATCCTTTTTGGAAAAGGAAACATCAGGACAAGTCAGGTAAACCGCCACGCCGGAAAACATTCGCTGTCAAGAAGAAAAAGGCAGTTGCTGGCTCCGGTTCACATCTTGAGGAGGATGATCCGGATTCTGAGGTATGAGTTGATCCTGATATGTTTTGATCTCTTTTATCCAGATTTATATTAACAGTGTCTTCTCACAGCATTTGGCTGAAGGAGATAAAGCGGCAGAAACTGAGGTAATCTCTCTTTCTTCAGATTCTGAATCGCCGGTGCCCAAAACTCATCGGGCATCTCGGAAGTACCCTTTTTCTCATCCCTACGCTCAACTGGACCCTAAATTTCTTTTGAAGAAGCAGCAACATGAAGCCCGCCGGACTACACGCCATAGTGGCCATGTAGTAGAGTCTTCCGGAATATCTCTCACTCCGGCTCGGAGGCGCCGCTCTGAGGTTTTACTTTTTCCAACTCTTCTCCATCCAAAGGCCGGACCTATACGCAAACCGCTTAATTGTCTGATCCTAATTATCAGGAGACACCTTTGTCATCCTCTGGTGAATCGACTGCCACGCAGGTCCCTGTATTGAAGACTGTGCCTGGGTAAGTCCCTTTCCACATCCGGTTTATACTTGCATTTGTTCCTTGATAATTCTTATTGTTCCTTCAATTTCTTTCAGCAAGCCCAAGCCCAGCAAAAAGGCGAAGGTCACCAAAGCGGCTGCCGAGACTGCTACTGCTGATCCAGCGGCTGATCCGGATGAAGTCATCCCTCCAGAGAGCGAGCCTGCAATTCAGCTTGATGATCCTGCTCCCATGGACCATGATTACATTGCTGCTCCTGAAGATACAAATATAGAAGATGTCCTTGAACCGGCGAGTCCTGTCCGGGCTAGCCCTCCTCGGACTAGCCCGGCTCCTGGTAGTCCGGCTCGTACTACTGCCCCTTCGCAGCCTACCACTGCTTCTTCTCCGGATATTCAGGTAACCGGGACAGCTTTTACCGCTCCTGCTGAGCCTATTATCTTGGCCAAGCATACTGCTAAAGCGGAAAAGCTTCAACAAGAGAAGGGCAAGTGGAGCACGGACTTGTCCAATTATGCCGAACTGAGTGCCCAAGAACTTTATTCCGGGTATTTAAACCGCTTCATACCAGCCGTGACTATGAATTGGGCTTGGTAAATATGATGAAGGACAAATACGGGGTACCTTACTTGTCTTTGCTTTGCCTTCTTTATACTTCTGTCTTTATACCATAATAGCCCCCAAGTGCCGGTTTAGCTTCGTTGTAGGTGAACCGGTACTTCCAAATGCATGAAAATGAACTTACATTAGCCCCCAAGTGCCAGGGGCATAACTTGTTTTATGTGCCTGGGACTTGTCTGAATCTCTCTGTTATTAGCCCCCAAGTGTCAAGTAGATAACTTGGTTATGTGCTTGAGACTTGTCTGACTTTTCTTTTTTGATACTTCAACTGCCCATTAGCCCCCTAGTGTCAAGTAGATAACTTGGTTATGTGCTTGAGACTTGTCTTTAATTGCCATCTATTCCACTTGATTTTCTTGTAGGCTGACTTGACCCGGAGGGCTACAGAAGTAACTGAGCTCCGGAATAGACTTGCTATCACTGAAACTACTTCTGCCAAGGCCAAAGATGAGCTGGCGTTGAGCTTAACCAATGCTGAAAAATTGAAGAAGGATTTTGAAGCGGAGCGGACAGCCTGGGAAGTGCAGAGGAATGCTCTAGAAAAAAGAGCAACGGATGCTGAAGAGGCCCTTAACCCGGTGACGCAAAAGCTGACCGGTTTAAGGCAGCAAATAGAGCTTATGACCTCTGCTATCTTTGGTAAGTACTTAACGTTCATATGCTTTCATCTCTGCAATCTTTATCTTGCTCTGGTTTAACTAAAATAATCATATGCAGGGCGACGCGTCACCCATCTTGGGGATGACCTCCGGAAGAAACTCAAGGCCTCTTATACAATGGTTGAGCAGCTGTATTCCGGCGCTCAAAGGATTATAAGTGCGGTGTCCCATTATAAAGCGGCCCCCACTACTATCCAAGGTACTTTGGAGAAGCTTTCTATACTGCCTGTACGCTTGGAAGAAGTGAAGAAATCTGCTGCCCGGGCCGGTTCTCTTGTAGCGCTGACTAGAGCTAAGGCGTGGGTTCCGGACTTTGATCCGGAAGAAGCTATGATCGGGTACCCCAGCAACAAGGAGGATGGATCTGTCTTCTTTGGCAAGGACCTTCATGCTTTGACTAAAGAAATGCGTCCTCTTGCTAGCAAGCTCGCTGATGAAGCGGATTTGACCAGGTATCATCTGGCGTATGACTTAAAGAATGAGCGGGTGGATCGGCCGGTTTATGATACCGAAAATCTAATCCCACCAGTGCACCCCCATACTTTCGCCCCAGATGTTGATCCGTCCGATCTTATTACTGAAGAGATGTACTTTCGTGCATTATCCAAGATCGACTGGCGCGTTCCTGATTTTCAGCCACTTCAAGAGGACAAAGAAGTTCCAGAACAAGTCAATCCTCAGCCTTCGCAGCAGGAAGGAGCCTAAATCGCTTTGCTTTATTTCTATCTGCTGTAATCCGTTGCCGAAAAACTTTAATCCGTCCGGGCCTTCAAGTGCCTTGTAATAGGATAGCTCGAAAACATTTTCTACCTTAATCCGGATGTCAGATTTTTGATTTGGCATCTGCCAATTTTAATCCCTTGTCTGCTATGGTTGATCCTTTATGTTATCTGCATCTGCATAGATAACACTGAAAAAATGTCCTGGCGGTTTACCGCCGGACCGATTAAAGTGCTCTCACAGGCATATATATATCGAACAAGTATCTGCTTTATACCTTAGAAATACTTTCATACCTTTAACTAAGTATGCTTGACATCCGTAATCCGGTGGACATTGTAAATTCTGAGGAAGCTCTTGACTCTGTTGGTATTTGCCCAATGATTATTCCGGGTTATAATAACTACTGGTTTAAATAATGCTGGAGCTCTATGGCCAGACTTTTGGAAATACGTGGTCAACTTTGAAGTTGTCCAGCTCCGGATCAAAAAACCATAGAAAACATTGAAAAATCACAAAACACAAAACACAGTTTGCAAATAAGACCAAGTAGTCGAGGCTTTTTACGAGCTGCAGGCTCCATATGTGCCAATCAATGGGTGCGACCCAAAGGGCTATGATTTTTTCTTTTGCCATCAAAGGATATACTCCAAGAGGCAAGAACTGTTTCTTTTGCCATCAAAGGATGTACTCCAAGGGACAAGAACTTTTCTTTTGCCATCAAAGGGGTTAATCTACCAAGGGGCAAGAATTTTTGCATTTGCCATCAAAGGAAGTACCCTAGGGACAAGAACAGTTTTTTCTTTTTCCATCAAAGGGAGTGATCAACCAAGGGGCAAGAATTTTTTCATTTGCCATCAAAGGAAGGATCCCTAGGGACAAGAACAGTTTTTTTTCTTTTGCCATCAAAGGGAGTGATCAACCAAGGGGCGAGATTTTTTGCATTTGCCATCAAAGGAAGGATCCCTAGGGACAAGAACAGTTTTTTCTTTTGCCATCAAAGGGAGTGATCAACCAAGGGGCAAGAATTTTTGCATTTGCCATCAAAGGAAGGATCCCTAGGGACAAGAATAGTTTTTTTTTTGCCAATCGATGGATGTTTATCCAAAGGGCGCTGATGTGAAGACAATCATGTATACCGGACCAGAAGAGATTTTAGTGAGGATTCACATGTGATCCGTAGCCCCCTAGTGATCCTGGAGGTTGGGTTCCTATGAAGGAGCTTGCACTTGAAAGGCAAGTCCTGTTTGGTCCCTCCTGCATAACAAAATAGATTGTTCGAAATATCTGTAATAACTTTCATAAGACATATATTTAGAAGAAAAAAGGCTGATCTCCCGGTTTACCAAGGGTGCCGGTTTATTTATTAATCATAATATATATAGGATACATAAGGCGGAGCTCATGGCTCAGGTGTAGTAAGGCCGCAGGAGGGCAATGTTCCACGGCCTCTTCTTCACTTCTTCTGATGTCCGTGCGTCTTTGTGCTCTCGAACGTCCACCAGGTAGTATGAACCGTTATGTAGGTTCTTGCTGACCACAAAGGGTCCTTCCCAAGGTGGGGATAGCTTGCGCATATCTGTCTGGTCCTGGATGAGCCGGAGTACCAAGTCCCCCTCCTGGAACGTCCTGGTTTTAACCCGGCGGCTGTGATATCTGCGCAAGTCCTGCTGATAAATCGCGGATCGTGCTGCTGCTATGTCACGCTCTTCATCTAGCCGGTCCAAACTGTCCTATCTTGCCTGCTCATTGGCCGTTTCAACATAAGCTGCCACCCGTGGTGAATCGTGGCGGATATCACTTGGAAGAACCGCTTCAGCACCGTACACCATGACGAAAGGTGTGTAGCCTATGGACCTATTCGGCGTAGTATTGATGCTCCAGAGGACATAAGGTAACTCCTCAACCCAACACCCTTGTGTTCTTTGCAAGGGAATCATAAGCCGGGGCTTGATACCTCGAAAATCTCTTGATTGGCCCTTTCAGCTTGACCATTGGATTGAGGGTGAGCTACAGAAGACACATCTAGGCGAATATACTCCCTTTGACAAAATTCTTCCATCTCTCCTTTAGATAGATTGGTGCCATTGTCAGTGATAATGCTGTGTGGAAAGCCAAACCGGAAAATTACCTTCTTGATGAATTTAACTGTTGTTGCCACATCACACTTGCTCACAGGCTCTGCCTCAATCCACTTTGTAAACTTATCCACGGCGACCAACAGGTGAGTTTTTTTATCTTGGGATCGTTTAAAAGGCCCAACCATATCAAGCCCCCAAGTCGCAAATGGCCAAGTAATCGGGATCATCCGCAGCTCCTGTGCCGGAACAAGAGCACGCCGTGAAAATTTCTGACAAGCATCGCACTTCCGGACTAGATCCTCCGCATTAGCATGGGCTGTCAACCAATAGAACCCATGACGGAAAGCTTTAGCCACCAAGGATTTTGAACCGGCGTGATGACCACAATCCCCTTCATGAATCTCTTGAAGGATGTCGCAGCCTTCCTCGGATGATACACACCGCTGAAACGCTCCAGAAACGCTGCGATGGTGAAGTTCCCCGTTTACAATTGTCATGGATTTGGACCACCGGATTATCTGCCTTGCTTCAATCTCATCATCTGACAACTCTCCTCGGCTTAGGTATGCCAAGTAAAGGAGCGTCCAATCCGGAATAACATGAAGTGCCGCGACCAGCTGTGCTTCCGGATCAGGAACTGCCAAGTCTTCCTCTGATGGTACCTGAACTGATGGACTGTGTAGCTCATCCAAAAAGGTATTCCGTGGCACCGGTTTACGCTGAGAACCCAGCCGGCTTAGAGCATCGGCCGCTTCATTTTTTCGCCGGTCTATGTGATCCACCTGATATCCTTTGAAATGTCCTGCGATTGCTTCAACTTCTCGTCTGTAAGCTGCCATGAGAGGGTCTTTAGAGTCCCACTTTCCGAATACTTGATGTGCCACTAAATCTGAATCACTAAAACACTTGACCCGGCTCAAGTTCATCTCCTTAGCCATCCGCAGGCCATGAAGCAATGCCTCATATTCTGCTGCATTATTAGTACAGGGAAACATTAGACGGAGGACATAACAAAATTTGTCACCTCGTGGGGAAGTTAACACAACTCCAGCCCCCGAGCCTTCTAATTGGCTTGAGCCGTCAAAGTGAATAGTCCAGTAAGTATAATCCAGCTTTTCCTCTGGCGCTTGCAATTTTGTCCAGTCATTGATAAAATCTACCAATGATTGGGATTTGATAGCGGTGCGTGGCACATACTTCAATCCGTGTGGGCTAAGCTCAATGGCCCAATTTGCTACTCTGCCCGTGGCTTCTCTGTTCTGGATAATATCCCCCAACGGAGCTGAACTAACAACAGTTATTGGGTGGCCTTGGAAGTAGTGCTTCAACTTCCGGTTTGCCATGAACACGCCATACACCAGCTTCTGCCAATGTGGGTACCTTTGTTTTGACTAAATTAGAACCTCACTTACATAATAAACCGGGCGTTGAACTGGATATTCCTTGCCTGCTTCTTTGCGCTCAACCACAATTGCAATACTAACTGCCCGGGCATTGGCGGCCACGTATAACAGCAGTGGCTCCTTATCAACAGGGGCAGCAAGGACCGGTGGTTCAGCCAGTTGCCGCTTCAAGTCCTCAAACGCGGCGTTTGCAGCATCGCTCCATATTAACCGGTATGTCTTTTTCAACATCTGATAAAGCGGAATTGCTTTCTCTCCCAGACGACTGATGAATCGGCTTAACGTTGTAATCCGGCCGGCAATACGCTGGACATCATTGATGCAAGCTGGTTTTGTCAAGGACGTGATCGCCTTGATCTTCTCCGGATTGGCTTCTATTCCTCTGTTTGACACTAAGAATCCAAGGAGCTTGCCAGCTGGAACACCAAAAACGCATTTCTCCGGATTAAGCATCATCTTATAAACTCGGAGGTTATCAAAGGTTTCCATGAGGTCCTCTATCAACGTTTCCTCCTTCCTTGACTTTACCACAATGTCTTCCACATAAGCATGGACATTTTTCCCTATCTGCCCCTTAAGACAGTTCTGCACGCAACGCTGGTAAGTTGCTTGGGCACTCTTGAGTCCAAAAGGCATAGATACGTAACAAAAGGCACCAAAAGGAGTTATGAAGGTTGTCTTCTCCTGGTCCTTAACTTCCATCTTGATCTGGTGATACCCTGAATATGCATCCAAAAAACTTAGCCGCTCACATCCCGCCGTAGCATCAATGATCTGATCACTACGGGGGAGAGCAAAAGGATCGGTTGGACAAACCTTGTTTAAGTCTGTGTAATCCACACACATCCTCCACTTTCCATTTTTCTTTAACACCAGAACCGGATTAGCCAACCACTCCGGGTGGAACACCTCAACTATGAACCCTACGGCCAAAAGCCTGGCCACTTCTTCACCTATAGCCTTGCGCCTTTCTTCGTTGAAGCGGCGCACATACTGCTTGACCGGTTTGAACTTCGGATCAATATTAAGACTGTGCTCAGCGAGTTCCCTCGGTATACCTGGCATGTCAGAAGGTTTCCATGCAAAGATATCCCGGTTCTCACAGATGAACTCGATGAGCGCGCTTTCCTTTTTGGGGTCAAGGTTAGCGCTGATGGTGAACTGCTTGGATGAGTCGCCCGGTACAAAGTCGACTTGCTTGGTTTCCTCTGCCGATTTAAACTTCAACGCCGGATCATGCTCTGTAGTTGGCTTCTTCAACGGGGACATGTCTGCCGGATTAACGTTGTCTTTATAGAACTTCAACTCCTGGGTAGCACATACTGCCTCTGCATAAGCGGTGTCTCCTTCCTCGCACTCCAATGCGATCTTGCGACTTCCATGAACCGTGATGGTTCCCTTGTGACCCGGCATCTTGAGTTGTAGATAAACATAGCACGGTCTAGCCATAAACTTGCCGTAAACCGGCCGTCCAAATAGCGCATGATATGGGCTCAGGATCTTTACCACTTCAAAGGTTATCGGCTCTGACCTGGAATCATGTTCATCACCAAAGGTAACCTCTAGATCAATTTTCCCAACTGGGTAAGCTGATTTACCTGGCACCACTCCATGAAACACCGTATTTGACTGCCTTAGCTTCTTGTTTGTTAACCCCATGCGACGGAAAGTCTCGTAATATAAGATGTTGATGCTGCTGCCGCCGTCCATGAGTACCTTAGTAAATTTGTAGCCACCCACCTGTGGTGCCACTACTAAGGCCGACTGGCCCGGATTATCAACCCGCGGCGGGTGATCCTCTCTGCTCCACACAATAGGTTGTTCCGACCATCGCATGAATCGTGGTGTTGCCGGTTCAACCGTGTGTACCGCCCGCTTTAGGATTTTTTGATCTCGTTTGCACAAACTAGTAGTGAACACATGATACTGTCCACTACTCAGCTCCTTCGGATTACTCTGGTATCCGGATTGCTGCTGCTGCTGACGCTGCTGATTGCCTTGGTTATTGTAATTACCCTGGCCATGTTGTTGGTTGCCTTGGTTATTGTAACCGCCCTGACCATGCTGATGGTTGCCTTGGTTATTGTAACCGCCCTGACCATGCTGGTGATTGCCTTGGTTGTAGCCATTGTTGCCACCATAATATCCTGATCCGGAGCCATTACCCTGGTGACCCGGACCATTAAATCCGGGACCTGAGCCGCCGCCCGGTGGTCCGTTGTTGAATCTGGCCCGTTCATGGCCTCCATCATGACCCGGCATTGCCCCCATGTGTGTTTAGCTGGGCGTTCCTCTGTGTCATGCTTCGGGCAAGGCTCGTTCAACTGTTGATCCAGATTAATGAATCCTCCGCCACTCCGTGGAGGTGACCTACCCTTGTTGCGTTGAAAGTTTCCTTGGACGTTGGTATTGGCCACAAAATTAGAGCCACCATCTGCCTTTCGCTTACCGTTGAAGCTTGTTCCGACTGGACTAACCTGCGCCGGTTTACCAGGCTTACTTGCTTTTCCGGACTTATCCCCATCCGCTTCTGGGTATTTAGTATTGTCAGAGTCCCCATACTTCACCAGAGCGCCCATGAGTGTCCCCATGTCATTACAATCCCGCTTGAGTCGTCCCAACTTCAGTTTCAGAGACTCAAACCGGCAATTTTTTCTAGTGGCACTATCGTCGTGCTAGGATTGATGCTATTGGAAGAGTGTAGGATTTCTGATACTCGCCGGACCCAGGTGCTCGTAGGCTCCTGCTCTCCTTGAACACACGCCGCAAAGTCCACTATTGACATCGGTTGCTTGCGCGTGTCTTTGAAATTTTTGATAAACTGACGACGCAACTCACCCCATGATCCGATGGAGTTAGGGGGTAAGCCCTTTAACCACGTCCATGCTGTACCCTCGAGCATCATGGTAAAATAATTCGCGCACGCCGCTTCATCCACCTCTAACATCTCCATGGCCATCTCATAGCTCTCAACCCAAGCCTCTGGAGCCAGATCTGCTGTATAGTTAGGCACCTTGCGCGGTCCTTTGAAGTCCTTGGGTAACCATACGCTTCGCAAAGCGGGAACGAGGCACTGTACTCCAAAAGAACTCGCCGTGACCCCTGTCTCTGCAGTTGTCAGGTGAACCGGCGTTGTTTGACGGGTATCCTCGCGGGCAGTAGGTCTAACCCGGTTTACTGCCTCCTGGGCGTGCGCCTCTGCCCCCGCCGGATTATCTTGCCTGTGACGTTGACGTCTCCGCTCGCTTCTAGACACCTTCGGTTCATCCCAGTGCCTAGTATAACTCCTGCTGTGATGAGGTGTTGAATGAAGTCTCTCCCTGCTGTAAGAGTATGCCTACTACTGTGTCAATGCTGTGTCTAGCAATTCCTTGACCCTGCGCGCTTCCGCTGCCACGGGAGATGTTCCCTCAATGGGTAAAGTGGCCAGCCGTGAAGCGGCAGCGACAATGTTATCCAAGGGATTTGAGTAATGGCCAGGAGGAGTGGGGATGTGCGGTGTGGGCACAACCCGACGGTTTTGCTCCGCGGTTGGTGGTTGAACCGGTGCGCCTGTTGCTGGGGCTCCCCTCCGGTTTACTTCTAGATTATTGCTGGCTCCCGCTCCTGGCGTGCCAAAGAGATTCATCGCCTCATAGACCGGCGGTAGACGAGTCTGATATCTTCTGTTCCTCACTTCCTGCGCAGAGACCTGATCCATCCTGAGCCGGAAAGCCTGAGAATCCACCTCTGCTTGCCTTGTTGCTATCGTAGCTTTCTCTACATCTAGATCCCGTCTGGCTTGTTCAATCCGGCCCTTCAGCTGAAGGATTTCTGCATCGTGTTGCACCTTGTCAGCAGGAGCCACCACTGCTACTGCACGGGTTGTCAACTCCTCCACTAAGGCGGATAGAGCGTCAGAGGGTGAGGGGGCTTGGCCGCTCCCCCCTGCACCAGCTACCTCTGCTGTGAACGCCTCGGTTACCGTGTGCTGTGGCTCAGATTGCGATCCGGCCATAAAGACGGCCACCCGGTTCGGCGGATCAAAGGGGTCCGGAATACTGTCACCATCAGATACACCCTCGGATCGACCGTCCCGCAACAGATACAAGGATTCAGTCTCTCCGGATGAAGATTCATCGTCGGAATAGACAACTGTCTCGCCACCAGAATCCGATCCGTCCTCGGCTTGGACTCCATGTATTGCTCCAACGAAAACGCGCTTCATGGCAGGCTGAATCCGGGCCGATCTCGCATGCTGAGCCGGCTCGACAATGTTGGAGAAGATGTCCGGCTCAGGTCCCGGTTCACCAATCTTGCCGATGAAGACGTGGATGCCACCGAAGGGGACCCGGTACCCGTATTCGATTGAATCGGCCTCCGGGCCCTAGCCTGCGTCGTCGATGTAGATCCGGCCGTGGCAACTCTTGGTCATCCGGCCGACCGCGTAGCCCTTGAGTCCTTCAAAGCGTCCCTTCAAGAACTCGAAACCAGCGTGCGATAGCCCACGGTTGGCGCCAACTGTCGTGGAATTAGCACGGCAGATGTCCGGTTTAGAGGACTTAGGTGTGGAGCCATCGCGCGGGTTAGCTTGAAGAGGTTAAAGCACACAAACGACACAGAGGGTTTATACTAGTTCGGCCCCTTCGATGAAGGTAAAAGCCTACGTCTAGTTTGGTTTGGTATTGCTTGGGCGTCAATGAATAGGGAGCAGATTGCTTGCCTGTCTCTCGACGGATTATTGTCTGTCCTTGAACCGTCGCCGGGCCGTTCCTTTATATAGGAGGCAACGCCCGGTCCGGTTTACAGAGTCCCGAGGCCGGCTCATAATCGTGTCCGCCTCGGTCTCTACTCTTTCTTCCTTGTACCCCAAGTTACATGATAGGACGGTTTATAAACCGTAAACTTTACACATGGGCCCTAAGCCTTCATGGGCCGTAACCTCTATTGAGCTTATAACAACACAGCTACATTACCATAATCCGTATTTCCCTAGCCGGTTTATACCTGCTAGTAATATCCCTGATACCGCTGCTGTGTCCCGTTCCTCATCCAGGCGGTCTAAGCTGTCTTGTCTTGCTTGCTCATTGGCCGCTTCAACATAAGCTGCCACCCGTGGTGAGTCGTGCCGGATGTCACTAGGGAGAACTGCTTCAGCACCATATACCATGAAGAAGGGCGTATAGCCTGTAGACCTGTTAGGTGTAGTGTTGATGCTTTAGAGAACAGAAGGTAACTCCTCAACCTGGCAACCTGGTGTTCTTTGCAAAGGAGTCATAAGCCGGGGCTTGATGCCTCGCAAAATCTCTTGGTTGGCCCTCTCAGCTTGACCATTGGATTGGGGGTGAGCTACTGAAGATACATCCAGGCGAATATGTTCCCTTTGGCAAAACTCTTCCATCTCTCCTTTAGATAGATTGGTGCCATTGTCAGTAATGATGCTGTGTGGAAAGCCAAACCGGAAAATTACCTTTTTGATGAATTTAACCAATGTTGCCGCATCACACTTACTGACAGGCTCTGCCTCAATCCACTTTTTAAACTTGTCCACTACTACCAATAGATGGGTTTTCTGATCTTGGGATCGTTTAAAGGGCCCAACCATATCAAGCCCCCAGGGTGCAAACGGCCAAGTGAATGGAATCATCCGTAGCTCCTGCGCCGGAACATGAGCACGCCTTGAAAACTTTTGACAAGCATCACATCTCCGGACTAGATCCTCCGCGTCAGCATGAGCCGTTAACCAGTAGAACCCATGATGAAAGGCCTTGGCTACCAATGATTTTGAACCGGCGTGATGACCACAATCTCCTTCGTGTATCTCTCGAAGAATATCACAGCCTTCTTCTGATGATACACATCGCTGAAACGCCCCAGAAATGCTGCGGTGATGAAGTTCTCCATTGACGATGGTCATAGATTTGGATCGCCGGACTATCTGCCTAGCCTCAACCTCATCATCTGGCAACTCTCCTCGGCTCAGGTACGCCAAGTGAGGGAGTGTCCAATCCGGAATAACATGAAGCGCTGCAACTAGTTGTGCTTCCGGATCAGGAACAGCCAAATCCTCCTCCGATAGCACCTGTACCGATGGACTGTGCAATTCATCAAAGAAGGTGTTTGGTGGACCGGTTTACGCTGAGAGCCCAGCCGTCTTAATGCATCGGCCGCTTCATTTTTCCGCCGGTCTATGTGATCCACCTGATATCCTTTGAAGTATCCTGCAACCGCTTCAACTTCTCGCCTGTAAGCTGCCATGAGCGGATCTTTAGAGTCCCACTTACCAGACACCTATTGCGCCACTAGATCTGAATCACCAAAGCACTTGACCCGGCTCAAGTTCATCTCCTTAACCATTCGTAGGCCGTGAAGGAGAGCTTCATACTCAGCAGCATTGTTAGTGCAAGGGAACATTAGTCGGAGAACATAGCAAAACTTGTCACCTCGCGGGGAAGTTAACACGACTCCAGCCCCCGAGCTCTCTAATTGCCTTGACCCGTCAAAGTGAATAGTCCAGTATGTATGATCCGGCTTTTTCTCTGGTGCTTGCAATTCTGTCCAATCATTGATGAAATCTACCAGTGCTTGGGATTTAATAGCAGTACGGGGAACATACTTCAATCCGTGTGCGCTAAGCTCAATGGCCCACTTTGCTACTCTGCCAGTGGCTTCTCTGTTCTGGATTATATCCCTCAACGGAGCTGAGCTGACAACAGTGATTGGGTGGCCCTGGAAGTAGTGCTTCAGCTTCCGGTTTGCCATGAACACGCCATATACCAGCTTCTGCCAGTGCGGGTACCTTTGCTTTGACTCAATGAGAACCTCACTGACGTAGTAAACCGGGCGCTGAACCGGATATTCCTTGCCTGCTTCCTTGCGTTCCACCACAATTGCCACGCTAACTGCACGAGCATTGGCGGCCACGTACAACAGCAGCGGCTCATTGTCAACAGGGGCAGCAAGAACTGGCGGCTCTGTTAATTGCCGCTTCAAATCCTCGAACGCAGTATTTGCGGCATCACTCCATATAAACCGATCTGTCTTCTTCATCATCTGATAAAGCGGAATTGCCTTCTCTCTCAAACGGCTGATGAATCGGCTCAATGCTGTAATCCGGCCTGCTATGCGCTGGACATCATTGATACAAGCCGGTTTAGTCAAGGATGTGATCGCTTTGATCTTCTCCAGATTAGCCTTTATTCCTCTGTTTGATACCAAGAATCCAAGGAGCTTGCCTGCCGGAACACCAAAAACGCACTTCTCCGGATTAAGCATCATCTTATAAACCCGGAGGTTGTCAAAGGTTTCCTTTAGGTCCTCTATCAGTGTCTCCTCCTTTCTTGACTTCACCACAATGTCATCAACATAAGCATGGACATTTTTTCCGATCTGCCCTTTGAGACAGTTCTGCACGCAACGCTGGTAAGTTGCTTGGGCACTCTTGAGCCCAAAGGGCATAGATACATAGCAGAAGGCTCCAAAGGGAGTTATGAAAGCTGTCTTCTCTTGGTCCTTAACTGCCATCTTGATTTGATGATACCCTGAATATGCATCCAAAAAACTTAGCCGCTCACATCCTGCCGTAGCATCAATAATCTGATCAATACGGGGGAGAGCAAAAGGATCAGTTGGACAAGCCTTGTTTAGGTCTGTGTAATCCACACACATCCTCCACGTTCCATTTTTCTTTAACACCAGTACCGGATTAGCCAACCACTCCGGATGGAACACCTCAACTATGAATCCTACAGCCAAAAGCCTGGCCACTTCTTCTCCTATAGCCTTGCGCCTCTCGTCGTTGATTTAAACTTCAACGTCGGATCATGCTTTGTAGTTGGCTTTTTTAACGGGGACATATCTGCCGGATCAACGTTGTCTTTGTAGAACTTCAACTCCTCCGTAGCACACACTGTCTCTGCATAGGCTGCGTCTCCTTTCTCGCATTCTAATGCGATCTTGCGACTTCCGTGAACCGTGATGGTTCCCCTGTGACCCGGCTTCTTGAGCTGTAGATAAACATAGCATGGTCTAGCCATGAACTTGGCGTAAACCAGTCTCCCAAATAGAGCATGATATGGGCTCCTGATCTTTACAACCTCAAAGGTCACTGTCTCTGACCTAGAATCCTGCTCATCCCCAAAGGTGATTTCCAGATCAATTTTCCCAACTGGGTAAGCCGATTTACCTGGCATCACTCCATGGAATACTGTGTTGGACTGTCTCAACTTCTTATCTGTCAACCCCATATGCCAGAAAGTCTCATAGTATAAGATGTTGATACTGCTGCCGCCGTCCATGAGTACCTTTGTGAATTTGTAGCCACTTACCTGTGGTGCCACCACTAGGGCCAACTGGCCCGGATTATCAACCCGTGGCAGGTGATCCTCTCTGCTCCACACAATAGGTTGTTCCGACCAACGTAGAAAACATGGCGTCGCCGGTTCAACTACGTGTACTGCTCGTTTCAGAACCTTTTGATCTCGTTTGCACAAGCTTGTGGTGAAAACATGATACTGTCCACTGCTTAGCTCCTTCGGATTACTCTGATATCCGGATTGCTGCTACTGTTGACGCTGCTGATTGCCTTGGTTATTGTAACCACCCTGACCATGCTGCTGGTTCTGTTGATGCTGACCGTTGCTGTTGTTGCTGGGATAGTTATTCTTACCGCTGTGATATCCTGATCCGGAACTGTTACCCTGGTAACCCGGACCCTGAAAACCGGAACCCGAGCCGCCGCCGGGGGATCCGCGATTATACCTGGCTTGTCTCATGGCCTCTACCATGATCCGGCAGTCCCTCCATGAATGTTTAGACGGGTTTCCCTCTGTGATGTGTTTAGGGCAAGGTGTGTTTAACTGTTGCTCTAGATTGAGGAATTGCCCTTCACCACGAGGAGGTGGTTTACCTTTGCGGCGCTGCCCGTTTCCCTGAACGTTGGTATTGGCCACAAAATCGGAACCACTGTCAGAGATATGGACCACGGGTACCCTCAGCGCCTACCCTTGGTATTTTAAGACAAATAGCAGCCGCTTGGTCCATCGCGGCCGCCTGCTCCTCGAGCCGCCTCCTAGGGTAGCCTGCCCTAGGAGCCCGCAGCCAGCAGGAGGCAGGGACCCAACAGACGGCAACACTAAGCACCACCAGCCCGCAGACGGCCCCGCACTCCGCCCTCAAGAAACACATTGAGGTGAGTCCCGGCGTGGCGGGGGCATGGCTACAGGATAACATGTCCTTAGAAGATCTATAAGGACGTGGCTACAGTGACCATGTACTTTGGGAATATCTCCTAAGCAGCGGAACGTTGTAGCCACGAGGCTCGTGACCAAGCAGCGGCCAGAGGAGGCCACGATCCCACTATTTGCAGACGGCGGGGCCAGCAAGCGGCTGGCCCCATCGGTCAGCGAGCAAGCTCAAGAACAAACCGCCTCTAGCAGGCGGCCGGGGGAGACTGTCCTCTCGTAGCAGACGGCGCACCCCATCCTAGAAGTCCGAGCCCCATCAAGATGACGGGACGGGGCGAGGCGGCAGCGTACGACGAGGGATGGTGGCACTATAGCCATCTCCTCCCCGATGAGGCTGTCATCAACAGAAGCACCCCCATAGTGAAAGGCAATCACGAGGGGTCCGCAGGCGGCGGGCCCCAGCAGATAGGCGGCGAGGCCGGCACCAGAAGACACTGACGACTGGGGCCGCGCCTTCGAAGTTACCGTTATACCCCTGGGGGGTAGGCCTATATAAACCCCCCAGGGTCCTCCATGTTGAGGGCTGGATGGTTGATGATTAGAAACACACAAGGCAAGAGCCCTAGATAGGAGGGAGAGGAGGTGAGCTAGCCTTGTTCATCTTCTTCCTTCATACATCACAGCTCAAGGAGCAACCCTGTAACCACTCTAGTGCGATCAATGATGACGCGGAGTCGCCGCAGAGCAGGATTAGGGGTTTTATCTCCCCGGAGAGCCCCGAACCTGGGTTAGATTCATAGGCGTCCTAAGTATCGCCTTATCCTGCTTCCCGAGCCCGGCGACGTTCTATTGACCCCATGCATGATAAGCCATCCTTTGGCATATGTCGTCCCAAAACCCCGACATTTGGCGCCCACCGTGGAGCTAGGTGCACCGTCGTCCAGAGACATGTTCTCGACGGGAACCTTGTTCCTTCCTGGCGAGAGTAGCCAGCCCGGCACGCCCGCTGGCGTGGAAACCTGGATGCTTCGCAGCGCTGAGGCTGCATGCGCCGTGAGCGGGCTCGCTGATCTGCTCGGCGCCGCTCGCGTCCACGAGGAACTTTCTCCGGCGGCCGAGCCAGTGGCGCCAGAGAGCTTCCTCGTCGAGCTCCTCGACAAGCTCCACCTCATCGACGAGCGCGCCTCTGACATAGAGTCAGTGGGCTCTTCTGACCCACCAGTTGACATGATCGTCGACCCGGACGACTCCTTCCCCGAGCACGTGGAGATCGTCAACAACCCTCTTCCCGTTCTTCCGATCTGCGGCACCATCGGCATCATCACGCAGGTGCTCATCACCGACCACGGCGAGCCATCGTGCCGAACGGGTCCAGACCCACTCGAGGCCGCTCTGCAGCACCTCGCCGCCCCTGTCGCGGCGGGGGCAGACGGCGCGGAGTTGGAGGCACTCCGTGTCTCGCTCCTCGACAGCACCAACAAACTGGCCGCCTCCCGATGCCTCACTGAAGCTTACCGTCGCGAAATGGACCGCGCCATCTATGGCACGCCAGCTGCTGGCGAGCCTAGCCGAGCCGGCATTGTCCGTGATCGCGGCGGGCTGCTAGCAGACATGCTGGGGGCCCCGCGGCCTGTGTACTGCACTCCATCAGAGAACCTGAGGGCTGCCCAGGCGGCAGTCGATGAAATGGGCCACTTGGAGGGGACGAGCTTCGTTGCATGACCCAGCGTGCTCGCCAACTCCTCGACGCTGCTGCTCCGCAGCAGGAGGCCCGTCGCCGGGCATCCGAGGAGGCTGCGCACGCCGATAACCGCCCTCTTCGGCGGGAGCAAGGAGCCACGTCCCGCTCTCCAACAGTCGGCGCCACCAACCGGCGAGACTCAGAGCCCGTTGCCAGCCGCAGCCGGCAGACTCGCTTCACCATCGAGCGCGACGAAGACGGCCACCCAAGGGCCGTAGAACGACGAGGGGAGCAGCCGCCTCCTCCCAGGCGGGAGAGACGAGTGTCTCCTCCGCCTGTTGACCACCCCTCTCTGGCAGGCCGCCTGGGCCGCCGCGAGGGGGTTGGGGAGAACGACGCCCGCCACCGCCTGGACCGTCTGGTTCGCTCCCAGGCGGTTGAAGAAGAAGATGACCTCGGTCCGGCCTGCTTCGGCCCCCGCATCCGCAACGAGCCTTTTCCCAAGGGCTTCTCGCTCCCCAGAGACACCCCCAAGTACAACGGATCAGTGAAACCAGAGGACTGGCTGGTGGACTACTCCATGGCTGTCAGCATAGCCACCGGCAACAGGCGTGTTGCGGTGAAGTACGTGCCTCTCATGCTCCAGGGCACGGCACGAACGTGGCTGAATAGCCTCAAGCCCAACAGCATCAACGGCTGGCTAGACTTCACCGACGCCTTCACTCGCAACTTCACCAGCACCTACAAGCGCCCTCCCAAGCCGCGTCAGCTCTCCCTGTGTGTCCAAGGCCCGGACGAGTCGGCTCGTGACTATCTGACGTGTTGGGCGGAGCTGCGAAACTCCTACGAGGGAGTGCACGAGGTACAAGCCATTGAGTATTTCACGGCCGGGTGCAGAGAGGGCACCTTGCTCAAGCACCGGCTCCTCTGCGATGAGCCGGCCACGTTCGATGAGCTGCTATGCATAGCGGACAAGTACGCCACCGCTGACTCCTCCATGAAGACCGAGCTGCAAGTGGATGCTTCCGGCAAGATGACCCCTCCAATGACGCCGGCGGGAGAATACAGCCGGCGTCAGCAGAACAACGACCAGAAGCACAAGGCCCAAGCGTCGGCTGCCAACAGCCGGCTGGTGGCAGCGGTCGACGGGCAGCAGCCAGAAGCTCAAGCAGGGCCCAAGCGCCAGAAGGGCGGCAAACCGGTGTGGCAGCCGACCTTCTCCTTTGATCAAGCTTTGGACGCCCTCTGCAAGTTCCACAGCAGCGCGAAGCCTTCCAACCACACCACACGAAAGTGTCACTGGCTCACAAGGATTGCGAGGGGAGAAGCTCTGCCCTCGCCGCCTGCTGGACCGCCGGCTCCGCCTCCTAATCCGCCGGCTGCTCGACCAGGCGGCCAGGTCCAGGACGAATTCCCAGAAGAAAATGGAGCCTATGTTGTCTTCACCAGCCAGGCGGATGATAGGCACAGCCGGCGCCAGCAGCGCAGAGAAGTCAACATTGTTGCCGTCAAAAGCCCGGAGTTCATGCACTGATCTGAAAGGCCTGTCAGCTGGAGCCGGTAGGATCACTCGGCTGTCATGCCGTCTCCAGGGGCCTATGCATTGGTCCTGGACGCCACTCTCTCCACTGATAGGCGGGCCTGCCGTTTCTCCCGAGCCCCGGTAGACGGTAGCAGCAGCATCAACATCATGTATCGAGACACCATGGAGAAATTGGGCATCAAAGAGAAGCAGCTTCAGCCCACCAGGACCGTGTTCCATGGCATTGTGCCAGGCCTCTCTTGTTCACCAATCGGCAAGGCCAGGGTCGATGTCCTGTTTGGTGACAAGACGCATTTCCGGAGGGAGCCGGTCTGGTTTGAGGTAGTGAACCTGGAAAGTCCCTATCACGTGATCTTGGGCCGGCCAGCTCTTGCAAAGTTCATGGCAGTCCCCCATTATGCCTACCTCAAGATGAAGATGCCTGGTCCCAAGGGAATAATCACCATAACCGGGGACTACGAGAAGTCCATTGCATGTGCAACAGCCAGCAGTCGCCTGGCATAAACCCTTGTTGTGGCTAAGGAAAAGCACCGTCTAGAGCGACAGGTGGCAATGGCTGGCGAGCAGCCGGCCATACCAGCCGACCCCAAGGAGGCGGAGCCGCAAGGCTCATTCCAGCCCTCCAATGACACAAAGAAGATTGCCTTGGACACATCTCACCCGGAGCGATTTGTTGTCATAGGGTCAAGCCTAGATAGCAAATAGGAAAGTGAGCTCGTCGATTTCCTCCGTGAGAATCGGGACATCTTTGCATGGTCCCCCAAGGACATGCTTGGTGTTCCGACGGAATTCGCCGAGCACAAGCTGCACGTGAGAGAATATGCAAGGCCTGTCAGGCAGCCGCTGCGCCGCCTGTCAGAAGAGAAGAGAAGAGTCGTTGGAGAGGAAGCCGCCCGCCTGCTAGCAGCCGGCTTCATCATGGAAGTTTTTTATCCCGAGTGGCTAGAAAATCCAATCCTAGTGCTGAAGAAGAACAATAAATGGCGCATGTGCATCGATTACACCAGCCTGAACAAAGCTTGCCCCAAAGATCCGTTTGCTCTGCCACGAATAGATCAAGTGATTGACTCCACAGCCGGATGCGAGCTGCTGTCTTTCCTTGATGCCTATTCGGGGTACAACCAAATCAAGCTTGATCCAGTCGACCGTCTGAAGACTGCCTTCCTCACGCCGTTTGGGGCTTTCTGCTACCTGACCCTGACGTTCGGCTTGAGAAATGCCGACGCCACCTTTCAGCGTTGCATGCAGAAGTGTCTCCACAAGCAGCTTGGCAGGAATGCCCATGTTTACGTGGATGATATTGTGGTGAAGACGGAGAAGAGAGGAACCCTTTTGGAGGATCTCCAAGAAACATTTGAGAATCTGCGCCGCTTTCGGATTAAGCTAAACCCGGAGAAATGCGTCTTCGGAGTACCAGCAGGCCAGCTCCTTGGCTTACTGGTGTCCGAACGCGGCATCGAGTGCAACCCTGCAAAGATCAAGGCCATCGAGAGGATGGAACGGCCGACCCATGTGCGAGATGTCCAGAGATTCACGGGGTGCCTGGCATCTCTCAGCCGCTTCATCAGCCGGCTGGGAGAAATAGCACTCCCCCTGTACCAAATGATGAAGAAAACCACTTGCTTCGAGTGGAATGACCAGGCGGATGAAGCCTTCCAGCAGCTCAAGCGACTACTGTCCACCCCGCCTGTCCTGGCGGCGCCAGCAGACAAGGAACCAATGTTCCTTTACATAGCCGCCACCAGCCGGGTGGTCAGCACTGTCATTGTGGTCGAGCGCCCAGAGGACGACAGAGCCTTGCCCGTCCAGCGGCCCGTCTACTACTTGAGCGAAGTGCTATCAGCGTCCAAGCAGAATTACCCCCATTACCAGAAGATGTGCTACGGCGTGTACTTCACCGCCAAGAAACTCAAGCAGTACTTCCAAGAGCATTCTGTCACGGTCGTATGCACGGTCCCACTTGCTGAAATCATGGGGAACAGAGATGCCTTAGGAAGAGTGACAAAGTGGGCCATCGAGCTGGCCCCCTTCACCATCTTCTACCAGCCACGCACCACCATCAAGTCGCAAGCATTGGCCGACTTCCTCGTCGATTGGGCCGAGACCCAGTACCTGCCGCCTGAGCCAGACTCAACCCATTGGCGGATGCACTTTGACGGGTCAAAGATGCGCACCGGCCTGGGAGCCGGCATCGTCCTCACCTCCCCCAAAGGCGATAAGCTCAAGTATACCCTGCAGATCCACTTTGCCGCCTCCAACAACGTGGCGGAATACGAGGCACTTATCCACGGGCTCCGGATGGCCAAGGAGATTGGCATCCGCCGACTGCTGTGCTATGGTGACTCGGACTTGGTTGTCCAGCAGTCGTCTGGGGACTGGGACGCCAAGGATGCGAATATGGCAAGCTACCGCTTCCTTGTCCAGCAAATCAGCGGACACTTTGATGGCTGCGAGTTCCTCCATGTGCCACGCGCTGATAACATGCAAGCAGACACCTTGGAGCGAATCAGTTCCACCCGCCAAGCAATACCAGCCAGCGTATCTCTCCAATGCCTGCGAAAACCGTCTATCAAGCCTTCACCAGAGTCGGAGTCAATCTTTGTACCAGCCGACCCCGGGGCAGGCGGCCCCGCGGTTTCGGCTGCTGGCCAAAAGACTGCCCCAGCAGACGGCCACGACACTCCAACTCCAACAGACGGATCACCTACAGCCGCGCCAGCTCCTGGCCCGGGGGCTGCTCCAGCAGACGGCCAGGAGGCGCCGGCTCCGACAGACGGCTCGGGGACTTCGGAGACACAGCAGGCGGCTCAGCCCAGCCCTCCACCTCCCAGCCCAACCACCCTGGTCTCTCTGGCCGAAGCAACTGGAGTCTCAGCGCCGTCTTAGGCACAGTCAATCCTCACATTCCTACTCAAAGGAGAGCTGCCAGCGGAAGAAACTTTGGCGCGTCAAGTTCAACGCCGAGCCTCAGCTTACACCATTGTCAACAAAGAGCTCGTCAGAAGGAGTGCCACGGGCGTCTTCCAGCGCTGTGTAGAAGCAACAAAAGGGCTGGCCATCCTGAAGGACATTAGAAGCAACAAAAGGGCTGGCCATCCTGAAGGACATTCACCAAGGGGAGTGCGGCCACCACGCGGCCTCAAGATCTCTCGTAGCCAAAGCTTTCCGCCACGGCTTCTTCTAGCCGACTGCTTTGGACGATGCCAAAGATTTGGTGAAGAAGTGCAATGGCTGCCAACGCTTCAGCTCCAAGCAACATTTGCCGGCTTCTGCACTCAAGACTATTCCGATCACTTGGCCATTTGCCGTCTGGGGTCCAGATATGGTAGGACCTTTCAAGACTTCCAGAGAAGACCTGACACACTTACTTGTGGCAATAGATAAATTCACCAAATGGATCGAAGCCAAGCCAATAAAGAAACTCAATGGCCCAACTACTATAACATTCATTGCAGACATCACAGTACGGTATGGTATACCGCACAGCATCATCACCGACAACGGCACAAATTTTGCCAAAGGCGCACTTGCCCGTTTCTGTGCAACACAGGGCGTCCGGCTGGACCTAGCGTCTGTTGCTCACCCACAGTCTAACGGCCAAGTCGAGCGCGCTAATGGCCTTATCCTATCTGGCATCAAGCCCGGGCTGGTCGAACCTTTGGAGCGGTCGGCCGGCTGCTGGATCGAAGAACTGCCGTCTGTCCTATGGAGCCTCAGAACCACTCCTAACAAATCCACCGGCTTCACCCCCTTCTTCCTCGTCTATGGGGCCGAGGCAGTCATCCCAACAGACGTTGAGTTTGACTCACCTCGCGTCGCCATGTACACGGAAGCTGAAGCCAAAGAAGCACGCGAAGACGGCGTAGACTTGCTGGAGGAGGCCCGGCTGGTAGCACTCAGCCGCTCCGCCATCTACTAGCAGGGTCTCCGCCGCTATCACAGTCAGCGAGTGAAGCCACGCTCCTTTCGCGAGGGAGACCTTGTGCTCCGGCTGATCCAGCGAACAGCCGGCCAGCACAAGCTCTCGGCTCCTTGGGAAGGACCGCTCATCGTCAGCAAGGTACTGGGCAACGACGCCTACTACCTCATCGACGCCCAGAAGCCAAGAGCGCGCAAGAGAGACGACTCAGGCAAGGAGTCAGAGCGCCCATGGAACGCAAACCTTCTTCATCGCTTTTATAGCTGAAAGACAGTATGTGTCATGCTATCTAAGTTATTTTGAGAATCAGTGGGAGCCCCGAGAGATTCTCGAGGACTGCCCAAGCCTTTACTTATATGATAAGAATTATGCCTGTGAACGTTTGTTGTTCACCCCTTCGTCCGGCACCGGAGCCTACCAGACGGCCCGGGGACTGGCCGCCTGGCCCTATGTCTAGAGGATTTTCCTTAAAAAGTCGGACAAGTAATGTGATGGAACCCAAGCCCTCTCCTGCATCCAGTCACAGACTCGCAGAAGGCGGCTGTCCGGCTGGCAGGAGCCAAAGGCAAGAAGCGGTGCCCACATGAAAAATGGCTAAGGAAAAAAGACATAGGTCCAACCGGCCCTTAAGATTAACTGTCGGCTGCCGAGCAGCTGGCCAGCCGGTTCTAGGCTTGGCCAAACCGTCTTCCAGAGGGCGAGATACTTGCCCGCCCCATAAACAGCCAAGTCCTTGGCCCAGCCACAGAACCACAGAGTGGCTGTCTGGCTGGCAGGACGACAGTATAAAGGGTTGGCAAGGAAAATCGCCACGAGGAACTAAGGCAAGGCTAATACTAGGACTCGACACAATTGCATAAAAACGATGCTGAATTAAAAGAATATTTACATCCAAAAGGCCTTGAGAGCCGCCTTGTAGCAATAACTTACTAAATACACCCAGTGGGTAGAATTGTTCGAATTAACCGTGCGAGTCTTACAGGCGGCTCTCAAGGAAAATCGCCACGAGGAACTAAGGCAAGGCTAATACTAGGACTCGACACAATTGCATAAAAACGATGCTGAATTAAAAGAATATTTACATCCAAAAGGCCTTGAGAGCCGCCTTGTAGCAATAACTTACTAAATACACCCAGCGGGTAGAATTGTTCGAATTAACCGTGCGAGTCTTACAGAAAGATAGACGATACAAATGAAAATCCTAAGGAGCAGCAGGCTGGGCAGGCGGCACGACTGAGCCGGCTTCTGGGGAGGCCGCCTGGCGGGGCTCGGCCTGGCCGTCTCCTACAGCAGGGGGGCCGTCACTCCTGGCCGGCTTGTTGAGGACTGGTCAGGCTGGCGACTGCCAGTTGGGTCCGCCTCCTGGGAGCTGGTCTCCTCGTCGTCGCCTTCCCCTTCCTCATCACTGTCGCTGGAGGCAATCTCCTCCTCCGAGTCCTCCGGCGCCGCCAAGTCCAGCCCGAAGTTGCCAGGCTGCACCACATGGCCCCTGTCATCCAACTCCGGGATGAAGAGGGAGATATCGGCGTATCCGGCGAGGGCGGCAGCACGCTGGATGAGCTCCTTATGCTCGGCAGCCAGCTCCGGCTGGGCCTCCGCGCGGAATGTGTCTCCAGCTGTTCCAGGCTCAGGCCAGGGTACCAACTCTTGGCAAACTCCAGGGCAGTCCGCGCGCCGGCGCTTGCTGCGGAGCCTTTCCAGGCCTTGAAGCGCGGGCAAGCCGCCTCTAGCCAGACGGCCGTCCGGCTGGGGGTGCGAGGCATCGGCACACCTGGCCAGAGGGCGGCCAGGATCTGGGCGCCGGCTCGCTGCAGCTGGCGAAGAAGACGGGGTACCGGTACGAGGCGCATCCGGATGGCAAGCAGCTCTTCGGCCGGGGTCCTGGGTGCATTGGGTGCGATTTCCCGGCCCGCTTGGCGCTTCGCAGCACGCCCGGCCTCGATGGCCTGGGTGGCGGCCACAGTGTATCCCGGGAAGAACTCTGAAAAGACTAGAACAAGGATCAGAAGAGAAGCAAAATGGTTGTTGCAAACGGCGGAAACAAAAGAGGGTAGATGACTCACCATCAACCATGTCTCTAACGGCTACATAGCCTTCTCGGAGAGCCGCCTCCTTCTCGGCCAAATTCAAGCACTTATGGGTCTCGAATTCGGCCCGCGGAAGGGACTCAGCGTCAGACATATTCCCAAGCTCGGCCTTGTGGGCCGCCGCCTGGTCCGTCAGCTCCTTGGCCAGGCGATCGCGGTCTTGGGCAGCAAGGGCACGCTCCTGCTCCTTTGCGGCCAGCTCCGTCTAGGCCTCGCCCAGCTGGCCGCGGAAGCTGGCTGCGGCCGCTGGCAGGGGAGAAAGAAAAGAACAAGGGTCAGCGGTAGAAGACATAACCTTGGAGTTCCAAGCCGCATGCTCAGCAGCCGGCTCGAAACTCGGGGACTACACCCAGCGGGTGCACTGACGCGCCCTCGCAAGGAGAAGAAGAGACGCTCACCTCGGCTGTCTGCTAGGGCAGTCTGCAGCTGTGCCAGCTCCTGGCGATGCGTGTTGTAGGAGGCCACACGGAGGTTGTGGTACTCCTGCAACAAAGAGCAAGATCAGATCCGGGTGAACACTTGGGAGTTCCAAGCCGCCTGCTCAGCAGCCGGCTCGGAACTCGGGGACTACACCCAGTGGGTGCGCTGACGCGCCCCCACGGAAAAAATTGAAGGAATAAAAGCAGAAAGTAATAACACACTTACCCGAACGGAGGACCGCGTCGCAATGAACTCCTGCATCGCCGTCTGCACGACGCTGCCCAGAGAGTTCATGCGGTCCAAGACGTCCCGCGACGCAACGAGCCACGCGCCGCCTCCTCCAGATCTCCATCTCGATGGCGCCACGCTGGTCGCCTCGTTCTGCGGCGCGGACGAGCTGGCCCCGCCGACCTCCACCTGTTGGGGCATGGAGACCGCCCTCGCAAGGCGCCGGCGGCTTGGACCTCGGGGGGGCCGGCTGCGAGCCAACCACCAGCGTGCCCCTAACCGATGGCACTTCCGTCCCCACCGGCCGGCTGTCCGGCTCCCCAGGAGGCAGCGCTGGGGGTGGTGGCGGCATCTCCAAGATGACGCACTCGTCGTTTCCGTCGCCCGGAGCCGGCTGCTCATCAGCAGCCAGCGTCTGGGCGGACGGCTCCTGGGACCTTGGTGCCGGGCGGTCGACGTGGCCCGCTGGCTGCTGGGGGCCTTTCCCCCGTTCTCGGGTGCGGGCGGCGTCTGCCTCGGCCTTCTTGGCGGCTTCGACCTCCACCTGGGCGGCGGCATCGGCTGCCGCCCGCTCACGCTCCGCGGCCTCGCGCTCCGCGCGTGCCTCGCGGGCGTTCCTCTCTGTCGCCTCTCGGAGCGCGGTGGCAGGATCCACGCGGGGAGGCACAGGAGGGGCGTTTGGGCCTCCTACCACAGAGCCTGCTGGCTCCCGCGAGAGGGAGAGCGGCGCGATGTGCGGACGTCCAGAAGAAACGAAGAATCAAGAAAGAATTAGCTGAGGAAAAAGAATAAGATGCGAAGAAAGAATTAAGAGTACTTACCCAGACACGACTAGCCTAGCCTTGGGCTTCTTCGGCATGTTGGCCCTAGCGGCTGCCTCCTGACGCCTCGTGGCGGCAGTCGACTGCCGAAGCTTATTGGGCGGGGCACCAGTCGGCCCTAACGTGGACCGCCGTTTCCCGCCGCCGGCTGTGCCAGACGGCCCCGCCTGCTGGCTGGCGCGAAGGGGTGCCTCCTCGTCTCCTTGTCGTCGTCCGGCCAGTTCTCGAGGCCGCCTTCTGGCTGGCCTCCGCCGCCGGTCACCTCCTCCTCTTCCATGGCGGCGGCGGCCCCAAGTTCGGGGTCGCTCGTATCGCTCTGGGAGCGATCCTGCTCAAGGGGGCGGCCCGGTTGGTCGGAGCCCGGCGCCGGCTGGCCTGGGAAGATCTGAGCCGGGTGTCAGCACCAGACGGCTACGGCAGCCGGACAGAGAAGAAAGAAAATAAAAGGACGAAAACTTACTGCGGGTGGCTGGTTGTCGCTGCTGTACGGAGCCATGTTGAAGGCCCAGCCGGCGTTGGGGACCTGGCAGCTGGAGATGTGGTTCACCAGCCGGTCCACTTCCCTGTGTGGCAGGGGCTTGGTGTAGGTCCGGCTGGGATCCCGGCGCCCACTCATGTCATAGATGAGGTGGGGCCGGCGCTACAGCAGCAGCACCCGGCGCTCGGTGAACGTCAGGAGCAGATCCGCAAATTCCAGGCCTTCGTCGTCTCTCAGCTCCCGGAGACGGCGCACGGCGACGGAGGCGCCTTCAGTCAGGCCAACGGGCCGGGTCTTCCAAGAGTCCCGAGGCTCAGCAGGCGGCCCCGGCACCCACTCCGGCAGGCAGATGAGATCCTCCTCGGGGTCGATGTTGGAGACGTAAAAATACGTCTTCTGCCACTGCTTCACCGATCCAACGAGCTTCGGCGGCGGAAAGAAGTTTCTCGACCCGGTGCGCTTCATGGCGATGCATCCTCCACACTGGGCAGCCACGCTCTGGACGGCAGTGCCCAACTTCACGTAGAAGAGCTTCGTCCACAGCTCGACGGTGGGGAGGATGCCAAAATAGGCCTCGTAGAGGACGACGAAGGAAGAAATGGTGGTTATTGTGTTCGGCGTGAGGTGGTGCGGCTGGATGTGGGAGAAGTCGAGGAACGAGCGGAAGAAGCCGCTCGCCGGCAGGTCGAACCCGCACGGAAAGTGCGAGCGGAAGACGACCCGCTCGCCTTGCCGCGGGGCCGGTCTGATTTCCGCCGCCGGTGCCAGGCGCACGGCGACCTTGTCGGCCGGCGGCAGCTTCCGCGACCGGCGGAGGACGTCTATGTGCTCCTGCACAACCTCACTGCCGTCCCATTGGCCGTGGTGGCGTGTAGGTGTTGGAGCAGCCATGGTTCGGGCGGTGTTTCGCTGCGATTGCGTCATGGAGAAGCGAGGAAGAAGACGAAGGATGGGGGAGAGTGAGCGCGAGAGCAGCGCCAGCCCTCTCCCCTAGCCTATATATAGGCCCCGGCGACGAAGGCGAGGGGGCGGGCGTGGGCTTAACCACCCCACGTCCCGCACGACCCCCGATTTTCTCCCGCCTAATCCGCACGCATTTAATGCGCGTGGGAGGGTAATCGACTACCTCTGCCACTGTGGATCCGCGCGGGGTCCGAGGCCCTTAGTGGCGGGCCCCGGCCCACTGTTATGTCCCGTCACGCGCGTGGGCTGGCAGGCCGACGCGATAGGGCGGTGACGCGTGGGCGCAGCCAACGGTCCGCAGGTCCATTCGACTGCCCGCTGACCAGGCGGCGCCTTCTCGCCGAAGATTCCGAGACGGCGGTACGGCTGCCAGAGGCTGGCTCCTGCAGCGCAGAGCCAGCTGGCGGTGGCCGGACTCCTTGAGCATACAAGAGACAGACGACAAGCTAGCCTGGGGGGAGAAGCTGCCGGAACCCCTCAGCATCTCCAGCATCCGCACCGGAGTTCCACCAGCTTCGGGGACTACTGTCGGAGGTATGGACCACGGGTACCCTCAGCGCCTACCCTTGGTATTTTAAGACAAATAGCAGCCGCTTGGTCCACCGCGGCCGCCTGCTCTTCGAGTCGCCTCCTAGGGTAGCCTGCCCTAGGAGTCGGCAGCCAGCAGGCGGCAGGGACCCAACAGACGGCAACACCAAGCACCACCAGCCAGCAGACGGCCCCGCACTCCGCCCTCAAGAAACACATTGAGGTGAGTCCCGGCGTGGCGGGGGCATGGCTACAGGAGAACATGTCCTTAGAAGATCTATAAGGACGTGGCTACAGTGACCATGTACTTTGGGAATATCTCATAAGCTGCGGAACGCTGTAGCCACGAGGCTCGTGACCAAGCAGCGGTCAGAGGAGGCCACGATCCCACTACCCACAGACGGCGGGGCCAGCAGGCGGCTGGCCCCATCGGTCAGCGAGCAAGCTCAAGAACAAACCGCCTCTAGCAGGCGGTCGGGGGAGACGGCCGTCTGGTAGCAGACGGCGCACCCCATCCTAGAAGTCCGAGCCCCATCAAGATGACGGGACGGGGCGAGGCGGCAGCGTACGACAAGGGACGGTGGCACTGTAGCCATCTCCTCCCCGACGAGGCTGTCGTCAGCAAGAGCACCCCCACAGTGAAAGGCAATCACGAGGGGCCCGCAGGCGATGGGCCCCAGCAGACAGGCGGCGAGGCCGGCACCAGAAGACACTAACGACTGGGGTCGCACCATCGAAGTTACCGTTATACCCCTGGGGGGTAGGCCTATATAAACCCCCCAGGGTCCTCCATGTTGAGGGCTGGATGGTTGATGATTAGAAACACACTAGGCAAGAACCCTAGATAGGAGGGAGAGGAGGTGAGCTAGCCTTGTTCATCTTCTTCCTTCATACATCACAGCTCAAGGAGCAACCCTGTAACCACTCTAGTGCGATCAGTGATGACGCGGAGTCCCCGCAGAGCAGGATTAGGGGTGTTATCTCCCCGGAGAGCCCCGAACCTGGGTAAGATTCGTAGGCGTCCTAAGTATCGCCTTATCCCGCTTCCCGAGCCCGGCGACGTTCTATTGAACCCATGCATGATAAGCCATCCTTTGGCATATGTCGTCCCAAAACCCCGACAACCGCCCTCTGCCTTTCGCTTACCATTGTAACCCGTTCCTACCGGATTAGCTTGCGCAGGTTTACCAGCCTTGTTCACCTTTCCGTACTTGTCTCCGTCTGCCTCTGAGTACTTGGTGTTATCAGAATCCCCATATTTCACCAGAGCGCTCATGAGCGTGCCCATGTCATTGCAATCGCGTTTGAGCCGTCCTAACTTCAGCTTCAGAGACTCAAACCGGCAATTGTTTTCCAATGTCACTATCACTGTACTAGGGTTGATACTATTGGAAGAGTGCAGGATTTCTGATACTCGCCGCACCCAGCTGCTTGTGGGTTCCTGCTCTCCTTGAACACATGCTGCTAAGTCTACCACCGACATTGGCTGCTTGCATGTGTCTTTGAAATTTTTTATAAACTGGCGACGCAACTCACCCCATGATCCGATGGAGTTAGGTGGTAGGCCATTTAACCATGTTTGGGCTGTACCCTCAAGCATCATGGTAAAGTACTTGGCGCATGCTGCTTCATCCACATCAGGCATCTCCATAGCCATCTCATAACTTTCAACCCACGCCTCTGGAGCCAGATCCGCTGTGTAGTTGGGTACCTTGCGCGGGCCTTTGAAGTCTTTGGGCAATTTTACGCTTCGTAAAGTGGGGATGAGACACTGTACTCCAAAGGAACTTGCCGTGGCTCCCGTTTCTGTTGTGGCTGTGTGAACCGGCGTCGCTTGACGGGTGTCCTCGTGGGCAGCATGCCTGGCCTGGTTTGCCGCCTCTTGGGCATGTGCTTCTGCTCCCGCAGGATTATCCTGCCTGTGACGGTGACGTCTCCGCTCGCTGCTAGATACAGCCGGTTCATCCCAGTGCATAGAATAACTCCGGCTTGGACGGGGGGTTGAATGAATCCTCTCCCTGCTATACGAGTACGCCTGCTGCTGTGTCAACACCGTATCCAGCAATTCCTTAGCCCGGCGTGCTTCCATCACCACGGGGGATGTCCCCTCAATGGGTAAAGCGGCCAGTCATGAAGCGGTGGCGATAATGCTGTCCAACGGGTTAGAATAATGGCCGGGAGGGGTGGGGATGTGCGGCGTTGGCACAACTTGGTGGTTTCGCTCTGCGGCCGGCGGCTGAACCTGCTCGCCAGTCCCCGGGCCCCCCCCCCCCCGGTTTACCTCTGGATAATTGCTGGCTCCCGCTCCTTGTGTACCAAAGAGATTCCTCGCCTGGTAAACCGGCGGTAGACGAGTTTGCTGTCTTCTGTACAATACTTCCTGCGCCGAAGTCTGATCCACCCTGAGCCGGAAAGCTTGGGAGTGTAGCTCTGCTTGCCTCGTAGCCATCCTGGCTTTCTCTGCGTCCAGATCCCGCTTAGCCTGCTCAATCCGGCCCTTCAGCTGAAGGATCTCCGCAACATGTTGCGCCTTGTTGGCAGGGGCCACTTCTGCTGTTGCAAGTGCCGTCAATTATCCAACCAAGGTGGATAGAGCGTCAGAGGGCGACGGGGTTTGGTTGCCTGCCCCAGCACCCGCTACCTCTGAGGTGAACGCCCCGGTCATCGAGGGCTGCTGCACGGGTTGTGATCCGGCCATGAAAATAGCCACTTGGTTTGGCGGATCAAAGGGGTCCGGAATACTATCACCATCGGACATACCCTCAGATCGGCCGTCCTGCAATAGATACAAAGATTCGGTCTCTCCAGATGAAGATTCATCGTCAGAGTAGACAACTATCTTGCCACCAGAATCCGATCCGTTCTCGGCTTCGACTCCATGTACTGCTCCAACGAAAACACGCATCACGGCGGGCTGAATCCGGGCCGATCTCGCACGCTGAGCCGGCTCGACGATGTTGGGGAAGATGTCCGGCTCAGGTCCCGGTTCACCAATCTTGCCGATAAAGACGTGGATGCGGCCGAAGGGGACCCGATACCCGTATTCGATTGAATCAGCCTCGGGGCCCCAACCTGCGTCGTCGATGTAGATCCGGCCACGGCGACTCTTGGTCATCCGGCCAACCGCGTAACCCTTGAGTCCTTCAAAGTTGCCCTTCAAGAACTCGAAACCATCATGTGATAGCCCCACGGTGGGCGCCAACTATCGTGGAATTAGCATGGCAGATGTCCGGATTAGAGGACTTAGGTGTGAGGCCATCGCGCGGGTTAGCTTGGAGAGGTTAAAAGCACACAAAGGACACAGAGGGTTTATACTAGTTCGGTCCCTTCGATGAAGGTAAAAGCCTACGTCTAGTTTGGTGTGGTATTGCTTGGGCGTCGATGAACAGGGAGCGAATCGCTTGCCTGTGTCTCGAGCTGTTGTTTCTTGTCCTTGAACCGTCGCCGGGTCGTTCCTTTATATAGGAGGCAACGCCTAGTCCGGTTTACAGAGTCCCGAGGCCGGCTCATAAACGTGTCCGCCTCGGTCTCTACTCTTTCTATCTTACATCCCAAGTTACATGATATGTCGGTTTACAAACCGTAGGCCTTACACATGGGCCCTAAACCTCTATGGGTTGTAACCTTTTGTATATATTCTACTGGGCTTGTGATAATACAACTATGTCAGTGTAATCCGGATCTTCCTGGACGGTTTATACCTGCTAGTAATATCCCTGACACGAACCGCGTGAGTAACCGTGAATGTCTCTTTTCACTTCGAGAAGAGAACACGATGGGGTTATGTTTGACTCGTAGGTAGTTCAGAATCTCTAGCGATCATTACCAGTTTGCGACCGTCTGCGTAGATGCTCTTCTTATTTTTGTACTCGTAAGTTAGCCACCATATATTGCTTAGCCGCTGCTGCAACCTCACCACTATCCTTTTCCATACCCATTAAGCTTTGCTAGTCTTGATACCCATGGTTATGGGATTGCTGACTCCTCGTGGCTCACAGGTACTACAACAATCGTTGCAGGTGCAGGTTTCCGATGACTTGACGTGAGAGCGACGTTCTTTGTGTTGGAGTTCTTTCTTCTTCTTCTTTGTCAGTCTTGGGTTAGGTTCCTGGCCGGCAGCCTGGGATAGCAGGATGGATGTCGTTGAGCTTTTCATGTTTGCATCCGTAGTGGGATGTCTTGTATTGATGTTGTTGTATTCATGTGACTTCTATGAATTGTTGTATCCCCATGTATTATGTAATGGTACGATGTAATGATATCCATCTTGCTAAGCGCCTGAAATGCGGTTGCGCCCCAATGACGAGTGTGTCACGTGATCGGGATAGAATCACATCTTGGGCCTGACAGCGCCGACGGTCACCGTTCTGCACGGAGCGTTGCCGACGGCCGGGCCGTCGGCATAGTTGTACGGACGCCGTCGGCATAGACATCTATACCGACGGCCTATCTATGCTGACGAGCCCTGGGTTACGCCGACGCATATGTTGCCGACGGCCCTATGCCGACGGGGGCCGTCGGCATAGACCTATGCCGACGGGAATTGGGTCGATGCAGACGGCCTTGGCCGTCAGCATAAGGGCACAATGTGGTAGTGGATGAAACGGGGCCTTATTCTGAGGTGATCCTAAAAGACATGAACATTAGCATTGCGGATTACATGACACCCGCTACATGCACTGACGTGGCTTTTCGGAAGATGTGGGCTGAGTGTCCGTGGAAAGTTAAGTTGAAGGTAAATACCGTGCTTCATGATGAGAAGGCATTTGTGAATCTTATAATCAAGTCAACAAACATGAACTGCCTAGCACCATTGTCTGCGCTTGATGGGGACTGTGGGTTTGTTGCTGCCAATCTCTATGCCAAGAGTGTGTTTGGCGAGGATGCTTTGGTGAACATCAGCGTAGAGAAGATGTCCAACTGTAAGCTCAGTGGCTACATCGCTATACGAGGCTATGCCCAAAGACAGGTTCTTAATTTGAGGCATACACTTGTCCTTAAACAACAGGCTACGGTTAACGCAGCCATGAGCGTGTGAGACGGGCCATAATATTATCGTTACCCGTTCAGCTAGATGTTCCGTGTTTCTTTCTTCTTTTCTTTATACAAGAGATGTTCGGTGTTTCCAGAAGAAAAATACAATGGCAAGCACGGAAATAATTATGAGAACTCGGTATTTATTCGTCGTTGTAAATATTGTAAATACATGGTGTTAGATGTATATAGTCCCCTTTCTGTATATCCTCGTTATATAAGGGGTTTCTTACACTTTACCATACATGTATATGTATTGGCCTTTGGCCCTCGGTGAATACTAGTTGCTGATTATCCAACATGATATCAGATGCTAGGCTAGCCCCTTCCTCCCGCACGATGTAACTCTGTGCGCGCAGCACCTAGTCTGCCTGTCTCCGGCCGCCGCCGGTCGTCTCTGTCTATCACCGGCCGTCTCCTCCCTGGCCCCGACCGGATCCACCGCCCTGCTGCCTTGCTCCGCCCCCGTCTTCTCCGGCCCCTGCCTCCTCCCCGTCAGGCTACAGACGCCGCCGGCCCGTCCGGCTGCTACCTCCTGACGGCCTACCGCCGTCTCCCGCAGGATCGTCTGGCCGCCGCCGCCTCTGGCTCATCCAGCCGTCGCTGTCCCAGGCCCGTTCGGCCGCCGTTGTGGCCCGTTTGGCCACTGCCGCCCTTGGCCAGTCCGGTTGGCTGCTTCCGGCACATGATGCCCCAGCTAGTTCCCACTAGGAAGTGAGCTCGTGCCCCCCTCCCCCGGAGCGAACTCCTGCTTGATCCGGATCGAGAGCGATCTCCTTCCCAATCCCCATCGATCCAGATCAGGTCTCCTGCGTTGAATTCCAAAAAAACTCCTCATGTCTTCTTCGGGCTATGTTGTTGTTCCTCAGTGCTCGGTGATCTTTGATGGCACCAACTATGCTTAGTTTGTGGGTTTCATGCGCATCCATATGCGCGGTCTTCTTCTGTGTGGCGTTCTCTCTGGCGAGGTCCCATGTCCGCCATGCCCTGTTGCTCCCGTGGCTCCTACCCCGCCGGTGCCGCCTCTTCTTGCTGCTGATGCTTCCCAGGCCGATCGGGGTGTAGTGAAGGCTCTTGATGATGTTGTAGTTGATGCTTATGATCAGCAGGTATCCGTTTATTCAGATGCTCTTTTTGTCTACCGAGATGATTTTTCTGCTTACACACAGTGGTGCAATGATGATGCCCATGTTGTTGTTGTTCTCACTGCGAGTGTCCTCCCTTAGTTTGCTTTGGAGTTCATGGGCCTCGGCACCATTGCTGCGATGTGGTCTTATCTCTATCGACGCTATCAGCCCTCTCGTGATGCTCTCTACTTATCGATGGTGCGTCAGGAGCACGCTCTTCAGCAGGGTGACTCTTCTATTGATGAGTTCTACACTCACATTTCTGCTATCTGGCGCCAGCTTGACTCTCTCATGTCTACTACACGCTTCTATTCCTGTAGACAGTGTTGGGCCTCCAAGAGCAGAGGTTTGTAGGACAGGAGCAAATTTCCCTTAAGTGAGTAACCCAAGGTTTATCGAACTCAGGGAAGTGGAGGTTGAACGTACCCCTTTCAAGCAACCTTGCAATCAAGATACAAGAAGTCTCTTGTGTCCCCAACACACCTAATACAACTAGGAGTTGTATAGGTGCACTAGTTCGGCGAAGAGATGGTAAAATATGGATGATAGGAGTGGCAAAGCAAAGTAATATAAATCTGTAATAAAAAGTGCAGCAAGCAAACAAGTGGTAAACGTGAGCACAAATGGTATTGCAATGGTGGAAACAAGGCCTAGGCTTCATACTTTCACTAGTGGCAACTCCCAACAACATTAACATAATCGAATCACATGATATTTCCCATAATGGAGACGCACTCGGAGGTCATTCCTTTGTGGTCAAGAGAGGACGAGAATTATGTAGGGCTACAAAAGCACACCTCTAAGTTCGTAGTTCTCAATCTATGGATTTCCCAATGTCACCGCGGCCATCCAAAGAGAGTACCACAATCACCACAACATATCTCAAGGATAGTCAAAGACAAGCACCAAGAGACTCTCAATCTTCAATCAACACACAAAAGAGGAAATCACTCATGAGAATATTCTTCTAATCCATGTCCAATAGACCGCTGTCACCTTGGTCTCGGGGATTATACTAGATAAAGACAAGTGAGTACATCAATCCAATACATAGAGGAAGGGGAAATATCATGGGATCACCCTAGATTAACATAGCCTATGATCACAATGAAGATCACATCATGGGAGAGAGAATTGACCACATAGCTACTGGTATATACCTCAGCCCCGAGGAGGAACTACTCCCGCATCATGGAGGGAGGAAGCAATGTCGATGGAGATGAATCCGGGGGCACTTCCCCGTCCCGGCAGGGTGCCGGCACAGGAATTCTGGTTCCCCGAAACTTGGTGGCGATGGCGGCGGAGATCGGAATAGCTTCTGGAGAAAAGGGGTCTGCAATCGAGGGTTTCGGGACGCGATGTAAATATATGCCAAAGAGGGTCACCAGAGGAGGTAAGGGGGCCCAGGCGCCCCCCCC
>LR738716.1:66694999-66775516 GCA_902687465.1 Secale cereale
CCGGCGCGGCCAGGAGGGGGGCCAGGCCGCCTGGGCTGCCCCTGGCTCCCCTCTGGCCCCACATCTGGCGCGTGGAAGCTTCTGGAGCGCTGATTTTTTAATATATTTTTCCCGGAATTTTTCTGGCAATTTAAGTAATGGGAAAACCTGAAATATAATCAAAAGTGTATGGAAGTGCATAAATATCATAGCAATATCACACAAAAGAGGCATGGAGCAAGCAGAAATTATAGATACGTTTTGGACGTATCAACATCCCCAAGCTTAATTCCTGCTCGTCCTCGAGTAGGTAAAAGATAACAAGCATAATTTCTGTGGTGACATGCTATCAACCATATAAGAACTTTTAAGTAAAGCAATCAAGGCATGTAATTCAATTCAAGTCATAACAAGCAAGAGTCTATATTAGCATTGTAACAAGTAACATAAGAACATAAAGGTGCAAGAGCTCTCGCTGTCCGTGACTCGAATGGCTCCAAATGGTGTTTGCGTGCAAGAAAGGGGATAGGGATATATGAGAGAGTAAAACATAGTTTTTGTATTGTTGAGAACTTAATCTACTAAAGTTTCACACTTGGTCTTCTTTGGAATCTTATCATGACTCATCCCCAGACCATCAGCCAGGTACAAGTCAAAATGATCCACTCCCTTTCGATATTTTGAGCACTGATGCAATGGATGAGCGTAAGCAAGAAAGTCAACACTTAGGATGCAAAGAGAGAAAAATGATAGAGGGGGAAGACAAAAAAGGTGTGAAAGGCTCACATCAATGAGGACAATCATCGGCGAGAGAAAGCCAAATGATAGATATGGTGTGAGGAGTAGGGATTGCCATGCAACGGATGCACATATGAGCTAAGGTAAGCTCTCCAATGGAACTAGTGGGGGTGCATCCAACTTGCTTGCTCAAGAAGACCTAGAGCTCTTTTGAGGAGGCTCATCATTGGAATATACAAGCCAAGTTCTATAGTGTAAAGGTCCCCACATAGCTATATGCATGAATGATAATCTCTATGGAGTACAAGGTATAAGATGGAGTACGAGTGTGGATCTCTCAAAAAGAATAGTACTGTGCCCCCTTCTCTCTTTTTATTTCTTTTTCTCTTTTTTCTATTTTTTTTATTTTTTGTGGCCTCAATAGCTCTTTCTATTTATCTCTCATTTGTCCTCTTTGGGATCTTTTGATTTTGTCCTCTTTGGGATCTTTTGATTTGTCCTCTTTGGGATCTTTTCCTCACTTTAGGGGCAACACTCTATATATTACAAGAAGTATAGAAGATCTTTCACACTTTACAAAAGTACTCAACATAAAGAAAATGAAACTATCATGATGTATGCAAATGTATGCCTCTGCCAGTGTAGCAGGATATGCAATGATACTAGCGCGTCATGTAGCAATGATTAGGGCAAGGCCCAACTAGCATGCGGCTCATCGATCAAGCAAAAAGAATGTATGACATGAAGATCAAGTCATGAGAAGATGGATGTTACATGGCAATGTATCTCGGAAAGGCTATGGAAATGCCTTGATAGGTAGGTATGGTGGCTGTTTTGAGGAAGGATATAATGAGGCTTATGATGACAGAGCGTATTGTGCCAAGGATTTGGATGCACCGGCGAAGTATGCGCCAACTCTCGAGGTGAGAAAGGGCAATGCACGGCACCGAAGAGGCTAGAAAAATATGGATAGGTGGAAGTGTCAACTTTCGAATACTCACATTAGTCCGAAGAACTCATGCACTTATTATCGGTAACTCTCAATCTAATTAGGAGGTCCACAAAGAGACAAGTACCCCGAGGAGGAGTGTATGGGGGTTTGGTTATCCTTGCGCATCCTCGACTCATGGTACGTGAGTGTACTCTAATATTCAATCCCTCCAAAGATTAGTGATCCATTTAGTAGCTAAAGTTCTCAACTATTTTGTAGGTTTTCGAAAATAAACACGGATTGCCCAAAATACGACATCTATCACTAATAGGCTAAAGCTCTTGTCACCAAAAGTTCAGACATTACTCATGGCAATACCTCAAAACTATTGCAAGTTACTACTAAAATGAAATAGCAACCTCAGTTACCTACTTTAAGTTAAGACACACAACTCAGTGCAACAGGCAAAACTCTCTTAACAAGGTAAACATGAAAACTCAAGAGAGTTCAGCAACCAACTAAACAAAAGCTCTTTAAAAAGAAAATCATGAAAACTAAGAGCTAAATATGACAGCAACTATGGAAAGACAAAGAACATACACAGCAAAGATAAACATGAAAATCCTATGTTGTGTTCTAGGTTGAAGTGGAGCGTGTTTCTCTCCCACACAAAGAAAGCTGGGTTCTAACTTGTTATGAACAGCAAGCAAAGCTAAAGAAAACTAAAAAGGAAACTAAGCGCAAGACGCTCCAAGCATAGCACACAACACATGAAGTGATAAGAATATAGTGGAACGAAAGACGAACTGATAATTGTTGATGGAGAAGGGGATGGACGGGGGCATCCCCAAGCTTAGACGCTTGAGTCATCTTGAATATTTCTTGGGGGTGCACGGGGGCATCCCCAAGCTTGAGCGTTTGACCCTCCTGGATCTTCTTTTATCATCTTCCCTCGCACACTTGAAAACTCCCTTCATACATAACTCATCATAATCTGATTAGCGAGGTTAGTACCCATAATAAAATAATTTTTTCCTACAGGAAATAAGGATAATCTTGAAGAGCTACTGTTTCTCAAGATTGCCAAAAGGTTTTTGCAAAGAAAAAGCAAGCTCAAGGTTTGCAAAACGAAGAAAAGGCAAAACAGGACAGAATCTGTGAAAAACAGACCAGCAGGTAGTAAATAATTTTTTCGGGGCACTTCTGCAACTCAAATCAAAAAACTCAGAACAGACGCTCGAAAGCCAATTGTATAGAGCACGCTGTCAGGAAAATTCAGATCAAAAAGATGATCTGGTGATTTTATACGAATTTTTCTGTCCAAGGACAGAATCTGTTTTCTGGACTGCACGTCACAACTTTTGAACTTTCTTGCAATCGGAGGCTAAACTTGGCACAAAGCTGAAAAGAAAAGATACAATGATGATGCTACTGTAGTAACAAACATCAAGACACAACAAAAGCAAAATAAAACCTAATTCGTTGTGGGCTGCCTCCCAAAAGCGCTTTCTTTTATGCCTTTAAGCTAGGCATAATGCAAAGAGAGAAGATCAAGTTTTATCAAGAGTAAAAGAATAGCTAGCCCGTATAGCGGACTCAAAAGGCAACTTAATCTTCTTTCTAGGGAAGTGTTCCATCCCTTTCTTGAGAGGGAATTGGAATTTTATATTACCCTCTTTCATGTCAATGATAGCACCAACGGTGCGAAGAAAAGGACGTCCCAAAATAATTGGACATGAAGGTTCACATTCAATATCCATAATAGTAAAATCAACGGGAACATAATTGTCATTGACAATGATAAGAACATCGTCGATCTTCCCCAAAGGTTTCTTTACGGAAGAATCAACAAGACGAACACCAAAAGAACAAGGATCAAAAGGTTTCAATTTAAGCATATCATACGTTCTTTTGGGCATAACGGAGGTACTAGCTCCAACATCACATAAAGCATAGCAAGAGAAGTTATTCAACTTAATTTTAATCATAGGATCCCAACCATCTTCTAGCTTTCTAGGTATGGAGGCTTCTACCCTAAGCTTCTCCTCCCTAGCTTTGATAAGAGCATTAGTAATATGCTCCGTGAAGGCAAGATTAAGTGTGCTAGTGTGGGGATCTCTAGACATTTTGTGAAGAAAACTAATAACTTCAGAAAGGGTGCAATTATCAAAATCAAGGTCACTACTATCAAGTAAAGTAGTAGTGATGTCCTTTAGGCTCACTTGTTTGGTAGCTTCTATGGTCATAGGAGTTTCTTCTAAGGTTGAGGTCATAGCATCACCATTAATAGGTCCAATGGGACCAGGAGTGCATTGGGTGCTAAGAGTTTGGATATCCTCAACAACTTGGATAGTAGCAACAGTGTGGTGGGTAGGAAGGCTCTTAATTCTATCTTCTTCCTCCCTTTCTCTAGCCCATCTCTCTTTAAGTTTATCCATCATCCTAATGTTTTCATTAATTTGCACTTGAATAGCATTCATAGGAGTGGTCTTCCTCTCCTCGAGAGGAGAAGTTCTAATTTTAAGCAACTCTACCTCATGGGCTAAATTGTCTACCTTCGAAGAGAGATTATCTAGTTTATCTAGTTTTTCTTCTACACTCTTATTGAAGGCCTTTTGGGTAGTGATGAAGTCTTTAAGCATAATCTCTAGTTCATAAGTGGAGTTCTTGGTGCTAGGATAAGCATTGTTGTTCCCATAGGAACTAGAGGGGAACGGTCTAGGGTTGCTACCAAAATTACTCCTATAAGCATTGTTATTGAAATTGTTTCTATAGATAAAGTTCACATCTACTTGATCTTGAGCAATCAAAGAATTTAAAGGAACATCATGAGGATCAATAAAAGATTGCTTGGAAAGTAGAGACATGATCAAGTCAACTTTTTCATTTAGGGAGGAAATCTCCTCGACAGAGTTTACCTTCCTACCTGTTGGAGCGCGTTCGGTGTGCCATTGGGAATAATTGGTCATCATCTCATCGAGAAGTTTCGCGGCAGCACCAAGTGTAGTTGACATAAAGGTTCCTCCCGCGGCCGAATCTAACAAGTTCCGCGAGGTAAAGTTCAAGCCTGCATAAAAAGTTTGGATAACCATCCAAGTAGTCAAACCATGAGTAGGGCAGTTCTTGACAAGAGATTTCATGCGTTCCCAAGCTTGGGCAACGTGTTCATTATCCAATTGTTTAAAATTCATTATGTTACTCCTTAGTTGGATAATTTTAGCAGGGGGATAGTACTTCCCAATAAAGGCATCCTTGCACTTGTCCCAAGAATCTATGCTATTCCTAGGAAAGGATTGAAACCAGATTTTAGCTCCTCCTCTCAAGGAGAAAGGAAAAAAAGCTTAAGCTTAACAATATCACCATCTATTTCTCGGTACTTTTGCATATCACAGAGTTCAACAAAATTATTTAAGTGCAAAGCATCATCTCCAGCACCGGAGAATTGTTCTTTCATAACTAGGTTCAGTAAAGAAGGTTTAATTTCATAAGAAGGTGCTGAAGTGGCAGGTGTAGCAATAGGCGTGTAGATAAAGTCATCGTTGTTATGACTAGTGAAGTCACACAACTTGGTGTTCTCGGTGGAACCCATAGCAGCAGCAAGCAAGATAACTATTTTTGTGATTTTTGGTAAGGGGACACTAGAACAAAAGCTGAAAGGTAAACTAACAAGACTAAAAAGCAAAGATAAAGGATAGCGTGCAACTCCCCTATCTTGAAGAGTGGAGTCCCCGGCGACGGCACCAGAAATAGCTTGATGTCTACTACACGCTTCTATTCCTGTAGACAGTGTTGGGCCTCCAAGAGCAGATGTTTGTAGGACAGCAGCAAATTTCCCTTAAGTGAGTAACCCAAGGTTTATCGAACTCAGGGAAGTGGAGGTTGAACGTACCCCTTTCAAGCAACCCTGCAATCAAGATACAAGAAGTCTCTTGTGTCCCCAACACACCTAATACAACTAGGAGTTGTATAGGTGCACTAGTTCGGTGAAGAGATGGTAAAATATGGATGATAGGAGTGGCAAAGCAAAGTAATAAAAATCTGTAATAAAAAGTGCAGCAAGCAAACAAGTGGTAAACATGAGCACAAATGGTATTGCAATGGTGGAAACAAGGCCTAGGCTTCATACTTTCACTAGTGGCAACTCCGAACAACATTAACATAATCGAATCACATGATATTTCCCATAATGGAGACACACTCGGAGGTCATTCCTTTGTGGTCAAGAGAGGACGAGAATTATGTAGGGCTACAAAAGCACACCTCTAAGTTCGTAGTTCTCAATCTATGGATTTCCCAATGTCACCGCGGCCATCCAAAGAGAGTACCACAATCACCACAACATATCTCAAGGATAGTCAAAGACAAGCACCAAGAGACTCTCAATCTTCAATCAACACACAAAAGAGGAAATCACTCATGAAAATATTCTTCTAATCCATGTCCAATAGACCGCTGTCACCTTGGTCTCGGGAATTATACTAGATAAAGACAAGTGAGTACATCAATCCAATACATAGAGGAAGGGGAAATATCATGGGATCACCCTAGATTAACATAGCCTATGATCACAACGAAGATCACATCATGGGAGAGAGAATTGACCACATAGCTACTGGTAGAAACCTCAGCCCCGAGGAGGAACTACTCCCGCATCATGGAGGGAGGAAGCAACGTCGATGGAGATGAATCCGGGGGCACTTCCCCGTCTCGGCAGGATGCCGGCACAGGAATTCTGGTCCCCCGAAACTTGGTGGCGATGGCCGCGGAGATCGGAATTGCTTCTGGAGAAAAGGGTTCCGTCCTCGAGGGTTTCGGGACGCGAGGAGTATATATGCCAAAGGGGGTCACCAGAAGCGGAGAGGGGGGCCCAGGCGCCCCCCTAGGGCGGCCAGGGGTGGGGCCGCCTGGGCTGCCCCTGGCTCCCCTCTGGCCCTGCTTTGGTTTTTCTTGAAGCTCCCGATACGCTGATTTTTCCTGTATTTTTCCCGAAATTTTTAGGGCACTTTTAATATGGGGGAAACCTGAAATAGAAAAATAGCAGAAAACAGGAACTGGCACTGTGGTGCACTGAGTTAATAGGTTAGTCCAAATATGATCAAAAGTGTATGGAAGTGCATAAATATCATAGCAATATCACACAAAAGAGGCATGGAGCAAGCAGAAATTATAGATACGTTTTGGACGTATCACTCTCTTCGGACAGTTGTTTGTTGATCCTGCCGTTGCTGACAGACTATGCGGTCCGGCTTGTAGTTTCAGTGTGTCCATGAGTTCTTATCGCGCCTCCGCTCCAAGTTTTAGCCTCGACGTGCTCACTTGCTTGCGCGTGGTCGTCTTCCTATCTTAGAGGTCCTTGCGGAGCTTCGTGCTGAGGAGACCCGCCTTCATTCTGCTCGGTTGCTTGCGGTTCCTTCAGTGTTGGCTGCCTGAGCTCCGGCGTCGTCTGCTCATCTAACAGCTCCACCGCTCCTGCCCAAACATTCAGGGGGTGGGTCACCCATCTTATGCTGAGAAGGGTCGGTCATGCCGTGACACCTTCTATGGCGCCTACTGCTCTCGCCCAGGTCACACAGAGTCTGATTGTCGCCAGAAGCAGCGAGACCAGAGTCGCTCCTCTTTCAGTGGGACTCCTGCGTCTTCCTCGACACCATCACTCACTGACCAGGACATTGTGCTGCTCAAGCGCCTTCTGGGTTCCTCTGGTTCTTCATCGATGGTGTCAGGGATATGACTAGCAGGTATAAACCGGCTAGTGTAAACCGGCTTTGTTATATTATACTTGTTTGTAATATTTAGTAAAGACCACGGCCCATAAGATCTTAGGGCCCATGAGTAGAATTAAGGTTTGTAAACCGCCCCGTGATGTAACTTGAGAGATAAGGAAGAAAAGACAGAGACCGAGGCGGACACAAGTATGAGCCGGCCTCGGGACTCTGTAAACCGGACCAGGCGTACCCTCTATATAAAGGGACGACCCGGCAACGGTTCAGGGACAAGCAACAATCAACCCGTCGAGACACAGGCAAGCGAATCCGCTCCCCGTAATCCGACGCCCAAGCAATACCAAACCAACTAGACGTAGGCTTTTACCTTCATCGAAGGGGCCGAACTAGTATAAACCTTATGTGTCCCTTGTGTGCTATGAACCCCTTCAAGCTAACCCGTGCGATGGTTCCATCTTCAAGTCCGCTAAACCGGACATCTGCTGTGCTATTTCCATGACAGTTGGCGCCCACCGTGGGGCCTGCGCACGATGGTTTCGAGTTCTTGAAGGGCAGCTTTGAGGGGCTCAAGGGTTACGCGGTCGGCCGGATGACCAAGAGTCGCCGCGGCCGGATCTACATCGACGACGCAGGTTGGGGACCGGAGGCCGATTCAATCAAGTACGGGTACCGGGTTCCCTTCGGTGGCATACAAGTCTTCATTGGCAAAATCGGTGAACCGGGACCTGAGCCGGACATCTTCCCCAACATCGTCGAGCCGGCTCAGCGTGCGAGATCGGCCCGGATTCAGCCCGCCGTGAAACACGTGTTCGTTGGAGCAATCCACAGAGGTCGAGCCGAGGACGGATCGGAATCTGATGGTGCAACGGTTGTCTACTCAGACGACGGATCTTCATCCGGAGAAACTGAATCTCTATATCGGTTGCAGGACGGCCGGTCTGAGGGCGAGTCCGATGGAAGCAGTATTCCGGGCCCCTTTGGCCCGCCAAGCCGGGTGGCGGTCTTCATGGCCGGTTCACAGCCCCTAGTGAACGCGACGACAGCAGAAGCTGGTGCAGGGGGAAGCGGCCCAACCCCCTCGCCTACTGAAGTTCTATCCACCTTGATCAAGGAGTTCACAGCTAAAGCGGTGGAAACAGTAGCTCCAGCAGACAAGGCGCATCATGATGCAGAGCTCCTTCAGTTGAAAGGCCGGATTGATCAGTTAAAAGAAGACCTGAAAGCAGAGAGAGAGATGATAGCGGTGAGACAAGCGGAGCTGGATGATCGAGCTTTTCACCTAAGGATGGAGCAAGCTTCTATGGAAGGGGTAAGAGGACGAAAGTACCAGTCTCGTATACCGCCGGTTTATGAAGCAATGAATCTGTTCAAGACACCTGGGGCTGGGACTAGTAACAATCCGGCTTCAAACCGGAGGGCACCCCCAGCCAGGGAGGAGCCGGTTCAGCAACCCACCATAGAGCGGGATCGTCGGATCACATCGGCACCTTACGTTCCCACCCCTCCAGGTCATTATTCAAACCCTTTGGATAACATCGCTGCAGCTGCTGCACGTTTGGCCGCTTTACCCGTGGAGGAGACGTCTCCGGTGGCATTGGAGGCGCGCAGGGTCAAGGAGCTGCTTAATACGGCGTTGATACAGCAGCAAGCATATTCTCATAGCAGGGAGAGGTTACATTCAACACCACGTCCCAGCCGAAGTTATACTAGGCATTGGGAGGAGCCAGAAGTATCTAGCAGTGAATGCAGGAGGCATCAGCGCAGGCAGGATAATCCGACAGGTGCGGCGGTACCAGCTCCGGATATAAACCGGGTTAGGTCAAGAGCCAGGGAGGAGATTCGTCAAACAACGCCAGTTCACACAGCCACTGCGGAAACAGGGGTTACGACGAGTTCCTTCGGGGTGCAGTGTCTTGTCCTCGCTTTACGGAGTGTCAAGCTGCCTAAAGATTTCAAGGGACCCCGCAAGGTACCTAATTACACAGCCGATTTAGCTCCGGAAGCTTGGGTTGAAAGTTATGAGATGGCCATGGAGATGCTAGACGTGGATGAATCGGCTTGTGCTAAATATTTTACTATGATGCTCGAAGGCACGGCCCGGACCTGGCTGAAAGCTCTACCCCCGAACTCTATTGGGTCATGGGGGGAACTGCGCAGCCAGTTTATCAAAAACTTCAAGGATACATGCAAACAGCCGATGTCAGTGGTGGATCTAGCAGCTTGTGTGCAAGGAGAGCAGGAGTCTACAGCAGCTTGGGTACGGAGAGTAGCAGAGATTTTACACTCTTCGAACGGTATTAATCCTAGTACGGCGATAGTAACTTTGGAGAATAATTGCCGGTTTGAATCTTTAAAATTAAAACTCGGACGGCTTAAAAGGGACTGCAATGATATGGGAACTCTCATGAGTGCCCTGGTGAAATACGGAGACTCTGATAATACCAAGTTGTAATGCCCCGGATGTAATACTTTCCCTTTTGGGTAAATAATATATCTCCGGCTTCATCTATTTCCATTCCGGGTTCTTTGTCTTTCGGGTTTTCGTTGTTTTGTTGTGTGAGTGTGTGGCATTCATTCATATCATGTAGTCATGTGCATCGCATTGCATTTGTGTTGTCGGTTGCATCCGGTTCCACGTGTTTCTTCCCGTTGTCCGTTTCGCGTTCCGGAGCTCCCTCACGTGTCCGTGACGTCCCGTAGGCCTACTTTGTTATTCGGGCGTGTAACGTTACCGGTGTGCCGCGAGGTTGTTGTGTGTGTTGTTGTTTTGTTGTGTGCAACCCGCCTCTCAAATCTCGTCGCGTTTCGAGTCCGTTTGCTCCTCTAACAGTTATTCTCGTGGGCTCAAAGTGCCTCCACTTTGAGGCCCAAAACACCCCCTCCAACAGCCCACTAACCACTCCTAGTCACTTCTATCATCTAGGCCATCAAAATCTGATCCGGTGGCCGAAAACCGCACTCCATTTGGAGTCTCCTAGCTCCCTCTACCTATAAATGTGTGTCCACCCCCGAATTTTGCAGATCCAACCCTAGCTTCTCCCTCCTCCAGCCGCCGGACACGTCCGAAGCGATCCGGACATGTCCGCCTCCGCGCAGCCACCTCATCCCGACCAATAGGGGAGCGCCACCTCAGCTCCGCCGCCACGTGGCCGCTCCCTATTGGCCCGCCGCCATCTCCTCCTCCCACCTCCGTCCCGCGGCCCGCCGGGCCCGCGAGGGGCCCTCCCGACCCGAGCCACCACCGCCGCCGGCCCGCAGGCAGCCGCCGCCCGGGATCTCCCTCGCGCCGCCGCCGGACTCCCTCCTCCGGCCGCCGCGCCACCTCGCCGCCTCCTCAACTCCAGCAACCGCTGCCGCCGCGGGCCCCTGCACCGCCGGCCCCCTGCGCCTCCATCGCCGGCCGGGCCTCGCCCCCTCCTCCGCCGCGGGAGCCGCCGCGCCCGGCCTCCCCGCGCCCTCCGGCCGCCGCGAGGGCCAGCTACGGCGCGCCGCCGCTCGAAGCTCGGGAGCGAGCTCCGCCCTGATCCGATCTGGGGGCTAGCGGGCCGGGCCTCCAGATCCGCCCCGTTAGCCGCCCGATCCGGTATCCCGCGGGCCCAACTCCTCTCCGCCCGGATCCGCGGGCCCGTTAGGAGCCCGTTTGACCTCCGCCACCGCCCGTTGACCCGTTGACCAGTCCGTTGACTGGGGAGGTGGTTATTTTTTTCTAAGTCCCTGAGATCTAGTTGTCTGATGCAGTTTTCAAACGTGCATATCTTTTTATGTGTTGCTCCGATTCGCGCATATAGCATGTCCAGACGTTCGTGGGTTCGTGCACTACGTTTTATCTGTTATTGTCATGCATGTTAGAGATCATCTAGGTGCTTGTTTTGCTGTTGCAAGAGTTCATCATGATATAAACTGCTGCTATGTGATGTTTTTATGTCATCTTTGCCATGTGATATATTTTAGCTCGTTTGTCCGAATGATGCAAATGACATGTCCACGTGTTCGTCTTGCCATGCTCTACGTGTTGTATGTGCTAGGTTGCATGTTAGATTTATTCTTGCCTTGTTATCATCGTTGCAAAGTGCCATGTGGCTATGATGTTGTTTCACTTGTTATGAAATGCCATCTTGTTGAGCTCGTTGCTATCGTTGTGGTTACCTCAATGATGCATGCTTGTATGTTTCGGAATCACCTTCATGTGTACTTTGATGAGGTGCTTACCTCTTGCCATGTTTAGTTTCGAGTTGACTTAAACATGATCTTTTATATGCCATGATGAAATTGCTGTTTTAGGACTTAGTGGATTTTCACAAAGTCTGAAATCTGTAACGTTCCGATGCCATGTTCGTGTGATGTTCTAGGACAAAGCATGATAGTTTTGGAGTGGATCTTGATTGTTCCCTGTAGTATATATTGTTGTCTTTCCATTCATGTCCTCACATGTCTATTTAAGTGGCTGTAGCATGTTTATCTTTTGCTCCAAAGTTTCAATAAAATTCTGCTGCCAGAATTTTATTGTCAAGTTCAATATGTCCAAGATCATTGCTATTGATCCGTGGCTCCGTTGGGGGTGCACCTTTGGACTTAGTTGCTGTAGTATATGTCTAGTTTGTGTTCATGCCCTTTGCCATGTTATTTGAATGCTGTAGCTCAATTATTTTGTGCTCCGAAGTTGCTATGATGCTGTAATTTTCAGCTTTCGCTCATTTCTTGTTTCGGGCATAACTTTTAGCCCGTAACTCCGATTTCAGCGAATCTTATATGAACCTTGATTGATTTTCAGTGTAGATTCATAATATCATATTGTTATCATGTTTTGAGGTGTTTTGCTTGAGTGATATTTTACGTGCTCCGTGTGCATCCTTAGTGCATCCATCTTTTTCGAGTGCGCATTGCATCTTGTTGATTTGTGCTTGGTGTGATTGTTTTGTTTAGAGCCGGAAGCAGAGTCTGAGTTCGAGTATGAGCACGAAGTTTCCAACGAGGTTGAGCACAAGGACCCTTCTCACGATCCGAACGACTTCTCTTCAGGCAAGATGACCGAACCCCGATAACATTACTATCTTTGCCTATTGCTAGTAGTCTCGATCTATAGTTTTGCCTCGATGCCCATGATCTTCTTGTCAGCCTCCTACTTGTAATCAATTGCCATGTTTAACCAACCTACCTACGCAAACCGTTGCTTGGCTAAGTACGCTTCGCTCAGCCCTTCTTATAGCATTGCTAGTTGCAGGTGAAGATCGAAGATGCTTGCTTCATGATGAAGTTTGGTTGGGTTTTATCACACTATATAATTGCTTAAAATGAAATCATCTATAAATTGGCAAGGGTGGAAGGCTAAGCCTTTTGCTTGGTGATTTGTTCCACTCATGCCGTTAGGAACCGTATAAATCGGTGTTATGTTCCTTGATTATGCGTTCCTAACACGGTTGGGGTGTATGGGACCCCCTCGATAAACCGCTAAGTGCTAATTCTTTTCCAGCAAATCCCAACATTGGTACTATTTGCCTAATAACTAAATAACTTGCATAGGGAGTAATTAACCTGAGTTCTTAATCAACCACCCCGGGCCAGTGCTCCTCATGAGTGTTGGTCCGAAACGGGGAGTCTGCGGGGTCACCACGAGGAAACTCGAGGATCGATATAAACCTGTAGAATCGCCCATCCGGTCGTGTCCTGAGACTTAGATACGAGCGGCTACTATCAGGGTGTCGACACGCCGGGAGGATTTGCTGGATTAGCCTTACCTTAGTTCAGTATATCTTGAGCACGGGATTTCGAGGATACTCGGGTCTTCCCACTTTGGAGTTGCGACTCCGCGGATCGTGGGCTTGTAATGGGTCAAGTTGGAACACCCCTGCAGGGTTTGAACTTTCGAAAGCCGTGCCCGCGGTTATGTGGCAGATGGGAGCTTGTTAATATCCGGTTGTAGATAACTTGACACAATGTTTCTAATACACTACCAGCGTGCGTTCCGTGACCGTCAATTTCTGAATAGGGATTCGGGAGTTGAACACGGAGGGGTTATGCTTGTTGAGCTTGTAGCTAGGATCACTTCGTGATCACTTCTCGTCCGAGGCTTTCTCTTCTCGCTCTCACTCACGTAAGCTAGATGCTAGTTGCTGCTGCAAACACTTATTCTTTTCTTCAGCCTTATCCTTTCCCAAAGGCTTAAATAGTCTTGTTACCCGGGAATGGGATTGCTGAGTCCTCTGTGGCTCACAGTTACTTCACCACACCAGATGCAGGTCTAGTTGTGAGCTATCCAGGTGATGGCACCGAGCTGGATTGGGAGTACGACGAGGAGCGTAGTCGGTACTATGTTCGATATCCGGATGATCAGTAGTGGAGACTCCTACTAGGATTCGATCCGCCTGTGGTTTATTTATTTCAGTTTGGTATGTTGACATTTGGATTTTGCCCTTAGAGGGTTGTGATGTTCTTAATGTATGATGTTTGAGACTTGCATTGTAATTCTGTGACGTGGCGAGTGTAAGCCAACTATTTATGTTTACAATCCCCTCTTTTACATGAGAGGTGCAAAGATTACCAAACTTGAGATCATTCTAGGATGGATTTATGCCTTTAAGTCGTGTCTCGACACGTAGGAGGTATAACTCCATCCTGGGCATTACAAATTGGTATTCAGAGCCTTCTCCGACCTAGGAGCCCCCACTGTTTGATCGAATCGTTGACGGTCGAGTCTAGGCACACACTGAAAACATTTTGAGTCCTATATTATATCGGAGAGTAGGATTTCTTTGCTTCTCATCCCCTTTCTCTCTGGTGAGGACTCCTGACGACTACTCTTGTCTCTCCTATTTTCAAAAATTGCACAAATTTTTTTTTAGGAATCCCGCGAGTATTCTGGGATTGTTTCGATGTTCTTGTGACAAGGATATTGTTCTCGATGCCTCCTGTTCCCGGGGAGTTGAGCTTCGGGGTATTGTTGTCACAAGCATATCGTGGCAGTACTAAATACTTAAGACGGCCGACATCGAAAATCTCCCCTATACGGCCAGTGGCAAGATAACCCCGACATCACCCAGTACTGGGGAGGTAGTTCGGGAGTATTGCCATAGCTTGTTATAGTGGATGCTTTTCGAAGGTCCGAGGTACACAGTTTCCGAGAAAGACTGGTTATGTGTTGAAGGATGGATACACCTGGATGTAGGTTTAGAGTTGATTGCGCGGTGCTTCCCGTGTATCCCCAACACCTGATTGCATAACTGGAATCTTTCGGAAATCTATAGGTGGGTTTATCCAGTAGATCGTAGGCATTCTTCCAACGAATGCAGGTTAGTGAGTTCGGGGTTCGACATTGAGTGAAGGGGTTATATGACCGATGTTACTATCAGGAGTTGCATCTTAAAGGGTCCTTGGCTATGCTGATCCGGGGATTGCAAAACCTTTTCGTAACGCGTTCATATGCTTTCAGCACAAAGATGTTAGAACGAAACTCCTCTCTTGTGTTTGTTCCCGTCTGTACCTTGTTGTTTTCTTATTTTATCCTTTTGTCCCCTATGTGGCTTCTCGTGAAGATTGATGATATCATTTAACTGAGAATTTCATTCGTTCCTCTTGTCCGAATGATTTCATTCGTTCTTATTGTTCGAATGATTATTGTGAAGACTTGATGCAATTCATGCCATTGATTCAGCTTATTCCTTTTGTCAATCAATTGCTGATTCGTGGTCATCTCTTACAGGATGGCTCCGAAAAAGGTTCCCAACGCTAACCCAGAGGTGGAAGAGGTCCCAGATCGTCCTCCTTCTCCTCCTCCTCCGCCTGAGGCTTGGAGAGCAATCATGCAGACTACAGCTCAGAACACCCAGTTGATGATGCAGATGATGCAGCAGATGCAAGCTATTCAAGCTAATCAGGGTATTCCAGGGAACCAAGGCAACTTCTTCAACCAGTAGCACCATGCTACTCTCAACCAGTTCTTGGCCAACAATCCTAAAGCTTTCAGTTACTGTGTCGACCCTCTTGATGCTGAAGATTGGTTAACCGACATTAAGAAGCATTTTGAGTGCAGTAACGTGAAGGAAGATGATTATGTGAAGTTTGCAGCCTTCCAACTGAAAGATCAAGCAGCTGATTGGTGGCAGCAGTATAAAGACTCCGGGCCAGGTCAAGTGATCTCTTGGGAGAATTTCTGCAAGGACTTTCGCTCTCACCACATTCCTACAAGTGTCATCGAGGGTATGCGTGAGCAATTCCGCAATCTGAAGCAGGGCTCCATGACAGTCTATCAGTATAGTGTCAAGTTCCAAAACCTCGCTCGCTATGCTAAGCAAGACATTCCTGATGCCAAGAGTAAAATCTACCAGTTCCGTGGAGGTCTCAAAGATGAACTTCAGCTTGCTCTCACTTTGTTCGAGCTCGATGAATTCGACAAGTTCTATAACATGGCTTTGAAACAAGAAGCAGCTCAGCTTAAGATGGAGGCTTCTAAGAAGAGAATTCGAGATGCCGTTCACTCTTCCTCATCGTCTCAGTTGGTCTCGAAGCATCAGAAATTTTGGCTTCCTCCTCCTCCAGTGATTCGAGCTCCATACAACAACTCCAACAACAAGAACTCTAGTGGTCGTGGTTTCTCCCACCCACCCAACTCCAACAAGCAGTCCAAGCAACAGTTCCAAGCTCCAAGACTAAGTGCTCCTCCTACCCGTCCGCTTTCTGAGGTGACTTGCTACAATTGTGGCCAGAAGGGTCATTATTCCAACAAGTGCAACAACCCAAGGCGCCTTCCGCCTCCTCCTCCTGTCGGTACCGCTATGGTCAAGCATGATCCAAAGGCGGCAAGGGTTAATCTGATGAATGCAGCACAAGCGGAGAATTCTTCTGATGTCATTTTGGGTAACCTTCCAGTTAACTCTTTTCCAGCTAAAGTGTTATTTGATTCGGGTGCTTCATGCTCTTTCATGTCTCAACCATTTGCATCCAAGCACAATATTGCCACTTCAAATTTGCCTCAGAAGTTGCAAGTTGTTTCTCCGGGCAGGATTATGACTTCTAGTGTCTATGCTCCGGATGTTTCTATTCGCATGGGAGATTATCGCTTTTTGGCTAAACCGGTGATTCTTGGTAATTCTGACATTGACCTCATCCTCGGAATGGATTGGCTTTCTCAGCACGATGCTCATATTGATTGTGCACAGAAGGAAGTCAAGATGACTCATTCTGATGAAGATGTGATTATCTTTGCCTCAAGGGATAACACTATCAGGCTTTTCTCTCTAAATGATAAGGGTGAAATTAATGCCATATCTCAAATTCCGGTGGTGAACGAATATCAAGACGTCTTTCCTGAAGAACTTCCAGGCATGCCTCCACACCGCCAGGTGGAATTCGTTATTGAACTCGAGCCGGGTACTGAGCCAGCATGCCGGCGTCCGTACAAGCTCTCTCCGGATGAATTGAAGGAATTGAAGAAGCAGCTTGATAAGCAGGAGAGTATGGGTCTCATCAGACCTAGTACGTCTCCGTGGGGCTGTGGTGTCTTATTTGTCAAGAAGAAAGATGGCACGGAGCGTCTCTGTGTTGACTACCGGCCATTGAACAAGAAGACGATTAAGAACAAGTATCCACTCCCCAACATCAACGAACTCTTTGAGCAGCTCAAAGGAGCTAAAGTGTTCTCTAAGCTTGACCTCCGAATGGGCTATCATCAAATTCGCATTCGCGAGGAAGACATTCCCAAGACGGCCTTCAGAACGAGCTATGGTTCATACGAGTATACCGTCATGTCCTTCGGTCTCGCCAATGCTCCTCCTACCTTTTCGAGGATGATGCATTACATCTTCAACCCCTATACTGGCGAGTTTGTGCTTGTGTATCTGGATGATATTCTGGTGTTTTCCAAGAATGAAGAAGATCACGAAAAGCACTTACGTCTGGTTCTTGATCGACTCCGAGAGCATAAATTCTATGCCAAGTTCTCCAAGTGCGAGTTTTGGCTCGATAAGGTTTTGTACCTGGGCCACATCATCTCAGCTGACGGTATTGCGGTTAATCCCGAGAAAGTTGAAGCAATTGTCAACTGGGAAGCTCCTCAGAACGTCAAGCAGCTCCGCAGTTTTCTGGGCCTTGCCAGCTATTGTAGAAGGTTCGTTGAGAACTTCTCCAAGATTGCCAAGCCTCTTTCCAACCTGCTTCAGAAGAATGTCAAATACTTTTGGTCTCCAGAGTGTGAAGTGGCATTCAAAACTCTCAAAGAAAAGCTTGTGTCTGCTCCAGTTCTGACTCCTCCAGATGAATCCAAGCCCTATGAAGTATTCTGTGATGCTTCTCTTCAAGGTCTTGGTGGTGTGCTTATGCAAGATAAGAGAATTGTGGCATACACTTCTCGTCAGCTCAAGCCAAGTGAGAAGAACTATCCCACACATGATCTCGAGCTAGCAGATGTGGTACATGCTCTGATTACGTGGAGACATCTGTTGTTGGGCAGAAAGGTCGACATCTTCACTGATCACAAGAGCTTGAAGTACATCTTCACACAGCCGCATCTGAACCTCCGCCAGACTCGTTGGGTCGAAATGATCCAAGAGTATAATCCCAGCATTGAATACACTCCTGGCAAGGCGAATGTGATTGCAGATGCTTTGAGCAGAAAGGCATATTGCAACAGCCTTCTTATCAAACCGTACCAGCCTGAGCTTTGTGAAGCATTCAGGAAACTCAACCTCCAAGTTGTTCCGCAGGGTTTTCTTGCAAATCTTCAAATTGCTCCTACCTTGGAAGATCAAGTCCGTGAGTCCCAACTCAGTGATACCATGGTGAAGAAGGTGAAACATGCTATTGCTAAGGGCATTCCGAAATACAAGTGCTTCCGTGTTGATGAGAGAGATACCTTGTTCTTCGAGGACAGACTCGTTGTTCCCAAAGGTGATCTCAGGAAGCTCATAATGGAAGAAGCTCATGATTCTCTCCTTTCCATTCATCCTGGCAGTTCCAAGATGTACCAAGATCTCAAGCAGTCTTACTGGTGGACACGCATGAAAAGGGAGATTGCCCAATTCGTGAATGAATGTGATGTGTGCAGAAGAGTGAAAGCAGAACATCAACGTCCAGCCGGTCTTCTCCAACCTCTTCCTATTCCCGAGTGGAAGTTCGACCACATTGAAATGGACTTCGTCACTGGCTTTCCTAAATCCAAGCGAGGGAATGATGCTATCTTTGTGGTGATTGACAAGCTTACCAAAGTCGCTCACTTCCTGCAAGTCAAAGAATCGATCAATGCAGCTCAATTGGCAGAGCTGTACACTTCCAGAATTGTCTCCCTTCATGGCATTCCTCAAGTTATCTCCTCAGACCGTGGAAGCTTGTTCACATCAAGGTTCTGGGACTCCTTTCAGTCCGCCATGGGCACTAAGATCAGGTTCAGCACTGCCTTTCACCCTCAGACTAGTGGTCAAGTCGAGCGTGTGAATCAGATTCTAGAAGACATGCTCAGAGCCTGTGTCATCTCCTTTGGCATGAAATGGGAAGACTGCCTTCCATTTGCCGAGTTCTCTTACAACAACAGCTTTCAAGCAAGTGCAGGCAAAGCACTGTTTGAAATCCTATATGGCAGAAAGTGTCGTACCCCTCTCAACTGTTCTGAAACAGGCGAACGTCAACTTCTTGGCAATGACTTGATCTCAGAAGCCGAAGAAATGTGCAAAGTCATATGTGAGAATCGCAAGGCCGCTCAGTCGCGCCAGAAGAGTTACTATGACGGCAAGCATCGTGATTTGGCCTTAAACATCGGTGATCATGTCTATCTCCGAGTTTCTCCGATGAAAGGCACACAAAGATTCGGTATCAAAGGAAAGCTTGCTCCTAGATACGTCGGGCCTTTCAAGATTCTTGGAAAGAGAGGCGATCTAGCCTATCAACTTGAGCTTCCTTCAAACTTCGCCAATGTTCATGATGTCTTCCATGTGTCTCAACTTCGCAAATGCTTCAAGGCACCTGAGCGCATGATTCCGTTTGAAGAGATTGATCTTCAACAAGACCTGTCCTACCGAGAGCATCTCGTTGCCATTCTCGAAGAAACCGAACGCAAGACCCGCAACAAGTCCATCAAATTTCTGAAAGTCAAGTGGTCACATCACACCGACCGAGAAGCTACCTGGGAACGAGAAGATCATCTTCGTTCCGAGTACCCTTCCTTTTTCCAGTCCTAGATCTCGGGACGAGATCTTTTTGTAGTAGAGGAGAGTTTGTAATGCCCCGGATGTAATACTTTCCCTTTTGGGTAAATAATATATCTCCGGCTTCATCTATTTCCATTCCGGGTTCTTTGTCTTTCGGGTTTTCGTCGTTTTGTTGTGTGAGTGTGTGGCATTCATTCATATCATGTAGTCATGTGCATCGCATTGCATTTGTGTTGTCGGTTGCATCCGGTTCCACGTGTTTCTTCCCGTTGTCCGTTTCGCGTTCCGGAGCTCCCTCACGTGTCCGTGACGTCCCGTAGGCCTACTTTGTTGTTCGGGCGTGTAACGTTACCGGTGTGCCGCGAGGTTGTTGTGTGTGTTGTTGTTTTGTTGTGTGCAACCCGCCTCTCAAATCTCGTCGCGTTTCGAGTCCGTTTGCTCCTCTAACAGTTATTCTCGTGGGCTCAAAGTGCCTCCACTTTGAGGCCCAAAACACCCCCTCCAACAGCCCACTAACCACTCCTAGTCACTTCTATCATCTAGGCCATCAAAATCTGATCCGGTGGCCGAAAACCGCACTCCATTTGGAGTCTCCTAGCTCCCTCTACCTATAAATGTGTGTCCACCCCCGAATTTTGCAGATCCAACCCTAGCTTCTCCCTCCTCCAGCCGCCGGACACGTCCGAAGCGATCCGGACATGTCCGCCGCCGTGCAGCCACCTCACCCCGACCAATAGGGGAGCGCAACCTCAGCTCCGCCGCCACGTGGCCGCTCCCTATTGGCCCGCCACCATCTCCTCCTCCCACCTCCGTCCCGCGGCCCGCTGGGCCCGCGAGGGGCCCTCCCGACCCGAGCCACCACCGCCGCCGGCCCGCAGGCAGCCGCCGCCCGGGATCTCCCTCGCGCCGCCGCCGGACTCCCTCCTCCGGCCGCCGCGCCACCTCGCCGCCTCCTCAACTCCAGCAACCGCCGCCGCCGCGGGCCCCTGTACCGCCGGCCCCCTGCGCCTCCATCGCCGGCCGGGCCTCGCCCCCTCCTCCGCCGCGGGAGCCGCCGCGCCCGGCCTCCCCGCGCCCTCCGGCCGCCGCGAGGGCCAGCTACGGCGCGCCGCCGCTCGAAGCTCGGGAGCGAGCTCCGCCCCGATCCGATCTGGGGGCTAGCGGGCCGGGCCTCCAGATCCGCCCCGTTAGCCGCCCGATCCGGTATCCCGCGGGCCCAACTCCTCTCCGCCCGGATCCGCGGGCCCGTTAGGAGCCCGTTTGACCTCCGCCACCGCCCGTTGACCCGTTGACCAGTCCGTTGACTGGGGAGGTGGTTATTTTTTTCTAAGTCCCTGAGATCTAGTTGTCTGATGCAGTTTTCAAACGTGCATATCTTTTTATGTGTTGCTCCGATTCGCGCATATAGCATGTCCAGACGTTCGTGGGTTCGTGCACTACGTTTTATCTGTTATTGTCATGCATGTTAGAGATCATCTAGGTGCTTGTTTTGCTGTTGCAAGAGTTCATCATGATATAAACTGCTGCTATGTGATGTTTTTATGTCATCTTTGCCATGTGATATATTTTAGCTCGTTTGTCCGAATGATGCAAATGACATGTCCACGTGTTCGTCTTGCCATGCTCTACGTGTTGTATGTGCTAGGTTGCATGTTAGATTTATTCTTGCCTTGTTATCATCGTTGCAAAGTGCCATGTGGCTATGATGTTGTTTCACTTGTTATGAAATGCCATCTTGTTGAGCTCGTTGCTATCGTTGTGGTTACCTCAATGATGCATGCTTGTATGTTTCGGAATCACCTTCATGTGTACTTTGATGAGGTGCTTACCTCTTGCCATGTTTAGTTTTGAGTTGACTTAAACATGATCTTTTATATGCCATGATGAAATTGCTGTTTTAGGACTTAGTGGATTTTCACTAAGTCTGAAATCTGTAACGTTCCGATGCCATGTTCGTGTGATGTTCTAGGACAAAGCATGATAGTTTTGGAGTGGATCTTGATTGTTCCTTGTATTATATATTGTTGTCTTTACATTCATGTCCTCACATGTCTATTTAAGTGGTTGTAGCATGTTTATCTTTTGCTCCAAAGTTTCAATAAAATTCTGCTGCCAGAATTTTATTGTCAAGTTCAATATGTCCAAGATCATTGCTATTGATCCGTGGCTCCGTTGGGGGTGCACCTTTGGACTTAGTTGCTGTAGTATATGTCTAGTTTGTGTTCATGCCCTTTGCCATGTTATTTGAATGCTGTAGCTCAATTATTTTGTGCTCCGAAGTTGCTATGATGCTGTAATTTTCAGCTTTCGCTCATTTCTTGTTTCGGGCATAACTTTTAGCCCGTAACTCCGATTTCAGCGAATCTTATATGAAACTTGATTGATTTTCAGTGTAGATTCATAATATCATATTGTTATCATGTTTTGAGGTGTTTTGCTTGAGTGATATTTTACGTGCTCCGTGTGCATCCATCATGCATCCATCTTTTTCGAGTGCGCATTGCATCTTGTTGATTTGTGCTTGGTGTGATTGTTTTGTTTAGAGCCGGAAGCAGAGTCTGAGTTCGAGTATGAGCACGAAGTTTCCAACGAGGTTGAGCACGAGGACCCTTCTCACGATCCGAACGACTTCTCTTCAGGCAAGATGACCGAACCCCGATAACATTACTATCTTTGCCTATTGCTAGTAGTCTCGATCTATAGTTTTGCCTCGATGCCCATGATCTTCTTGTCAGCCTCCTACTTGTAACCAATTGCCATGTTTAACCAACCTACCTACGCAAACCGTTGCTTGGCTAAGTACGCTTCGCTCAGCCCTTCTTATAGCATTGCTAGTTGCAGGTGAAGATCGAAGATGCTTGCTTCATGATGAAGTTTGGTTGGGTTTTATCACACTATATAATTGCTTAAAATGAAATCATCTATAAATTGGCAAGGGTGGAAGGCTAAGCCTTTTGCTTGGTGATTTGTTCCACTCATGCCGTTAGGAACCGTATAAACCGGTGTTATGTTCCTTGATTATGCGTTCCTAACACGGTTGGGGTGTATGGGACCCCCTCGATAAACCGCTAAGTGCTAAGTCTTTTCCAGCAAATCCCAACATTGGTACTATTTGCCTAATAACTAAATAACTTGCATAGGGAGTAATTAACCTGAGTTCTTAATCAACCACCCCGGGCCAGTGCTCCTCATGAGTGTTGGTCCGAAACGGGGAGTCTGCGGGGTCACCACGAGGAAACTCGAGGATTGATATAAACCTGTAGAATCGCCCATCCGGTCGTGTCCTGAGACTTAGATACGAGCGGCTACTATCAGGGTGTCGACACGCCGGGAGGATTTGCTGGATTAGCCTTACCTTAGTTCGGTATATCTTGAGCACGGGATTCCGAGGATACTCGGGTCTTCCCACTTTGGAGTTGCGACTCCGCGGATCGTGGGCTTGTAATGGGTCAAGTTGGAACACCCCTGTAGGGTTTGAACTTTCGAAAGCCGTGCCCGCGGTTATGTGGCAGATGGGAGCTTGTTAATATCCGGTTGTAGATAACTTGACACAATGTTTCTAATACACTACCAGCGTGCGTTCCGTGACCGTCAATTTCCGAATAGGGATTCGGGAGTTGAACACGGAGGGGTTATGCTTGTCGAGCTTGTAGCTAGGATCACTTCGTGATCACTTCTCGTCCGAGGCTTTCTCTTCTCGCTCTCACTCACGTAAGCTAGATGCTAGTTGCTGCTGCAAACACTTATTCTTTTCTTCAGCCTTATCCTTTCCCAAAGGCTTAAATAGTCTTGTTACCCGGGAATGGGATTGCTGAGTCCTCTGTGGCTCACAGTTACTTCACCACACCAGATGTAGGTCCAGTTGTGAGCTATCCAGGTGATGGCACCGAGCTGGATTGGGAGTACGACGAGGAGCGTAGTCGGTACTATGTCCGATATCCGGATGATCAGTAGTGGAGACTCCTACTAGGATTCGATCCGCTTGTGGTTTATTTATTTCAGTTTGGTATCTTGACATTTGGATTTTGCCCTTAGAGGGTTGTGATGTTCTTAATGTATGATGTTTGAGACTTGAATTGTAATTCTGTGACGTGGCGAGTGTAAGCCAACTATTTATGTTTACAATCCCCTCTTTTACATGAGATGTGCAAAGATTACCAAACTTGAGATCATTCTAGGATGATTTTATGCCTTTAAGTCGTGCCTCGACACGTAGGAGGTATAACTCCATCCTGGGCATTACACAAGTATCCGGAAGCGGAAGGAGACAAGACTGGGAAGGTTAGCAAATCTGGTAAACCGGCTCCAGTTAATCCGGCTACCTCAAGTTTTTTGGGCAAACGGAAGGCAGAGGGTGGCTCTGACTTCGTGGCCAACACTCAAGTTCAAGGGGATTTTCAGCGTAGCCTGCGAGATCCATCTTCACAGACCGGCGGAGGAGCTTTTAGCTGGGATCAGGAGTTAGATCAGCCTTGTCCAAAGCATAGCGTAAAAGGGAAACCGGCAAAGCATACCATGAGAGAGTGCATACCCCTTATGAAGGCAGTGGCGGGCCGTTTCAACCCTCATAATCGACCCCCGAATGGTGGTTCAGGTCCTGGATTTTACGGTCCAGGTCGTCAGGGGAACAGCTCCGGGTCAGGATATAGGGGCAATAGCAGTGGTTATCAAAACCGGGCAGGTAATCAGAACAATCAAGGAAATTATAATGGCCAGGGCAATCAGTCATATCATCAAGGTGGTTACAATAATCAGAGCAATCAGCAGCAGGGCCAAGGGAATTATAATAATCAGGGAAATCAGCAGCAACAGCGTCAGCAGCAGCAGCCGCAATCTGGATATCAGAGTAATCCGAAGGAATTAAGCAGTGGACAATATCATGTTTTCACCACAAGTCTGTGTAAGAGAGACCAGAAGGTTTTGAAGCGAGCTGTTAATGCAGTTGAACCGGCGATACCGCAATTTCTTCGCTGGTCAGAACAGCCCATTATATGGAGCAGGGAAGACCACCCGATGCGGGTGGATAATCCGGGCCATCTAGCCTTGGTGGTAGCACCTCAAGTGGGAGGCTACAAATTCACTAAAGTTCTCATGGACGGTGGTAGCAGTATCAATATCTTGTACTATGAGACGTTCCGTCGCATGGGTCTGACGGATAAGAAGCTAAGACAATCAAACACAGTGTTTCACGGAGTGGTCCCAGGTAAGTCCGCTTATCCGGTTGGAAAGATTGACTTGCAAGTTACCTTTGGGAACGAATATGATTCCAGATCAGAGTTGATCACTTTCGAAGTCGTCAAAATCAAAAGTCCGTATCACGCTCTATTTGGAAGGACGGTTTATGCTAAGTTCATGGCTAGGCCGTGTTACGTTTATTTGCAGCTTAAAATGCCGGGTCATAAGGGCACGATCACAGTTCATGGAAGCCGCAAGATAGCAGTGGAATGTGAGGAAGGAGATGCGGCCTATGCAGAAGCAGTATGTGCCACAGAAGAGTTGAACTTTTATAAAGATAATGTTGATCCGGCAGATATGACTCCGCTGAAGAAGCCAACTACCGAGCATGATCCGGCGTTGAAGTTTAAATCAGTAGAAGAGACCAAGCAAGTTGATTTTGTACCTGGAGATTCGTCTAAGCAGTTCACTATCAGCGCTAACCTTGATCCCAAATAGGAAGGCGCGCTCATCGAGTTCATCCGTGAGAACCGGGATATCTTTGCATGGAAACCTTCTGACATGCCAGGTATACCGATGGAACTCGCTGAGCACAAGTTAAATATTGATCCGAAGTTTAAACCGGTCAAACAGTATCTGCGCCGCTTCAACGAGGAGAGGCGCAAAGCTATAGGAGAAGAAGTGGCCAGACTTTTGGCCGCAGGGTTCATAGTAGAAGTTTTTCATCCGGAGTGGTTGGCTAATCCGGTGCTGGTGTTGAAAAAGAATGGGAAGTGGAGGATGTGTGTGGACTACACAGACCTCAATAAAGCTTGCCCAACTGATCCTTTTGCTCTACCTCGCATCGATCAGATCATCGATGCCACGGCGGGGTGTGAGCGGCTAAGTTTTTTGGATGCATATTCAGGGTATCACCAGATCAAGATGGCGGTGGAAGATCAAGAGAAGACAGCTTTCATAACTCCTTTCGGTGCTTTTTGCTATGTGTCTATGCCTTTTGGGCTTAAGTGTGCACAGGCAACTTATCAGCATTGCGTTCAGAATTGTCTGAAGGGGCAGATAGGGAGGAACGTTCATGCCTATGTGGATGACATTGTGGTCAAATCGAAGAAAGAAGGAACAATGATAGAGGATCTTAAGGAAACCTTTGATAATCTTCGGGCTTATAGGATGATGCTTAATCCGGAAAAATGTGCTTTTGGTGTTCCGGCAGGTAAGCTACTGGGATTCTTGGTTTCAAACAGAGGAATAGAAGCAAACCCAGAGAAGATCAAGGCCATCACGTCTTTGACTAAACCGATTTGCATCAACGATGTTCAGCGTATAGCTGGCCGGATCACAGCATTAAGCCGGTTCATCAGTCGCTTGGGAGAGAAGGCGATCCCGCTTTACCAGATGTTGAGGAAAACAGACCGGTTTATCTGGAGTGATGAGGCAAACACAGCGTTTGAGGATCTGAAATGGCAACTAGCAAAACCACCGGTTTTAGCTGCTCCTATTGACAAGGAGCCTTTGCTGTTATATGTCGCTGCTAATGCACGGGCAGTCAGCGTTGCAATCGTGGTTGAGCGCAAGGAAGCAGGGAAGGAGTACCCGGTTCAGCGCCCGGTTTATTATGTGAGTGAAGTACTCATTGAATCCAAGCAGAGATACCCTCATTGGCAGAAGTTGGTATATGGGGTGTTCATGGCAAACCGGAAGCTGAAGCACTATTTCCAAGGGCATCCAATAACTGTGGTTAGTTCAGCACCGTTGGGGGATATAATCCAGAACAGGGAAGCTACGGGCAGAGTAGCAAAGTGGGCCATCGAGCTCAGCCCGCATGAGTTGAAATATGTACCACGCACTGCTATAAAATCTCAGGCATTGGTAGACTTCATCAATGACTGGACAGAGTTGCAGACTCCTGAGGAGAAGCCGGATCTTACTTACTGGACGATTCACTTCGACGGTTCAAAACAGTTGGAGGGCTCGGGGGCTGGAGTTGTCTTAACTTCCCCCAGAGGTGATAAATTTTGTTATGTCCTCCGCTTATTGTTTCCTTGTACTAATAATGCAGCGGAATATGAAGCATTACTTCATGGTTTGCGGCTAGCAAAGGAAATGAACTTGAGCCGGGTTAAGTGCCTGGGCGACTCAGATCTGGTGGCACAGCAAGTTTCTGGCAAGTGGGATTCAAGAGATCCCCTCATGGTGGCTTATAGACGAGAGGTTGAAGCAGTCGCAGGATACTTTAAAGGATATCAGGTGGATCATATAGACCGGCGGAGGAACGAATCGGCTGACGCTTTAAGCCGGCTGGGGTCGCAACGTAAACCGGTGCCACCAAACACCTTTTTGGATGAATTGCACAGTCTGTCGGTTCAGATACCGTCGGAAGAAGACCTAGCTGTTCCGAACCCAGAGGCACAGTTAGTTGCAGCACTCCATATTATTCCGGATTGGACGCTGCCCTATTTGGCATACCTGAGCCGAGGAGAGTTGCCAGATGACGAAGAAGAAGCACGACAGATAATTCGGCGCTCTAAGTCCATGACAATTGCAAACGGAGAACTTCACCATCGCAGTACCTCTGGAGTATTTCAGCGGTGTGTATCAGCTGAGGAAGGTTGTGAGATTCTTCACGAAATTCATGAAGGGGATTGTGGTCATCATGCCGGTTCAAAATCATTGGTGGCTAAGGCATTCCGGCATGGTTTCTATTGGTTAACCGCTCATGCAGATGCGGCAGATCTGGTCCGGAAGTGTGACGCTTGTCAGAAATTCTCGAGACGTGCTTTGGTTCCAGCACAGGAACTCCGGATGATACCAATAACTTGGCCGTTTGCGACTTGGGGGCTTGATATGGTTGGACCTTTCAAGCGATCCCAAGATCAGAAAACTCATCTACTAGTGGCAGTAGACAAGTTTACAAAGTGGGTTGAAGCGGAGCCTATAAGCAAGTGTGATGCGGCGACGGCAGTCAAATTCATCAAAAAAGTAATTTTCCGGTTTGGCTTCCCACACAGCATCATCACAGACAATGGCACTAATTTATCTAAGGGTGAGATGAAGGAATTCTGTCAAAGAGAACATATTCGCTTAGACGTATCTTCTGTGGCTCACCCCCAAACCAATGGTCAGGCTGAAAGGGCAAATCAGGAGATTTTGCGAGGTATCAAACCCCGGCTTATGACACCTTTGCAAAGAACCCCAGGATGCTGGGTTGAGGAATTGCCATCTGTTCTTTGGAGCATCAACACTACACCAAACCGGTCTACAGGTTACGCACCTTTCTTCATGGTTTATGGTGCTGAAGCAGTTCTTCCGAGCGATATACGTCATGATTCACCAAGGGTGACGGCTTATGTGGAAGCAATCAACGAGGAGTCAAGACAGGACAGTTTAGACCGGCTGGATGAAGAGCGTGATATAGCTGCAGCACGATCTGCGATTTATCAGCAAGACTTGCGCAGATATCATAGCCGCCGGATTAGAACAAGGACGTTCCAGGAGGGTGACTTGGTACTCCGGCTCATCCAAGATCAAACAGATATGCACAAGCTATCCCCACCTTGGGAAGGGCCCTTTGTGGTCAGCAAGAATCTGCAGAACGGTTCATATTACTTGGTGGACGTTCGAGAACACAAGGACTCACGGACATCAGAAGAGGAGACGAAGAGGCCGTGGAACATCGCCCATTTACGGCCATACTATACTTGAGCTACGTGCTCCAATGTATCCTATGTATATATTATGAGTAATGAATAAACCGGCACCCTCGGTAAACCGGGGGCTTAGCCCTTTTTCCATATACAAAAATCCTGTGAAAGCAACCATACAAGTTTATTATCAGATATTATATTTCAATATATTGGCCGGTTTAGAAATTGATTTTTTGCAGAAGGTGCAAAGGAGCAATAAAACTCTCTAAAAAACATAAGATCATATCCGGTTTGAGGAGAGGAGGCTTCATAAATTACCCACCGGTTCAGGAGGAACCCTGGAGACCCTCTGAAAAGTTGGATAATTCCACGTTCAGTGAGTGGTTTGAATTTACCCACCGGTTCAGGAGGAACCCTGGAGACCCTCTGAAAAGTTGGATAATTCCACGTTCAGTGATTGGTTTGAATTTACCCACCGGTTCAGGAGGAACCCTGGAGACCCTCTGAAAAGTTGGATAATTCCACGTTCAGTGATTGGTTTAAATTGACCCACCGGTTCAGGAGGAACCCTGGAGGCCCTCTGGGAGTGGTATCGCCCACTCCCAGTGATCGGATCAGTTTCATAATTCTATCGGCCCTCTGAAAAGTTGGGTAATGCCACGTTCAGTGATTGGCTAGGCCCTCTGGGAGTGTTGGACAAACCACGTCCCATTGATTGGCTCAGTTTTTATTTGCGGTTCTTTCGGCCCTCTGAAAAGTTGGATAATGCCATGTTCAGTGATTGGCTGGGCCCTCTGGGAGTGTTGGACAAACCACGTCCCATTGATTGGCTGAACCTTGCTTTCGGCCTGGCAGCTCTTAAAAACCCTCGACTACATGGTCTTATTTGCAAAATTTGCATCTTTTTGGTGTTTGTGTTTTATAACCTTTTAAACCGGAGTGGAACAGCTATAGAAGCTGACCACATATCTATAAAGTGAAAAGTCTGGATCATGAATACCAGCATGAGTAAACCGGTGTTCATTATAACCCGGATCGTATATCAGGCAAAAAGCTACGACTTTCCGAACAAAGTCTTGAAGAACAAGATGAACCGGATTTATCATCAAGATGGACCGGAGAATTTCGGGTTTCTAATTGGATCCATGAAGGTCTTCATAAAGCGATTTTAAAGTCCTACCAGATTAAGAATACTGAGCATATATAGTCTCAGGTATAAAAGTTATTTCTAGTATAAAGATATTCTTATTTGAGGTTTTAAGAGAACATTTTAATCCGTCCAGTGGTAAGCCACTAGGACATATTTTCAATATCTTTTCTGCAGGAGCAGAGGATATGGAAGGCAACCAATATCAGACAACATTTCAACCGGCAAGTATTTCATGAAGACAAAATATCCGGGTTAAAACATATCAAGTTTCGGCTAGCCTATTACAAGGCATAGCAAGCCCAACAGATTAGAAACATTGTTTGGCGAAACACAAATTACGATTACAGCAATAAAATTCGAAGTTATGCTTCTCCTTGCTGAGACGGCTGGCCATCGCCTTGATCCGGAACATCTTCATCTTCGTGAAGTGGTTGGAAGTCCGGCGCACGCCAGTCAATCTTCATCAAGGCCCGGAAATACATCTCGTCATTGATAAGTTCAGAAGGGTCAATGTCAGGAGCAAAGGTGTGAGGATGAACCGGCGGAATTAAGTTGACGGTATCATAGACCGGTCGCTCCACCCGTTCGTTCTGCAAATTATATCCCGGATGTTATCTGGACAAGTCAGATTCAGCTGCAAGCTTGCTGGCGAGGGGACGCATCTACTTCGTCAGGGCATAGAGATCCTTTTCGGTAAAGGCTGAGCCGTCATCTTTTGTATCTGGGAATCCGGTTAAAGCCTCCTCCGGATCAAGATCTGGGACCCAAGCCTTAGCCCTGGTAAGGGCCAGAAGAGCACCACCCCGAGCGGCAGATTTCTTGACTTCTTCGAGACGAGCCGGCAAAACAGATAACTTGTTCAATGTGTCTTGGATCGTCGTAGGGGCCAGTTTACCAAAAGAAGTGGCACTGATGATCCTCTGAGCGCCGGAGTACAGCTGCTCGACCAAGGTGTAGCATGCTTTAAGTCTCTTCCGTAAGTCATCCCCAAGATGGGAGACACGGCGCCCTGCACACAGGTATTATAGTTAAACCGGCACAAAACGGAGATTACAAGGATAAAAGCAGGAGTTCAGATTATACTTACCAAAGACAGCAGAGGTTATCAATTCAATTTGCCGTCTTAAACCGGTCAATTCTTCTGTAACCGGATTAAGCGCTCCTTCAGCGTCCTGAACCCTTTCCTCCAGATCTTTCTTTTGGACCTCAAAAGCGGTCCGCTCTTCTTCAAAGTATTTCTTCAGGTCTTCAGCAGTCTTTAAACTCAGCTGAAGGTCTTTTTTAGCCTTTGAAGCGGCAGATTCTGTGTCAGCAAGACGGCTTCGAAGTTCATCAATTTCAGCAGTGTTCCGGGTTAACTCAGCCTGCAAGCACAGTTAAAAGACAAGAGGTAAAAGTCAGGCAAGTCTCAAGCACACAAACAAGTTGTCTACTTGACACTTGGGGGCTAATGGCAGTTGAAGCGGTAAACAATAGCAATTCAAAGTTACAAGTCTCAAGCACACAAACAAGTTGTCTGCTTGACACTTGGGGGCTAATGTAAGGTTGAAGTATCATCAGCAACTTTTACAAGTATCAAATACATAAACAAGTTATCTACTTGATACTTGGGGGCTAATGTAAAGATCAGTTGTTCAATCTACAAAGTTCCGGTTCACCTTCAGTACGTAGCTAAACCGGAACTTGGGGGCTGTTATGGGATAGAAACACATCAAAGGAATAAAGTCAGAAGAAGAGGTTTACCTCATATTTCTCCCTCATTAAGTTAACCAGGCTGGCTTCATAATATCTCGGCTGCTGTGGAGTCGGTTTAGATACCCGGAGTAAATTTCTTGGGTGCTCATATCAGAAAGATTGGATATCTCAGTACTCCATTTCCCCTTCTCTTTAGATAGCTTTTCCGTTTTAGCCGTATGTTTAGCTAAAACGATGGGCTCGGCCGGAGCAACAAAGGCAGCCCCAGTTACCAAAACATCCGGAGAAGCAGGTACATTTGGGGGAGTGGCAGTATGGGCCGGATTGGGAGACGCCGGATTAATCTGAGGAGAATTGACCCGGGCCGGACTTGGCGGATTATGGGCATCTTCAGCAGTAATATTTTCAGGGACGGAGGCATGATCAGTAGGCGCAGGGTCTTCAAGAGGAGTTATAGGCTCGCCTTCTGGAGGAACGATCGTGGCCGGATCATCAGTCGGATCATCTACAGTGGTCTCAGCAGGAGTCTTGTTTGCCTTGGATCTCTTGCTAGGTTTTGGTTTGCTGGAAAGGTATGCAAAATGAGTTAACATTATAAAGCAAAAAGGGATCATAAACCGGAAAGGTGAGAAAGTTACCCTGGGACAGTTTTCAATGGAGGAAGCTGCGTGGCAGTCGATTCACCAGAAGAGGATAGTGGAGTTTCCTGATAATCATGGTCAGACGGTTTAAGAGGTTTTCGGATAAGCCCGGCCTTGGGATGAAGGAGAGTCGGAGAAAGCATCACCTCAGCACGACGTTTTCGAACCGCAGTTAAAGAAATTCCGGATGATTCCACTGCCAGGCCACTATGGCGAGTGGTACGGCGAAGAGCTTCATGCTGTTGTTTCTTCAAAATAAAATTAGGGTCCAGTTGAGCATAAGGATGAGAAAATTGATATTTCCGGACGGTCCGACGACTTTATTGTGGAAGAGGTTCTGAGTGAGAGGAAAGAATGGTTACCTCAACTTCGGCCGGATTATCCCCTTCAGGCAACTCCTGTGGAAAAGTTATCATTAGATAGAGTTACAAGTACAAGAAAGCAAAATCTAAACCGGATTAAAGCATACCTCGGAATCCGGATCATCATCTTCAGTGGGAGAACCGGCGTCAACAGCTGCTTTCCTTTTCTTATTGGCAAAGGTTTTCCGGCGAGCCTGTTTGCCGGTTTTCTCCTGAGGTTTTCTCTTCCAGAAAGGGTCATCAGCCTAATCAAAAGAAAGAAAGACAGTTGAAAAGATGGTTTAAAAGAAATGGATTACGAATACAGGGTAAGGTGAAACTTACTGCAGGCAACTTGTTCTTCTTATAGTATGGAGCTAAACCGACCTTGCTGCAGTCTGCCAATGAAACATTGAGAATTTTCTTGGCTGATTCTATAACTTCCGATTCAGAGAGTTTTTCCTTGGTAGACCTTTGGGGATCATCCGGTTTGCCAGAATATTTGCACATAAGCTGTGATAGCCGGCTCAAGGGAAGGATGCTCCAAGATAACCAACAGCGTAGAAAGTCAGTTCCAATCAAGCCATTGGCTATGAAGGCTCTTAACCTAGAGAGCTGTGATGAAAACCGGGTCCGTTCAACAGAGCCGAGCCGTTGTGGTAAAGGATGATTCTCCGGAATACGGGTTTCACGGTAACCCGGCAGAGGGTTCTCCCCTTCAGGAGAAGTATCAATACAATAAAACCATGACTTGTTCCAGTCTTTTGGGTGCGTGTGTAAAGCGGCGTGAGGAAAAACAACGTCTCTCCTCTTCTGAATACTAACGCCGCCGAGCTCTTGATGTGGTCCACTAGTGAACTCTGTGCGCCGGTTTAAGTGAAAGAAGTCCCGGAACAGATCGACGAACGGTTCTTCTTGCAGATATACCTCCGAAAACACTTGGAAGTCACAGATATTTGAAACAGAGTTGGGTCCAATATCCTGAGGGTGCAGTTGGAAAGCAGCAAGAACATCCCGGAAAAACTTTGAACCGGGGGGAGAGAAGCCTCGAGATATGTGATCAAAGAACACAATGACCTCCCCGGACCTGGGAGTTGGAGGACATTCATTCCCCGGGGCCCGCCACTTCAAAACAGACTGAGGGCCTAACATACCAATTTCAGAAATCTTGATCAAATCATCCTCAGTAATAATAGAAGGGACCCAATCGCAAGAGACATACTGCTTGGCCATTGCAACGAAATGACAAGTACTGGAAAAGATAAAGGGCAGAAAACGGATTATGAAGATATAGCAGTATAAACCGGAAACTATCTATGAAAGTTACGCAACGGTTTGAACTGACGACTAATGGCATGGTTAAACCGGCAATTACAGCAAGCTACACCATTTCCGGTTCATGGCAGTTGAAGGGGAACGGCTAAACCGTCGCGTTTAAATTATAAAGTTTTGCAAAAGCAGGGCATAACAGTGTAAACCGGAGTACATCTAATGGATCCACCAAGAAAAAGAGGCAGTTTCCTTACAAACAGCTAAATAGAGCAGATCTGGACGTGCAAGTCAGCCCGCATAATATATGACAGTTTAAACCGGAGCATACTCAACAGATCTACCGAGGAGAAAAACAGATTTTCAAAGACAGCTATAGTGGAATAGATCTGAGCATACAAGAAAAAGAGAAACAAATACAAGAGTATACGGGAAGAACTACAAGAGCCCTATACAGAGCGGATAAATCTACAGGTTAAACAAAAATGACGGAGATCTGAAGCATTTGCAGCGGGGTAAAAGTACAGTTTAAAGGGCAAGATCTGAAAGTAAAGGTTACTAGAAACCATCGGCTTAAAGTTGAACAAGGTGAAGCTTCTATTAAGGCTCTAATGGCGGAGGCGTGAGAAGAAACCCTGGAAGTTGCAGATCTATAATGAAGAAGAAGGACGTACTTGGAACGGCAAGGATCAGCGGCGGAGTTTCTCTGGTCAAACTCAGGGTGATGCAGCGGCCGGCGAGGACTTGGATCCAGCGGTTGACGGCGGAGGTGCGAGTTCGGGCGACGATGGAGTCGAGCGACGGAGGAAAAAGAAAGAACAGGAAGAAGATAATGAATGGGGACAGCGGTATTTATAAGGGAGAGTCAGATCCGAAGCGACAGGTGCGGGATTCGAGGAGGCAAAGGATCGGATAAAGATCCTCTGACGCCTCGATTTTCGGGATAACCCTTAAAACAAGCTACAGTACAGCTCGCGGCGTTAAATGCGGAGGTGATGTCACGGTCAGATTTAATGATCCTTGAAGATGACGTCAGAGCCGGTTTTCAAGAATGTGAAGACAGAAGAAAATTATACAAGAGAAGACTGATATGAACAAGTTCAAATCATTCTGGGGCCTAATGTCAGGGATATGACTAGCAGGTATAAACCGGCTAGTGTAAACCGGCTTTGTTATATTATACTTGTTTGTAATATTTAGTAAAGACCACGGCCCATAAGATCTTAGGGCCCATGAGTAGAATTAAGGTTTGTAAACCGCCCCGTGATGTAACTTGAGAGATAAGGAAGAAAAGACAGAGACCGAGGCGGACACAAGTATGAGCCGGCCTCGGGACTCTGTAAACCGGACCTGGCGTACCCTCTATATAAAGGGACGACCCAGCGACGGTTCAGGGACAAGCAACAATCAACCCGTCGAGACACAGGCAAGCGAATCCGCTCCCTGTAATCCGACGCCCAAGCAATACCAAACCAACTAGACGTAGGCTTTTACCTTCATCGAAGGGGCCGAACTAGTATAAACCTTATGTGTCCCTTGTGTTCTATGAACCCCTTCAAGCTAACCCGTGCGATGGTTCCATCTTCAAGTCCGCTAAACCGGACATCTGTCGTGCTATTTCCACGACAGATGGGTTTGCTGCCGCTATGACTGCTTTCACCTCTTCATCACCGTCGGCATGTACACCGTCAGGTACATCTTCGTGGGTTCTGTGTTGGGGAACGTAGTATTTTAAAATTTTCCTACGATCACGCAAGATCTATCTATCAGATGCATAGCAACGAGAGGGGAGAGTGTGTCTACGTACCCTCGTAGACCGGGAGCGGAAGCGTCAAGTGATGCGGTTGATGTAGTCGAACTTCTCCGCGATCCAACTGATCAAGTACTGAACGTACGGCACCTCCGCATTCAGCACACGTTCAGCTTGATGACGTCCCATGAGCTCTTGATCCAGTTGAGCTTCACGGGAGAGTTTCGTCAGCACGACGGCGTGGTGACGGATATGATGTATTTACCGGCGCAGGGCTTCGCCTAAGCACTGCAACGGTATGACCGAGGTGTGTTTCTGTGGAGGGGGGCACCGCACACGGCTAAAACAATTCAACTTGTGTGTCTTTGGGTGCCCCCTGCCCCCGTATATAAAGGACAAAGGGGGGAGGCCGGCCGGCCCTCTATGGTGCGGCTAGAGAAGCAATCCTACTAGGAATAGGATTGCAATCCTATTCCTAGTAGGAGTCCACCAAGAAGGAGAGGGGGAAGGAAGGAGAGGGAGAGGGAGAGGGAAAGAGGGGTCGCGCCCCCTTCCCCTAGTCCTATTCGGACTACCCCTAGGGAGGGGGCGTGCCACCTCCTGGCTGCTGCCCTCTCTCTCCCCTATGGCCCACTAGGGCCCATCATTCCCCCGGGGGGTTCCGGTAACCCCCCCGGCACTCCGGTAAATTCCGAAACTTTCCAGAACACTTCCGGTGTCCGAATATAGTCGTCCAATACATCAATCTTTACGTCTCGGACATTCCGAGACTCCTCGTCATGTCTGTGATCTCATCCGAGACTCCGAACTACCTTCGGTACATCAAAACTCATAAACTCATAATACCGATCGTCATCAAAACTCATAAACTCATTAGTCTTTTGCTTGCAAGGCTTATTGTGATGTGCATTACCGAGAGGGACCAGAGATACCTCTCCGACACTCGGACTGACAAATCCTAGTCTTGATCTATGCCAACACCACGAATACTTTCGAAGACACCTGTAGAACATCTTTATAATCACCCAGTTACGTTGTGACATTTAATAGCACAAAAGGTGTTCCTACGGTATTCGGGAGTTGCATAATCTCATAGTCATAGGAACATGTATAAGTCATGAAGCAAGCAATAGCAGTAAAACTAAACGATCATAGTGCTTAGCTAACGGATGGGTCTAGTCCATCACATCATTCTCCTAATGATGTGATCCCGTTGATCAAATGACAACTCATGTCTATGGCTAGGAAACATAACCATCTTTAACCAATGGGCTAGTCTAGTAGAGGCATACTAGGGACATACTGTTTTGTCTATGTATTCACACATGTATCAAGTTTCCGGTTAATACAATTCTAGCATGAATAAAAGACATTTATCATGATATAAGGAAATACAAATAACATCTTTATTATTGCCTCTAGGGCATATTTCCTTCAGTCTCCCACTTGAACTAGAGTCAATAATCTAGATTACAAAGTAATGATCCTCACACCCATGGAGTCCTGGTGCTGATCATGTTTTGCCCGTGGAAGAGGCTTAGTCAACGGGTCTGCAACATTCAGATCTGTATGTATCTTGCAAATCTCTATGTCTCCCTCCTTGACTAGATCGCGGATGGAATTGAAGCGTCTTTTGATGTGCTTTGTTCTCTTGTGAAACCTGGATTCCTTCGCCAAGGCTATTGCTCCAGTGTTGTCACAAAAGATTTTCATTGGACCCGATGCACTAGGTATTACACTTAGATCAGATATGAACTCCTTCATCCAGACTCCTTCCTTTGCTGCTTCCGAAGCAGCTATGTATTCTGCTTCACACGTAGATCCCGCCACAACGCTCTGCTTGGAACTGCACCAACTGACAGCTCCATCGTTCAATAAAAATACATATCCGGTTTGTGACTTAGAGTCATCCGGATCAGTGTCAAAGCTAGAATCGACGTAACCGTTTACGACGAGCTCTTTGTCACCTCCATTTACGAGATTATGCAAACATATCCTTTGTCCTTTTCAGGTATTTCAGGATGTTCTTGACCGCTGTCTAGTGATCCACTCCTGGATTACTTTGGTACCTCCCTGCTAGACTTATAGCAAGGCACACATCAGGTCTGGTACACAGCATTGCATACATGATAGATCCTATGGCTGATGCATAGGGAATGACTTTCATTTTCTCTCTATCTTCTGCAGTGGTCAGGCATTGAGTCTTACTCAACTTCATACCTTGTAACACAGGCAAGAACCCTTTCTTCGACTGATCCATTTTGAACTTCTTCAAAACTTTATCAAGGTATGTGCTTTGTGTAAGTCCAATTAAGCGTCTTGATCTATCTTTATAGATCTTGATGCCTAATATATAAGCAGCTTCACCGAGGTCTTTCATAGAAAAACTCTTATTCAAGTATCCTTTTATGCTATCTAGAAATTCTATATCATTTCCAATCAACAATATGTCATCCACATATAATATTAGAAATGCTACAGAGCTCCCACTCACTTTCTTGTAAATACAGGCTTCTCCAAAAGTCTCTATAAAACCATATGCTTTGATTACCTCATCAAAGCGTATATTCCAACTCCGAGATGCTTGCACCAGTCCATAGATGGATCGCTGGAGCTTGCATACTTTGTTAGCACCTTTTGGATCGACAAAACCTTCTGGTTGCATCATATACAACTCCTCTTTGAGATATCCATTTAGGAATGCAGTTTTGACATCCATTTGCCAGATTTCATAATCATAAAATGCGGCAATTGCTAACATGATTCGGACAGACTTAAGCATCGCTACAGGTGAGAAAGTCTCATCGTAGTCAACTCCTTGAACTTGTCGAGACCCTTTCGCAACAAGTCGAGCTTTGTAAACAGTAACATTACTGTTTGCGTCGGTCTTCCTCTTGAAGATCCATTTATTTTCGATGGCTTGTCGATCATCGGGCAAGTCAACCAAAGTTCACACTTTGTTCTCATACATGGATCCCATCTCAGATTTCATGGCCTCAAGCCATTTTGCAGAATCTGGGCTCATCATCGCTTCCTCATAGTTCGTAGGTTCATCATGGTCTAGTAACATGACTTCCAGAACTGGGTTGCCGTACCACTCTGGTGCGGAACGTACTCTGGTTGATCTACGACGTTCAGTAGAAACTTGATCTGAAGTTTCATGATCATCATCATTAGCTTCCTCACTAATTGGTGTAGGAATCACTGGAACAATTTTCTGTGATGTACTACTTTCCAATTCAGGAGAAGGTACAATTACCTCATCAAGTTCTACTTTCCTCCCACTCACTTCTTTCGAGAGAAACTCCTTCTCTAGAAAGGATCCATTCTTAGCAACGAATATCTTGCCTTCGGATCTGTGATAGAAGGTGTACCCAACAGTCTCTTTTGGGTATCCTATGAAGACACATTTCTCCGACTTGGGTTCGAGCTTATCAGGTTAAAGCTTTTTCACATAAGCATCACAGCCCCAAACTTTAAGAAACGACAACTTTTGTTTCTTGCCAAACCATAGTTCATAAGGTGTCGTCTCAACGGATTTAGATGGTGCCCTATTTAACGTGAATGCAGCTGTCTCTAAAGCATAACCCCAAAACGATAGTGGTAAATCGGTAAGAGACATCATAGATCACACCATATCTAATAAAGTATGGTTACGACGTTCGGACACACCATTACGCTGTGGTGTTCCGGGTGGCGTGAGTTATGAAACTATTCCACATTGTTTCAAATGAAGACAAAACTCGTAACTCAAATATTCTCCTCCACGATCAGATCGCAGAAACTTTATTTTCTTGTTACGATGATTCTCTACTTCACTCTGAAATTCTTTGAACTTTTCAAATGTTTCAGACTTGTGCTTCATTAAGTAGATATACCCATATCTGCTTAAATCATCAGTGAAGGTCAGAAAATAACAATACCCGCCGCGAGCTTCAACACTCATTGGCCCACATACATCAGTATGTATGATTTCCAACCAATCTGTTGCTCGCTCCATAGTTCCGGAGAACGGAGTTTTAGTCATCTTGCCCATGAGGCATGGTTCGCAAGCACCAAGTGATTCATAATCAAGTAATTCCAAAAGTCCATCACTATGGAGTTTCTTCATGCGCTTTACACCAATATGACTTAAACGGCAGTGCCACAAATAAGTTGCACTATCATTATTAACCTTGCATCTTTTGGCTTCAATATTATGAATATGTGTGTCACTACAATCGAGATTCAATAAGAATAGACCACTCTTCAAGGGTGCATGACCATAAAAGATATTATTCATAAAAATAGAACAACCATTATTCTCTGATTTAAATGAATAACCGTCTCGCAACAAACAAGATCCAGATATAATGTTCATGCTCAACGCTGGCACCAAATAACAATTATTTAGGTCTAAAACTAATCCCGAAGGTAGATGTAGAGGTAGCGTGCGCATCGTCACCTCGTCCTTAGCTAATCTTCGTTCAATCCGTAGTCCCTGTTTCGAGTTACAAATATTAGCAACCGAACAGGTATCAAATACCCAGGTACTACTACGAGCATTAGTAAGGTACACATCAATAACATGTATATCACATATACCTTTGTTCACCTTGCCATCCTTCTTATCCGCCAAATACTTGGGGTAGTTCCGCTTCCAGTGTCCAGTCCCTTTGCAGTAGAAGCACTCAGTTTCAGGCTTGGCTCCAGACTTGGGTTTCTTCGCGGGAGTAGCAACTGTCTTGCTATTCTTCTTGAAGTTCCTCTTCTTTCCCTTGCCCTTTTTCTTGAAACTAGTGGTCTTGTTAACCATCAACACTTGATACTCCTTTTTGATTTCTACCTCCGCAGCCTTGAGCATAGCGAAGAGCTCGGGAATTGTCTTCTTCATCCCTTGCATCTTATAGTTCATCACGAAGCCTTTATAGCTTGGCGACAGTGATTGAAGAACTCTATCAATAACACTATCCTCGTCAACTTTGCAACCAAGTTGAGTCATATGATTGTAGTACCCAGACATTCTGAGCAAGTGTTCACTGATAGAATTATTCTCTTCCATCTTGCAGCTGTAGAACTTATTGGAAATCTCATATTTCTCAATCCGGGCATTTGCTTGAAATATTAACTTCAACTCCTGGAACATCTCATATGGTCCATGACGTTCAAAACCTCGTTGAAGTCCCGGTTCTAAGCCGTAAAGCATGGCACACTGAACTATCGTGTAGTCATCAGACCGCGTTTGCCAGACGTTCAAAGCGTCTACATTAGCGGGAGGAGGCTTGTCACCTAGCGGTGCTTCAAGGACATAATTCTTCTGTGCAGCAATGAGGATAATCCTCAAGTTACGGACCCAGTCCGTGTAGTTGCTACCATCATCTTTCAACTTAGCTTTCTCTAGGAGTGCATTAAAAATCAAAGGAACGGTAGCACGGGCCATTGATCTACAACAACATAGATATGCAAAAACTATCAGGACTAAGTTCATGATAAATTAAAGTTCAATTTAATCAAATTACTTAAAGAACTCCCACTTAGATAGACATCCCTCCGGTCATCTAAATGATCACGTGATCCAAATCAACTAAACCATGTCCGATCATCACGTGAGATGGAGTAGTTTCAAGGGTGAACATCTTATGTTGATCATATCTAATATATGATTCACGCTCGACCTTTCGGTCTCCAGTGTTCCGAGACCATATTTGCATATGCTAGGCTCGTCAAGTTTAACCCGAGTATTCTGCGTGTGCAAAACTGGCTTACACCCGTTGTATTTCAACGTAGAGATTATCACATCCGATCATCACGTGGTGTCTCGGCACGACGAACTTTCGCAACGGTGCATACTCAGGGAGAACACTTATACCTTGAAATTTAGGAAGGGATCATCTTATAATGCTACCGTCGTTCTAAGCAAAATAAGAAGCATAATAAGATAAACATCACTTGCAATCAAAATATGTGACATGATATGGCCATCATCATCTTGTGCTTTTGATCTCCATCTCCAAAGCACCGTCATGATCACCTTCGTCACCGGCGCGACACCTTGATCTCCATCATAGCATCGTTGTCGTCTCGCCAACTATTGCTTCTACGACTATCGCTACCGCTTAGTGATAAAGTAAAGCAATTACATGGCGATTGCATTTCATACAATAAAGCGACAACCATATGGCTCCTGCCAGTTGCCGATAACTTTACAAAACATGATCATCTCATACAAAACCGTATATCTCATCATGTCTTGACCATATCACATCACAACATGCCCTGCAAAAACAAGTTAGACGTCCTCTACTTTGTTGTTGCAAGTTTTTACGTGGCTGCTATGGGCTTAGCAAGAACCGTTCTTACCTACGCATACAAAAACCACAACGATGTTTCGTCAAGTATGTGATGTTTTAACCTTCACAAGGACCGGGCGTAGCCACACTTGATTCATCTAAAGTGAGAGAGACAGACACCCGCCAGTCACCTTTAAGGAACGAGTGCTCATAACGGTGAAACCAGTCTCGCGTAAGCGTACGCGTAATGTCGGTCCGGGCCGCTTCATCTCACAATACCGCCGAAGCAAAGTATGACATCCTGGTAAGCAGTATGACTAGTATCGCCCACAACTCATTGTGTTCTACTCGTGCATATCATCTACGCATAGACCTGGCTCATGATGCCACTGTTGGGGAACGTAGTATTTTAAAATTTTCCTACGATCACGCAAGATCTATCTATCAGATGCATAGCAACGAGAGGGGAGAGTGTGTCTACGTACCCTCATAGACTGGGAGCGGAAGCATCAAGTGACGCGGTTGATGTAGTCGAACTTCTTCGCGATCCAACCGATCAAGTACCGAACGTACGGCACCTCCGCGTTGAGCACACGTTCAGCTTGATGACGTCCCACGAGCTCTTGATCCAATTGAGCTTCACGGGAGAGTTTCGTCAGCACGACGGCGTGGTGACGGATATGATGTATTTACCGGCGTAGGGCTTCGCCTAAGCACTGCAACGGTATGACCGAGGTGTGTTTCTGTGGAGGGGGGCACCGCACACGGCTAAAACAATTCAACTTGTGTGTCTTTGGGTGCCCCCCTGCCCCCGTATATAAAGGAGCAAGGGGGGGAGGCCGGTCGGCCCTCTATGGTGCGGCTAGAGAAGCAATCCTACTAGGAATAGGATTGCAATACTATTCCTAGTAGGAGTCCACCAAGAAGGAGAGGGGGAAGGAAGGAGAGGGAGAGAGAGAGGGAAAGAGGGGCCGCGCCCCCTTCCCCTAGTCCTATTCGGACTGCCCCTAGGGAGGGGGCGCGCCACCTCCTGGCTGCTGCCCTCTCTCTCCCCTATGGCCCACTAGGGCCCATCGTTCCCCCGGGGGGTTCCGGTAACCCCCCTGGCACTCCGATAAATTCCGAAACTTTCCAGAACACTTCCGGTGTCCGAATATAGTCCTCCAATATATCAATCTTTACATCTCGGACATTCCGAGACTCCTCGTCATGTTAGTGATCTCATCCGGGACTCTGAACTACCTTTGGTACATCAAAACTCATAAACTCATAATATCGATCGTCATCAAACGTTAAGCGTGCGGACCCTACGGGTTCGAGAACTATGTAGACATGACCGAGACTCATCTCCGGTCAATAACCAATAGCGCAACCTGGATGCTCATATTGGCTCCTACATATTCTACGAAGATCTTTATCGGTCAAACCGCATAACAACATACGTTGTTCCTTTTGTCATCGGTATGTTACTTGCCCGAGATTCGATCGTCGGTATCTCTATACCTAGTTCAATCTTGTTACTGGCAAGTCTCTTTACTCGTTCCGTAATACATAATCTCGTGACTAACTCATTAGTCTTTTGCTTGCAAGGCTTATTGTGATGTGCATTACCGAGAGGGCCCAGAGATACCTCTCCGACACTCGGAGTGACAAATCCTAGTCTTGATCTATGGCAACACCACGAATACTTTCGGAGACACCTGTAGAGCATGTTTATAATCATCCAGTTACGTTGTGATGTTTGATAGCACACAAGGTGTTCCTACGGTATTCGGGAGTTGCATAATCTCATAGTCATAGGAACATGTATAAGTCATGAAGAAAGCAATAGCAGTAAAACTAAACGATCATAGTGCTAAGCTAACGGATGGGTCTAGTCCATCACATCATTCTCCTAATGATGTGATCCTGTTGATCAAATGACAACTCATGTCTATGGCTAGGAACATAACCATCTTTGACCAATGGGCTAGTCTAGTAGTGGCATACTAGGGACATACTGTTTTGTCTATGTATTCACACATGTATCAAGTTTCCGGTTAATACAATTCTAGCATGAATAAAAGACATTTATCATGATATAAGGAAATACAAATAACATCTTTATTATTGCCTCTAGGGCATATTTCCTTCATTCTGGACTCTGGAGTTTCCTTTCATAGGCCTTCTGATTCTTCAGCGTTGTCTTCTCTTTGATCTCTTGATTCTCCTATTAATGTTCTTACTACTGATGGCACACCTCTTCCTGTTGCTAGTCATGGTATTCTTTCTACTCCATCCTAATCTGTTCCTAGTGTTTCTCATGTTCCCCGCTTTACCATGAATCTATTTTCTGCTGCCCAACTTACTGATTCTGGTTGTCATGTTATTCTTGATACCGACTCTTGCTCCATTCAGGATTGTCGTGTGATAACCTGGCTTATTAGGGATGGTAGACTACTCATATAAATAAGGAATTCCTTCTTTTCCGGAAGCCCATTCGAACAGAACTCCAAATTTAAGCGTGCTCAGCTTGGAGTAATTTCAGGATGGGTGACCGACCGGGAAGTTGCTCCCGGGTGCGCACGAGTGAGGACAAAGTGCGCAGAAAAGACTAGTATTGATATGTGGGGCCAGTCTAGATCCCGCCAGGAGTAACGACCACCGGCGGGTGTGTCCGGGGCGTTATAAGTTGGTATCAGAGCCGACCCTCGCGGTTACCCGGATGTTTGCGGACAGGTGCGCGGTCATGTTGTGCATGACGTTTGTGACCCGTCGTGGCACACGGCATGGCACATGTGCCGGACTAGAAGCACAAATGTATGTGCCAAGAGGGAACGTTCCTGTGGCCCAACGAGGACGTTGGTTCCTCTGAGTGGGGGTGTATGTGATAGCCTGGCTTATTAGGGATGGTAGACTACTCATATAAATAAGGAATTCCTTCTTTTCCAGAAGCCCATTCGAACAAAACTCCAAAGTTAAGTGTGCTTAGTTTGGAGTAATTTCAGGATGGGTGACCGACCGGGAAGTTGCTCTCGGGTGCGCACGAATGAGGACAAAGTGCGCAGAAAAGACTAGTATTGATATGTGGGGCCAATCTAAATCCCGCTAGGAGTAACGACCACCGGCGGGTGTGTCCGGAGCGTTACACGTCGCGCCAAGACTTTGGTTGGCGCGGGCCCCCGGCGCCGTGAGTCCGAGGGCCTTTGGGAGGTTGACTGGCTTTGTGTTCCTTCCGTTGCCACCACTTCTGCCAATTCTCATGCTCTTGCTGCCTCGTCGTCTGCGTCCTTCCAGCAATGGCATCATCGCCTTGGTCACATTTGTGGCTCTTGCTTGTCATCATTAGTGCGCCAGGCTCTCTTAGGGTCTTTCATTGGAGATTTCTCTTTACATTGTAATGGTTGTAGACTTGGCAATTAGACCCAGTTACCTTATCCCACCAGTGAGTCGTTATCTCAGCGTCCTTTTGACTTAATTCACTCTGATGTGTGGGGTCTTGCTCCCTTTGATTCGAAAGGTGTTCATCGCTACTATGTATGGTTATTGATGATTTCTCTCGTTACACTTGGCTCTACTTTATGAAATCTCGTAGCGAGGTTTTCTCTATATACAAGCGTTTTGCCACCATGGTTCACACTCAGTTTTCCACACCCATTCGTACTTTTCGTGCAGACTCCACTGGAGAGTATATCTCCCAGATGTTGCGTGGATTTCTTGCGGAAAAGGGTACTCTTGCCCAGTTCTCTTGCCTTGGTGCTCATGCTCATAATGGCATTGCAATACGTAAGCATCGTCATCTGCTTGAGATGGCTCATGCTCTGATGATCGCTGCCTCTCTTCCACCACACTTTTGGGCTAAGACCATCTCTGCCTCCACATATCTCATCAACATTCAGCCATCGACTACTCTACAGGTTGGTATTCCTATGAAGCAACTCTCTGGCCGTTCTCCTGACTAATCAGCTCTTCGTCTGTTTGGATGTGTGTGCTATATTCTTCTTGCCCCACGAGAACGCACTAAATTGACTGCTCAGTCGGTTGAGTGTGTTTTTCATGGCTACAGCGATGAGCACAAGGACTATAGATCTTGGGATCCCGTTGGTCGTCGGCTGCGCATTTCGCATGATCTGTCTTTTGATGAGTCTCATTCTTACTATCCGAGTCCTTCCTTCTCGAGCTTCTCTGTGCATATTATTTCTTATCGTCTTCTTCCTGATATACCCTCCTATGTGCCTCCTGTCTCCCCACTCCCTCTGACACATCTCACTCCTTCTCCTTCACCATCAACACCACCTTCACCTCCATCCTCCTCCCCATCCTCATCTTCCACCTCTCCACCACCATCTCCAATCTCTAGCCCTCTTTCTCCATTTCCTCTCCACTACACTCGTCGCCCTCGTATTGAGGATGCTTCTCCTGGCGTGCCTTCCACTTCCGGCGCGCCTCCCCTCACGCCTCCTCTGGTTCATAACATATGTGCTCAGCCTCGCCCCCCCCCCCCACCTGATTGCTACTCTCCTGACCGGTACAGTCTCTCTGTTGTTGCCAAGCCCACTTCCTACCGGGCTGCCATGACTCAGCCTAAATGGCAGCTGGCGATGGCTGAGGAACTTGCTGCCCTTGAGTGCTTTGGCACATGGGATCTGGTTTCCCTGTCATCCGGTGTTCGTCCCATCACCTGCAAGTTGGTCTATAAGATTAAGACCTGCTCTGATGGTTCTCTTGAGAGCTACAAAGCTCATCTTGTAGCTCGTGGTTTTTAGCGGGAGCAGGGCCGCAATTATGATGAGACTTTTGCTCCTGTGGCACACATGACCACTGCCCGCACTCTCCTTGCTATGGCTTCTGTTCATCATTGGTCTGTGTCTCAACTTGACGTCCAGAACGCTTTTCTCAATGGTGAGTTGCGAGAGGAGGTCTACATGCAGCAACCCCCGGGGTACTATGCTCCTGATGGTATGGTCTGCCGCCTTTCGATGCTCCCTCTATGGTCTTAAACAAGCCCCTCGCGCCTGGTTCGAGCGGTTCGCCTCTGTGGTGACTGTTGCTGGCTTCTCGCCTAATGATCATGATCCCGCTTTATTTGTTCACATGCCTCTTCGTGGTCGGACTCTTCTCCTTCTATATGTTGATGACATGATCATCACTGGTGACGACTCTGACTACATTGCCTTTGTTAAGGCTCGCCTTCGCGACCAGTTCCTCATGTCTAATCTAGGTCCACATCGCTGTTTTCTTGGGATTGAGATTTCTTCGACCTCTGATACCTTCTACATCTCTCAGGAAAAATATATTCAAGATCTTCTTGCTCACGCCGCTCTCGGTGATGAGCGCACTATTGTGACTCCTATGTAGCTCAACGTTCGGCTTCGTGCTTCTGACGATGATCCTCTTCCCAATCCCACTCGCTATAGCCACCTCGTTGGGAGCCTTGTCTATCTTGCTGTTACGCATCCTGACATCTCCTATCATGTCCACATCCTCAGTTAGTTTGTTTCAGCCCCCACCTCTGTCCACTATAGTCATCTCCTCCATGTTCTACGATATCTTTGTCGCACGATCTCTCATCGCCTTTTCTTTCCCCACTCCATCTCTCTCGAGCTCCAGGCCTACTCTGATGCTACATGGGCTAGTGATCCCTCTGATCAACGCTCGCTGTCTGCTTACTGTATCTTTCTTGGTGGCTCTCTTATTGCCTGGAAGACAACGAAACAGACTGTAGTTTCTCGCTCGAGTACAGAAGCTTAGTTGCGAGCAATGGCTATGTTGACGGCTGAGGTGATCTGGTTACAGTGGTTACTTGAGGATTTTGGTGTGTCTCCTACTACCTCGACTCCCTTACTGTCAGACAGTACCGGTGCTATCAGTATTGCATGTGACCAGGCGAAGCATGAGCTCACCCAGCACATCAGTGTGGATGCCCACTTTGTCTGTGCTGCTATGCAGGATCAGACTCTCGCTCTTCATTATGTGCCTTCTGATTTACAGATGGCGTACTTCTTCACGAAGGCACAAACTCGAGTGCAGCATGGCTTTTTTCTCTCCAAACTCAGTGTTGTTGATCCACCATGAGTTTGAGGGGGGGGGGGGTATTAAATGTGTATAGTCCATTTTCTGTATATCCCTGTTATATAAGGAGTTTCTTGCACTTTACCACAGATGTATATGTATTGGCCTTTGGCCCTCAATGAATACTAGTTGTTGATTATCCAACACATGGATGTTATATGCTCCCATAGGAGTTTGTCCACATGTTTGTAGAGTTCATCATGTACAATACAACGGTGCAAAAGAGATTGAAGTTTAACGCTTCGATATAAGATAAAAATCGTTAGAAGAGAGATACATGAGTGCACAAAGCTAGCATGTAATCTTGACTTCCAAGGGGTTTAAATGCATCTCTAATGTCGACCCGCAAATTTTCTCTGACATCCGTCTACGGACCGCCCGGCGGAGGCGCACCAGTCCGCGGACACTGATGTTGCCTGTATACATTTCAACAACAATTCAAATTAATCGGACAAAATTCGTTCAAACACGACGGAATTCATTCAAGTTCGGTTATAATTTAAATAAAAAGGTCGATATTTCAACCACTTAACAAAAAACTAGGAAATAACCTAAACCCTATATCGGACGACCACCTCGTACGCGTGGCAGCCCTGCCCTGCCGCACCGCCATCGTCGTCGTCATGGTCCCTCCAGTGATGGAATGGCGCCGGAGGGCCACGGCGGCCTTGTCCGACAGCTGGCTGCCGCTCGCAGCGGAGCTGCTCCAGCTCCTGCTGCGCGGTGCAGACCGCCGCGGCTCTACTTCCAATGTTGCCTTCGGAGCCCTGGCAGTGGCCTTGTAGCGACTGGCGGACCACTCGCTAAGCGACCACTCCTCGCCTATCTTGGCGAGCTTGCTATCAAGGCGGCGGTGGCTCCTGGCGACCGTCTTCGCAGTGCTCACGGAGTGGTCGAGCACCTACGCGGCGGTGAGTTCAGGCTCGTTGCGAACATGGAGAGGCGACTGGCATTTCGTCGGTCATACCTCACATTCTGCCTTGCCACGCGCTCCACCACGGATACGACGACCCTCAAGCCCGAGGCACCACCTTAACCGCCTCTTCCGAGGAAGTGCAGGAGGCTACCCCGCGCCTTCTTGATAACGGGCGGCAGCTCCTCCTTGTCGACGAGGCGGTGGCGACGAGGGCGCGTCCATCGCCCGTACTGGCTGCACGATGTGGACGCTAGCTCGTCCTTGACCCGGCGTCCGATCTGGACGCCGCGGTTGCGCTAGGGCAAGGTTGGCCCCACCTTGATCCTTTTTTCTATTTTCTACTAGGTTTACCAACACACCAACCTAGATGGACAGTTGAATCCGCAAGGAAGGCGATGTTGCCAAAGAGAAATCTGTAGCCTAGAGTGAAAGTCACGCCGATGCCGATTTGTTGCAGATCTTGATCTCCATCGGGTCGCAGCGGCTACGTAGTGCAACCTGTATGGGCCACAAATGAAGGAGTCGAATCCGGCAGATTTTGGGTAGGGGTCCCGATCTAGAAGTCTTATTAATGGTAATAGGGGCACGCATTTTAACCCAGGTTCGGTCTCTCCTTTGAGATAAACCTTACGTCTTCCTTGTGTTTGTATTGATTTGGGATGGAGCACAAAGTATAGGTCATTTTAACACAAGATCGTATTGTGTCGTCTATGAACCCTACACCCCCCCCCCCCTCATTTATATAGGTACTAGGGGTCTAGGGTTTTCTAGCAGACCCCTTAAACCGCGGAATTGAAAACATGATTTTCAGTTCACGAAAACGCATTTTAAAGATCGATTTGAGCTGCGACCAAACATACCCCTTGAACTTAATCTGTAAAAATGAATATTTGCTTATACTCTTCCCACGTCTTCTTCTCCTCTCACCCGTATTCATGATCAGCTCCCGTCGCCCTAGTCGCCAAACCGATCCAGGAGCTAGCTCCTCCGTCGTCTGATGGATCCAGGAACTAGCTAGCTCATCCGTGGTCAGCTAGATTCAGGAGCTTGCTAGCTAGCTAGCTAGCTCGTCCATGGCCGGATTGATCCATGACATCCTTCGTCGCCATAGCGAGCTCCTCCGTAGATGATCGAGTTTCCGATGGTGGTGGTCAGGGCCGCAGGGCAGCCACCGGGAGAGAGCCATGAAGGTTTCGATGGCAGTTGGACTTCCGCCAACGGTCTTTCGCATATACATGGCACCCTCGGGTTAACTCCAAAATCCTTATTTTTACAGATTTGGTAGGGATGTTTACCGTGCCCCTTATAAAAATTTAAAGGTCAGAGTCGTTTAGGTTCTATTCAGGTTGATTTTTTCACATAAAACTGTAAACCGACGGTTATTTTACAGTTTCTTGTGTTTTAAGAGGTCTGCTAGAGATGCTCTTACAAGCTAGCAAGGAGAGTGTGTTCTCAACTTCTAATATCTTGGAGTATGTGTAAAGTCTTTGGAGGCCTTCCTTTTATACGCCACGGGTTGCCTCAACATGGCCCACTTGTGAACCGATATGGGGGTCCTCGGCCCGACTGACCTGGCCGGGAGAGGACATGCTGAGTGAACACCGATCCGGGATACCATTCTCTATCTGACGCCAGCAGGGAGGAACCTGAAGTATGTACCACCATAATCCACCTTATTGCCCTCAATACTTTTGGGTTTGAACTCGCTCGCATCGGTCCAACTCTTATCGTTCTTACCAGTTGGTGACACATTCAGGAACACCGTGGTGCCCTGTGGCATAGTACTCTTTCATAAGAACCTTTTTTTCTTGGAAAAGGAGGTTAAAACCTTCGGCCTCTACATCAATCAGTGCATGCGGCCATCCTTATTTATTATTCCATCAAGGTCTAACAAGAGTTTGCATCAAGCCATCCGAAGCCATCACTCACACCTACAAAACTCGATAATGTGGAGTGATCTTACTCCCCATATCTAAACCGGTGTCGTCGCTAATCCATCCACATAACGTATCGGAACGAATGCCGCCATCATCATCGAACCATTGACCCATCTTCAGAAGAGAGATCCGCATCATCTTTGCCAGTCCGTCCATCCGTCGACGCGACCACGGTGCCCAACGGCGCCACCGCCCCACGCTCGTCCATCTAGACGCGAAGATTCTAAAAGATATGTCGTGTGTAGCACCTGCCGACCAGGCATGACACAGCGTAGTACCTATCGGCTAGACATGACTTGACATCTCCCCCGAAGCTCCGTGCAAGACGAAGCCGCTCAACCTCCTGCCACTATCTTCTAGCGCTGCTCCATAAACGATACTGCCAAGAGAGAAACGACACTGCAGTACCGCCATCGTACGATCTGGAAGACCAGATCCTAGGGTTTCCCCCGGAGCAGCACGAGTGGGTCGATAGTCGTTGCACGACGATGCCTCCGTCATGGTAATGGCACAAAATGCCGCCATCGTCTGCCATCGGCTCAGTTTTCACCGTCAACTAATTCAGTGGATCATGAAAAATACATGAATGAAAAAGGCCCTTGCACATATCTACATAAGTTCAACAATCGAGAAATTAATATCAAACTCAAATAGAAACTAATCGGGAATGCATGCAAATTTGGAGGGTGGGTTTATTTGTTTTCTAACACATTTTATATCTCTTTAACGGATCCATGAATATAAATGTGGGGTATTCTTTGTACATATAGGGACATAATAAAATTAACTTAATTGCTAAATGCCAAGTAAGACTCAAGCATTAACACACGTTACAGTACAGACATATAAGATATGTAATAGTATACTCTCTCGGCCTCCGCTATCGGATGCACCCATTGATTAAATTGACATGGTCATATAGAAAAAACAAATTAAGGCACAAAAATAGTAGCTTCCAACACAAGCTCCGTCCTACGACGAGCTGTGATCCCATACGCTTCACTCATATCAAGCTTCTCCGCGTTCCCACCATCAGGAAGCTTCCAGTCGAAGTGATAGAGAAGGCTCGCAAGAGCTATTTCGATGTTTGACACTCCAAACATCATACCGGGGCACATTCTCCGTCCAGCGCCACCTGGGAGGAACCTGAAGTCCGTACCACCATAATCAACATTTTCACCATCAAACCTCTTAGGCATGAACTCGCTTGCGTCAGTCCAGCTCTTCTCATCCCTACCGATTGCCGACACATTCACGAATACAGTGGTGCCTTGTGGAATATCATAGCCCATGACCTTTGTTTGCTCAGTGCAAAGCCTTGGCATGAGCAATGGCACCGGTGGATGCAACCTGAAGGTCTGTCTCCTTGATGACCATCTGTAGGTAGTGGAGCCGGCCGTCGATGTCGGCCTCAGTCACCTCGGTCTTGCCCTGGAGGACTCGACGGACTTCGGACTGTGTGGCAGCCATTATGTGTGGGCTCCTCATAAGCTCAGACATTGCCCAGATTGTCGTCGTGGCTGTCGTCTCCGATCCTGCAGCAAAAAGATCCTGGTGACACACACGGAAATATGTGAGACTGAAATATTATGTAGAAAGCAAAATGTGGAATCTAGCAGGGATTAAATTTCAGTAAAAGTTCTGTTAATAATGGTGGGTATTGGAATATTTTTAACATTCAAATTTTGCACCATATTAACCTATTTTAAGCCAAAATTTACATTAGGCAAAATTCATCTGAATTAATTTCATTTTCATCAAAAACCAAAATATTTTCTGAATTTACTGTAAGATCCCAAAATAATCTGGTGCCAATTTCCTTTTTTTTATATCAGCTGTTGCCAAATAAAAATTACTACTGAAATTTTAAGGGACAACCTAACTGGCGACCGTTCGATGGGAGAGCAATGCATTTCGAACATTTTCCCTGGCAGTTTTAGTTGTATCAGGGTGACAGTTTCTTTGGAACATGGCATTTTCTGGGAGGATAGCAGTTTTGAGCCTTCACTCCAGAAAATGCCATGCTTTTATGAAGAAACTACCACCATGACCAACTAAAACTGTCATCAAAACATCTGCAAATGCCACCCCTCCAGCGAACGGTCGCCGGATAAGGGGGTCCAATTTTAAACCATGGTCCTGGGTAGCTAGTGGTGAGTCTGGTGACTGGTAACTCACAAAGAGGACACCGCTGATGTTTTCATTGGTGAGGGCGACGCCACCAATCCCGCCGCCCCTCTGGAACCGGAGCAGAGTGGTGAGTATGTCCCCCCTCTGCTCATGTCCGGCATCATCGTCCTCCTCGCCCTCCATAGCCATTCTGTGATCGCTGATCATGGCGTCCATGATGGAGTGGATCCTTCGGTGCACCTCCCACGTCGCCCCAAGAGCCCGGCCACCGATCGCCTGGGCGAGGGGCGACGCCGGGAACAAGTCGATGAGGTTAAACCCGGACATGAGGTCCAACACCCTGTCCAGCTCCTCCAGGTATGCGTCCCGCTGCGCGCACCTGTCGCCCACGGACGCCCTCATGACCACGTCATTCATCATCACCTTTAGCATGTCCCCGACATTGACGACGGGGCCGGCGTTGGCGACGGACCGCACGAGCCTCGCCGCCTCCTCCTCCCGGACGGGGCGGAACGACCGGACGCGCCTCGGGCTCAGCAGCTCCACGGCACAGAGCTTCCGGAGGGCCTTCCAGTGCCGGCTATCGTGGAGCGCAAAGGAGATGTCATCGCCACCGTAGGTGAAGATGTCCGCTGTGGCATACACGGGGCGGTCGGCGAAGGCGGCGTCGTGGACCTTCATGACCTCCCTGGCCGCCTCCGCGGAGGAGAGCACAAGCGTCGGGACGTGGCCGAGGCGGAGAAGCATGACGGGGCCGTGCCGACGGGCGAGCCTGTGCATGGCCTGGTGCGGAATGGCGCCGAGCAGAAGGTGCATGTGGCCGATCACCGGCAGCACCCATGGGCCAGGAGGCAGGTTCAGGCGGCTAGCAGAGGCGGCTCGCCTGTGCTTGATCTTAATGAGTATGGCCATGACAAGGACGCAGAGCAAAGTGTAGCACACGAGCTGGGTGTGTTGGGTTTCCGCCATTGGAGCTACCTCGATCGTGGTCGTATGAGTTGAAGATTCAAGATGCGTTTATATAGGACGACATTCACCCCCATCTTCCCTCCCATTCTCCCTCCCTCCCGCCATTCACCCCTCTCCCCTCCCCCCATCCCGTCGCCATGCCGCCGAGGAAGTACGCAGCACCCCGCGCCGCGACGGATGGCCCCGCCAAACCGAAGCAGAGGAAGCAGAGAGCGCCGCCGTCGAAGCCTTCGGGCATGACTAACACCGACTGGAAGGCGGAAGTTCAACGCCGGGAAGCTGTCACCACCGACAGGCGGAACAGGGCGAATGCCAAGAGGGCCCGCAACGTGACGGTGGCGGCCTCGGCGACGCTCGACCACGACCAAACCGAGATGTCTCGCGCGAGCATGATGCATCCGCCCGGCGGCCAAGGGCCATATGCGTCTTGGAGCCAGCAGACCGTCGGGTCCCCGGCCGGCTGGGGTTGCGCATCATCGCCGGGCTACGGCGACGCGCATGGCGGCTTCAACCCCAACGTCACCTTCCCCATGGCCGGCCCGTCCGGCGCACACCCTCGCCCGCCTTCGCCAGCGTTCAGTACCCACCTTGCAACTACTCGCCGCCGGCCTACGCCGCCTCACCGAGCCCCGACGCAGCGCAGACGCCGCCCTGCAGCCCTCGCACGCCGACCACCCCGACGGCGGTGGACGACAACGCCGTTTGATGTGGTTGCCTACGTGCCCTACTTTTTTGCGGTCGAACTTCTCATTTTGATTGCCGAACTGTGGCAAGAGCGTCGATCTGTGGCGCAGTGATCGCCGGACTTGTGACGTTTTTTTAGAGCGGGAATGGACAATGTTTGAAATTTATTCGCCTTGGGGCCGGCTCCTGGGGGCGTGGCTGGGGCCTACATCGTCCCAGGGCCTAATATTTGCCGGGGTGAGCCCAATGGAGATCTACAGGGAAGAGACTACCATGGCTAACTTGCTGGCATTGTTTCTAAGCTTGATCTAAGACATGATGCAGCTACATTGGGACAACAGTTAAACGATGCAAGAATCGTTTGAGCACAAGCAATGGAGATCCGTAGAGAAGAGACGACCGTGGCTGACTGGCTGGCATTGCTGGTGAGCTTAATCTAACATATGATGCAGTTACAAAGCGACAACAATTGAACAAATACAAGAATAGATTAGGCAATGGAGATCCATAGGAAAGAGTCCATCGTGGCTGACTGGATGGCATTGCTAGTAAGTGCTCTTTTTATATTGCTTGACTTCCTACCTATATGCATTGTACTTCATCATATCAGACAGGACAAAAAGAAGCTGAGACGGCATCCAGAAGTTCGTTATTCCCATGTGTTGGTGATTCTGAAACAGCATCTAAGTGCTACGTTCTCTTCCTATTTCAGTAGGATGGAAAATGGCCGGATCAACTTTTAGTATTGCACTGGCAAGAATATACTCTCGTGTTTGCGTGGATCTTGCTATTTCTGCAACTAGGCATAAGTGGACAGGAATTTGCAAAGCAGCACACGACGCGTGGGATACTGGATCTCTATTGGATGAACAGAACGGGAAGATAAAAAGTAATATGGGCCTCTCTCAACTACTACTCCATACTACGAACAAAACGTAGCTCAGATGATTTGGTTCATTAAACCAACCCATCAAGGCACCCGGGAGTTGTTACACCTTTCTCTTGATTATCATTTTCTTCTCTGGGAGGTGCGGAAGGGAACCGGCTCCATACTATGAACTACACGTAGCTCGGATGATTTGGTTCATTATGGTGGAAACCAACCCATCAAGGCACCCGGAAGCTGTTACACCTTTCTCTTGATTATCGTTTTCTTCTCTGGGAGGTGCGGAAGGGAGACGGTGCATGATTATCGTTTTCTTCTCTGGGAGGTGCGGAAGGGAGACGGTGCACGCGTGGCGTGCGCGGTGTACAATCCCTTCGCGTTAGGAGAAAACAGTGATGACGAAAATATCTTGACCGTGTCAACGACCTTGAATATACATCCATCCTGGCGGACTGCGTAGCTAGGCAGGCAACCATGCTCCGAATGGGTGATCAAGGGATTCCATGGGGATGAATCTGCTGGTTGGATCAAGACCCATAGCTGCTCTGAAGTAGATGAGATCTAAACACTTCGTTAGCCAAATCTACTATGCGTGTCTCGGAACAATGCATGTTTATGCCACCATTGTGTGATGCATGGGAATGAAAACTGGCATTCAACCATTATTAGGGCCAGTTCTTTTGCTGGCTTCTAGAATAAGCTGAAATAAGATGCCCCCTACCCAGCTTATTCTAGAAGCCCGAACCAAATTATTTTTTTAGAAGCCTAATAGTTAAGATTTCATTAGTAGGCTTTTAAAAGAAAAAATTAACTTGGGCTTCTAGAATAAGCTGGGTTGGGGGCAGCTTATTCTGGAAGCCCAAAAAAGGCAGCAAAAGAACTGGGCCTTAGTACTCTCTCCGTTCCTAAATATATGTCATTTTAGAGATGCATGGGCCTACAGACGGATGTATAAGACGTATTTTAGAGTGTAGATTCATTCATTTTGCTATGTATGTAGTCTATATTGAAATCTCTAAAAAGACTTATATTTAGGAACATATGGAGTAGTTGCTAACATACTAACAAGAATTAATAACAAATGTACCCACAAAAAACAAAACAAAAATCACCTGCTTAGGTGAAAATATTCAGATGTGAACCAATTGAGCATCAATTCAAGTAGCTGATTTCAAATGAGAGGCATCCATGTGTTGTAATGATGACTTTGCAAGCATTGACCAATATGGTGTGTTTCATTTTTTAGTATAGACTAGTAAACATGCTCGTGCGATGCGGGGATGAGAAAAAAAATCTCGTAGCATATCAATTCTAACATCAGTTGATGTGATCCAGGGTTGACCAGTTCGACAAAAACATCCAACAGTACAGCCTCCGAATGGTGTCATCTGACGATCAGGATGCGCATGCCAAAGTCTAACAAAAAGTACATATGAGAGGCGCATTTTCTTAGAGAAAGAAAAAGAATTATCTATTGCGGTCTAGTACCATTAACTGGAGAAGAGAAAATAAAGCAAGAAATTATCTATCTTTGTGCGGCTGGCTAGATGAGCCGGTGGTGCCTTCTATTGGCTGCTGTGACAGTTTTTGGGCCACTCGCTTCTTAACTTTTTTGTGAATGGAGATGCTCCCAGGTGACTTCTTCATGCACACATGCGAACCCAATCCATTCCCAAGCAACGCCACAACTTCTTAGGGCATGTACAATGGTTCTAGCTTAAGGATGCCACGTAAGATAAATGATGAGGTGGAGGAGAGAGAAATCATAAGAAAAGGCTTGTCTTATCTTATTTAAGAAAAGACAAGAGATGATAGCTTAGCACAATTTGTCTCACCATGTTTTTAGGAATAACTAATTATTGAAGATAAGGCAAAGAGATGACCCATTGTAGACTTGTTTTTTTGTCATCTCTAATTTACATGCAAAACTTAAGATAAGACTATCTTAGCAACCATTGTACATGCCCTTAGCCTCTTTTATCCAACCCACAATCCAAACGCGAGCAGGCTTCTTCATGTACACATGAGATTACACACCCATTCCATTTCCAAGCAGCGTCACTACTTCTTAGCTTCTTCGCAGTATATCCAACCCACAATCCAAGTGTCATCTTTCGCAGCATGCAAAGCTCCTTCCACCTTGCATGTGAAGGATCCTTTTAATTAGCTCACACCAAAAAACAGGGATGAACATATTTAAATTGTCGAGAATCAGTATAAGGAAGCCATCTGGGATTATTCTACACGAAATGTCCATAGGCATTAATACCACATTGTGGGAATTCTATTTTTTGCACGATGATGTTGTGCACGCATTGGTGGAACGGGCCAAATAGCTAGAGCGCGGGCCAAGGCCCAATAATGCTTAGTTACCCGTTTCAAAACATAGAAATATTTTAGAAATTATTTGTGTTCACAACAATTACCTATCTCAATTGGTCATCGCGATGCACCATGTACACGGGAGGTCTCAGGTTCAAATATCTCTTCTCCACCTTATGTTTATTACCTGACTTCGGTGGGTGCCAATCAGGGCGACCAAGTAGGATGTAACTACACCTACGGGTAATTAACAGAGAGTTACGGACCTCCCTTCTCTAATAATCAAACGCCCAAATTGACCAATGAAAGAATGCCTCGTCACCCTGTAAACCCCTCTCCCCCGTAATTCCCTGTAGATGTAGCATTACTCATTTTGATAGGCTACTCCAGTTGGTGGAACATTGGACTCGGTCGTTGGTCTTGCAATTTTCTTTGGTTGATTTTAGTGTGTGTGTTTTATTGATGGGTGTACTATGAGTGCCAAGCAAAGATAAAAGTGGGTGGGATACCTGCTAAAGAAACAAAGCATCATCGATCCCGACATGTCTCCTCTTGGCTGCTCTGCAAGTGAAACATCCACACACTTTGTGTTGCAATGCAATAGGACGAGGGGTATTTGGAATTTGCTAGGCGTCCAGCTAAGTAGCGATGGGGAGCTGGTTGGCGCCTTCAGTTTGTGCGGCGTGCAATTTGCGCATATGAAGCGACGATCACATATGATGGCTACAGCTATTTCCTGGACTATATGGCTCTAAAATGCTTTATTCCACCTGTGATGGCTGCCAAAAAAATTGCGGACAACGTTCAAACTAAAGGCGCATAGAACTCGTGGGGCAGTTTCCTTTGTTGTTTGTTTCTTTCTTTCTTTTTTGTCTCCTACCCCTCCTCCGTCTTTATAGTTCTGTACTCTTCCCATTGTGCGTGTAAAAATTGTGTTGGACAAGTTTCTCCATGCATGTCATTCGTTTCTAATGAAAAAGGTAGGGGCCTCCCTCGTGAAGTTGCCGAGAGAATATATGTATGTTCTAGCAACATAGCTGAGCATTATGTGCATTGGCGGAGGGGGGGGGGGGGCACGGCACCTGCAACCTGCAGTCATGCACGTAGCTCCGCCAGTGATTATGTGTTCTAGTATTATATGAGTTGGAAAATTTGCCCGTCGCCTCTGCTATACATCGATGTTATATCGTCAAAACAAAATTCTAGTATTGGGAAACCTTCAGTTCATACATATTTTTTATCAATGAAGATTCAAATCATAAATTCAATTAATGCATTACAAATTAAGACACGCCAAACAAGCACTCATGCAGATAACAAGCTGTAATTTATTAATATATCGGACACCTTAAATATATATGATCTTCAATTATTATTCCAATTCATTTGCTATGGTGCCAGCAAATTATTCATAACAGCTTTCTCTCAGTAAAAAGGTGCACGCTGAGGGACCCCCTTTCGGCGGTGACGAATAACCCTTGGTGGAGATGGGTTTTCCTTGCAATAATCTGCATCGCTGCAACTCTCTTCATTGTTTCCAGTATTTCCACTTGTGTTACTGCAATCTGTATCATCATCCTTTCTTGTATATTCAATAATATCTCTAGTTGGAATGCTTGTCCTCATATCCTCTTTGATTCCTTTAAGCTGCCACGAAAATGTACAGTCATAAATAAGTAAAGGTTAAAAGAACCAATTACATGGGGTAACTTTTCAATAGTTACACATTAATTTAGTAGCTTACGTTGCAACCCAGGGAGCAGAAGCGGAATGGGTCAAGAAGAGCACGATTGCAACTCTCACAATTGTATGACGACGATGATGCCTTGACCGCGGAAACACCACAACCACGTTGTTGTGGGCGCTCATTAAGAAATACAACCGTTGCGCTGTTGATCACATATGTTTGTACATCACTGATATCAAGTACATCTTTTAGCTCGGCAACCCTGACCACATCATGGTATGATGACCGTCTTATCTACAAGATTTCATAAGTTAATTTTTATTGGTCATGACACAAAGGTATATCAATCCACTTTTTCACTAAAAAGTATACATGTGTGAAGATAAGTAGATTTTTAAATGATCACTTACACTAAGTACTTTTTCACATATGTTCTATAAATATGAGGTAAGTGTTATTACCAACCATATTTATATAAGAAGATTGTGAAGTTCATATATAACATAATATATATGATGTAAAAATACTCGTGTATAATCTGTATTACTAAATCAAAACGTTCACACCGTACCTGGATTACTCGATGGGTGGAATGATGGCGTGAACGGCAATAGTAGCAGAAGGCCGCCTTTGATTCCTCGCAATCTATGCAAAACAGGTTACACTCATTGCGAGTAGAGGAGAGATGGTTGGTGCATATTGCAAAGAACTGTGTTGCGAGCAGTAGCTCTAGCCATGTAGGCACCGTCCCCCCCTTCATTGTGAAAACAAAGATGCTTTGCACTTGGACTACTATGTGTTGTGCTTAGTAAGGGACGGTATGGGGTACCTTTATAGTGTGATATTGGCAGTAAAACAACTGGCGCACATAGTTTGTTGCGGAATTTGTGGGGCTAAAAACTGGCATCTGGTCCAGAAAGGCAGGCCCACATATCTTTTGTAATTTTTTGGGTGCTTAGGTTAGGGACAACCAAGCATTTGGCGTCTCTCCACTTCAATGGATGGTTCTCCACTCTTTTTAGTACATCACGGAATACATTTCATGCGCACAAAAAATGTTCTTTAATGAGGATGATTAAACATTCATTATTCCCATGACACAAATGCCAAAAGGGTAGTCACCAAGCATAATGAGCAGAGGATGAGTACTTGCTTTAGGTCATGAAAAAACAATGAGAAATTCTGCAGGAAGATGAATGGCTTGGCTGGATCATCGAGCCAGCACATAATTAGTTGTTTGGGTCAAATATTCTGAGATACGATATATAAATACTGGAAATTATATGGCCCGCGTAAATACTAAGCCAACTGTGAAAATAAATTGCAAATGAAACAAAATATTTGATCTACAAAATATTTTTTTATTACTATGGAAATCGCCTTTAAATGTGCTCATTTTATCTTTTGTTGTGTGTGCTTAGAAATAACTTCCCATGTGCTCCTAGCATGGTTGCTTTTACATGAAACACCTGATTTTTACACGCTACGCGCTTTGTCTGTGTGTGTGATATGGTAGTGCGAAGCAACATGCCACCAAATGGGCAGATACCGTCACACTAAGACACAATTCGCTTTGGGACCTGTTCACCGATTTTGCTGTCGTGTTAACGACTTTTCTAGTTCAGTTCAGGCCTTTTATAGTTGTTTCCCTATGTGCCCTCAATATGGGGGTCCTCGGCCTGCCGGCCTATCTCTCATGGGCCGGACTGGTGGACTCTTCCGGATCCCGTTAAGGAAGGCCGAACTTTAGATTACCATGTATCCTGAAAGGAAAGCTCCGAAGGCTTGGCGTGCACTTCAAGACAAGATCAAGCGTGTATGCGTGTCTATCCCCTGTTAGCAACCAACTATCTGTAACCCTAGATATCCCTGGTGCCTATATATAAACCAGAGGGTTTAGTCTATAGAGGCTAGAATAAGAACCATACGACTCATCTAGGGTTTAGTTCATCCGATCTCATGGTAGATCAACCCTGTAATCCACATACACCCATCAATATAATCAAGCAGGACGTAGGATTTTACCTCTTCGAGAGGGCCCGAACCTGGGTAAATTTTGTGTCCCTCGTCATCTGTTACCCATCGATTCTGTATCGATAGTTCGGGACCCCCTACGCGATATCCGCCGGTTTTGACACCGACACCCCATTCACTAATTTTGCTGCAACATTTCTGTTGATTTTCCGTTATGGTTTTGTTTGTTATTTTATTTTTTTGTTTTATTTTTTACTGTATTCTCAATACATGGTGAATAATTTTTTATTGCAGGGTGATTTTTAAATATATATATATATATATATATATAGTGGATTTTTTTAATATACATTGAAAAAAGTATATATGATGAATGTTTTAATTTATACGACAATTTTTAAAAATATATATGATGAATGTTTTCATAATATACACTAAACAATGTATTACTTATTTTTAATAGGTTTTTAAATATATATACATATATAACTCCAGAAAAAACAACACTAATTTGTTTTTAGAAAACAAGGTAAACCAAAACTATAAAGAAAAAACACGCTACGATAGTGTGGTCCGGCCCATTTGCCCTGGATTTTAGGCAGACCATCTCCTATTTACGCAAATTGAAGGTTGGTTTGCTATAAAAAAATATTTGCAACATTGGAATAAGCAAACTAGGTCACCATAAAAAGTAAAATTGCACCCCAAAAAAATCCAACCAAACAGCTTTCTCCACTACATTGGGGAACGTAGTATTTGAAAAAAATTCCTACGAACATGCAAGATCTATCTAGGAGAAGCATAGCAACGAGCGGGAGAGTGTGTCCACGTACCCTCGTAGACTGAAAGCGGAAGCGTTTAGTAACGCGGTTGATGTAGTCGAACATCTTCGTGATCCAACCGATCAAGCACCGAACGCACGACACCTCCGCGATCTGCACGTGTTTAGCTCGGTGACGTTCCTCGAACTCTTGATCCAGTTGAGGCCGAGGAAGAGTTTCGTCGGCACGACGGCGTGGTGACGGTGTTGATGAAGTTACCGACGCAAGGCTTCGCCTAAGCACTGCGACAATATGACCGAGGTATGTAACAGTGGAGGGGGCACCGCACACGACTAAAATAATTGTCAACTTGTGTGTTCTAGAGTGCCCCCTGCCCCTGTATATAAAGGAGCAAGGGGAGAGGCCGGTCGGCCCTATAGGCGCGCCCCATAAGGGGGAGTCCTACTAGATAGGAGTCCACCAAGAGGGAGAGAGGGGGGAGGAAGGAGAGGGAGAGGGAGAGGGAGAAGGAAAGGGGGGAGCCGCCCCTCCTTCCCTAGTCCAATTCGGACCCAAGGGGGAGGGGGCGCACGGCCTGCCCTAGCCGCCCCTCTCTCTCTTCACTAAGGCTCATGTGGCCCATTAGTTCCCCTGGTGGGTTCCGGCAACCCTTCGGCACTCCGATTTTATCCGGAACACTTCCGGTGTTCGAATATAGTCGTCCAATATATCAATCTTTATGTCTCGACTATTTCGAGACTCCTCGTCATGTCCGTGATCTCATCCGGGACTCCGAACAACCTTCAGTACATCAAAACACATAAACTAATAATACCGATCGTCATCGAACGTTAAGCCTACGGACCCTATGGGCTCGAGAACTATCTAGACATGACTGTTGGAAATATGCCCTAGAGGCAATAATAAAAGAGTTATTATTATATTTCCTTGTTCATAATAATCGTTTATTATCCATGCTATAACTGTATTGATTGGAAACTCAAATACATGTATGGATAAATAGATAAACTTTGTGTCCCTAGTAAGCTTCTTCAGGACTAGCTCGTTGATCAAAGATGACCGCGGTTTCCAGGTCATAGACATGAGTTGTCATTTGATAACGGGATCACATCATTAGGAGAATGATGTGATGGACAAGACCCGAACGTTAAACATAGCTTTTGATCGTATCAGTTATTGCTATAGTTTTCTGCATGTCAAGTATAAGTTCCTATGACCATGAGATCGTGTAACTCGCTGACACCGTAAGAGTGCTTTGTGTGTGCCAAACGTCGCAACGTAACTGGGTGACTATAAAGGTACTCTACAGGTATCTCCGAAGGTGTCTGTTGAGTTGACATGGATCGAGACTGGGATTTGTCACTCCGTGTGACGGAGAGGTATCTCTGGGCCCACTCGGTAATACGTCATCTCATTGAGCTCAAAGTGACTAAGTAGTTAGTCACGGGATTATGTATTACGGAACGAGTAAAGAGACTTGCCAGTAACGAGATTGAACTAGGTATGGAGATACCGACGATCGAATCTCGGGCAAGTAATATACCGACGAGACAAAGGGAACTGTATACGGGATTGCCTGAATCCTTGACATCGTGGTTCATCCGATGAGATCATCGAGGAACGTGTGGGAACCAATATGGGTATCCAGATCCCGCTATTGGTTATTGACCTGGGAGTGTCTCGGTCATGTCTGCATAGTTTCCGAACCCGCAGGGTCTACACACTTAAGGTTCGGTGACGCTAGGGTTGTTAGTGAGAACAGTGCATGGTTACCGAAGGTTGTTCGGAGTCCCGGATGAGATCCCGGACGTGACGAGGGTCTCCGGAATGGTCCGGGGACGAAGATTGATATATAGGATGAGAGTGATCGGAGTCCGGAAGTGTTCCGGGGAGTATCGGGGAGACGTCGGATGACCGAAAGGGGTTTTCGGGGGTCCCGGCAAGTGTTGCGGGCCTAATGGGCCACAAGTGGGAGACGCAACAGCCCTCATAGGGCTGTGCGCCCCCCCCTAGGGCCCTCTCCACCTGCGCCAAGGGGCTGGGCCCCCCCTAGGGCTGCCGCACCCCTAGTCTTGGGGGGCAAGGCGCCTGGGGGGGGGAACCCTAGCCCTGGCCGCAGCCCTGGCCGCCGCCCCCCCCATCTCCCCTTGGCCGCCGCCCCTAGGGGTAAACCCTAGGGCGCCCCCTCCCCTCTCTTCCCCCTATATAAAGAGAGGCAGAGGGAGGGCAGCCACACACGTTCGTGTCTCGGCGCTGCCCTCCCTCTCCCACAACCATCTTCGTCAATTCCGCGGTGCTTGGCGAAGCCCTGCTGGAATCCTCCACCACCATCTCCACCACGCCGTCGTGCTGCTGGTTTCTCCATCAACCTCTCCTTCCCCCTTGCTGGATCAAGAAGGAGGAGACGTCCCCGAGCTGTACGTGTGAAGAACGCGGAGGCACCGTCCCTTCGGTGCTAGGATCTTCGGCGATCTGAATCGCGGCGAGTACGACTCCATCAACCGCGTTCTTGAACGCTTCCGCTTAGCGATCTACAAGGGTATGTGGATCCAACTCTCCCCTCGTAGATGCATCTCCTAGATTGATCTTGGTGAGCGTAGGAAAATTTTTGTTTCCCATGCAACGTTCCCCAACAGTGGTATCAGAGCTAGGATCTTGCGTAGATGCTTTCACGAGTAGAACACAAAGGAGTTTTGTGGGCGTTGATGTTTAGATTGCTTCCCTCCTTAGTCTTTCTTGATTCAGCGGTATTATGGGATGAAGCGGCCCGGACCAACTTTACATGTCCACGTACATGAGACCGGTTCCATCGACAGACATGTGACTTTTGTTGCATAAGATGGCTGGCGGGTGTCTGTCTCTCCTATCTTAGTTGAATCGGAATAGACAAAGGCGGTCCTTGTAGAAGGTTAAATAGCAACTTAAATATCACCGTTGTGGCTTTGCGTAGGTAAGAAGCGTTCTTGCTAGATACCCATAGCAGCCACGTAAAACATGCAACAACAAATTAGAGGACGTCTAACTTGTTTTTGCAGGGTATGTTTGTGATATGATATGGCCAATGACATGATGAGATATATTTGATGTATGAGATGATCATGTTGTAATAGTTAATATCGACTTGCATGTCGATGTATACGGCAACCGGCAGGAGCCATAGGGTTGTCTTTAATTCTTGTATGACCTGCGTGTCAATCATTAAGCGCTATGTAATGCTTTACTTTATCGCTAAACGGTAGCAATAGTAGTAAGAGCATGGTGGGCGCGCGACAACCCCGATGGCGACACGATGATGGAGATCATGATGATGGGGATCATGGTGTTACGCCGGTGACGATGGAGATCATGCCGGTGCTTTGGAGATGGAGATCAAAAGCACGAGTTGATGGCCATATCATGTCACTTATGATTTGCATGTGATGTTAATCCTTTTATGCATCTTATTTTGCTTAGGACGACGGTAGCATTATAAGATGATCCCTCACTAAAATTTCAAGATAAAAATTGTGTTCCCCCCGAGTGTGCGCCGTTGCGAAGGTTCGTCGTTTCGAAGCACCACGTGATGATCGGGTGTGATAGACTCTACGTTCGCATACAACGGGTGCAAGCCTGTTTTGCACATGCAGAACACTCGGGTTAGACTTGACGAGCCTAGCATGTACAGACATGGCCTCGGAACACGGAAGACCGAAAGGTCGAGCATGAGTCATATAGTAGATATGATCAACATGAAGATGTTCACCATTGACACCACCTCATCTCACGTGATGATCGGACTTGGGTTGGTGGATTTGGATCATGCCACGCTCGAATGACCAGAGGGATGTCAATTTGAGTGGGAGTTATAAGTAATTTGATTAGTTAAAAACTCACTTATCATGAACAATAGTCTAAGATGTCTTTGCAAATCTTTTGTTGTAGATGGCTCGCGCAGTAGCTCCCCTGAATTTTAATGCGTTCCTAGAGAAAGCTAAACTGAAAGATGATGGGAGCAACTTTGTGGACTGGCTCCGCAATCTGAGGATCATCCTCACAGCTGCCCAAAAGGTTTATGTCCTAAGTGCACCGCTAGGTGAACCCCCCGCTCCGGCCTCTGTGGACGTTATTAACGCCTGGCAGACGCGTTCGGATGACTACTCAGTAGTGCAGTGTGCCATGTTGTATAGCTTGGAAGGGGGACTTCAAAGGCGTTTTGAACGTCATGGAGCATATGAGATGTTCCAGGAGTTGAAGTTCATCTTTGAAAAGAATGCTAAGATCGAGAGGTATGAGACCACCGATAAATTATTTGCTTGCAAGATGGAGGAGAATTCGTCTGTCAGTGAGCACTTGCTGAAGATGTCTGGGTACTATACCCGCATAGCTGATCTGGGACTTGTGTTCCCGGAGGAGGCTATCATTGACAGAATTCTCCAGTCACTCCCACCTAGCTACAAGAGCTTCGTGCAGCAGTATAACATGCAAGGGATGAACAAGTCCATCGCCGAGCTGTTTTCAATGCTGAAAGTCGCTGAGGCAGACATCCAGAAGGAGTATCAATTGTTGATGGTCAATAAAACTACCAGTTTCAAGAAAAATGGCAAGGGCAAGAAGGGTAACTCTAAGAAGGGTGGCAAGGCAGTTGCTCATCCAGTGAAGAAACCCAAGGCTGGGCCCAAGCCAGAGACTGAGTGTTTCTATTGCAAGGGGAACGGCCACTGGAAGCGGAACTGCCCCAAGTATCTGGCAGACAAGAAGGGGGCAAACAACAACAACAAGCAAGGTATATGTGATATACATGTTATTGATGTGTACCTTACCAACTCTCGTTGTAGTGCCTGGGTATTTGATACCGGTTCGGTTGCTCACATTTGCAACTCTAAACAGGAACTACGGAATAAACGGAGGCTGGCGAAGGACGAAGTGACGATGCGCGTGGGGAATGGTTACAAGGTTGATGTGATCGCCGTCGGCACGCTCGCTCTTCGATTACCATCGGGATTAGTTATGAACCTGAATAATTGTTATTTAGTGCCTGCGTTGAGCATGAACATTATATCTGGATCTTGTTTATTGCGAGACGGTTACTCATTTAAATCAGAGAATAAAGGTTGTTCTATTTACATGGGTAATATCTTTTATGGTCATGCACCCGAAGTAGGGGGTTTATTCTTATTGAATCTCGATAGTGATGATACACATGTTCATAACATTGATGCCAAAAGATGTAGAGTTGATAACAATAATACCACTTTCTTGTGGCACTGCCGTCTCGGTCATATCGGCGTAAAACGCATGAGGAAGCTCCATGCTGATGGACTTTTGGAGTCTCTTGATTTTGAATCACTTGACGCATGCGAGCCGTGCCTCATGGGCAAGATGACAAGGACCCCGTTTTCAGGGACAATGGAACGGGCAAGTGACTTATTGGAAATCATACATACTGATGTGTGTGGCCCGATGAGTGTCACGGCGCGCGGTGGATATCGTTATTTTCTCACCTTCACTGACGACTTAAGTAGATATGGGTATATTTACTTGATGAAGCATAAGTCTGAAACTTTTGAAAAGTTCAAGCAATTTCAGAGTGAAGTTGAGAATCATCGTAACAAGAAGATCAAGTTCCTACGATCTGATCGAGGGGGAGAGTATCTGAGTTATGAGTTTGGCAATCACTTAAGAAAATGTGGAATTTTTCACAGTTGACGCCACCTGGAACACCATAGCGTAATGGTGTGTCCGAACGTCGTAATCGAACCCTATTAGATATGGTGCGTTCTATGATGTCTCTTGCCGATTTGCCACTATCGTTCTGGGGATATGCGTTAGAGACAGCTGCATTCACTTTAAATAGGGCTCCATCTAAGTCCGTTGAGACAACACCGTATGAACTATGGTTTGGTAAGAAACCTAAGTTGTCTTTTCTCAAAGTTTGGGGTTGCGATGCTTATGTCAAAAGGCTTCAGCCAGAAAAGCTCGAACCCAAAGCGGACAAATGTGTCTTCATAGGATACCCAAAGGAGACGGTTGGGTACACCTTCTATCTCAGATCCGAGGGCAAAGTGTTTGTCGCTAAGAACGGGTCCTTTCTCGAGAAAGAGTTTCTCTCGAAAGAATTGAGTGGGAGGAAGGTAGAACTTGATGAGGTTATTGAACCTCTACTTCAACCAGAGAGTGGCGCAGCACAGAAAGATGTTTTTGTGGAGCCTACAACGGTTGAAGAGGAAGCCAATGATGATGATCAAGAAGCTTCTGATCAAGTTACTACCGAACCTCGTAGGTCGACAAGGGTACGCACTGCACCTGAGTGGTATGGTAACCCTGTCTTGGAGGTCATGTTGTTGGACAACAGTGAACCTACGAGCTATGGAGAAGCGATGGTGGGCCCGGATTCTGACAAATGGTTAGAGGCCATGAAATCCGAGATGGGATCCATGTATGAAAACAAAGTATGGACTTTGGAAGTATTACCTGAAGGGCGGAAGGCCATTCAGAATAAATGGATTTTTAAGAGGAAGACGGACGCTGACGGCAATGTCACCGTGTATAAAGCTCGACTTGTGGCAAAGGGTTTTTCACAAGTTCAAGGGATTGACTACGATGAGACTTTCTCACCCGTAGCGATGCTTAAATCCGTCCGAATCATGTTAGCGATAGCTGCATATTTCGATTATGAAATTTGGCAGATGGATGTCAAAACAGCGTTCCTTAACGGTTTTCTTAAGGAAGAGTTGTATATGATACAACCGGAAGGTTTTGTCGATCCAGAGAATGCTGACAAAGTTTGCAAACTCCAGCGTTCCATTTATGGGCTGGTGCAAGCGTCTCGGAGTTGGAATCTTCGCTTGATGAGGTGATCAAGGCGTTTGGGTTTGTACAATTTTACGGAGAAGCTTGTATTTACAAGAAAGTGAGTGGGAGCTCTATAGCGTTTCTAATATTATATGTGGATGACATATTACTGATTGGAAACAATATAGAATTTTTGGATAGCGTAAAGGGGTATTTGAACAAGAGTTTTTCGATGAAGGACCTCGGTGAAGCTGCTTTCATATTGGGCATCAAGATCTATAGAGATAGATCGAGACGCTTGATAGGACTTTCACAAAGCACATACCTTGATAAAGTTTTGAAGAAGTTCAAAATGGATCAATCCAAGAAGGGGTTCTTGCCGGTATTGCAAGGTACAAAGTTGAGTAAGACTCAATGCCCAGTGACTGTGGAAGATAGAGAAAAGATGAGTGTCGTCCCCTATGCTTCAGCCATAGGCTCTATCATGTATGCAATGCTGTGCACAAGACCAGATGTCAGCCTTGCCATAAGTATGGCCGGAAGGTTTCAAAGTAATCCTGGTATGAATCACTGGACAGCGGTCAAGAATATCCTAAAGTACCTGAAAAGGACTAAGGAGATGTTTCTCGTTTATGGAGGTGATCAAGAGCTCGTCGTAAAGGGTTACGTCGATGCAAGCTTTGACACTGATCCGGATGACTCTAAGTCTCAAACCGGATACGTATATATTCTCAACGGGGGGGCGGTAAGCTGGTGCAGTTCCAAGCAAAGCGTGGTAGCCGATTCTACATGCGAAGCGGAGTACATAGCTGCCTCGGAGGCGGCGAAGGAAGGTGTCTGGATGAAGGAGTTCATGACAGATCTTGGAGTTGTGCCTAGTGCATTGAACCCAATGACTCTGTTTTGTGACAACACTGGTGCCATTGCTCTAGCCAAGGAACCAAGGTTTCACAAGAGGACCAGACACATAAAGCGACGCTTCAATTCCATCCGCGATTCAGTCAAGGAGGAGGACATAAGCATTTGCAAAGTACACACGGATTTGAATGTTGCAGATCCGTTGACTAAACCTCTTCCACGGGCTAAGCATGATCAACACCAAGACTCTATGGGTGTTAGATTCATCACCTTGTAATGCTAGATTATTGACTCTAGTGCAAGTGGGAGACTGTTGGAAATATGCCCTAGAGGCAATAATAAAAGAGTTATTATTATATTTCCTTGTTCATAATAATCGTTTATTATCCATGCTATAACTGTATTGATTGGAAACTCAAATACATGTATGGATAAATAGACAAACTTTGTGTCCCTAGTAAGCTTCTTCAGGACTAGCTCGTTGATCAAAGATGACCGCGGTTTCCAGGTCATAGACATGAGTTGTCATTTGATAACGGGATCACATCATTAGGAGAATGATGTGATGGACAAGACCCGAACGTTAAACATAGCTTTTGATCGTATCAGTTATTGCTATAGTTTTCTGCATGTCAAGTATAAGTTCCTATGACCATGAGATCGTGTAACTCGCTGACACCGTAAGAGTGCTTTGTGTGTGCCAAACGTCGCAACGCAACTGGGTGACTATAAAGGTACTCTACAGGTATCTCCGAAGGTGTCTGTATAGTTGACATGGATCGAGACTGGGATTTGTCACTTCGTGTGACGGAGAGGTATCTCCGGGCCCACTCGGTAATACGTCATCTCATTGAGCTCAAAGTGACTAAGTAGTTAGTCACGGGATTATGTATTACGGAACGAGTAAAGAGACTTGCCAGTAACGAGATTGAACTAGGTATGGAGATACCGACGATCGAATCTCGGGCAAGTAATATACCGACGAGACAAAGGGAACTGTATACGGGATTGCCTGAATCCTTGACATCGTGGTTCATCCGATGAGATCATCGAGGAACGTGTGGGAACCAATATGGGTATCCAGATCCCGCTATTGGTTATTGACCTGGGAGTGTCTCGGTCATGTCTGCATAGTTTCCGAACCCGCAGGGTCTACACACTTAAGGTTCGGTGACGCTAGGGTTGTTAGTGAGAACAGTGCATGGTTACCGAAGGTTGTTCGGAGTCCCGGATGAGATCCCGGACATGACGAGGGTCTCCGGAATGGTCCGGGGACGAAGATTGATATATAGGATGAGAGTGATCGGAGTCCGGAAGTGTTCCGGGGAGTATCGGGAAGTCGGCGGATGACCGAAAGGGGTTTTCGGGGTCCCGGAAAGAGTTTCGGGCCTAATGGGCCACAAAGGGGAGACGCAACAGCCCTCATAGGGCTGTGCGCCCCCCCTAGGGCCCTCTCCTCATGCGCCAAGGGGGCTGGACCCCCCTAGGGCTGCCGCACCCCCTTAGGCTTGGGGGGCAAGGCACCTGGGGGGGAAACCCTAGGCCCTGGCCGCCGCCCCCCCTTGGCCGCCCCCCTTCTCCCCTTGGCCGCCGCCCCTAGGGGGTAACCCTAGGGCGCCCCTCCCCTCTCTACCCCCCTATATAAAGAGAGGCAGAGGGAGGGCAGCCACACACGTTCGTGCCTCGGCGCTGCCCTCCCTCTCCCACATCCATCTTCGTCAATTCCCGCAGTGCTTGGCGAAGCCCTGCTGGAATCCTCCACCACCATCTCCACCACGCCGTCGTGCTGCCGGTGTCTCCATCAACCTCTCCTTCCCCCTTGCTGGATCAAGAAGAAGGAGACGTCCCCGAGCTGTACGTGTGAAGAACGCGGAGGCACCGTTGCTTCGGTGCTAGGATCTTCGGCGATCTGAATCGCGGCGAGTACGACTCCATCAACCGCGTTCTTGAACGCTTCCGCTTAGCGATCTACAAGGGTATGTGGATCCAACTCTCCCCTCGTAGATGCATCTCCTAGATTGATCTTGGTGAGCGTAGGAAAAAATTTTGTTTCCCATGCAACGTTCCCCAACAGTGGCATCATGAGCTAGGATCTTGCGTAGATGCTTTCACGAGTAGAACACAAAGGAGTTTTGTGGGCGTTGATGTTTAGATTGCTTCCCTCCTTGGTCTTTCTTGATTCAGCGGTATTATGGGATGAAGCGGCCCGGACCAACTTTACATGTCCACGTACATGAGACCGGTTCCATCGACAGACATGTGACTTTTGTTGCATAAGATGGCTGGCGGGTGTCTGTCTCTCCTATCTTAGTTGAATCGGAATAGACAAAGGCGGTCCTTGTAGAAGGTTAAATAGCAACTTAAATATCACCGTTGTGGCTTTGCGTAGGTAAGAAGCGTTCTTGCTAGATACCCATAGCAGCCACGTAAAACATGCAACAACAAATTAGAGGACGTCTAACTTGTTTTTGCAGGGTATGTATGTGATATGATATGGCCAATGACATGATGAGATATATTTGATGTATGAGATGATCATGTTGTAATAGTTAATATCGACTTGCATGTCGATGCATACGGCAACCGGCAGGAGCCATAGGGTTGTATTTAATTTTTTGTATGACCTGCGTGTCAATCATTAAGCGCTATGTAATGCTTTACTTTGTCGCTAAACGGTAGCAATAGTAGTAAGAGCATGGTGGGCGCGCGACAACCCCGATGGCGACACGATGATGGAGATCATGATGATGGGGATCATGGTGTTACGCCGGTGACGATGGAGATCATGCCGGTGCTTTGGAGATGAAGATCAAAAGCACGAGTTGATGGCCATATCATGTCACTTATGATTTGCATGTGATGTTAATCCTTTTATGCATCTTATTTTGCTTAGGACGACGGTAGCATTATAAGATGATCCCTCACTAAAATTTCAAGATAAAATTGTGTTCCCCCCGAGTGTGCACCGTTGCGAAGGTTCGTCGCTTCGAAGCACCACGTGATGATCGGGTGTGATAGACTCTACGTTCGCATACAACGGGTGCAAGCCAGTTTTGCACATGCAGAACACTCGGGTTAGACTTGACGAGCCTAGCATGTACAGACATGGCCTCGGAACACGGAAGACCGAAAGGTCGAGCATGAGTCATATAGTAGATATGATCAACATGAAGATGTTCACCATTGACACCACCTCATCTCACGTGATGATCGGACTTGGGTTGGTGGATTTGGATCATGCCACGCTCGAATGACCAGAGGGATGTCAATTTGAGTGGGAGTTATAAGTAATTTGATTAGTTAAAAACTCACTTATCATGAACAATAGTCTAAGATGTCTTTGCAAATCTTTTGTTGTAGATGGCTCGCGCAGTAGCTCCCCTGAATTTTAATGCGTTCCTAGAGAAAGCTAAACTGAAAGATGATGGGAGCAACTTTGTGGACTGGCTCCGCAATCTGAGGATCATCCTCACAGCTGCCCAAAAGGTTTATGTCCTAAGTGCACCGCTAGGTGAACCCCCCGCTCCGGCCTCTGTGGACGTTATTAACGCCTGGCAGACGCGTTCGGATGACTACTCAGTAGTGCAGTGTGCCATGTTGTATAGCTTGGAAGGGGGACTTCAAAGGCGTTTTGAACGTCATGGAGCATATGAGATGTTCCAGGAGTTGAAGTTCATCTTTGAAAAGAATGCTAAGATCGAGACGTATGAGACCACCGATAAATTATTTGCTTGCAAGATGGAGGAGAATTCGTCTGTCAGTGAGCACTTGCTGAAGATGTCTGGGTACTATACCCGCATAGCTGATCTGGGACTTGTGTTCCCGGAGGAGGCTATCATTGACAGAATTCTCCAGTCACTCCCACCTAGCTACAAGAGCTTCGTGCAGCAGTATAACATGCAAGGGATGAACAAGTCCATCGCCGAGCTGTTTTCAATGCTGAAAGTCGCTGAGGCAGACATCCAGAAGGAGTATCAATTGTTGATGGTCAATAAAACTACCAGTTTCAAGAAAAATGGCAAGGGCAAGAAGGGTAACTCTAAGAAGGGTGGCAAGGCAGTTGCTCATCCAGTGAAGAAACCCAAGGCTGGGCCCAAGCCAGAGACTGAGTGTTTCTATTGCAAGGGGAACGGCCACTGGAAGCGGAACTGCCCCAAGTATCTGGCAGACAAGAAGGGGGCAAACAACAACAACAAGCAAGGTATATGTGATATACATGTTATTGATGTGTACCTTACCAACTCTCGTTGTAGTGCCTGGGTATTTGATACCGGTTCGGTTGCTCACATTTGCAACTCTAAACAGGAACTACGGAATAAACGGAGGCTGGCGAAGGACGAAGTGACGATGCGCGTGGGGAATGGTTACAAGGTTGATGTGATCGCCGTCGGCACGCTCGCTCTTCGATTACCATCGGGATTAGTTATGAACCTGAATAATTGTTATTTAGTGCCTGCGTTGAGCATGAACATTATATCTGGATCTTGTTTATTGCGAGACGGTTACTCATTTAAATCAGAGAATAAAGGTTGTTCTATTTACATGGGTAATATCTTTTATGGTCATGCACCCGAAGTAGGGGGTTTATTCTTATTGAATCTCGATAGTGATGATACACATGTTCATAACATTGATGCCAAAAGATGTAGAGTTGATAACAATAATACCACTTTCTTGTGGCACTGCCGTCTCGGTCATATCGGCGTAAAACGCATGAGGAAGCTCCATGCTGATGGACTTTTGGAGTCTCTTGATTTTGAATCACTTGACGCATGCGAGCCGTGCCTCATGGGCAAGATGACAAGGACCCCGTTTTCAGGGACAATGGAACGGGCAAGTGACTTATTGGAAATCATACATACTGATGTGTGTGGCCCGATGAGTGTCACGGCGCGCGGTGGATATCGTTATTTTCTCACCTTCACTGACGACTTAAGTAGATATGGGTATATTTACTTGATGAAGCATAAGTCTGAAACTTTTGAAAAGTTCAAGCAATTTCAGAGTGAAGTTGAGAATCATCGTAACAAGAAGATCAAGTTCCTACGATCTGATCGAGGGGGTGAGTATCTGAGTTATGAGTTTGGCAATCACTTAAGAAAATGTGGAATTGTTTCACAGTTGACGCCACCTGGAACACCACAGCGTAATGGTGTGTCCGAACGTCGTAATCGAACCCTATTAGATATGCTGCGTTCTATGATGTCTCTTGCCGATTTGCCACTATCGTTCTGGGGATATGCGTTAGAGACAGCTGCATTCACTTTAAATAGGGCTCCATCTAAGTCCGTTGAGACAACACCGTATGAACTATGGTTTGGTAAGAAACCTAAGTTGTCTTTTCTCAAAGTTTGGGGTTGCGATGCTTATGTCAAAAGGCTTCAGCCAGAAAAGCTCGAACCCAAAGCGGACAAATGTGTCTTCATAGGATACCCAAAAGAGACGGTTGGGTACACCTTCTATCTCAGATCCGAGGGCAAAGTGTTTGTCGCTAAGAACGGGTCCTTTCTCGAGAAAGAGTTTCTCTCGAAAGAATTGAGTGGGAGGAAGGTAGAACTTGATGAGGTTATTGAACCTCTGCTTCAACCAGAGAGTAGCGCAGCACAGAAAGATGTTTTTGTGGAGCCTGCAGCGGTTGAAGAGGAAGCCAATGATGATGATCAAGAAGCTTCTGATCAAGTTACTACCGAACCTCGTAGGTCGACAAGGGTACGCACTGCACCTGAGTGGTATGGTAACCCTGTCTTGGAGGTCATGTTGCTGGACAACAGTGAACCTACGAGCTATGGAGAAGCGATGGTGGGCCCGGATTCCGACAAATGGTTAGAGGCCATGAAATCCGAGATGGGATCCATGTATGAAAACAAAGTATGGACTTTGGAAGTATTACCTGAAGGGCGGAAGGCCATTCAGAATAAATGGATTTTTAAGAGGAAGACGGACGCTGACGGCAATGTCACCGTGTATAAAGCTCGACTTGTGGCAAAGGGTTTTTCACAAGTTCAAGGGATTGACTACGATGAGACTTTCTCACCCGTAGCGATGCTTAAATCCGTCCGAATCATGTTAGCGATAGCTGCATATTTCGATTATGAAATTTGGCAGATGGATGTCAAAACAGCGTTCCTTAACGGTTTTCTTAAGGAAGAGTTGTATATGATACAACCGGAAGGTTTTGTCGATCCAGAGAATGCTGACAAAGTTTGCAAACTCCAGCGTTCCATTTATGGGCTGGTGCAAGCGTCTCGGAGTTGGAATCTTCGCTTGATGAGGTGATCAAGGCGTTTGGGTTTGTACAATTTTACGGAGAAGCTTGTATTTACAAGAAAGTGAGTGGGAGCTCTATAGCGTTTCTAATATTATATGTGGATGACATATTACTGATTGGAAACAATATAGAATTTTTGGATAGCGTAAAGGGGTATTTGAACAAGAGTTTTTCGATGAAGGACCTCGGTGAAGCTGCTTTCATATTGGGCATCAAGATCTATAGAGATAGATCGAGACGCTTGATAGGACTTTCACAAAGCACATACCTTGATAAAGTTTTGAAGAAGTTCAAAATGGATCAATCCAAGAAGGGGTTCTTGCCGGTATTGCAAGGTACAAAGTTGAGTAAGACTCAATGCCCAGTGACTGTGGAAGATAGAGAAAAGATGAGTGTCGTCCCCTATGCTTCAGCCATAGGCTCTATCATGTATGCAATGCTGTGCACAAGACCAGATGTCAGCCTTGCCATAAGTATGGCCGGAAGGTTTCAAAGTAATCCTGGTATGAATCACTGGACAGCGGTCAAGAATATCCTAAAGTACCTGAAAAGGACTAAGGAGATGTTTCTCGTTTATGGAGGTGATCAAGAGCTCGTCGTAAAGGGTTACGTCGATGCAAGCTTTGACACTGATCCGGATGACTCTAAGTCTCAAACCGGATACGTATATATTCTCAACGGGGGGGCGGTAAGCTGGTGCAGTTCCAAGCAAAGCGTGGTAGCCGATTCTACATGCGAAGCGGAGTACATAGCTGCCTCGGAGGCGGCGAAGGAAGGTGTCTGGATGAAGGAGTTCATGACAGATCTTGGAGTTGTGCCTAGTGCATTGAACCCAATGACTCTGTTTTGTGACAACACTGGTGCCATTGCTCTAGCCAAGGAACCAAGGTTTCACAAGAGGACCAGACACATAAAGCGACGCTTCAATTCCATCCGCGATTCAGTCAAGGAGGAGGACATAAGCATTTGCAAAGTACACACGGATTTGAATGTTGCAGATCCGTTGACTAAACCTCTTCCACGGGCTAAGCATGATCAACACCAAGACTCTATGGGTGTTAGATTCATCACCTTGTAATGCTAGATTATTGACTCTAGTGCAAGTGGGAGACTGTTGGAAATATGCCCTAGAGGCAATAATAAAAGAGTTATTATTATATTTCCTTGTTCATAATAATCGTTTATTATCCATGCTATAACTGTATTGATTGGAAACTCAAATACATGTATGGATAAATAGACAAACTTTGTGTCCCTAGTAAGCTTCTTCAGGACTAGCTCGTTGATCAAAGATGACCGCGGTTTCCAGGTCATAGACATGAGTTGTCATTTGATAACGGGATCACATCATTAGGAGAATGATGTGATGGACAAGACCCGAACGTTAAACATAGCTTTTGATCGTATCAGTTATTGCTATAGTTTTCTGCATGTCAAGTATAAGTTCCTATGACCATGAGATCGTGTAACTCGCTGACACCGTAAGAGTGCTTTGTGTGTGCCAAACGTCGCAACGCAACTGGGTGACTATAAAGGTACTCTACAGGTATCTCCGAAGGTGTCTGTATAGTTGACATGGATCGAGACTGGGATTTGTCACTTCGTGTGACGGAGAGGTATCTCCGGGCCCACTCGGTAATACGTCATCTCATTGAGCTCAAAGTGACTAAGTAGTTAGTCACGGGATTATGTATTACGGAACGAGTAAAGAGACTTGCCAGTAACGAGATTGAACTAGGTATGGAGATACCGACGATCGAATCTCGGGCAAGTAATATACCGACGAGACAAAGGGAACTGTATACGGGATTGCCTGAATCCTTGACATCGTGGTTCATCCGATGAGATCATCGAGGAACGTGTGGGAACCAATATGGGTATCCAGATCCCGCTATTGGTTATTGACCTGGGAGTGTCTCGGTCATGTCTGCATAGTTTCCGAACCCGCAGGGTCTACACACTTAAGGTTCGGTGACGCTAGGGTTGTTAGTGAGAACAGTGCATGGTTACCGAAGGTTGTTCGGAGTCCCGGATGAGATCCCAGACGTGACGAGGGTCTCCGGAATGGTCCGGGGACGAAGATTGATATATAGGATGAGAGTGATCGGAGTCCGGAAGTGTTCCGGGGAGTATCGGGGAGACGTCGGATGACCGAAAGGGGTTTTCGGGGGTCCCGGCAAGTGTTGCGGGCCTAATGGGCCACAAGTGGGAGACGCAACAGCCCTCATAGGGCTGTGCGCCCCCCCTAGGGCCCTCTCCACCTGCGCCAAGGGGCTGGGCCCCCCTAGGGCTGCCGCACCCCTAGTCTTGGGGGGCAAGGCGCCTGGGGGGGGGAACCCTAGCCCTGGCCGCAGCCCTGGCCGCCGCCCCCCCCCCCCATCTCCCCTTGGCCGCCGCCCCTAGGGGTAAACCCTAGGGCGCCCCCTCCCCTCTCTTCCCCCTATATAAAGAGAGGCAGAGGGAGGGCAGCCACACACGTTCGTGCCTCGGTGCTGCCCTCCCTCTCCCACAACCATCTTCGTCAATTCCGCGGTGCTTGGCGAAGCCCTGCTGGAATCCTCCACCACCATCTCCACCACGCCGTCGTGCTGCTGGTTTCTCCATCAACCTCTCCTTCCCCCTTGCTGGATCAAGAAGGAGGAGACGTCCCCGAGCTGTACATGTGAAGAACGCGGAGGCACCGTCCCTTCGGTGCTGGGATCTTCGGCGATCTGAATCGCGGCGAGTACGACTCCATCAACCGCGTTCTTGAACGCTTCCGCTTAGCGATCTACAAGGGTATGTGGATCCAACTCTCCCCTCGTAGATGCATCTCCTAGATTGATCTTGGTGAGCGTAGGAAAAATTTTTGTTTCCCATGCAACGTTCCCCAACAGTGGTATCAGAGCTAGGTTCTTGCGTAGATGCTTTCACGAGTAGAACACAAAGGAGTTTTGTGGGCGTTGATGTTTAGATTGCTTCCCTCCTTGGTCTTTCTTGATTCAACGGTATTATGGGATGAAGCGGCCCGGACCAACTTTACATGTCCACGTACATGAGACCGGTTCCATCGACAGACATGTGACTTTTGTTGCATAAGATGGCTGGCGGGTGTCTGTCTCTCCTATCTTAGTTGAATCGGAATAGACAAAGGCGGTCCTTGTAGAAGGTTAAATAGCAACTTAAATATCACCGTTGTGGCTTTGCGTAGGTAAGAAGCGTTCTTGCTAGATACCCATAGCAGCCACGTAAAACATGCAACAACAAATTAGAGGACGTCTAACTTGTTTTTGCAGGGTATGTATGTGATATGATATGGCCAATGACATGATGAGATATATTTGATGTATGAGATGATCATGTTGTAATAGTTAATATCGACTTGCATGTCGATGCATACGGCAACCGGCAGGAGCCATAGGGTTGTCTTTAATTTTTTGTATGACCTGCGTGTCAATCATTAAGCGCTATGTAATGCTTTACTTTATCGCTAAACGGTAGCAATAGTAGTAAGAGCATGGTGGGCGCGCGACAACCCCGATGACGACACGATGATGGAGATCATGATGATGGGGATCATGGTGTTACGCCGGTGACGATGGAGATCATGCCGGTGCTTTGGAGATGAAGATCAAAAGCACGAGTTGATGGCCATATCATGTCACTTATGATTTGCATGTGATGTTAATCCTTTTATGCATCTTATTTTGCTTAGGACGACGGTAGCATTATAAGATGATCCCTCACTAAAATTTCAAGATAAAATTGTGTTCCCCCCGAGTGTGCGCCGTTGCGAAGGTTCGTCGTTCCTGGATGCTCATATTGGTTCATATTGGTTCCTACATATTCTACGAAGATCTTTATCGGTCAAACCGTAAAACAACATACGTTGTTCCCTTTGTCATCGGTATGTTACTTGCCCGAGATTCGATCGTCGGTATCATCATACCTAGTTCAATCTCGTTACCGACAAGTTTTTTTACTCACTCCGTAATACATCATCTTGTGACTAACTCATTAGTCATTTGCTTGCAAGGCTTATTATGATGTGTATTACGTACCGAGAGGTCCCAGAGATACTTCCCCAACACTCAGAGTGACAAATCCTATTCTCGATCTATTCCAACACCACAAACACCTTCGGAGACACCTGTAGAGCATCTTTATAATCACCCAGTTACGTTGTGATGTTTGATAGCACACAAGGTGTTCCTCCGGTATTCGGGAGTTGCATAATCTCATAGTCAGAGGAACATGTATAAGTCATGAAGAAAGCAATATCAATAAAACTAAACGATCATTATGCTAAGCTAACGGATGGGTCTTGTCCATCACATCATTCTCCTAATGATGTGATCCCGTTGATCAAATGATAACACATGTCCATGGTTAGGAAACATAACCATTTTTTATTAACGAGCTAGTCTAGTAGAGGCATACTAGGGACACTCTGTTTTGTCTATGTATATATTCACACATGTATCAAGTTTTCGGTTAATACAATTCTAGCATGAATAAAAGACATTTATCATGATATACAAGGAAATATAAATAACAACTTTAGTATTTCCTCTAGGGCATATTTTCTTCACCCGCACGGGCCCAAAGCCTGGCATCCTCCTTTTTTGCGAAAAGGACGTAGATCTCTTACAAAGATTCATCATAAGTACAAAGTACCACAAACATGATAAAATTACAACGAGGTCAATGAATCACCAAACGACGGCTACCACTACCAGAACAAACCGTCGGCGCGTCGCTATCATCGCTCCCATAGCGAAGCTGGCAGGAACTTGTTGTTCACAGCCGGGCAGTCTTCATCTGGCCTCCTCCTTGATGATAACCACAAGTCGAATGTACAGCCCCC